>OY728147.1:39060000-40310000 GCA_963277665.1 Viscum album
AGGTTTGACCTATTACCACCACCACCCCTAGGTGGTTCACGCTTGGATCATAAAGCTGGTGGTCAGGAATGTGTCTTGATGTAGGATATAGAGTCCTATGACCCTAAGGCTCCAGGGTTGATATGAGGTATGATCTATGTATTTTCTACCTTAGCTTATATATTGATATACACAGGTGCAAGTCATTCCTTTATTTCCACTTCTCTGGTTCAATACATAGAGATTCCTATTGAGACTTTGGCTCGACCCTTGTGGTTAGAGACTCTAACAGGCGATGACCTAGCCATTTAATGATTACGATGATAGTGTGATATGATTCTTGTAGGTGAGAGTTTTGTATGGGATATTTTTGTAGCAATTATGGGGCCTTATAATGTCATATTAGGTATGGACTAGCTATCCACAGTTCATGCTGGGATTGACTATTTTAGGCAGAGGATACAATGTGTCTGCATTGAAGGGACAAGGTTTTCCTTTGTGGGTGAAAAGGAAACCTTGGAAGAGTAGGTTGAGATATGTTATATGAGAGTATATATGACTACCCAAAATTTGTATAGCATGAATATTAGAGCAGTGGATACTATGGGCTACCAGTTTCCTACAATGGTGGAAGAGTATGAGGACATCTTTTCTAAGGATGTTCTAAGGCTTACCTACCCATCATGAGCTAGAATTATTCATTGAATTTCACCCTAGGAGGACCCTCATATATGTACCGACATACCAAATATATCTTGAAATGATTAATGAGACGAGGGTGTAGTTGGAGGACTTATAGTAGAATAGATTTGCGAGACCTAGTGTTTCCCCCTAGGAAGCCCTAGTGTTGTTATCCAAGAAGGTGGATGGGAGCTTGAGGTTTTTTGTGGATTACAGGTGCTTGAAACAGGTGATCATGAAGAATAAGTATCCACTACCAAGTATTTATGACCTCTTCGATCTGTTGAGAGGGGCACGATGGTTCTCTAAGATTGACGTTAGATTAGGCTATCACCAGCTATGAGTACAAGACGAGGATATACCAAAGACGACATTTAGATATCACTATAGACACTATGAGTACTTGGTGATTTCCTTTAGCATGATTAACAACCCAAAAGACTTCATGGGACTCATGAACTAGATATTTCATCCTTTCTTAGACTGGTTTGTGGTGGCCTTCATTGATGATATCCTAGTGTAATCGGTGTCTAAGGAGGAGAATACAAGACATTTGAAGATGGTCCCAAACACACTGCAAGAGAACCAAATTTATGGGAACCTTTTGAAGTACCAATTTTGGATTGAGAGGTCCACTTTTAGTGAAAATTAATCTTAGAGCCATGAGTAATAGTAGGCCTAGTGAAGGTTGATGGAGTGATTTCTTGGGAGATACCTAAGAGTGTTGTTGAGGTGTGGAGTTTCCTTAGGTTAGTAGGGAACTGTCATAGGTTTGTACCAAATTTATCAAGAGTGTAATCACCCTTTATAGCATTGACCTAAAAGGGTAATCCTTTAATGTGAATTGAAAGGTTCTAGAAGTGATTTTAGGAGATTAGGATAAGGTTGATGAGTGCTCCCATCTTGATATTACCAGAGTAGAGTGTTGAGTATATACTGTTTTGTGATGTAACATGGATCGAGCTTGGTTGTAATATTATGTATAGATAGGTGGTGATTACCTATGGTTCATTTCTTTTAAAACAACATGAGAAGAACTATGTGACCCATGATCTTGATCTAGCAGTGGTATTCTTCACACAGAGGTTGTGGTGACACTACCTGATGGGTGAGTGGTTTATCATCTAATTTTACCAAAAGAATCTCAAGTATATCTCATCCAAGAAGGATCTTAACTTGAGAAAGAGGTGATGGATAGAGTTAAAATAGAACTATGAATTTGATAATGTCTATACTTTTGGGAATTAGAACATGGGGGGAGTGTAAAGACCCTTAAATTTCAAGGAATTTTTTTTGTTAATTTTCCTTGGAATTTTACAAGGACGCAGCTTCTGACGGGACCTGATTCTGAGGCCCGGTGTGCCCGGAATCACTTTCTGAAGTTTGGCTCGGGTACGTTCAGTGAACGGACGAGTGGGTTTTTCTAACTTTTGAACCAGTGCCCGGAATCGAATTCCGAGGGCACCGATGGAATCACAGCGCCGGTTTTTTCTTATAAACACCTCTTCCGGAGTTGCGCTTTTCTCGGTTGTGGTTTTTAATTTTTGGGTTTTAAGTTATGAAATAAAATAAAGTTGTGCGACAATTTTATTTTTATTTCACTTAAAGCCGCTTAAAGACCACTTTAAGCTGTCTAAACTCAGTTGAAACAGATAGGATGCTATCTAAAAATATCCTACCCCCTTGGTAGGATATTTGTGAGGTAGGGCCTGCACGAGCCCCACCGTTTCTTTTCCGCTAAGTAACGCACCCGCGAAAACCCATCATTATGAAAGTCAACTGACGCGTTTTCTTAAATTCTTAACGCACCAATTAATTGGGCGTTTTTCTTCGTTGAATTAATTTAATCGTTTCTTAACCTGTTTGAAATCCGTTGGAGTAATAATAAAATAAGACCAACGCACGACATCTTGAGGACTGATCGTTGAGAGGATTTTGACAGAAATCTTGTGCCTTCATCCTCCTTCGCGAAGAACGCGAAGAACGCTGACCTCCGACGAAGAATGCCGAACCCGCGGAAAACAACGACACGACGCCGTGTGCCGCGACGCCGACGTTTCCTCTCCCGCGAAGTTCTTCTGCGACGTTCCTTCATCCGCAACAAGATCTTCGATCATCCGTTGAGGTGAGAGGATGCGGTTCTTTAAATTTTCTTTGCGGATTATATCAAACACAAGGATTTAATCTATATAATTAAATCTGTTGTTTCTTGATCCTCAGAGATCGTCGACACGATGCCCTTCCACGACGATGCGACGCCCTTCCGCGACGCGATGCTCTACTTGTTCCGCGACGGTCAATTCCGTGAAGAATGCGCGTGCGACAACTTGACGAGGTAGGGATTTTGTTTGGAAATGGCTTTTTATTCCCGTAGTTGTTTCCTTATAAAACAAAAGAACCTGGATCAAGTGCAATTTGAAATTATTAAAATTGTATTTTGTTTTGTTTTCCTTGTGTGGATTATTCTTCCCGATTGTTATCGCCTAACACGGAGGGTGCGAGCCAAACGAACACGGCCCGACAACCCTCCGCAGTTCTTCGTTGTTGTGAGGATTTGGAGGGCGACGACAAAAAATGCCGCAAAGGAGATTTGATGTTTCCGTAGTGAAGAACGGGACCCGGGAGGAGCCGCAGCGCAGATAGGAATGAAAACGGACCACCAGAGCAACTCCGGTGGCCCGCAGAAGCTTCCCCCAGCGCGCCGCCGGGAAAACCTCGCAGCGGATGAAGCCGTGGCGGTGAGGCGGTTCCGCGGCCGCGCGGAACTGTGGTTCAAGGAAGCGGCGGCCCGGCCACGTTCGGGTGGTTCGGGGTGGCCCCACGCGGGGCCGCGTTATTTTGACATCGCGGGGGCAGCGCCCACCTCGCGGTTTCCTCCGCTCGGCCGGCTCGGCCGAGCCGAGCCGGGCTGACCCGCCTGGCCGGGTCGCGCCTAACCGGGTCGGGTCGATCCGGTTCGGACCGACCCGGGGGGGGGGGGGGGGCAGGTCGGTCCGGGCCCAGACCCCCCCGTCTCCGGACGTTTTCGGTCTTTCGCTTATAACTTGAGCTACGGGCCTCCGAACGATGCGCCGTCAGTGGAAACGCGATCCTTGGATCGAAACGGTCGTTTCGGTATACTGCACTCAAGGTTTCGGAATACTATGGGTTCGTCCGGGTTGGTTCGTCCATGAAACCAACCAGGCCCTCGGAGCGGAAACGCTCATATCTTGAGCTTCGGACGTCCGATTGACGTGCCGTCGACTTTGTTGGTTCCTCTAAGTGAGACGGATCTTTTGGCATACTCTGCCCGAGGTTTGGACGTAGGTGGAGTACGGTTGGGTTGGTTTTTCCTTAAAAACCAACCGGGCCCCTGGGACGAAAAAGCTAATAACTCTCAGACCGGGCGTCCGATTGACGCACCGTCTGCGGCGTTTAGTTCCTGTTGACAATACGGAACTTGTGGATACATCAACTCTGGACTTTGTGTCAGTTTACGTATCAGCCTCTCGGCTCGTGGAGCGGACTGTCCCGAACGAGCTTGCTGTGTGCGGGGACCCTAGTGTTGGCTGCGAATTTGACGACGACGACTATACAGAGATCCTCGGTGGATTCGACTGCGATGATAATGAAAACAGTATGGGAATCCTCCGTGTTTTCGGCAGTGACCACTACGGTACATCATGGGATACATCAACTCCGGACTACATGTCAGTTGATGCATCGACCTCTTAGCTCATGGAGTGGACCCTCCCGGAACGAGCATGCTGTGTGCGGAAACCCTAGAGCCGGTTGAGACTTGACGACTGCTGATCGAACGACTCAGTGTGTTACGAATAGCCCAATGGGGAGCGCTTGGTTGTAGCGGCAGACCCACGGCGGAGGAGCGCTTGGTTGTAGCGGCACAGGGGAGCACTTGGTTGTAGCAGCAGGCCCACAGTACCCGATAGGTGGAGTACTACAGCAGTCCAAGGTAAGAGGGAAGCGCTTGGTTATGGCGGCATAACCACTGTACTTGATGGAGAAGGAGTTTCCCAATAGCTATGGTTTCCACTTCATGATCGATCCTATGTGGGTCATTGCGGGGGTTAGTACCTACCGATCCTTTGTGGGTCCGACGACTTAGATGAATTAGTGGCTACTTCTGATCATCTCTATCGTCTTATGAAGAAGTATATCCTGTGTGAGCTGAATCCTGTTTGCTATCCTATGTGGATTGTGTTGTGCTATCCTGTGTGGATTTACGTTTTTCTTTCCTATGTGGATTTTGTTGTGCTATCCTGTGTGGATTTACATTTTTCTTTCCTATGTGGATTGTGTTGTGCCATCCTGTGTGGATTTACGTTTTGCTTTCCTATGTGGACTGGGTTGTACTTGAGCTCGGATGTTGGAGCCGAGCGAGAATTGATAACTTAGGTATATGTATGGAAATATACCTAAGCTGTGTCGGATGTTACTTCGTGATTGTATCTTTCCTTTGTGGTTTATCCTTTGTGGATTCTAGGAGACCCTCGGGGGTCTCGGGGTCCCTACTGAGTATCTTATACTCACCCCTGCACGGGATATGCCCACACTATGTTCTGTTGGTTGCAGACGACGGACAACGCTGATCGTGGTGGAGGCTTGCGGAGCAGGACGATACCTGGAGGTGGACCACTGGGCGGGGTGTACTCGGAGCGGACGGCTGGACCGAGGAGATGTGGAGGCTATCTGTACTCACCCTTTAGGTGGGACTTCCAGAGGATGACTCGACGCGGTGGCTTTTCCTTTTAGTTGCTGTTTTCCCCTTTCAGTTGTACTTTACATTTGGGCCTGTATTTCCAGCCCCTTTTTACTTTCAACACCGCTTTTTACAGTTTTTACTTAGTGTTTACTCTTTCCACTTGCTTACTCTGTGGTGGTTGTTTACTTTACAAAGGTAATGCCTTCCCTGTTTATTGGGATTTACGCCTTGGTGCTAGTCGCCAACCCCTGGCCTATGGAAGGCGGGCTTGGGGTAGTCACGGTACGGGCCCCGAGGACGGGTCATGACAAATTGGTATCAGAGGAGTTCGGTTCTACCACAAACTCTGATCTTTCTTCTATGTGAAGCAATAGTGTTAAGTGTATTGAGTGTGGTTATTAGTCTAGGGAGCCCGGTTTTGGTGCGGCGGCTGACGTATCCGTACACCAGGACCCTGACTTCTGATTTCCGACTTAATGCACGAAAACATTGATTGCATGTGTGTTTCACATTTTCATTGTGATTACTTGTATCAGCTCACCAGGTATACTATTCTGACCGTGGTGCACCTGTTTCCTTTCAAGATTTCCCCACGACGGCAGCCAGCTAGGGTTCCAAGTGTTGTACGTGACGACAGCCCGCCGAGCAACGAGGCTTCGGTACAGGGCCCTTTGACAGCAGAGGCACCGACGATACCTCTACCCGCCGAGCCACCGATGCTTCCAGCCCCAGCCGCTGATGATGCACGTCGCCTTAGTGCACTGCATGAGTTCTAGCGCCAGCGACCGCCCAGGTTCTGTGGGGAGACGGACCTCCAGGCAGCCGAGGACTGGCTGGCGGCGGTTGTACGAGTTTTCAGGCTAGTGAGGACACCAGCAAACCTTATGGTGGTCCTTGTAGCGAGCCTCCTGCATGCGGCAACAGGCAGATGGTGGAGCTTGATGCTCCAGGTGCACGAAGATGAATCACTCCTTTAGACGGACTTTGAGAGACTTTTTCGCTCAGAGTTCGTCCCAGCCACCCTCCAAGCGGTGCGCATTGAGGAGATACTACAGCTGCGGCAGAGCAGCATGACAGTAGCCCAGTACGCGGCGAGGTTTAACGATCTCTCGCGCTATTCCACGGACATGGCACGAGACCCATTCTTCAGGGCCCGAACCTTCGAGCAGGGGCTCTGGCGAGAGATTAGAGCTTCAGTTGTTTCTCATAGCATTCAGACACAGACATGAGTGTTGGAGTGATCCCTCTTAGTGGAGAGTTTCCTTGCTGAGCAGTCTCCAGCAGTAGGACCCACCACTAGCTGGCATGTGGTAGAGTCTTCTGTAGCGGGCAGTAGATAGATGACGTAGGGGTCCAAGAGGACTAGACCTACCGGTGGTCGACCGCGTGACACAAGGTCGATTGTGCGAGGCATCCGGGGTGGACAACGACTTACTATGAGAAGACAATGTTACTCATGCGGCGGGGTTGGTCACATGGCTCATGACTGTCCGACCCGCCATACGGATGACCAACAGATGAACGAAGGACCTCCTAGGCAGAGGCAGAGGTTCGATCGAGGCAGATCGCATGGAGTAGGAGACCGTGGCAGAGGAGCTGGCCGACCAGCAGGTAGTGGACGACGCTTCGAGGTGTTTCCACCACCACCACCAGGAGTTCCACCCCGACCGCAGGGAGTTGGTGGACATGGGAGAGCTTAGCTTCAGGCAGCTGAGGCCTTTGATCATGGAGCTCTGGGAGCAGATGGACAGGAGCAAAACTAGTGGATACATCTTTTGTACTTCTAGTTGCTTGTTGCTGTTGTCTAGCATCTTTGTATTATGAGATGCAATAATAAAAGACACATACCTTTGTGATGTTTTAATTTCTGTCCTCTTTTGTGTTGTTACTAAGAGATTACAGTTTAGACTGTTGACTTGACCCTCACTTGTGAGACATCTACTGGAGGAGACCCAGTTACCACACACTGATGCCGACAGTGTGGCTCAACCCTTGGAGGCGAGAGTAACGGTTGGATCTCTTGGTAGTAGCGTCGAGGCCTTACGACATCATCCTTGGTATGGATTAGTATCATCCATGTCGGGATTGACTATGTTAGGCGAAGAACATGGTTCATCCAGGGGATGGGACCCGATTTCTCTTATCGGCAAAGAAGAAATCTCAGCAGCTCTTGTAGGACCAGAAAGGTCCAAGTCATCCATGAGCGGATGAGGACAGCTTAGAACCGGCAAAAGTCTTGTGCTGACAGGAGGCGGAGGACACTAGAGTTCGAGGATGGCGACCACGCCTTCTTGCGTGTCTCACCTCGACGTGGATTACGGAGATTTGGCCGAGGCGGCAGGTTGTCTCCATGCTTCATCGGACTTTTCCAGGTCCTCAGCAGGATTGGCGAGGTGGCTTATCTTCTGGATCTACGACCTCAGTTGCACCGGGTGCACGATATCTTCCATGTATCTCAGATGAGGAGATACGTGCATGACCCGTCACACTTCATTGACCATGGGGAGCTGGACGTTGATGATGGGGCGACCTTTGCGGAGGTCCCGGTGGAGATCAAGGATCAACACGAGCGGGTCCTACATGGATGATCGATTCATCTTGTGCGCATCAGATGGAAGCACGGTAACCTCCAGGAGAGCACTTGGGAGCGGGAGGCTCAGATGCGTGATCAGTACCGCCTTTGTATCCCTAAGTTTGTGGTGAAGCTTTACGGGGACGTAAAGCCTTGTGGTGGGAGTAATTTAAAGACCCGTAAATTTCAAGTAAATTTTTTTCTTAATTTTCCTTGGAATTTTACAAGGATGCAGCTTCTGACGGCACCTGATTCCGAGGCCCGGTGTGCCCAGAATCACTTTCTGAAGTTTGGCTCGGGTACGTTCAGTGAACGGACGAGCGGGTTTTTCTAACTTTTGAACCGGTTCCCGGAATCGAATTCTGAGGGCACCGATGGAATCACAGCGCCGGTTTTTGCTCATAAACGCCTCTTCCGGAGTTGTGTTTGATCAGTTATGGTTTTTAATTTTTGGGTTTTAAGTTATTAAATAAAATAAAGCTGTGCGACAATTTTATTTTTATTTCACTAAAAGCCGCTTAAAGACCACTTTAAGCTGTCTAAACTCAGTTGAAATGGATAGGATGCTATCCAAAAATATCCTACCCCCTTGGTAGGATATTTGTGAGGTGGGGCCCGCACGAGCCCCACCGTTTCTTTTCCGCTAAGTAACGCACCCGCGAAAACCCGTCATTATGAAAGTCAACTGACGCGTTTTCTTAAATTCTTAACGCACCAATTAATTGGGCGGTTTTCTTCGTTGAATTAATTATATGAATTAATTTAATTGTTTCTTAACCTATTTGAAATCCGTTGGCGTAATAATAAAATAAGACCAATGCACGACATCTTGAGGATTGCTCGTTGAGAGGCTTTTGACAGAAATCTTGTGCCTTCATCCTCCTTCGCGAAGAACGCGAAGAACGCGAAGAACACGAAGAACGCCAACCTCCGACGAAGAACGCCGAACCCGCGAAAAACAAAGACGCGACGCCGTGTCCCGCGACGCCGACGTTTCCTCTCCTGTGATGTTCTTCTGCGACGTTCCTTCATCCGCAACAAGATCTTCGATCATCCGTTGAGGTGAGAGGATGCAGTTCTTTAAATTTTCTTTGCGGATTATATCAAACACAAGGATTTAATCGATATAATTAAATCTGTTGTTTCTTGATCCTCAGAGATCGTCGATGCGACGCCCTTCCACGACGACGCGACGCCCTTCCGCTACGCGACGCTCCACGTGTTCCGCGACGGTCAATTCTGCGAAGAACGCGCGTGCGACAACTTGACGAGGTAGGGATTTTGTTTGGAAATGACTTTTTATTCCTGTAGTTGTTTCCTTCTAAAACAAAAGAACCTGAATCAAGTGCAATTTGAAATTATTAAAATTGTATTTTGTTTTGTTTTCCTTGTGTGGATTATTCTTCCCGATTGTTATCGCCTAACGCGGAGGTTGCGGGCCAAACGAAAACGGCCCGACAACCCTCCGCAGTTCTTCATTGTTGTGCGGATTTTGCGGGTGACGAAAAAACGTGCCGCAAAGGCTATTTGATGTTTATGCAGTGAATAACGGGACCCGAGAGGAGCCGCGGTGCAGATGGGAATGAAAAAGGACCACCGGAGCAACTCCGGTGGCCCACGGAAGCTTCCGCCGGCGCGCTACACCGGCACGGCGGCGCCCAGTGCGCCGCTGGGAAAACCTCTCCGCGGCGGCGAGGCGGTTCCGCGGCCACGCGGAACCGCGGTTCAGGGACGCGGCGGCCCGGCCGCGTCCGGGTGGTTCAGGGCGGCCCCACGTGGGGCCGTGTTACTTTGACACCGCGGGGGCAGCGCCCACCCTGCGGTTTCCTCCGCTCGGCGGGCTCGGCCGAGCCGAGCCGGGCCGACCCGCCGGGCCGGGCGGGGTCGCGCCAAATCGGGTCGGACCCAGACCCAGGTCGGGTCGACCCGGTTTGGGCCGACCCAGGGGGGGGGGGGGGGGGTTGGGCCGGGTCGGTCCGGGCCCAGACCCCCCGTTTCCGGATGTTTTCGGTCTTTTGCTCATAACTTGATCTACAGGCCTCCGAACGATGCGCCGTCAGCGGAAATGTGATCCTTGGATCGAGATGGTCGTTTCGGTATACTGCACTCAAGGTTTCAGAATACTTTGGGTTTGGCCGGGTTGGTTCGTCCACGAAACCAACCGGGCCCTCGGAGCGGAAACGCTCATATCTTGAGCTTCGGACGTCCGATTGACGTGCCGTCGACTTTGTTGGTTCCTCTAAGTGAGACGGATCTTTTGACATACTTCGCCCGAGGTTTGGACGTAGGTGGAGTACGGTCGGGTTGGTTTTTCGTTAAAAACCAACCGGGCCCCTGAAACGAAAAAGCTAATAACTCTCAGACCGGGCGTCCGATTGACGCGCCGTCTGCGGCATTGAGTTCCTGTTAACGATACAAAACTTGTGGATACATCAACTCTGGACTTTGTGTCAGTTGATGTATCAGCCTCTCGGCTCGTGGAGCGGACCCTCCCGAACGAGCTTGTTGTGTGCGGGGACCCTAGTGCTGGCTGCGACTTTGATGGCGACGACTATACAGAGATCCTCGGTGGATTCGACTGCGACGATGATGAAAACAGTACGGGAATCCTCCGTGTTTTCGGCAGTGACCACTATGGTACATCTTGGGATACATCAACTCTGGACTACATGTCAGTTGATGCATCAACCTCTTAGCTTGTGGAGTGGAGCCTCCCGGAACGTGCATGCTGTGTGCGGAAACCCTAGAGCCGGTTGAGACTTGACGACTGCTAATCGAACGACTCTGTGTGTTATGGATAACCCAATGGGGAGCGCTTGGTTGTAGCGGCAGACCCACGGCGGAGGAGCGCTTGGTTGTAGCGGCATAGGAGAGCGCTTGGTTGTAGCAGCAGACCCATAGTACCCGATAGGTGGAGTACTACAACAGTCCAAGGTAAGAGGGAAGCGCTTGGTTATAGTGGCATAACCACTGCACTTGATGGAGAAGGAGTTTCCCAATAGCTATGGTTTCCACTTCATGATCGATCCTATGTGGGTCATTGCGGGGGTTAATACGTACCGATCCTTTGTGGGTCCGACGAATTAGATGAATCAGTGGCTACATCTGATCTTCTCTATCGTCTTACGAAGAAGTATATCCTGTGTGAGCTGAATCTTGTTTGCTATCCTATGTGGATTGAGTTGTGCTATCCTGTGTGGATTTACGTTTTGCTTTTCTATGTGGATTGTGTTGTGCCATCCTATGTGGATTTACGTTTTGCTTTCCTATGTGGATTGTGTTGTGCCATCCTGTGTGGATTTACGTTTTGCTTTCCTGTGTGGACTGGGTTGTACTTGAGATCGGATGTTGGAGCCGAGCGAGACTTGATAACTTAGGTATATGTATGGGCATATACCTAAGACGTGTCAGATGTTACTTCGTGATTGTATCTTTCCTTTGTGGTTTATCCTTTGTGGATTCTGGGAGACCCTCGGGGGTCTCAGGGTCCCTACTGAGTAGCTTATACTCACCCCTGCACGGGATATGCCCGTACTATGTTATGTTGGTTGCATACGACGGACAACGCTGATCATGGTGGAGGCTTGCGGAGCAGGACGGTACCTGGAGGTGGACCACTGGGCGGGCTATACTCGGAGCGGACGGCTGGACCGTGGAGCTGTGGAGGCTATCTGTACTCACCCTTCAGGTGGGACTTCCAGAGGACGGCTCGACGCGGCGGATTTTCCTTTCAGTTTCTGTTTTCCCCTTTCAGTTGTACTTTACAGTTGGGCTTGTATTTCCAACCCCTTTTTTACTTTCAGCACCGCTTGTTACAGTTTTTACTTAGTGTTTACTCTTTCTTCTTTCTTACTCTGTGGTGGTTGTTTACTTTAAAAAGGCAATGCCTTCCCTGTTTATCGGGATTTACGCCTTGGTGCTAGTCGCTAGCCCCTGGCCTATGGAAGGCGAGCTTGGGGTAGTCACGGCACGAGCCCCGAGTACGGGTCGTGACAGGGAGACTCTCTCAGAAGGAGATCTTGTTCTTAGTTGTTGGCCGAGGCATCAGATTAGTTATCCCAATTGCAGTTTTCCTTAGTAGAAAAGGATGATACTTCATATCTTTAGTTTATGGTTGTTACCCCTACACTTTTACAATTTTTTAGGGGTGATAAACATGGAGATACCAACTATGAGACCTTATATACTCATATTTTCATTGTCTGTGCTCCTGATAGATATTTTGAAAGTAGGGAGAATGATTCCCTTTTTATAGGATGGATGATGGAACCTTTGTTGTTGCGGGAGGAGGTGAAGAGGGAGTTTCATAAATCCCCTTTGATGGTATATCCATGTGTGGAAAAAATGTACCAGGACCTTTGATGTTAGTTTTTATGGCTAGGAATGTAGAGTTTTATTGAAAAATTTGTCTCTTAATGCATCACTTATCAGCAAGTGAAGGTTGAACACCAGGTTCCAGTAGGTTGAGCTCAACTCCCATAGGTTCTAGAGTGGAAGAGGGATAATATATCAATGGAATTTGTTATGGGGTTAACACATAAATCTAGGGGACCCAATTCCATCTGGGTGATCATAAACCATCTCACCAAGTCAGACAACTTCATAACTATTCAGAAGTAGAGTTTAGTAGAGAGATTAGGATGCCTCTATTTGCAGAAGATAGTCTAAATCCATGGGGTTCCCTTAACAATTGTTTTAGAACATGATGCTCACTTCACAATTATGGAGATGATTATAGGAGGCCTTTTGGACTATATTTCTCATGATCATGATGTTTCACCCCATACTAATTTGTATACTGAGTAGACCATTTAGGCCTTTGAGGACATGTTGCGGGCTAACATGGTGTACTTTGGCCATAGTTGGGATGATCATCTACCCTTGGAAGAGATTCTGTACAATAATAGATGTAATTCCATCATTGGTGTGTTCCTATTCAAGACCTTGTATGGGAGACCCTATAAGTCACCACTTTGTTGAATGATCAGGGAAATTCAGAACTCATGGGCCCAAAATTGGTGCGAGCTACTACAGAGAAGGTGCAGATTATCCATGAGTGGATGAGGATTACACAGATCTGTTAGAAGTATTATATATATCGATGATGGAGACCTATGGAGTTTGAGGAGGGAGACCATGTGTTCATGAGGGTATCACCCTGATGTGGATTTTTTAGATTTGGATGAGGTGGAAAGTTATCTCTATGAATTATTGGCCCTTTATAGATACCATGTAAAGTTGAAGATGTGGCGTATCACTTAGCTCTACTACCATAGTTGGACTAGGTACACGAAGTCTTCCACTTGTCATAGTTTAATCGGTACATGCATGACCCACCACATTTTATCATCTAGGGAAAGATAAAAATAAAGGATAGAGCTACCTTTACTTAGTACCTGGTAGAGATCAAGGATCAGTAGGAAATGATCCTTCATTGGTGACCTATTCTCCTAATGCATGTCCAGTGGAAGCACATGGATCTTTAGGAGAGAATCTGGGAGTGGGAAACCCAGATGAAAGCTAATTACCCTCATCGTTTTGAGTATGTTTTCCCCTTTTCAGGATGAAAATACCTAAGGTGGGGAGAATGTAATGACTTATATTTTCAGTGTATTTTTTTTGATATCCTATGGATTATTTTCAATATCAAGTGTTGAGACGACATGTAATTCCAAGGCCTAGTGATCCCGGAAAAAATGTTTGAAATATATTAAATATATTAATATCACACATGCATAGTTTTCCAAAATAAAGTGGAATAAATCCTGAACAGGGACCTAGATAAAAAATTAAAGGGCACCATTGGGTTTAGAGTGTGGCTTTTACCCTAGGCGCGACAAAATTTTTTTCAGCATGGGGTGTTTTTGAAAAATCTGTGATGGGTAAAAATAAACAAAATAAAATAAATAAATAAATAAATAAATAAATAAATAAATATATATATATATATATATTTTATTTATTTTATTTATTTTTAAATTAGAGATTTAGATCGTCAATAAATACATGGTTATAGAGATGTATCAGGGCTATACTATAAAACTTGGAGAACTAGAGAGATCGTTGGAGAGTGTTATTAACAGGCGATGCCTGATCAGATCAGGATCAAGGACCTGTGTTCCATTAGGATGTGTGGATATTGATAATGACAGAGACACAAGACCATTGTTTTTTATTTATTTTTCCAGAATCTAGATCAGATATTTGTTTTATGAATTTATATCCCATTCTTATATCCTGAAAGAATGCAGATCAATTACATGAACAAAATTGATTCATGCATCGATAGTAGTTTTAAATTAATGAATTTATTTTATTTTTCATTATATTTATCTCCTATTCATCTATATATTTATATAAAAATTGATCAAGGGTGAATGAACAAAGGATGAGGTTCATTACTCACATTTGATGTCTTATGGATTTACACCCCCGTCCTTCGCATGTTCATCATGAGAAATTTATTTATCCCAGGGTTTTATGAATACCTGGTATTTGATCATTGCATGACCTTTATTTAGAAAAGAAAATTGATACTGCACGTGATTTTTATGATCGATTGTATGATCATGGTGGAATAAAGATGATGGAATATTGGAGGAAGATCAGAATGAATTTTTGGTACTTGTTCATCTTGGTTTCGATGGTACAGCTATGGACGATGTGATTGGATGTTTCTCGAGTGGATTTTAAGACCATATCTATGATATCTAGTGATTAGTGGCTTGGAAACTAAATATTTTCAGATTATTTAAAGAACATTTTCTCCAGTGATGTAGAGAATAGTGCAGAGGAGAACCCATGGGATCTAGAAAATCCAAGGTTATATGGTGTGTAATTATCCATTACACGCTTTGTGGGACCCCCTGTTTGGTGCTAGGGTTTATTTAAAAGTTAAATATCATATGTCGTGTGACCCTATCACATGAAATGTTACACGTGTTGGCAGCTCAACATATATCTTAGAGTGTACATGGACACTGGTAAGCCATGTACACAGACATGGCTACGAGTACATGGGCATGACTAGGTGTATATGGGTTGGTACACGAGCATGACCAAAAGTACACAGGCATGTGAAGACGACACATGGAAGGTTCACAATGATTTCAACATGCTATGTATTATTCTTACACACTGTATATATAGATATTTACATACCATGTGAGGCAGAACCACATAGGCAGACTGGGGTTTGGTTGGAGATGTCGTGTACTCCTAGTACACGCTGTGTACCCCCTTTGGGGGTGTTTGTAGACCTTCATTTACCCAGTCTATACTAGTATTTGTTGAGTGTGTTTCCCTTGGTCAATTTTCCATCGAGGGGATAGTGCATCATTACATCCACATCCTTGGATTGTGATACACTCTGAAGGATGAGTCTCCAATAGGGTTTGTGGTGTCCCTCTATGAGGCTGGATTGTGATCTTCTATCATCTTTATACCATAGGTGGGGTCTGTGGAATCAGCATGAACTCATTGAGAAGGAGTTTGATCCTACATATAGCAGTCTATATTGGTAGGGTTCATGATATCATTGGAATAAGATACCCTATATAGCGAGTTGATCTAGATTGGGTTCACGGTTTCCCCTAGTGGTCCTAGTCATGGACCCCACTCTAAGTATCAGTGTCTTTTGAGACTAGTGATAATTATTTGGTAGGGCACAATGATCTTGACCTCTTGGATGAGTATCTCTCGTAATATTATGGATTATAGAGTATATTACCTCATAAATATCATTACTTCAAGTAGAATCCTATGGATGGTAGTTGGTTGTGACCGCCTGGTGGTGCGGTGTCCTTCCTGAGTATATCTATTTTTTAATTATACATTGATGATATATCTTTTTTATAACATGAATATTCTTGATGCGTCATATTTAGTTTTTTTGGGTGTCCTACTAGGTATTTTTATACTATCCCTACATGGGATATTCTTAAATGTGTCATGTCTTATGCAGATGAAGACCTATTTGATGGTTTCCTGGTAGGTCAAGGAGCAGGTAGAGCATAGCTTGAACTTGACAGACCAAGGGTATTTTGGGTTATTTAATTTTATTGTAGTACTTACCCTTGAATAAGGTTAGACTCTATATAGATTTTTGGTTGGGATTGTATTTGTCCCCTTTTTTTCTTTCAGTACTTTACTGTCATACTATGTTAGTGGGATAATTGATGTATGTATACATTGGTTTTTGTTGTTTTATATTTCAGTATTTTATGGGCTTGGAGATGTGTGCATGCTCACAGGTTCATTAGGATAATGCCTCCTATTTGTGGGATATGCCTACTTAGTACTGGTTGCCGGCCCCTAGCCTATTCAAGGTGGGATTGGGGTAGTCACAGGTCATACCCTTGTGGGATGAGTCATGATATGTTAAGGGATTTTATGCTACAATATCATCATTTATCAAGACTATTTTTGATTAAGTTTTCATGATGAAATCTTCTGATCAAATTATCAATATACTTGTGAATTTTCTTCTCCTCTGATTATTTTTTGAAAATAAATGTTTTCCTTTCATTTTCCTTACCTTTTGTACTCAAGAGACCAAAAATATGTTTTTAAGGAAAATCACTTCATTTTTATCTTTGGTTAATTTTTTTTCTTATATATCCATGTTTTCTAAAAATGTTTTAATGAAGTATTTTACTATTATCTTATGATTTTTTGGAGTCATTTTTACCCATGTATGAATTTTAAAAAAATGGCTTGAAATGAATCTTCTTATTGTTTTCCAAATGAGGTACTTTGTGACTTTTACAATGAAAGTATGAAAGGAATTTTTTTAACACATAAAATATGAATATAATTTCCCTCCATCATGGAGAATCATTTTTTTGAAGCATCCTTTAAAAATTCCCTTTTTTATTTTCAAATAATTTTTTTATAATATCTTGGAATTTTTTATATTTTAAAGAAGTGATTCCAAAATGGTAAGGTTATTTTTCTCAAGAATGTTTTAATGATCTTTAGATTCATAAAAAAAATGCAATGTTTCTTATCATTTACTAGGAATAGGATCAAAGGATACCAACGTTATTATTTCTATAGATGATTTATGTTTATGATGATATGATTTTTATGAAACTCATTCCTTTCTGATGGGTTATGCTATAATTAAATGATTATGAAACCCATTTTTTTCATGGGTATTGATATATTGAATGATTTATGATCTTGTAGCACACATATGTATGATTTTTATTATGTGATGGCTGGGAAATATATCTCCCTCTAGTTCATTGGGTAAGATTGATATATCATGAGATAAAAAAGACTAGAATGGAAAGTAAACATAGTTCAGTGAAGGACTTTGTCCACTATGATAGTCTTGGGAGTGAAAATTGAATACTACGATGGTTTGGGGAGTGAACCCATTCCACTATAATAGTCTTATAAAATATCCTTGAATACTAATGAAATGATTTTATATACTTATGTGTATACTATAATTAATTGTCTTATGCCTATATTATGCTCTTATGGATCACATTATTTGATTACTTATGAATCATGTCTTATAAACTATAATTATTTACTCCATGAATAAATATTATAATATATGATATGTAGGATATGGTTATAAAATGTTAATATCATGTTCTCATACACTTTTTCTCATATTACACATATATGATCACTGATATCTCCCTTGTTTACTCTTACTAAGCATCAGAGCACAACCTTTCTTATGTTTCCTTTTCTAGGTTTTAAAGAAACGTTTTATATATGATATGTATCATAAGGGTGGTAGTTATGAAGATCTAAGTGGGAGATGATGTAGAGCTATTATGGACCTATTGTATATGTTTTTATGTTTTCAAAGATACTAAACCTATAAAATTCTTTCTAGATCGTTATATTATATAAAGAATATTTATCTATATAGATGTAATATCTATGTGTTAAAATTTCATGTTACTTTAAATATGGTAAGATTCAGGATGAAAGTTGAAAAATTATATTAACCTCCCTCTATCTCCTACTAACCCCCTTCCAAAATCTACAAACTCAAAGAGTAGAAAGTAACTGTCTCATAATGTTGGGACCAAATTGAATGTAAGGATCCTGATAAGGGAAGGATAATCATGATGAACACTAAATAAATATTTTCTTCTTTGAATTCCTATTACTCTTAAGGATCTCATTCCCTCATTAGAAAGAAAAAAATCAATATATCTTTCTCTCATCATTGATATCACCAAATATTAAACAGTATTGGAAAAAAGTAAATTATAATGACACACAAGGATATTAATTGGTTCACCACTAAGGGATAATCCAAGGAGTATACACATGACCATGCACTAGTGTCCCAAAACCCACTATCACACACTATTAAATGGATACCATATTTTAGCTTATAGAAACTTTTTTCTTATGCACACTTCCCTTACAAGTTTTAAGAAAGACTCACTATCAATCCAAGGGGAACTACATATTATTATCATTCATACACTACTTCAGTGAAGGATATTTTATTTTATATACGTGAGGATCTCTTAAATAGTTTACAAACATGAAAGTATCTTCCATATCATAAATGGTGCTAAATCTTCTTGAATCTTCAACTATTTTTCTTACAACGTTAAGATCCACTTCACTGCACTCTTCCCCTTCAAATCCCGATGATAATTACCACTCAATGTGAGTTTCAATCAATTTTTTTCACATGAAAATAACAGAAACACTTCTTACAACAAATAAAGATAACATAAAAATTTAATTATATTGTTTCACTACTTCAAAATACGTATATATAAATTGAAACCTATCTACTTCTTTGAGATCTTCTGTTTAAACTTGGTATAAAATATTCAAATATTTTCCCAGAACAACTATAATAATTTTGATAGTTTTTTCAATCTTCCAACCCTTGATACGATGGTCGAGATTTATTCTTTAGTACTATAATCATTCAAGGTTAACCCATGTGTCCATGAAGTTGAATATAGTCAAATTTATCTTATTAAGTCGATCATATCTCCCAAAATTCATGCCATGTCTCCTAATTTTTGAATTAAAACTGAATTTTTAAGATATTCTGGAAATTTCTAGATCAGGATGTGATTCCAAGAATTATGGTGCGATTTATCAGGACTTCAACTATACAACAACATGATATTTCCCATTTTTTGCAGCCTCTAATCAATAAACAGATCTGAAAAATCCTCACAATATATAATTTTAAATGCCTTGAAGATATTGAAATGATATTATCAAATCTCTTCAGATCTCAAACATGATGTGACATGGCACTCCTCTTCACAACACAAAGACATTATTCCCTAACCAACCAGATTTCTTCTTTTTTACAAAAAATGTATCCTCCATGATGTAACCACTATTTAATGATGTATTCCTTCTCAATATACAACTATTTGTGTTATGATTCATATATTTTTTCACAATTCCCCTAATACTTCATATTTTAGGTCTATATTTATTTCTACCAACTTTACAAAATAGTGTGGATTTATGCTACAATTCTCTTTTCACCATATTTTTTAATATTTCATAGCATCTCCTATGGTGTGTTCACATTCTTCATAGAACAAAAATCTTCCAAAACTATAGGATTCTCTTTATGTTTCGTGTATATTAATATCACATAGATCCTTTGAAATTTTCTATTTAATATAACATGATAAATATTATAGCATAATCTATTATTCTACAGCACAACCCCCATCTATCATATAATGACCCACACTTTTCATACAATAACATTAAATAACAATACAGAATACTTAAAAAATTATAAAAATGGACACCCAAATACCGTACTAGTTTAGTTTCTTTAGAATCATGGAATCATAAAAAAAGTATATAAGTGAGATAAATTATCTCCCACTTAGTTTTCCAGGACAAGAACCCTTCTTAGACACATCAAACATAATAAAATTCTTCATAACATGGGTAAGGAAACCTAAAAAGGGGAAATATTAGATTCTCAGTAAGTGTAAACAAGGGAGACATGTAAACATAAACATGATCATATGGGTAAGATAATGTTATCATAACATTATAAGATCATACCCATCATATCATAATATCAGAAATATTAATCATGGCATAAAACATGGTAGTTCATAAGACATGAATCATATGGAAATAAAGAACATAATCCATTAAATAATATCATAGGAATAAGACATGAAATTTTGGTATACAAAAAAATGTGATATCATTCCCTATAACTCAATATGCATAGCTAGAAATTACCAAGGCACTTCATGGGAACTGCACCTACTAGGAGAGACACACCACCATACCCAATCATAGTTATTTCCCTATAAGAGAATGAGTTTCACCATCTCATCATAATGGATCGGGTTTCCCCATCTTCCATCTTCATGGTGACAACACCTACTGGGTGAGACACACCACCATCCCCAGTCACAATCCTTTCCTTTTAAGGGACCATGATTCACCATATTACTGTAGTGGATCAAGCCCATCAACTTGATTACCCTCATTATCTCATGAGATATAAATATTTACCCAGTTCATTGGAGGGATATATAGTTCCCACCCATCTCATAATAAAATCATTCATACATGTGCCACAAGATAATAAAACTTTCATCATATCATGAATCATAAAAGGGGATGGGTTCTATAAACATCAAATCATAACCCATGAAATAAAATGGGCATAATTAAAATTTCATCACATCATAACCTATGTAAAATATATAGGTTTCATAATAATTTCACATAATCATAACCCATGAAAATAGGTCGGTTTTAAAATCATATAACCCATAGAAGATAAATGAGTGTCATAAGCATCATTATATCAAAACTTAAACTATTTAAGAAATAATATGAATGGAACCTTTGGATCATTTAATTAAAGTACATGTGTAACATAAAAATATTTTATCTTCGATGGAAAATAACTTGGAAGGATATTTTGAAATTTTTTTGAGGTAAGTATCCTTTCTTCTTTGAAAAAGAATCTTTAAAATATAAAACCTTTTGAAAACCATTTTCTTGAAAATAAAATTGAAAACATATAAAGAATTATTTGAAAATATTTTAGAAAACATTTTATTTGAAAAAATATAAATAGATATTGAAAATGTTTTGAAAACAATTTTCCTTAAAAACTTATAAAATAATATTGAAATCATTTTGAAAACCATTTATTTAAAAAGAATAATCTTACAACATTTTTAGAAAACTCTTTATTTGAAAATAATTTGAAAAAATATAAAGGAAGATTGAAAAAAATTAAACACATGTTTATAATCCTTTTTATTTAAAAATTATATTAAAATATCATATTTGAAAACATTTTTGAAAACATGGTTCTTGAAGTTCATGGCATGTGTCTCAAAGAAGGAAAATTGTGACCATACTACTTTACCGATTTGGTAACTCTTGAAACACAAGCCTCATGAAAGAGAGAGATCATAAAATGGATATATAAATAACAATAAAACTAATTAAAACAACCATAAAATATATTAATGGTAAGTATAATCACCAAAAAAATATATGAATGGTGAATAATGTGTAAAACTCATAGAAATAAAAGTGAGATTATAAATACACTTACCTTGTGTCTTGAATATATTCTTACTCATACAAGATTCTTATAAAATAAATGTCAGTTTATTATAAATATTTTAAAAAATAATATTCTTATATCTATCACCATACATGGTTTTATTATGAATTCATATTTCTGGCTTGTTAACAATATTATGTTGAGGTTTCACTTCAGGTGATATCCAATTTGTTCTTCACATGTGTCTTAATTTATTATATCTTTGATCCTTATAATTATATCATGATTCAAGAATGTAAAATGTGATATAAATATCATTTATATAAATTATATTTTTATTATAATAATCTATGCAATATAGAAGTATGAAATGGAATACACCATTCATGGATATGGTAAGCCGTACGTACACATGAACACCATTTCCATTTTTATTATCATATTTTAAGAAAGAGAGTAAGTGACATATAAGTGTATATATATATATATATATTTATATATATCATTATACCAGTAGAATTTTTATATCATATATATCATACAAGTTTAATTAAACCATCCTTAATACATTCCATGTAGTGTGTGAACGAATCACATTGCTTTGAGGGGGTGATAGTCCACACTTCCTCAAACAAAATTATCATATTTACACAAACTGGAAAGTATAAAGATGTGAATTGTAAAATAATTAAATAATATTAAAAAATTATATAAAAAAAATATTTTATATAAACATAGTTTCCTTCATAATTCCCATCACGAGAGGCGGTAGAGGAAGAACAAACAATCATAATTTTGTGAGGTGGTAGTTCATCGTACACATAAAAAGTATGTTCGTTACCCATTAGATGGAGGTGTGTTTATGTGTAGGTTAAAAAATTAGTATAAAAATAACTTAGTATATTTAGGATAATGGTGTTGTTTTATAATTATGGAATAATTAGAGTGGAGGGGGTGGTGAAAGAAAACAAAAGAAAGGAGTTTGAGAGAAGGCGTTACCTCTTAATCGGTCAGCTCCTTTTAGTTTGTGCCAAAAATGCTTCATTGGAATACTTTGTACCCAAATAGAGGCTTAAAGGAGGAATGGAGGGATAATTGGAATTTTATTGGGAAAATATTGTCTGAACCTAAGAGTTTTTAGAGGTGTGAGGAAGGGGGATATGTGGTGGCCGTTTATAGGGAAGGGAAATGACTCCCTTGGTATTTTTGAACACAATTTAGGTGTACCCATAATTTCAACTAAACAAAGTTATAAAAAACCAAAAAAAACTCAATAATGGAATGTTAATATCTAAATAATTTCTATAAAATTGGTTTTTTACTAGTGTCTAGGTCATTTGGGCCCTTAAGTTTAATGATTATTCCCTTTTAAGCTTAATTTTACCTTAATCGTTGTAATTAATTTTAATTACTTTCACTAATATTTTTGGAAAACAATTAAGTTGAATTATTATAAATTATAAATTATGATGATTCAAAATATGGAATCCATTTTTCCAAACTTTCATCACATAAGTGGAAGAAATTAATTTAAATTTAATCCTACTGATAGGAAGACACTACAAGTTTTTAAAGTAATAATGATCAAAAGTTTGCTGAGTTTTTATATCAAATTTTAATGTGAAATTGGTTCCAATAACCACAATTAGATTAATTTATAAAAATATGATCTAATTAAGATTTGAAACCAATTGAAAATATAATTTAACCTTATAAATAAATTATATGAAAAATAAATTTTGAATTAAAATTAAGTATTTTTAACTGCTCATCAAAAAATGAAGTTTCTTATAAAAATCACAAAAATTAACCCTAAGATCATTTAGACATTATAAATTAAAAAATAGAGTTTATTGTATCAAATTAAATTTATAAATGTGTCTAAAATTATATTTATTGATTTTCATAAAAGGAAATTCATTTGAGAAAATAGTATTTCAAAACATGTAAGGACTTTACAAAAAATCATTTCTTTCATTATCGAAATGTTTTATTTATATAAAAAATTTTAAAAAATAATTGAAAATTAGTTATTACTATTAATATTACTATGTTTAATTCCCAGGTTATAATTATTTCTTTTAAATAATTACAACAATAAAATTGTATTTCATATAGACTCAGTGTTGTGTGTTACATACGTCAAGTCAGTGTTGCGTGCAACGTACGCTAAGTCGGTGTTGTGTGTAATGTATTCCAAGTTGGTGTTGAATGTAATGTACTCCAAGTCAGTGTTGAATGTAACATGTTCCAAGTTGATATCATTTGAAAGGAATTTTTGACCTAGTGAAATGAAATACATCAATTAAAATTAATTCATTTGAAAAAAGGTCTATAAAAACTTGGGATGTTACATTCTACCCCCCTTAAAATGATTTTCCCTCAAAATTCATCATTTGGGTAAAACAATTATGATAATTTTACTTCATCATATCCTCATGTTCCCATATATCTTCCTCTTACTGGTGATTTCTCCATAGATTTTTTTCTAGGTGCGTGGTCTTATTTTGTAGAACTTTCTTTATACGGTCCATAATTTCAACTAGTTGTTCCTCATCAGAAAGATATTTATCTAGCAGTATGAACTATGAGTTTATTAGATTTAAAGGTTTAGGTATTTAATTCTTCATGAGAGATACATGGAACAAATCATGGAATTGAGAGAGATCTGGAGGAATTTCCCAGTGATAGGCTACCGTCCCAATACGATCAAGAATTTCAAAGGGACCGACATACCTAGGGATTAGTTTCCCTTTCTTCCTGAATCTTATAAATTTATTACATGGTGAAATTTATAAAAACACCTTTTCACTAAATTTAAATTCTAGATCACGCTGTCGGTTATAAACATAACTTTTCTTCTAACTTTGAGCTTCCTTGATATGCTGCTGATTGGTTCTAACCTTATTGACCATTTATTTAGTGATCCCAGGTCCCAATAAATTTCTTTCTCCAACTTCATCCAAACATGTTAGAGATATTAATTTCTTTACAAAGATGGTTTCATAAGGTTCCATCTGAATGCTTGAGTGAAATATATTTTTGTAGGAAAACTCCACTAGTGGAAGGTTTTGATCCCAAAAACCATTGAAATATAGAGAAAAAATTTTCAACATATCATATTGGGTTTGAATAGTTCTTTTAGACTGACCATCTATCTGAGGATGATAAGCAGTATTGGAAATCAATTCTGTATCAAGTGATTGCTGAAGACTTCACTAGAACTTTCTGGTGAACCTCAGATCCCGATATGATACAGTGGAATGTGGTACTCTATGAAACCTCACCACTTATTTAATATATATCCTGGAAAGATGATCTGGAGATAAGTCTTATATAATAGTTATGAAGTGTACTGACTTAGTAAGGAGATCAACTATCACCCATATAACATTAAATTCTTTATATGTTTTGGTTATTCCAATGAAAAAATCCAGAGTGATGTTCTCCCATTTCCGTTCTGGTATGGGTAATGGATGCAAAATCCCTTTATACTTTTTTCTTTCAGAATTAACTTTTTGGTATACCAAACATCAAGATACAAACTCTGTGATATCATTCTTCATTCTATCCCACCAGAAGTATTATTTCAAATCCCTACACATCTTCGTACTTTCAGGATGAATATATAATGAAGAACTACGATCTTCCTCTAATAAATCATTCAAATCTAGTACGAAAAAACATACAAGGTTCCTAAAAATTATAATTCCATCCTAATAAAGGTTAAAACTAGGAACAATTATAACTTTCTTTTGCAGCTCTACATCTTCCTTCTTCTTATCCTTATTCTTCACTTGGATAGAGGGTTGAAAATTCATTTGATAAAGATAATATTTTTCTACTTCCTTTAGGATTTCTAGTTCCATCCTTTGAAAATACAAAAAATATTGGATCTTTTGTGGTCCTCATCACGGATAAGATAGCATGATCCTTCCGACTCAAAGCATCGACCACCTAGTTCGATTTCCCAGGGTGGTAATTTATCGAGTAGTCATAATCCTTTATCAACTCTAAACATCTTCTCTGGTTCATGTTCAACTCGTTCTGTATGAATATATATTTCATACTTTTATTATTGGTATATTTATCACATTTTACTCCATAAATATAATCCCTAAATATCTTTAATGCAATGATTAGTGCTTCTAACTCCAAATCATGTGTTGGGTAATTTTTCTCATGATTCTTCAATTACTTTGAGGAATAGGCTATAGACATGTTGTTATACATAAGAAAACATCCTAATACCTTCATGGATTCATTTTTTATAGATTAATAACCCTTCACCACTGTAGGGTAAAGTAAGCACAGGTGAACCGACTAACCTTCTCATCAGTTCCTTGAAATTTTCCTCGCATTCATCTGTCTAGAGGAACATGAAACCAATTCAAGTTAATGTGGTCATAGGATTATATAGTCTTGAGAACTTATCCAAAAAACATTGATAATATCTAAATAAAATAATAAAACTATGGGTCTTAGTAATCATGGTTGGTCTAGGAAAACATTCAACAACCTCCGTCTTTGATAGATCTACTGCTATACCATCTCTTGAGATTATGTGACACAAAAATGAAACCTTTTGTAGTCATAATTCGCACTTTGTAATTTTTTGATATAGTTTCTCCTTCTTTAGGGTCTTTAGTACAATTCTCAAGTGATATTAATTATATTACTCACACTTTTAGTACATAAGAATATCATCTATAAGGACTACCACAAATTGGTTGAGGTATTCTATAAAGATTCTATTCATCAAATCCACAAAGATAGCCGGGGAACTAGTAAGACTAAAAGGAATCACATTATATTCATAGTGACAATACCTTCTACAAAATTATTTCTGGGGGTATATAATCTTTCTTGAACCTAAATTTATGATATCCAAAATGAAGTTCAATCTTGGAAAATTGTTTAGCTTCACAAAGTTGATCAAACAAGTCATAAATATGGGGAAGATGATACTTGTTCTTAATTGTGATCTGAAGGTACCTAGTAAGGATAATTGTATCACTGATAGGGGGAGTGAGTAAATCAGTGATAATTTTTTATTTTATGCTTCATTATTAAATGAAATGACCTTTTCCTCCTATTAAATATTTCTATCCCTGATGAAAACAAATTAAACAAACATCTATAAGAACACAAGTATTTACAAGGTTCAATATTCAATAAGAATATATACGTCCTTGGTATGGTTTGTAAATGATATAATACCAAAAAATTCTCTAAAAACAATCCTTTTGTATAGAATAAAATGAGTAGGATATTCCCTTACACTCATGTAACACTATGTAAACCATCCAATAGTGCGTGTGATCCCTCTTAGCTCAACTTGGGTAAAAAAATGTTAGTTTAATAGCATATGTTACCTATTCTTATTTTAAACTTCCACAAATGTATTCTTTGATAAAAAATTCTTCACTTTCTTACCCATAAGATGGTAATAACTTCAAGGAATTTGATAAATAACCCAGTCTAATTTCCAAATATGATCTGCCCACTCCAATTATTTAGATCTGATTTCCTAATTGGATGGATATAAATCTGAGAGGATATGATTGAGACAATTCAGAATTACTTCTTCCTCAGTCCGAAAATCCAAATACAGAAATCCTGATATGATTATCTAGCCTAATACGATGACCATCCAAATACAATCACAACTAGAATACAGTAAACAAATGAATACAATGATTAACTGAATACGTTTCAATCTTATCTCTTCTCATTCTTCTTTAATCCAGAAACACTTATTCAAGAAATACTCAACATAGAACCTCTTCTTTTCTCCATATAAATTTAGAGCTTCTCTCTCTTCTCATGAATAGTTATCTTGTCAAAGTATTATTTACTTCTCTCCTTTTATAGGTTACCCATGAGAGGTTTTGGTGGGAATCCCCAAAATTTTCTTGCTCAACCAAATTCACCAAAATCTCAATTTCCCATGAATTTTAGGTACATTTAAGACATCATCAAGATTTATTTATTCTTCTCTAATCTTTTACCACCTTCAAATTTTATTCAGGCTTCCTTTCCAAATTCTAGTCAAGATCAGATTTTACATTCTGAATTTCTCAATCTGATTTCTTCATTACGATGCTATAAACCAACTATATATATTGAGAAATAAGAAGCTTTCATCTTCTTTACAGACTCCATCCCAATTAGTCTTCCTAATTTCCAATATTATTTATTTAATACATGGATCTACATCAATTTAAGAATCAAAACATCTTCATGTAATTTCAAACTCCACCTCGACAACACATCTACCTCCTTCAGCTCTCTTTTAACTTTCTTCCCAAACAAAAATCAAATTTCAATTCCCATGCTGATTTTGTCATTAAGATCAACATGATGAATCAGTATCAACTCCAATATGATGTATCTTGACCCAATTTATGAAAAACTTTTACAAAAAATTAAATATTTTTTTTACTCTTCTTAATACGATACCCATAAACTTCATTCTTTGATGATTTATATCTTTTTACTTTTGGTCTGACTGAAAACCTTTAACTTCAGTTTCTCACATTTGATGAAAATATTACAATCCTTAAAGATTCAAGATCTTCCATTGAAAACACATTAATCCATCTTAAATGTTTGACTAAATTTCTGAATGATATCTTTCATTACTTTTTTGCATCTACTTTAACTCAATTTCTTTACCATGAGTCTTTGAATACAATTATTCCTTTGATGAATATGATGGTATGCCAAATACGATGGATTAATTTCAGCAAATTCAAATTCAGCAACTTCCTTAAATTCCAATATTTTGTTGTATCACGACTTCCTTCAAGACATTGAATACATTTGAGAATAGCTTTAGCATCATCATATTTTCAATGGAAATTATTGTACCTTACCATCCTTTTCAGAAAACCTCTTTCTTTAATTCTTATCCTGAATATGATCGTTCAGAAAACAATTGGACTGACTATTATTGGACTAATTAAAAATAGTTTGAATATGATTAGTCTGAATATGATCTCTATCACTCTTTTTCTCTTTCCATCCATATATGATCAATTTGAATACGATTGATAGAATCTCTTTCACTCCCCCTTTCTTTCATCAAGATTTCATCACATTTTTTTTCAACTACTTGTGATTTATGAGAACTCTAAGATTATCAAAGAACCATCACATTATAATCTTAGTCACATAGACTTTGATTTTCCTAATTATGTTCAATCCTTTTATTCCAAATTTGGTGAAAATATGACCACTCTTTACTTCTAGCATGATTATTCCTCAATATGATCAACCTTTTGAAGAAATGTGAGTCTAATTTCTCAAATATTAAGGCCATTATGATTTTCAACAAATACAAAGTTATGTTATTTTTCCTTTCTTCTTAAACTTCCTTTAAAAATAACACAATACCTTTGATATTTAACTTCTAGAAAGCTTCTCTATCTAACTTGGTCCCAAAAATCTCCCTTTTGGATTTTTTTTTTCAACCAAGATTTATAAATCACTGAACTTTGTATCATCAAATAATGAATTACATGTCAAAAATTCTAAGACTACATGAGCTAACAAATTTATATGAAATAAGAATCATTAATAGAAAAATGATGTTTTCCAAAAGTAGTGATCGTGAAACATTCTCGAATTTTATTCACAACTTTATTCTTTATCTTTATCAACTTATCCAATTTTCCTATAATACAATTTTTTTGACAACCACTCCAACAAGAAGTTAGTATAGTTCAAACACACATACAATTTTTTTTTGACAACCACTCCAATAAGAAGTTAGTATAGTTCAAACACACATACAATGATGGATTTAAAGCTTACCCACAACCCCCCTATTTACATGCTTCCATGGATAGATTAATGGAACAATTAACCCCTTGAAAACATTATCCAAAAATAATATGAGTTGGGGGATAAATAAAAATACTTAAACCTTGATGGGAAATAGGTTGGACACCCATATTCATCATTAATTTAGAAAAGGATTCTTTCGGTAAAGGTTTTGTGAAATTTTTTGCAACTTTTTTCGATGTTGGAACATAATACAACTACAATTCATCCTTCTCCAAATGATTTTTTATGAAATAATATTTGATATAAATATTTTTTGAATGATAATGTTCAACCTAATTACTAATGATATTGATTATACTTTTATTTTCACAACCCAAGAGCAAGGGTAACTTCACTTCAACAATTAATACATCTAATTGAGTTTTCATCCACCCAAGTTGAGTAGTGGATTGAGTGGTAGTAACATACTCAGATTCATCCATACTGAGAGTTTCTGAATTATAATTCTTTGAATTCTAACTAACAAAATTATTTCCCAGAAGGAATACTCCACCAGATGTGGATCTTATATCATCAATATTTCTTTCCCAATCAATATCTGAATACCCAAAACAATTAATACATTCCGATCTATCATACCAGATTCTGAAATTTTATGTGCCTTTGATATATCCGAGAATTATTTTTCTAGAAAGTAAATGTGATTCTTTAAGAGAAGTCTGAAATCATACACATAAGGAAAAACATAAAAAATTTCAGGTCTTGAGGTAGTCAATACAAAAAACACCCAATCAACTTTTAGAATTATTTTTGATCAACTTCTTTTCCTTCTCCATCTTTGGATAACTTCATTCCCACTGAAATCGGTGTGGAAACAAGTTTTGATTTTTTTCCATGCCAAACTTCTTTAGAATTTCCTTAACATACTTTTCATGGGGAAGAAAAATGCGTTTCTTCTTTTGTAATATCTGTAACCTAAGAAAGTATTTCATTTCCCCCATCATGGACATATCAAACATCCTTTTCATTTCTTTTGAAAATCTTTCATAATCACTTTCATCATTCCCAACAAAGATAATGTCATCAACATAAATAATTATGGTGAAGGAATACTCTTGACTTTATTTTATATAAAGATTTATATCTACTCTTCCATTCTTATTCCTTAAGCATGTATCCAATTTGGAATACCATTCTCTCAGAGCTTGTTTTAGCCCATACAAGTCTTTATTCAACCTAAAAACATAACTTTAATCTCTCCAAACAAAAAAGAAACAAGGTTATGCAATGTAAAATTCCTCATCAAGATCACCATTCAAGAATGCAGATTTAACATACATTTTAAAGATAATTTAACCTCATTATGAAGTATTAGAAAGAAATATTCTAATAGTTTCCAATATTTCCACCAAAGTAAAGGTTTAATCAAAATAAATACCTTCAATTTGTGAACACCCTTTTCAAACATGTCTTGCCTTATTCCTTATCACTTCATCTTTTTCATTTAGCTTGTTCCAGAAAACCCAATTTGTGCTAATAATATTTTTGTTATTAGGTTTGGGTATTATTTCCCATGTATCATTCTTTTCAATATGATCCAAATCTTCATTCATGGGCTGAACCCATTTCAGATACTCAAAATCTTCTTTCACATCATTCAGCTCAACTTTTTAATATAAATAAGTATGGGTAATAACATTTGATGTTATTTTTGCTTGAACCTTATGATGTTGATCACCCATAATGTTCTAAGCTTCCACTTGTTTCCTCATCCTAGGATGAGATTTTAGAGTATCTTCCTAATTACCGGAAATAGTTGAGCTTGATTCCTCTTCTTGAGTAGGATTATAATTGTCTGTATCCTTATAAGAATTGTTTTCCTAATCCTTCTCAACATCCTTATCTGTCTGAGTATGTTTTTCTTATTTATCAATTTAAATAAATTTCATATCTATAGAATCAAAAATTCTTCTCGTATCTTTGTAGAAACATCTATATCCTCTTACTTCTGGAGCATATCTAATAAATATTCCATCTTCACATTTCTACTCAAACTTTCCAAATTTTTTACCTTTATTCTTTATAATACATGGAATCCTAAAAAATATTAAGTGTTTCAAAATTGGATTTTTCCTATAAAACAATTCATATGGAGTCACATATGAACTAGGATTATAAAAACATCAGTTATGAATATAAATAGTATTACTCATGGACTTACTCCAATAGTAATGAGAAATACCATGTTCAAGTAATATAGTTCTTACAATGTCCAAGAAGCTTACATTATATCTTTCAGTAACCCCATTGTGTTGAGGATTGTATGGGGAACTATACTCATTCTTAATTCCATACTTCTCAAGATAAATTAAAAATTATTCACTTTTGTATTAACCACCATTTTCTATTCTCAACTTCTTCATTGAATACTCAAATTCATTTTCAGCTTTCCTTATTAAACTTTTAATCATTTTCAAATCATCTGATTTATGTTTCATATACATAAGACACGTAAGGTGAGTAAAATCATCGATGAAAGTGATGAAGTACATATCTAAAATTTTCAATTTTTTTTCTTATTTTCCCACAGATATTTTAATGAATAATATCCATAGGTTATTTTGAAAAAATCTAAACTTTCTTGTGAACAACATTTATAATATTTACTTTATCACAAATAGTAAAACACTAATATATTCTTCTTGGAAAATCAAGACTATCTAAAAAATTGTCTCACTTTTAAAATTTTCTCATGTTTCTTTGAAACTTCTTTCTTATCCTTTCATTCCATAATTTATTCTCTTCCATCTTACTCAAGTAGCAAGAGTTTTGTATTTAACCAAATAAAAAAAATTCTCTTATGTATGTTGGCCTCTTATAAATATATTTCCATATTCATAAATTTTCACAAAAAATATATATTTTTTGAAGATAACTTTGTTACCCTCATCAAAAAATTTTGAAACACTTAGAAAATTGTGTTTCATCCCAAAAACATACAAATAATTCTTGGATTTCAACTTTTCTTTTCCAATGATGCATGATCCAACACCTTTGATTCTTAGTGATTCATTATTGGTAAATTTTATAGATACTTATTTGAAATATTTCACATTCTTAAAAAATATTTGATCTCCTATCATATGAGAAGAACACCCACTATAAATTACCCAAGTTCTTTCTCCTTTTGTAGCTTTCAGAGTGGTTTTAACAACAAGAGATTTTTCTTCTTCCTTTTCTTTCTTCACCTTCGAATTCTAAGAATTATTAAGAATATTTTTCTATGTAGGTAACAAAACAATACATAATTTTGAAATGCATCTAGGTTGTTAAAATCTTTCATAAATAGTTTCCAAAGGTTGGAACCTATTTTCAATTTTCACACCAACCTTCTCAGGTTTCTTAAAACTACCTTTTTTGGTTTCTTCTTTTGAGGGAATTGACTCCCCCTCAACCTTTTCCTTTCATAACCTATAAAGTAATTGTAATATTTTTGTTTAAACCAACAAATATTTTCCATATGTTCAAGTCCACCATAATACCAAAAGTATCCATAGAAAGAGTATTTTCTTACGAAACTTCCATATTTACCGGAATTGTGAATACATTTCTATGCAGCCTTCTTGTCTTTATTTTCTAAGCCACCAACATTTATGTTATCAATAGAAATATTGTTTTTATTTTTAGATTTATTTGAATCAGAATTATTGGAATTTTCTTTAGATCCATAATGTTTGGAAAATTTTTTAGACTTAGGGTATTTTGAACCTTCTGAATTCCCAACTTTGTTGGTTTTGGATACAAACACAACTTTCCTAGATTTATTCCATTAAAAAACAATTACATCATTATTATAAATCATTGAAGTTAATTTTTTTGATCCTTATTAGGTTTATATTTTCACGAACTCTCACTAAATTTACAGATAGAGTTTTTTAATCTTGTATTTCTCTATTCAACTTTAAAAATATTTTTTTGGATAAGTTCCAACTCTTCTTATTTTCCTTCATCTTCACCTCCAGATGCCCATTACTATTCTTTTATTCCTAAATATATTTATTCAGATAATCAATTTCTTTCACCAGATTAACCTTATAATTGTCAAAATATTCTTGATTTCTTGTTGAGGAACAATCATCTTCTAAATTTTTGTTTTTCTTTTTAAGCCTTCTGATCATTCTTAGACATTCTTTCAACTCTTCTTTCAAATGTAATTAAAGTTGAGTTTTCTATTCTTTGGAAATACATCTTTCGAATTCTTCATCATTCACTATTTTAATAAAAGTATTCTCAATACGATAATGAATAGATTTTTTGGATTAATCGGCACTGCCTTCTTCTTCTTCATCTTTAGATAAGAATATTCTTCTTTTGGATTTGAAGAATTTTCTATATTTCCATGTGGAATAAGATTTTCTTTTATCTCCCTATTTCTTCCATGATCTCTTTGTATTTCTTTATTCTTCACTAATATCTTATTTTTTTATTCTTTGTGGAAAATTATCCATGATGTGACCAATGTATTCACATTCAAAGAATTTCAAGGTAATTTTCCCTTTGAATTTCCCTATAACTATTTTCACATTATTAGAAAACAAGGATAAAATTTCATCAAAAATTTTACATACCTCGTTTTCTGTATCAGATTCACCAGATTTATATTCAATAAGAATATTATTTGACTTTTCTTTCTTTGTATCCTTGAAAGAAACTTCTCTATCAACTTTTATTTTTCTTTTCATAGATTTCTCCCTTCTCATTTTCTAAGTGATGAGAGTGATATGCAAACAATCTAGAGACGATGTTTTAGGATATATGTCTTCCAATAAAGAAAATCTTTCATCAAACTTATTAGGAAGGATTATTAAGATATTTTCATCAATTTTAGAATATTATAAATTTCCCCAAAGACATATAATAGTGATAATAATGTCATTCACCTTGGTAAATAAGTCCCTAATAGATTTGTATTAACCCATATTCAGATCTTCATAATTCAGTCTTCAGATTTGTAACTTTACCTTCTTAACTTTTGTATTGCCTTCATATATGTTTTTCAACGTTTTCCATATACCTTTTCCTATGGTAACACCTCTTACTCTTAAGAATTCACTTTCAAAAAAGTGATGATAAAAAACCATTCTTAGGCCTTCCATCATTCTCAAGATTCTTCTTATCAACATATGTAAGAGGGAATTTATATTCAATAGGCAAAAACCCATCTGTTTCTACTTTAAGAACATCATATCCAATATAAATAAGATAAGAAAACATTATATCATTAAAAATATGATAATTATTTCCATTGAAAACCAAAATACTATTACTATTCAAGCAATTCAAATTCTTCATTAGAAAATAATAAACGAAGGGAACCTACCTCTAATACTAGTTGAAAGTGACCAGTCAAGTTAATTATATCATTAAGATATGGAGGGGTGAATCAGTGATAACTTTTTCTTTTATGATTCCTCTTCACATGAAACAACCTTCACCTCCTGTTAAATATTTATTTCCTAATTGAAAAAAATAAAACACACTTCTACAAGAACAAAAGTATTTGTAAAGTTCACTATTCAATAATAATAGCTACTCCCTTGGTATGGTTTGGAAACGATCCAATACCACACAATACACTAGAAAAAGATTATTTTGTGTGGAATAAAATTACTATGATATTACTTTACACTCATATAGAACTATATAAACAATCCAATAATGAACGTTCTCCCTCTTAGCATAAATAGGGTAAAACAATGTTAGTATAACAACACATGTTACCTGTGATTCTTATAAACTTCTACAAATGTATTCTTTGATAAATAATTCTTCAATTTATTACCCAGAAACTATTTATAACTTCAAGGAATTTTATATACAACTCAGTTCGATTTCACAGTCTGATATTCCCACTCCGATTCTTCAGATATGATGTCCCAATACGATGGATGTAACTCTAATAGAATATGATTGAGACACTTCAGAACTCTTTCTTCCTTAGTCTAGAAATCCCAATATGAAATCCTGATTTGATTATCCAGCCTGATATGATGACTAGCTAGATACGATGACAAGACAAATACAGTAAATAGCTAAGTATGATGATTAGATGAATACATTGAAATATTGTATCTTCTTCTAATTCTTCAATATGACAAAACTTCTTCAGGTAAAACTCAATCTGGAACCTATTCTTCTCTCCCTAGAAATTTGGAGCTTCTCTCTCTTCCTGTGAATAGTAATGTTTTTAGAATCTCTCATAAAAGTACGAGGTACTTCTTCTCTTTTATATGTGACTCATGAGAGGTTTTGACAGGAATCCCGAAAACTTTCTCGCTCAACCAAATTCACCAAAATCTCTATTTCCCTTGAATTTCATGTGCATTTATGACTTTATCAATGCTTCTCAATTCTTCTCAAATCTTCTACCACCTTCAACTTTTCTTCAGGCTTCCTTTCCAAAAGCTAGTCTAGAACCAATTTTCCATTCTCATTTTCTCAATCTAATTTCTTCATTATGATTCTCTAAACCAACTATATATATGAATAAATAAGAATCTTTCATCTTTTTCCCAAACTCCATTTAGATTCTTACTCCCAATTTCTAATACATTTTCTTCAATACATGTTTCTATATCAACTAAAGAATCAAAACATCTTCTTTGAATTTCCAAATTCACCTCAACAACACATCTACCTCCTTTAGCTCTATTCTGAATTTCTTCACAAACACAAATCCGATTTTAATTCCCTTTAAAATTTTGTAATTATGATCTACAAGATGAATTGGTATCAACGCCAATACGATATATCTTGATCCAATTGATTAAAACCTTTTAAAAAAAATCAAAACTTTTCTCTCTCTTCTCAATACGATACCCATCATCTTCATTCTCTTAAGATTTATATCTATTCGTTTTTGGTATGAATGAAAATCAGTACCTTTGGTTTCTCACATTTTCTACAAATCTTTCAAGCCTTAAAGATTCAATCTATTTCTTTAACAACACATCCAACCATATTAAATGGTTGACTAGATTGTCGATCGGTCTCTTTTATTACTTTTTTCATCGGCTGCAACTCAATTCCTTTACCATTGGTGTTTGAATATAATTCTACCTTTGATGAATATGATGGTATACCGAATACGATGGATTGATGTCAGTAACTTTAACTTTAGAAAATTCTTTCAATTCCAAATGTGTTCTTATATCATGTATTCCTTCATAAATTTTAATAAATTTGAGAATAGATTTAGAATAGTCATATTTTCAATGGAAATTATTGGAACGTTCCATCATTTCCAACAAATATATTTACTTACTTCTCAACCTATAAACTATTGTTCATAAAACAATTGGTCTGAATATGTTTGGACTAATTATGATAAGTTTGAATACCATCAAGATAAATAAGATCTTCATCAACATTTTTCTCTTTCCATCTATATATGATAAATCTGAATATGATTGATATAATCTCTTTAACTCCCCCTTCCTTTAATCAGGATTGCATCGTAAGTTTTCCAACTACTTGTGATTTATGAGAACTCCAAGATCAAAAAAGTATCATCACATTATAATCATATTCATACCGACTTTGATTTTCTCAATTAAAATCAATACTTTCATTCCAGATTCAGTGTGAATCCAATGAATCTTTACTTATAGAAAGATTCTACCTCAATATGATTGAAATTTTCAAGAATTGTGAGTCTGATTTCTCAAATATGATGTCTAGTCTTATTTTCAACAAATACAAAGTGATGTGATTTTTCCTTTCTTCTAAAACGTCCTTGATAATAAAAGAAAATACCTTTGATAAAAAATTGTTAGATTCCAGAAACCTTATCTAGCTAACTTGGCCCCAACATGATCTTGTTTATCTCCTAATATTTAATAAATATTTACATTGATTAATATTTATTTTTCAAAAAAAGAACAGGTGCACCCCAAGGTGAAAAACTTGGCCGAATTAATCCCTTATCATGTTTTTCTTGGAGTTGTTTCTTAAATTATTGGAACTCAATTGGTTCCATTTTATAAGGAGTCTTTGAAATTGGTTTAGAACCAAACTTCACTTTTTGGTGGAATGATATGAAACACTTCTGGAAATTCATCCTCAAATTCCCAAAAAATAGGCATATCATCAATGTCAATTTTATCCCTAACCATTTGAGACAAACAACCCTTCTGAATGAGAATTAAGACCCATACACTGGATGTAATATTCATAGGAAGTTTATACTTGTCATCACATTAATAGATGATCATAGGAGGGTTTGAAATATCAAATGAAACCTACCTTTCTTGAAAATTGATGTGGGTTTATGAAGATAAATCCAATAAATACATAAGATGACATCAAATTCAACCAAATGAATAATGAAAAGATTTGTAGGAATCAAAATCCCACAAACATCAACCAGAGAGGAGTCATAGACTTGGGATGTAATCATCATACCATTATGGTTTTTCCCTATTAATTACATCAAATCATTTTGGTGGAATTATAACACCCTTAGAAAATTATTTAGATATGAAAGTGTGGGTAGATCCAGAATCAAATAATAATTATCAGTTTTAGATTTTATGGTAAGTGTACCTTTCACCATGTCATTATCACACCCTTCATTATAAATAGTGATTGCATGAGATATCCCCTTTTCCCTAAGATTAAGAAGTTGTTGACTTCGATCATCATCACCATCCCTTGGGTTTGGGAACTGGTTAACATAATTAACATTCTCCTTACACTTAAACCACTATAGTGTGGGAGTTTCATTCTATGTATATTTTATTTTATTTGTATCATTGGCCAACTTCTTTCCATCAATGCAACAATCAATTTCCCAATGGTATTCCATTATGCACTTAAAAAACTTATTAGAAACCATAAGACAATTCCCTTCATGCTTATTTCCGAACATAGAGCATAAAGAAAGCCTCATCTTCTTCTATTCATGGTTTTTAGTTTTTTCTTTGAACTTAATCTTCATTTTATTATTAAAACCATGATATTGATATGTAACTCTGACCTCCATTTCAACATTGATTACACAATTAACAATATCTTCATAGCTACAAAATTATCTTATGTAAAATTACCTTACGAGACATAGATTTAAGAAAATGAATAACCTATCAACTTTACTTTTGGGTTGGATGATAATTCCAGAAGCATACCTCCCAAGTCTTTTGAAATTAGCCTCTTAGGTACCGACATATTCATCATGCTTTTTATTAAACTCAAGTAATTCCTTTTGCATCTTTATATTAAGAACATAAGAAAAGTAATAATGGAAGAATATGTTCTTAAACTCATCCCAATCCATGGATTAAACTCCATTTTTATTCCTTGTATTCTTGATTAGTTTCCACCACTGGTCTGCTTTTCCTTCTAACTGATAAACAACTAGAATGAATTTCTTATGATCCAAACATTAGAGAACATATAATATATTTGCAGTTATACTGATCTAGTTTTTAGTAATAAGTAGATCAGAATACCCACTAAAAAAAGTGGGAATTACCTCATTAAAGACTCAAAAAATGTTGTTCCCTGTTTTTCTTATTAGGAATTCCACCATTATTAATATCTTGGGAAAGATGTGTGATCATAACAATGAAATTTTTATTCCATATACCATAACATTCAGTTTATTAGGAATAAAATTATTGCGTTGTCCATCACAATCATCGTTAAGGAAGTTACTTCAGTTTCCATCCATTGACTAAAATCAAAAGCATAGAGTAAGAAAAAATTATCATAATGAGGAACCACATATTTATGAAAATTAACATATAGGATGTCTAAATTATGACACCTTCCTTAATATATGACACCTTAGGTTTATCCTAGGTTATTTATATCCAACCTACATTTTAAACCCTTCATGATTATTCATGAATAGTTTGTGAATTCCCAAAGCATATCCCCTGGGAGTGTCAAACCAGATGTGTAGAAAGGCCCACTATTGTGTACCATATTACCCTGAGTCAAACCCGAAATATATTGTCAGAGTTGTTACCCCTAGGTACATCTGTGACAAATTCACATCCAATTTTAGTATCCATACATGGATTTATTTCTAGGAAACCATTCAATCTATCATTTACCATAATTCGAATACATTTTCCTATACTTTTCCTTTTCCTTAGACTCATACTTAGACATGTACTTAGAGTTCTCAATAAGGTTTTATCCTCCTAGTTTCCAAAGTTTAACTAAAAATTTTCTCTAATACCAACCATAGTGACCCAAGATTTTCATACATTAACATTATATAACTTTTACGAAATAATTAAAACATTATAAAAATGGATGCCCAAAGACCGTACTATTCTAGAAACTTTGGAAACATGAAATCATAAAAACCGATACATAAGTGAGCTAAATTATCTCCCAATAAGTTTTCCATAACTATCACCCTTATTAGACACATCAATCATAATACATATATTCATAACTTGGGGAAGGAAAAAAAGGGGTGATCTTGGATGCTCAGTATAGGTAAACTAGGGAGAAATTTAAGCATAAACATTACCATATGGGTAAGAGAATGTGATCATAAAATTAGAATATCATACCCTGCATATCATAAGATCCGAAAAATTAATCACAATATAAAACTTGGTAGTTCATAAGACATAAATAATAACGAAATAAAGAACATAAAGCATGAAATAATATCATAGGAATAATACATGAAATTGTGTTATACATAAACATGTGATATCATTCCCTATAAGTCAATACTCATAGCTATAACTTATCAAGGTACTTCATGGGAACTACACCTACTAGGAAAGACATAACACCATCCCCAATCGCAGTTATTTCCTTATAAGGGATTGGGTTTCCCCATATTACCATAATTAATCGGGTTTCTCCATCTTTCATCTTCATGGTGACTACACCTACTAGGTGGGACACACCACTATCCCCAGTCACATTCCTTTCCTTATAAGGGATCATGTTTCCCCATATTCCTATAGTGGATCAAGCCCATTGACTTTATTACCATCATCATCTCATGAGATATAAATCTTCAGCCAATGCATTTGAGGGAGATATAGGTCCCAAAAATCTCATAATAAAATCATTCATACATGTTCCACAAGATAATAGACCTTTCATCATATCATGACCCATAAAAAGGGATGAGTTCTATAAACATCAAATCAAAACCCATGAAATTAAATGGGTATCATTAAAATTTCATAAAATCATAACCAATGTAAAATAGATATGTTTTATAATAATTTTATCAAATAATAACCCATGAAAAGAAGTAGGTTTTAAAATCATAAAACCCATGGAAGAGAAATATGTGTCATAAGCATTATTCTATCAAAAATTAAACCATTAAAGAAATAATATGAATGGAACCTTCAGATCATTTCCTAGATGGGAATGTATAACATTAAAGGTTGTTATATTAGATGAAAAATAACTTGGAAAGATATTTTGAAACATTTCTTGAGGTAAGTATCCTTTCTTCTTTGAAAAAGGCTCTTTAAAACATAAAACCTTATGAAAACCATTTTCTTTAAAATAAACTTGGAAACTTATAAAAAAGATTTGATTTTTTTTTTCAATTTTTTTATTTTAAAAATTATAAATAATTATTTAAATTTTTTTTAAAAATAGTTTTCTATTAAACTTATAAAATAATCTTGAAAATATTTTGAAAACCATTCCTTAAAAGAAGAAGCTTGAAAACATTTTTGGAAAAGTGATTCATTAAAAATACTTTGAAAACTTATAAAGTAAGTTTTAAAATCATAAAAATCATTTTCCTTAAAAATGAGCTTAAAATATCATATTTTAAAATATTCTTGAAAACATGGTTCTTGAAGTTTGTGGCATGTTTCTCAAAGAAGGCAAATTGAGACAAAACTACTTACCGATTTGGTAACTCTTTAAACATAAAACCCACGAAAGAGAGATATCATCAAATTGATATGTAAATATTCATAAAATTAAGGAAATAGACATATAATATATTCATGTTAAGTATAATCACCACACAAAAAGAGATGGGCAGGGAATAAGGTGTAAATATCACATAAATAAAAGTGAGTCTAAAAATCCCCTTACCTTGTGTCTTTTTTTGTCAGAATGGACTGAAGACCTTAATTTTTTTTATTAATTTTGATAATACACCTTTCAAGGGGTGAGGTGGAACCCTTACAAGGACCGAAGGCTTAGAGACAATTACATGACCCAAAAGTCTTTGAGGAATCACCCAGAAAAGACAACTTGGAACTGCTCCTCCCTAGCATATGTCATGATATCATCACTCCACCTTCACAGGGTTGGTTGGCTAGCTTTCCTATGAAAAGCTGCATAGTCCTGGTACTAATGGAAAATCCATACCCTCCCATTCTTCCAATTCTTATTAGCTATACTCTAGTGAATGCACCTACCCTGAATCCTACTCTGAAGCCTTTTCCCTTGTAGTCTGACTGGTAAAACTTCATTTCATGTGGCCCGAAGGCCTTGGGGTGGACCAAAGGCCTTATGGTGGCCTGAAGGCCTTGGGTGGCCCAAAATCCTTGCAGTACCCGAGGACCAAACTGGTGGCCCAAAGGCCCAGATGGATGAATAGTTCTAGATGCAACAGTACCAAACGGTACCTATTACAGTGCCTGATACAGTACTTCTATAGTACTGTTACAGTAACCTGGAAATACACCAACACCCGAATTTGATCTTGGGTCTCTTGGATGCATCAGCGAGTCCTCACCAACATGGATGAGGCTCATTTGAAAAATGTGGTTGTCAATTAAGTCCCCCTCTTTACCTATATGGTGGGTCCACCAACCTAGGGAGATACACATTCCCCAGCTGAGCAATAGCGTTGAATAGACCTATTCATAATATGAATAGTGTCTAAGCCTGGTGGGACTCGATCCTGTGCTAGTTCCCCCCAAACAGTGAAATGGACCAACCGGTGTGTCATGACCCGTCCTCAGGTCCCATGTCATGACTACCCCAAGCCCGCCTTCCATAGGCCAGGGGCAGGTAACTAGCACCAAAGGCGTAATCCCGATAAAAAGGGAAGACATTGCATTTAAACCTGTAACACACACTCTCTGAACACAAGCTGTAGAAGCAACAAGTACTATAATAGAAAAGAAAAGTGTGCTGAAAGTAAGTGGACCAGTATACAAACCCAACTGAACAACAAGTACAAATACAAGCAAGAAGGAAAAACAGCTCATGGATCATCTACTGGGGAATCCTACCTGAAGGGTAGGTACAATACTTGAACAACTCATCCTTGAGGTACGTCCTGTCTAGTCCAGCTCCGAGGAGCCTCCCATCGGTCACCCTCAGCCTCGATCACTGCTGACCGTCATCTGCACAGAACACAACAAGGTGCGGGCGAAGCCCGTGCATGGGTGAGTATAACAATACTCAGTAGGGGACCCCGATACCCCCGAAGGTCTCCCATAATCCACAAAGGATAAACCATAGTAGAAAGATACAATCACGAATTATCAACCAACCCTACTTAGTTATATGCCCATAAATATACCTAAGTTATCAATCACAGTCTGACTCCAACTCTCGAGCCCAAGCACAAACCATTCCACAAAAGAAGTAAAGTCATTCACCATGTTGATATTGGTTGAAAGACAGAACTCATCTCACACAGGGATACAACTTTAGTAGAGTGACAGAGATGATCAGATGTAGTCACTGATTCATCTAAGCTGTCGGACCCACACAAGATACAGGACCAGCTAAGTTGTTGGTCCCACACAGGATACATGATCAGCTATTCTGTCGGATTCATCTAAGTTATCGGACCCACAGAGGATACATGACCAGCTAAGCTGTCGGACCCACACAGGATACATGACCAGCTATTCTGTCGGACCCACACAGGATACTGGACCAACTATTTTGTCAGACCCACACAGGATACAGGAACAGAAGTCAGAACTGTCGGACCCACAGAGGATCCCGGTATAGTAGTCATCGCTATCAAACCCACAAAAGATTCTAGTACAGTTTTCATTGCTGTCGAACCCACAGAGGATTTCAGTACAGTAGTCATCGGTGTCGAACCCACAGAGGATTCCGGTACAATTGTCATCGCTGTCGAACCCACGAAGGATTCTGGTACAGTATTGTCTCAGCCAGCCCTAGGGTTCCCGCACAAAACACACTCGATTCTGGGGGGGTCTGATCCTTGAGACAAGTTTCGATACATCAACTATCACAAAGTCATGATTTGATGTATCCCGTAGTTCCGTCTCATCATAAGGAACCCAACAAGACAGACGACTCGCCAATCGGACGCCCGGTCTGAGAGTTATTGACATTTCCGTTCCAGGGGACCGATTGGTTTTTAGGATCAAACCAACCTAGCCATACCCTAACTGTGTCCAAACCTCATGTGAAGTATGCTAAAAGAATTTTCTCGCTCCAAGAATTCCATCGCCACAGGCAGTACGTCAATCGGACACCCGTAGCCCTAGATGCGGGCTAAAAAGTGTAAACGACCATAGTGGGTCCAGGTCCGGTCCGACCCATTTGGACTGACCTGGCCCAACCCGGTCTAAACTGGGATCTCACCCGGTTCGCGAGTCCGACCCGGTCTAAGGAAGCGACCTGAGCCGAGGGGATGTACCGGCCCGAATAGTCGGCCCGACACGACGGGCGGCCCGACTCGAGGGCGGCCCGAACCGAGGTCGACCCGGCCAAGGGGCAGCCCGACCATGGGCGGCCCGGCCGAGGGCGGCCCGGCCCGTGGTAGCCCAGCCTAGGGGAATCCTAGCTGAGGCGGACCGGCCCATTGCGGCCTAGCCGGCCACGCAAAGGAGGGGGGTGTTGCGCCCCTCCCAGTTCGTAAAACAGAACCGACACGCTGCACCAGTTTAGGGGCCGCGGGACCCAGCTGGTCCCGCTTGTTCGGTTCCACAGTGGCCGGCCTGGACAGCTGCCCCCACGGCGCAACGGCGCTGCGGTCCTCCTTCCCTCTGTGTGGCGTGACGACGTCGTGCCTCTCTATCCGCCGTGGCCCTTCTGGCCATGTTTCCGCATCTCCGGTGCGGCGCGGTGCGATGGCGCTGTGCCTCTTTCATCCGTCGGAGCCCTCCTGGCCATGGTTCTTCTCCTGCACGGTGTGTCGACACCGTGCCCTTCTGGCTCCGCCTCCATCATCAACCAATCAAGAACCAATTGGAGGGACGTCGGGTCGTGTTTGTTCGTCCCACGCCATCCACATTAGGTGATAACAAATGGACAACTTCAAACCACATTAAAGACAAGGAACTAGGATTTAATTTAAACAAGACAAACCCCTACCTTGTAATCGGTGTTCACTCGGCAGAGTCGCGGAAAGGTGGAAGCGTTCCGTTGACATCAGGAGGAGATGACGTCATCGTTGGCGATGTTCTTCACGGGTGGTGTCTTCCCTTTCTCGCCCCAGTTGGAGTGGAAGAAGACGTCCAAGGAAGAAGTCGAAGAACAGAGGATGTCGCCAGAATTCTTCACGTTCTTCGTTGGAAGGAATAGGAATTCTTCACGTGTGATGGTTCTTCGTTAGAGAGGATAATTCTCCAAGGATTCTCCCAAGATTCCACAAAAAAAACTAATCCCAAAAGAATAGAGGAAGTTCTCTATTATTTTTATCACACAACGACACAAGATTTGTCGTTAATTAAATGTGACAACACATTTAATTTAATGCGGAGGAATGGATTGAAAAATCAAAACAAGGGAGGTGGAGAGTTTCAGTTAATGAGAGAGGTTTGGCACCATTATGAGGTAAATCAAGAGTTTCCCCCATTAATGGGGAACTCAAGGGTTAAAGGGGGTTTAAGGGACATTGAGCTCGCATGGGATCCTCCACATAATATCCTCCCATGGGAGGTTATGCGTGGGTGGGCCCTACCTCCAACCTCCCCTTGGAGAATTAAACAACCACACATAAAAATATGTGACACTTATTTTTATATAATTTACTTAGAAAACCCCAAAAAACTATCTTCCAAACTCGTCATAACGCAATTGCGGTGAAGGTCTTACTATGCAATCACTGATGCTTCGAGTTCAACGGTGCCCTTAGATTTCAATTCCGAGCACTGGTTCAAAAGTTATGAAACGTCACTCACACGTTTACTGAACATACCCAAAAAAAGTTCGGAAAATTATTATCAGTCACCCTCAACTTGTTCCAGCCGAGGTTAGGATTTTCCTAGGTTAAACACACCCCAAAGAACACAATGGTACTCTCAGATTTTTAATCTGACTCAGCATTTAGAAGTTATGAATTTTACAATTAAATAATTGTCACTTAATTATTTTATTTGCGTCCAAAAACTAACTTTCTCTGGTGGCCCTCACCGACTCAAGTTAGTATCTGCTTAAAGAAAGACTACCCTCACAAGTTCATCGGTCATCTCAGATTTTTAATCGGAGTTATTGTTTGTGAGTTATAAGCAATTGAAAATAAAATAAATTTATTTAATTATTTTATTTACGGTTATGCCATTTTTGGGTTTTCTCACAGGACGCCCGCACCGACTAAACTAAAGTCACGCCTATGGTAAACTTGCCATCCTGAGTGCAACAGTGGCCTCGTATTTTTGATCCGAGTAACCGTTTAAGAGTTATTCCACTTTTTCAGGAAAACTGCATACGCGCGTTAATTTAAGCTTAAAAAAACTTTGACGGATCATTCCGGGCACTCCGGGCCTCGGACTTGTGCACTGTCAGAAATTGCTGACTCGTAAAATTATCAAGAATTTAAGAAAAAATTGTCCATAGAATTTCTGGGTCTTTAAATTATCCCCACCTTAGGGATTTACATCCTCGTAAGCTACAACTCACACTAAAGAAACAAATGAGGGTACTGAGCATGCATCTGAGCCTCCCGCTCCCATGTGATCTTCTGGAGTTTCTTGTGCTGCCAGTGAATGCGCACCAGAGGTATAGACCATCCACGCAAGACCTGATCATGTCAATCCTCAATCTTCACTAGAACCTCTGTGAATGTCGCCCCGCCATCGATATCCAGCTCCCCGTGGTCAATAATTTGGGAAGGGTCGTGCACGTATTTCCTCAGCTGGGATACGTGGAAGACGTTGTGAACCCAGTGCAACTAAGGTGGAAGTGTTAAGCGGTAAGCCACCTCACCAACTCTATTGAGGACCTGGAATGGTCTGATAAACCTTGGAGATAACTTTCCACCTCGGCCAAAACTCCATAGAACTCGTCAGGGTGAGACCCGTAGAAAGACGTGGTCTCCATCCTCAAACTCCATAGGTCTCCATCTACTGGATGTACGTGGAATACCCGTCATGAAGTCCATGGATATCTCATCCCTCTTCCACTTTGGGACCTCTAAAGGTTGAACCAAGCCTGCAGGTACCTGATGCTCCACCTTCACTTGCTGACAAGTGAGGTATCGAGAGACAAACTTCGCTATTTCCTTCTTCATACCTGGCCACCAGTGCTGTCGTTGGAGGTCCTGATACATATTCGCCACTCCTGGATGTACCACTAAAGGAGATGTGTGGAACTACCTCAACACTTCCTCCTGAAGTTCAACTGGTACCATGGTACGTCCTCTAAAGAGAATGATGTTCTCCCTACCTTCAGAAAATCCATCTAGTGCCTTCCCTATGGATATCTAAGTGTTTCACGTCTCAAAGTCAATGTCCCCATGCTGCACCTCCCTGACTCTTAGAAAAGTGGATGAGTGACTGCGAGAGACTGTAGAAAGGCTTCTCCATCTCTATCCACAAAGGATATCTGTAACGTGACCAGCTGCTCTGTCGCCTCTCCTAGCAGCTGAATTCCTGATCTCATGCAGAGAGAATCTACTACAACGTTCCCCTTCCTAGGAGTATATACTATCTCGAAGTCATAGTCCTGGAGGAACTTGAATCATTGTCACTGTCTCAGGTTCAGGTCCTTCAGTGAGAGGATATACCTGAGACTCTGGTGGTCAGGGTAGACTGTAAAGCATTTTCCCATAAGATAATGCAGCTACATATTCAAGGTGAAGACCACTGTTGCTAACTCCTGGTCATGGGTAGAGTAGTTCTTCTCGTGTTTTCTCAACTACCGAGAAACATACACAATCACTACTCGCTCCTTCATCAGGACACACCCGAGTCCGGTCCCTGATGTGTCCCAGTAAACTATATTCCATATTCCCTCCTCTGGAAGCCTAAAGATTGGGGTACTAGTCAGCCTCAGCCTCAGCTCCTGAAAGATCTACTGGAATCTCTCCGACCACACGGTGGGTTGCCCTTTCTTTGCCAAAGATGATAGTGGTGCTGCAACTTTGGAGAAGTCTGGCACAAAGGTATGTTTGATCGACTCATGAGTGATCGACCTCACCCTCTTATGCATGATTCCATCTCATCCTTCCTGGGTTTTCCTTTTCACCGACCAAGGAAAACCTCATCCCAACTTTGTAGATAAACCACAACCTTTTTGCCTAATACAGTCAATCTGTGTATAAACTATGGTTGCCCAGTCCATACCCAAACTAACGTCATAAGGTCTCGATGCTGCCACCAAGAGGTTCCAACCGAAACTCTCACCTCAAGGGTTATATCACACTGTCGGTGTAAGTGTAATTATTGAGTCTCCTCCCAAAGGTATCTCCATATGCGAGGGTCAAGTCAACGACTTAATCAGAAACTCTAGTTCTAGGACAAGATTCGTGGAAGGAAGGAATGATTGGTACCTATGTCATTGATAAGACAGCTAGTAGTAGACACAGACCATACCTCAAAACATTACTAGATCCCTTGGGTCACACTCCTTGACCACATGCATCTACTCTCTTCCCCTGCCCTCCAGCTCCCTGAGCTTAGCAGGGAATACAAAGGTAGGTGGTTGTAACATGTCGAAATGTTCACCACCTCATGCTGCTCTCCTAACCCTGCTTCCACGTCTGCTTCCCTAAAGATTCATCTATCCTTAACACTTCCTCTTCTCGAAACATTTTACATGCTCAAGTCTCTGAGAATGGAACCAATTGCATGCTTTCCAACTGCTAACATTCACTGGTTGTATCCGCTCATCCAATGAACATTCAACCACAAAGGTTCTCTCTAGCACCTTAACATAAGTAGGAATGCATATAAGAAAAAGTGTTGGCTCAGATATCCTTAAACACACCTCGCTTAGAGGTTTGAGCTATAAAGAAATGATCATATCATATTCATCGAGTACCAATAATGATTGATATGCTTCGATGAATACTCAGCTACCGACACGTCGTCCTGCCGAAGCTGTATAAGATCTAGAAAACTCTCAGCCACCTCCTCAAGCCAGTCCTCAACCACCGGTGGGTCAGGATCGCCTCAGAACTTGAGGGATATCTGGCGTTGAAACACATGTAAGGAACTAATCCTACAAGTGTCCTCTACCAGTACCACCGGTAGTGTATGATGACCAACGAGAAGTGATATAGTTGGCACACTGCCCGAAGGTGCCATCTCGGAAAACAGTCCAACTACTGAAACCTCATCACTATGTGGCCCATCCTCATGGTCACTCATAGAAAAATATTAGTAGCTAAGATCAACATCTTCTCTATTAGTGTCTCAACTAGGTAGAAAACTCCAGTAATTGCCTCCATCCAGTCCTCTACTGTCTGGGAATCTGTCTTGCCTCGAAACCTCAGAGGCCTCTACCGCTGGAACTCGTAAAACACGCTCAGTCAGCGTGCACCGTCCGACAGTGTGTCTGGGGGTATCTACTACCCTACAGGTGGTGGTGCTGCTAGTACACCACCTGATGGTGGCAACATAGAATGAGGGCCCTAAACCGGAGCCTCGTCGCTCAGTGGGCCGTCATTGTGTATTCTTTGGAAACCCTAGCTAGTTGTCTACGCAGCATCATCCTGATAAGGAACAGGCATGCCATGGTCAAAAAGTTATACCTGGTGAGCTGACTCAAAGAGTTCACAAATAATACTCTTGAAAACACACTCGCAATCAGTGTTTTCATGCACTGAGTTGGAAATCAGAAGTCAGGGTCCTGGTGTGTGGATATGTCGGCCGCCGCACCAACACTGGACTGAAAACCACACTCAATACTCTTAACACTATTGCTTCACAGTAAAGAAGATCGGATTCCTATGTTCTGTGGTAGAACTGAATCCTCTGATACCAATTTGTCATGGCCCGTCCATGGGGCCCATGCTGTGACTACCCCATGCCCACCTTCCATAGGCCAGGGGCTGGCGACTAGCACCAAAGGCGTAATCCCGATAAAAAGGGAAGGCATTGCCTTTAAACCTGTAACACACACTGTCTGAACACAAGATGTATAAGAAACAAGTACTAGAATAGAAAATAAAAGTGTGCTGAAAGTAAGTGGGACAATACACAAACCCAACTGAACAACAAGTACAAGTACAAGCAAAAAGGAAAAACAGCTCGTGGATCGTCCACCAGGGAATCCTACCTGAAGGGTAGGTATAATACTCGAACAAATCGTCCCTGAGGTACGTCCCATCCAGTCCAGCTCCAAGGAGGCTCCCATCCATCACCCTCAGCCTCGATCACTGCTGACCGTCATATGCACAAAACAAAACAAGGTGGCGGTGAATCACGTGCAGGGGTGAGTATAACAATACTCAGTAGGGGACCCCAAGACCCCCGAAGGTCTCCCAGAATCCACAAAGGATAAACCATAGTAGAAAGATACAATCACGAAGTATCAAACAATATTACTTAGGTATATGCCCATACATATACCTAAGTTATCAATTATAGTCCGGCTCCAACTCTCGAGCCCAAACACAAACCATTCCACAAAGGAAGTACAGTCATTCACCACGATGATATTGGTTGAAAGACATAACTCATCCCACACAGGTATACAACTTTATTAGAGTGATAGAGATGATCAGATGTATTCATTGATTCATCTAAGATGTCGGACCCACAGAAGATACAAGACCAGCTAAGATGTCGGTCCCACACAGGATACATGACCAGCTATTCTGTCGGATTCATCTAAGCTGTCAGACCCACACATGATACAGGACTAGCTAAGCTGTCAGACCCACATAGGATATAGGACCATCTATTCTGTCAGATTCATCTAAGCCGTCGGAACCACATAGGATACATGACCAGTTAAGCTATCAGACCCACACAGGATACATGACCAGCTATTCTGTCGGACCCACACAGGGTACATGAACAAAATTCAGAACTGTCAGACCCACGGAGGATCCCGGTAAAGTAGTCATCGATGTCAAACCCACAGAGTATTCTAGTATATTAGTCATTTCTGTCGAACCCACAGAGGATTCTGGTACAGTAGTCATCGGTGTCAAACCCATGGAGGATTCCGGTACAGTAGTCATCGCTGTCGATCCCACAGAGTATTCCGGTACAGTATCATCTCAGCCAATCCTAGGGTTCCGGCACATAACACGCTCGATTTCGGGAGGGTCTGCTCCTCAAGCCAAGTGTCGATACATAAAGTATCACAAAGTCCTGAGTTGATGTATCCTGTAGTTCCGTCTCATCATATGGAACCCAACGTGACAGGCGACACGTCAATGAGACGCCCGGTCTGAGAGTTATTGGCATTTTCGTTTCAGGGGCCCAGTTGGTTTTGAGGCTCAAACCAACCCGGCCATACCCCAACTACGTCTAAACCTCAAAAGAAGTATGAAAAATAATCATCTCTCTTTAATAATTCCATCGCCGCAGGCGATACGTCAATCAGACACCCATAGCCCTAGATGCGGGCTAAAAGGTGTAAACGGCCATAGCGGGTCCGGGTCCGGTCCGACCCAGTCGGACTGACCCAGCCCAACCCGGTCATAGTAAGAGACCCGAGCCGAGGGGACAAACCGTCCTGAAGAGTCGGCCCGGCCTGATGGGTGGCCTGGCAATAGCGGCCCGTGGGCGGCCCTGCCGAGGGCGGCCCAGCCTTGGGCAGCCCGGCTGAGGGCGGCCAGCCCGTGGTGGCCCGGCCTAGGGTCGGCCCGGCCGAGGCGGTCTGGCCCGTTGCAGCCCAGACGTCCATTCAAGGGAGGGGGTGCCGCGCCCCTCCCGGTTCCTCGAACAGAACCGGCGCGCTGCGCCGGTTCAGGGGCCGCATGACCCGGCTCGTCCCGCTCATCCAGCTCCATGATGGCCGATATGCTGCGGTCATCCTTCCCTATGTGTGGCACGACGGCACCACGTCACCACCACCACGACCCGACCTGGCCACGACCTTCGACTCCACCGCACGGTGCGATGACGCCATGCCTTTCCCTCCGTCGCGGCCCTCCCAGCCGCGGTTCCGCATCTCCGGCACGACACGGTGCAACGACGCCGCACCTCTTTCATCCATTGCAGCCCTCCTTTCTACGGTTCTTCTCCAGCGTGGTGTGTTGGCACCACGCCCTTCCGGATCCGCCTCCGTTATCAACCAATCAAGAACCAATCGGAGGGACGCCGAGCCGTGTTTGTTCGGCACGTGCCCTCCGCATTAGGTGATAACAAATGGACAACGGCGAACCAAATAAAACAAAAGGAACGATGATTTAATTTAATCAAGAAAAACCCCTACCTTGTAATCGGTGTTCGCTTGGAAGAGTCACGAAAAGGTGGTGGCGTTCCGTTGACGTCGGGAGGAGATGACGTCGTCGTTGGTGACGTTCTTTGCAGGCGGCATCTTCCATTTCTCGCCCCGGTTGGGGAGGAAGAAGACATCCAAGGAAGAAATCTAAGAACAGAGGATGTTGCTGGTGTTATTCACGTTCTTCGTTGGAAGGAAGAGGTGTTCTTCACAGGCGATGATTCTTTGTTGGAGAGGATAATTCTCCATGAATTCTCCCATGTTTTCACAAAAAAACTAAGCCCAAAATAATAGAGGAAGTTCTCTATTATTTTTATCACACAATGACACAAGAGTTGTCGTTAATTAAATTTGACAACACATTTAATTTAATGCAGAGGAATGGATTCAAAAACCAAAACAAGGGAGGTGGAGATTTTCAATTAATGAGAGAGGTTTGGCACCATTTTGAGGTAAATCAAGAGTTTCCTCCATTAATGGGGAACTCAAGGGTTAAAGGAGGTTTAAGGGACTTTGAGCTTGTGTGGGCCCTGCCAAATAATATCCTCTCATGGGAGGTTATGTGCAGGTGGGCCCCACCTCCAACCTCCCCTTGGAGGATTAAACCACCACACATAAACGTATGTGACACACATATTTTTATTTAATTTACTTAAAAAACCCCCAAAAACTATCTTCCAAACTCGTCATAATGAAATTGCAGTGAAGGTCTCACTAAGCAATTACCGATGCTGTGAGTTCAACGGTGCCCTCAGATTTCAATTCTAAGCACCAGTTCAAAAGTTATGAAATGTCTCTCGCACGTTTATATAACGTACCCGAAAAAAAAGTTCGGAAAATTATTATCAATCACCCTCAACTTGTGACGGTTGAGGTTAGGCTCTGCCTAGGTGAAACACGCCCCAAAGAACAAAACGGTACTCTCAGATTTTTATTCTGACTCACTGTTTAGAAGTTATTAATTTTACAATAAAATAATTCTCAATTAATTATTTTATTTGCGGCCAAAAACTAACTTTCTCTGGTGGCCCTTGCTGACCCAAGTTAGTATTTGTTTAAAGAAAGCCTACCCTCAAGAGTTTAGTGGTTGTCTGAGATTTTTAATCCGAGTTAATGTTTGTGAGTTATAAGAATTTGAAAATAAAATAACTTTATTTAATTATTTTATTTACGGTTATGCCATTTTCGGGTTTTCTCACAAGAGGCCCACACCGACTAAAATTAAGTCACGCCTAGGGTAAACCTTCCATCCTGAGCGCAACGGTGGCCTCCGATTTCTGATCCAAGTAACTGTTTAAGAGTTATTCCAATATTTCAGGAAAACTGCATACACACATTAATTTAAGCTTAACAAAACTTCGACGGATCATTTAGGGAACTCCGGGCCTTGGAATCGTGCACCATTAGAAACTGCGGACATTTAAAATTCCCAAGAATTTAAGAAAAAAAATTCCACAGAATTTCCGGGTCTTTACATGGTGAACCAGTTGACTAACGCCCTATGGGTAAAACGTGGTTGTCAATTAAGTCCCCATATTTACCCGTATAATGGGTCCACCAACCCATAAAGATACACGTACCGCAGTTAATCAATGGCGTTGAATCACCCTATTCATAATATGAATAGTGTTCGATCCTGGTGGGACTTGAGCCTATGCCAGTTCCCCCAGACAGCAAAATGGCCCAACCAGTGAACCACTCGACTAATGCCCTGGGGGAAAAACGTGGTTGTCAATTAAGTCCCCTTCTTTACCCGTATAGTGGGTCCACCAACAAATGGGAGATACATGTTCCCCAGCTAAGTAATGGAATTGAATAACCCTATTTATAATATGAATACTGTCCGAGCCTGGCGGGACTCTAGTCCTTATAATTATATCATGATTATACAATTTAAAACATGATATAAATATCATGTATATTTTGTATATTTTTATTATAATAATATATAGAATATAGAAGTATGAAATGGAATACATCGTTCATGGAGACGATAAACTGTACATACGAATGAACAATGTTTTTTTCTTATTGTATTGTAAGAAAAAGAGAAAGTGACATATAAGTATATATATATATATATATCATTATTAAATTTTTATTATTATATCATATAAATCATACAAGTTTAATGAAACCATCCTTAATAAATTCCATGTAGTGTGTGAATAAATCACATCATTTTGAAGGGGCAGTAGTCCACACTTCCTCAAAAGAAATTATTGCATTGACACAAACTGGAAATTATAAAGATGTGCATTATAAAAGAATTACAGAAACTTAAATACATTATAAATATCATATATATTATATATAACCAAAGTGTACACAGTAATTTCCACCATGAGAGGCGATAAAGGAAGAACATACAATCAATGTTTTATGAACCGGTAGTTCACCGTACACATAAAAAGTATGTTCGTTGCCAATTAGATGGAGGTGTTTATAAATGTAGGTAAAACCCTTAGAAGAAAAACATATAAGTATATTAAGGACAATGTTTTTGTTTTATAATCATAGAATAAGGAATGTTTAGGGGGTGGAGAAATAAAATAAAATAAAGGATCTTGAGAGAAGACATTACCCCTTAATCAGGTGACTCTTTTTGGTTTGTTCCAAAAGGATTCCTTGGATTTATTTCTTCCAAAAGAGAGGATTAAAGGAGTAATAAAGTGATGTTGTTAAGTGTATTGGTCATATGATGGCTGAAACTAAGTGGTTTGAGAGGTGTTATGAAGGGGGAGATGTGGTGGACTTTTATAAGGAAGGGAAATGACTCAATTGGTATTTCTGAAAACAAGTTAGGTGTACACATGTTTTCACCTAAAAAAAGGCATAAAAAATAAAAAAAAATAAATCATGTAAGTTTAATGGCCTAATAATTTCCATAAAATAGTGTTGGAAAAGTTTCTAGGTCATTTGGTCCCTTAATTTTAATATTTATTCCCTTGTTAAGCTTAATTTTACCTTAATCATTGTAATTAATTTTAATTACTTTCACTAACATTTTTGAAAAAAAAATTAATTTTAGCTTATTAGAAATTAGAAATTATGATTATTAAAAATATATAATCCATTTTTTCAAATTATAATTTCATAAGTGGGATAAATTAATTTAAATCTAATCCCACTGACGGGATGACACTTTGAGTTTTTAAAGTAATAATGATCAAAAGTTTGCTAACTTTTTATATGCAATTATAATGTGAAATTGGTTAAAATGAACTAAATTGGATTAATTTATGAAAATATGGTCTAATTAAACTTTGAAAATAATTTAAAATATAATTTAACATTATAAATAAATTTTATGAAAAGTAGTTTTGAATTAAAATTCAGTATTTTTCACTATTCATCAAAAAATGGAGTTTCTCAAAAAAATCCAAAAAATTAACCCTAAGATAATTTTGAAATTATAAATTAAAAAATGAAGTTTATTTTATCAAATTAAATTTCTTAATCTATCTAAAATTAATTTTATTTCATAAAAATCATTTAATTTAGAAAATAGTATTTTTAAACATATAAGGACTTTACAAAAAATTATATATTTTGTTATCAAAATGTTTTATTTATATAAAACCATTGTAAAAAATATTTGAAAATTATTTATTACTATTAATATTACTATTTTTTATGTATGGGTTATAATTATTTCATTTAAATAATTATAATAATAAAATGGTGTTTCATAGAGACTCAGTGTTGCATGTTACGTACACTAAGTCGGTGTTGCCTGTAACATACACCAAGTCGATGTTGCATATAACCTATGCTAAGTCTGTGTTGCATGTGACATAATATAAGTAAGTGTTTCATGGAACATATGTGAATTTAGTGTCATTTAAAATGAATTTTTGACTTAGTTCAATGCAATACATCAACAAAAACTAATTCATTTGAAAAAAAAGGTCCAGAAAAACTCAGGGTGTTACACATTACCTCTAGCTCATTGTTTTGTAGAATATTTTGAGATGTTGTCCCCTCATTTGAAGATGAAATACTACAACTATAGTAAATAATTAATTTTAGTAGCCTCTATTTTGATCTCACATGAGATTTTATTTTGGCATGGTTACTTTTGTTGTGACATGATTTGATGTATTTACCAAAAAACTTACATTATTTTCCAAATGACTCTATACTAGCTCTTTTTTATTTCAACACCTTAGTAGACTAAATTAAGAAATTTTATTCCCATAATACCTTAAAAAATTATATATTAATCATCACACTAAAAATATGTATGTCCTCATGTAATGGCCTTGATATATAAAGCTATAAATGTGTCTTCATTTAATTTTCCAACAAGTCCAATGAGTATTATCAAAAAATCCAATAAAAAAATTTTGGTTGAAAAATAGAAATTCGAAGCCATTAAATTAGATAAATCTCAAATTATCATCATTATTGAGAATTAAAAATAACCCAGAGAAGAGTAAAATAGTCATAACACCAAATCTTCCCCATGATATACCTCTCAAACATAAATTATTCCATCACCAATACACAATGTGGAACAAGGATAAAAAATATTAATCAAATTAGATCAAAATAAAGTATCCCAATATCAAGGTAAAAGTAGGTTAAAAATTAATTAGTATAATTACCCAAATTTATGACCCATGGCCCAATATACACCCCTCCAAGTCACCATGAGTCTACAATACATTAACTAAGGGAAGAAAATGCCTATGAAACACCTTCTCCAGATGATTTGAATATCAACTGGTCACTACACAAATTTCATGTACTCCACCACATTGAACTCACCCTAATCAATGACATGAGTTTCATTATGAAGATATAATAAAATATATGACACATGAAATATTTCATGGATCAAATAGAGCTATATATAAAGGGATAACAGATAAGACTCCATGATAATACACTCCAAAACCCAGAAATTACTAGAAAACTAAGGATAAATATTATTACCACAAATACATATCCACTATCCAAGATGAGGGAAAAATTCAATAACACATTATATACAACATTGAAATATATATTTTTCTTTCATTTATCTATATAAGACCAATGATAGTCTTTGTACAACTTCATCCACTCTTAAATCATCTTTATCTTCTCAATCGTGCTTTGAACCACATATGGTCTAAGGACTATTAACTCTCCTATATCAATCTATCATAATGGATATCTGAAAGTCTTCCCATAAAAAACCTTAAATAGAGACATGATACTGGATGAGTGATAGATATTTTTATAGTAAAATTCAAACTAAGTAAGATGATTTTACCACAAACAACAAAAATATAGAACACATGCATGAAACATGTCCTCTAGTGTCTGAATAATTCACTTCGTATGACCATATATCTAAGAATTAAATGCAATAATAAAGTTTTTCTAAGATAAAAATCATGATTATTTCCTCTCTATACCCATGAGATAAAATGAGGGTCCCAATTCTAGATGATATTCCTCAATATCTCATGAAGATTCATTATCTCTTCCAAATACCACCTCCCCAAGGAATCCACAACACAAAATTTATTAATCTATAAGAAATGATATGAATTAGTTTACTGATCCATGATAATCCAAATAGAATAACATAATACATAGGATTAGGAATGAAAATAGATAAATCCACTAATATTTCCTTCCACTTCCACTTAGGGACAATCAATAGTCTTAGTAAACCTACTGGAATGTGATGTTCCACCTTCACCTATTGGAAGACCAAACATCACGACATGAACTTTGATACTGACCGCTTAATTTATAGAAACAAAAAAAAATCTTCAAGGAATGATACATATTGGACATACCAAGATTCATATCCAATAATGAGATATGAAAATAATAGAGATCTACCTCACACATAACTGATGGGACAAAAATATTCACTAAAAAAATACATAATTCTTATCTTTTGAACATTCCTTTAGAGAACCACCAAAAATGATATGATCACCGTAAACATCCACCTCAAGATCTAAAAAATGTGAATCCTTAAACTAATGAAACAAGGATTAATGCATAGTCATATGACACAGACAACCTCTTCCACAAAATTCCACATATCAAGATGCAATGCTATAAGTTCTTACATGACTCTTTATGAATCTATAGATTCCTAAACAATATCTGCCTATGAATTTTTAATCATATTATTTGAAACTATATTAAATTTCACTAGTGTGTAAGATATATCATATCCATAGACCAATAATAAATACATCTACATCTACTGGAAAACATTGAATTCCTACTGATAGAAGATATAACTCATGATTTTGTGATATATAAAGGCAAACAATGCATCCACAAATGAGGTAATATCACCATAGATTTAAATAAAACTACACTTCTACCAACTCAATATCATAGTTATTATATTTATGCTCATGAAGATTCAAATTCTTAGACCCATATGAGATACCTACCTTCTTCAACATCAAAAATCACCCTAATAAAATATGAGAATCCTCATAGAAAACCTCAAACATGATTATTTTTTGGTAACTAAAGAAAAATACAATCTATCTATATCTCTTTTAGGTATTCAAAAGAAATCTGAGAATGATTAGTATATAAAAAGGCATAGTATTTCTTGGTCAAGTTTTTCAAAGGGGTTGAAATCCAAGAGAAATAGTACATGAACATATTATAATATCCCATGAGGATAAGAAAATCATTAACCACTGTGACATTATTGGGTGCTACCCAAGAAACAACTACTTTGATCTTCAAAGGATTCACTACTATGCCTCGATAAGACCCCAAATGTCCATAGAAACACACCTCACAATTATAGAACCTACTGTTAGAGAACTTAACATAAAGTCTATGTTTCTAAAGAACTCCTAGAAAAGTCCTTATATGCCCAACATGATCCTCCACCGACTTCATGTACAAAAGTATTTCACTGATGAACACTCATAAAACATGGATTTCATGAATCTCATGAAAATAGATGAGGAATTAATGACACATAATGAAATAAACATGAACTCAAAGTGATCATAATGACACCTAAAAGTAGTCTTTGGGATATCCTACTTCATCCTTATCTTATGATATCCAGACCAGATATCAATCATAAAAAACCAATCGATTCCCTTAAAATAATCAAATAGATAATCAGTTCTCAAAATTGGATAATGGTTCTTCATCATTACCTGGTTCAACTAATTTTAGTCTCTTCAAAACCATAGACTACTATCCACATTCTTATATAATGGAACAGAATCACCCCAAACATGGCCACATGAAACCCTTCTTCATCAAATCATTGATTTAAATCCTCATCTCCTATATCTCATAAGGTTCCATCCAATATGGATCCATCGATATCATAGAGACACTAGGTTATAAGTCTATCCTAAAATCAAATTCACATCGAGGGGGTAGCGTTACAAATTTTTTTAGGGAAAACATTTAGGAACACCTCAATAAATATTTGAAACACTGTCACCTACACTCCCACCAAACAAAGAAATAAATTTTCCTATTTAGAAAAAATAGGATTTGAGTTACATAAACCCATCTATTGGTCCAGCTCATCAAAGAACACCATGCACTAGAATTCCACATCAAATAGAATAACTCTCCTCCAAAATAAATCATTGACCACATGAACATAGGACAATAAATAAATGATAATAATGAAATCATATAGTTATATCTACATTAAGAAGAAATTTCTCAATGACTGGTTCTACCCCATCATTAGTTCACAGCCTCAACACACATCAAGAAAACTAAATTTACCTATAAACAACATAGTTAAAAACATAGGATCTTGAAGACTATTGGACTTGAGTCCCAAAAATCATACCAATATGGGTACTATAAAAGAATAAAAATATCTATAATTAAACAAAAATAAATCTAAGGTAGATGATAAGCATATGGTATCCTGAATTATCTTTAGATTTACTAGCACTAGAAACTCTATGAAACGTAAAAGGCAACACCCTACCCCTTTTCCTCTCTAGAACTATTAGATACCATATCCATGACCATGCTCCGAACTATGTCTCAGTGGGAAAGGAATAGCATGGGGTTATCCTCTAACTACTTAATTCTCCCTCTACTAATGAAATCATTTTGATTATACTGCTTATAATCCATTAGAAGAAATTTTTAATGAGGCTGTACTAGAAGGTGGCCACCCATCCTATGATGAAAATCAAGGTAATTTAATCACTAAAACCACAAATAAACAAAAAATCCATAAAAAAAATTCACTATTATTGTAATTTTGGTAGATACCTAAGAACTACTAAATATAGACAGGTATAAATAAATCCAAGACTGACTTCTTGTTACTCAAAATATTGAATTTCCAAACATCCAAGAACAACCATCTATATCTATGATCCTTAGGAAATTATGATGACTTCCCTATGAAGATAATATCATATGGTAATGCAAATTATTGATCATCTTGGCCATTTCTAACAACTTAAGGTATGCCAGTAAGGTAAATAGGGTGAGCTAATACTGAATGAAAGGATACAGTGCCTCCTCAAAATTCAAAGCCCTACCCTCCTCATTGGGATTAAGGTCAAGAAAATATTGAAGGAGTTCCTTGAACCAAATATAGATCTTGTGAATTCTCAATATCCCCTACTGAAGGGTGAAAAACACCTATTTATTGGATACCTTCAATGTCAAGTAAATGAAATATACATGGAATTTCTTCTAAAAATATTCCCATGAAACCGTCATCTCATCACACACCCTAAGGAATACAAATAACCACTAACACAAAAATTCTCTTAACTGATTGAAAATTAATGGGGTATAATTCTCCTTCATCGAAAAAACATGACTAAATTCAATATTTAGATCCTCTAATTAGTGTTCCATTTTTTGATTGGAGATTTTCTCCTCATACTTTGCCAAGATTTGATATTAAAACTTACGTAGTGCATTCTTCTAAAACTCATCCTCTTCTATAAACCTACTATAGTCAACTAGGACATTCTGATGAACTTCACCAACCTGAACCACATGTGGAAGATAACCACCAACCACCTCAATATTAATAAAAGAGAATCATAATCCCACAAATAAGGAACTCATTTTAAGATAATTTAATTAAATTTATTTCATTTCCCCAAAATCACCTCAATTAAAATATATGAATAAGAAAAATGATACATGTAACTATATTTTCTATCTACCTCACAATAAGAATCATCAAGACTATCACATTTAGTATACTTAAGGTCCTTGCATCAGATCACTAGGGGATCTAAATTCATGTGTCATAGCAAGTCACCCCAGCTACATCACATGAAATATTTGATCGATACTATTTCTATACCAAACCAATAAATATATCAGTAGTTTCTAACTCTAATAACCATCCCAAATCTCAACTATAACATTGATACCACTCTTTCACGACCTTCCCCCACTAGGAACCCCGCCTGGGCATACAATAAATATGATAGTGACTCTTAAATCCCGACATCAATAGGCCGTAGGTTGAAAACTAGAACTAGAGGTATAAACACAAACAAATAAGAGGAATAACCCTAATCATATTTGTATCATATAAATAAAACCAATAATTAACTCAATAAAATGTAAAATAATACCATTATCCAAAAACAATCAGGTAATATCATACATGATAAAACCTCAAAATAAAATACCAAAATGAACTCCTATGACAGTGAATCTGACAAAAAATCCAAACAAAAAACTAGTAATGTACAGTCCGATCAATAACTACCTCCAAAAAATCTGAAATTAGAAGATATATATAAAATGGATAAACACACATGTATACTCATTAAGATCTTCCTCAAAACCTATTTTGAAAATTTGGAAGAAGTTTCCTAATGTATTAGTGAATAAATAGTAGAACCAACTCACACCTATATTAGATAAACTATTAACCATCCTTACCAAGGATCACTCACCCAATATGACATCCAAGTATAGTAACATAATATAAAAAGAATATATATATATATATATATATATCATGATGGTACCCTATAACCACTTCCCCTCTAATATAGTTTCTCTCACTCCCTAAAAAGATACCTCCCATTCTATAATCCATTCAACATACACATACCCACATATACTCATAACATCATTAAAAAAACCAATAAAATTTTGGGTCATTTTTAATGGAATTTGAATTTTTAGTCTTGGAGAAGGTGATGTTTCAAGAATTGTGACTCAGATTAAGAATATGAGGATTGGAATTTATCTGGGTGATATTTTTTGGATATGAATCAAGGACCATGAGGTTTTTTTAGTGCTTGGGTGGTCATTGGAGTGGGGTCAAGGTGACCCCCTCCCTTTTATGTTTTCTTAGCTATAAGTGGGAGGTCTCACCATAAACCATATGTCACACCATGACAGAACCTTAAGTAGGATTTTTTATTTTCATGATATGTTTAGTCATGTTGCAGTGACCTACCATGATGTGTCATGCCACAAATTTCATGTGGTTCATTCCATTAATCATACAACCCACACTATTGAAAGTGTCATGTGGAAACCTAGGAGGGTGGTATTATGAAAGAGGAATTCCAAGGTTCAAGAAATATTTAATATCCTAGATAAAAAGGTACTATATTTTTAATTTTTAAGAGTGTGTTTTTAGGTTTGGCGGGCTTATAAATATTTTTGGGAGTTTTTGGAGAACCTAGACTCGAACCACCCTCAAGACCATTTTACATCATAAATGTGTAGTTTACGGTGTAAATGTGTCACTGAGAACAATCTATGAAATGGTTTATAAAATAAGAATATTACATGTTTTAAAATTTTGTTTTGTGTCAGAAATTTATTTTATGTCACAAGATACCCTTTTATACAGTAAAATAATTTATTGGGTTAAATTTAACTTGAGAAAACATGTTTTTTAAAATAAACACCTTATGGGGAGTTTGCGCTATAAGAATCCTATTTATGTCTTAATTTCTTTGGCCCAATAGGTTTTTATCACACTGCACATATAATGTTTCTTCATTCAGTAGGAAACTCCTCTCTCAAACCCTAGGTGATTCCATATGTGATTTGGGTGTCTCCTCTCTATTCTAGTTTCTCTGTTCATTATTCGATCTCTATGGAAGTTGCGTCGCTTCTTCTTAGTAAGCGGTATTTTTGATTATTAATTTCTATTGGTCATGAAAAAAAATACAGAGTTGTGTTTTTAATTCATCAAACCTATGGTTGAATTTTTTTAGTCCTTTCAAGATCCATTGTATAATCTTCTTCTAGATTCCCGTTCTTTGTTGCCTGTGGTGCAACAGGTGCATGTTCTTTGAGGTATATTGTGATATACCCTCTTTTCCATTTTTTTCATATATGGAATGTGATTTTATGATGTAATAATGGATTATAAGTCCACCATTATTTACATATAATTCCTTTATGTGTTTGTGGATTCTGTTGCGGGCATGTGTAACCGAAGTTGAGGTAGGTGGTTTTGTCTCTAGCCTATGTTGGATGAACCTTGTATGATATTTTTTTCTAAAATGTTTTATAAATTAATTGGCATGTTTTTTTTGATTTCATGTGTGTTAATGGGTTTTTAAGAAAAAGTTATTTTATACTATTTTGGTAAGATAAAATTTATTTTAAAAGAATTATTAAATAGATTTATGAAATGGTTTTCGAAACATGGTTTTGATGAAATTATTTGAAAAATGTAGTATAAGGGAAGCCTTGGGTATGCAGTTGAAATGTGAAGTAATATGGATCATCTATTGTTTCTATTAGAGGGTTCACTCTTGGTGTGTTCTTATGCTACCAAATCCAAATGTCCAAGGGACTTGTTAGACACTGTGGGGAGGTTCACTTTCTAGGGTGCTCCTCCCCTCCCTTGATTCGATGCATATGTCTAGGGGCTTGATACATGTGATTGTCTATGTTTGGGTATTAGTGTTCGAGCTAGCCTGTTTTTAGTGATCCTTGGTGTGATGTACCTATGATTTATTTTTATTTCTTTGATTTGATTACCTATTTAAATATATGTGATATTCTTTGAAAATATTTTACCTACATTATTTAAAACTATAGAAAAGGGGAATGTTTTACCATACTTTTGGTATAAAATCTATTTAACTAATTATCATACCTTTTTTCCTTAAATTTTAGCATGTTCAATTATTATATAGAGACTTAATATGGAACCCCTAGGTGGGATCCTACCGATCCTTTTTAGATCACACTCTACACACCCCTTTAGCGGTGTGTTGACATAGTTATGTATTTTCATGTAGTAAAAGGAAAAGTGATACTATGAGGTGGAAAGGTTTTAGTTAGAGAGTATTGAGTAGTTTATGGTTAAATATTGTAATGTCTTCCACTTATCACATGGATTATCTATTTATCATTTTGTATTTTTTCCTTTTCTATTGGAATCATACCTTAGAGATTTTTAGAAACTTTATTTAAGTTATGTCATATATTTCTTCCAGTTTCCTTTTGGAATTTATTTATTTTATTTAAATATACCATGTAATCTATTTTAGGATGGTTAAAATCATTCCCTCTAGTTGTTGTTGATGTATGGGTTTTAATTTCCAGCTTGTGGGGATCAGGAATACCCTTTATGTATGTGGCATATTGGTCCAGGTTCTAGTTTTGTGTGGAAATCCTAGGACATTTTTGTGACAAAATTAGTATTAGAGCATGGTTATTCTTAGTCTTGTGATGTTTTTATAATGAAGATAATATTTTTGGGACTTGATAGGTAGTTTTTAGTGAGTTACTATCCATATCTTTTCCATGACGAGACTCAAGTTACCATTGGATGTTGTGATGTGTGTCTCTTGTGTGGAGTTTTGATCTAATCTCATTTTCTACTTATAGTTTTATATTTTGAACTATGATTATCTAACTATATGATCATTCTTATTTTTTTGGTTTGTAGAATTATTCCTATGAGATGTATCCCATAGGTTCTATATGAGGATACCATGGATTCTCATTAAGGGAATCTACCTTTGGATCATAATCTTATAGAGGTTATCATGCAAGCAGTTTGTGTTGTGGACAAAAATGTATTACAAGTCCCAAAAAATGATTTTGAGGTACAACTAGGAGATCGTGGAGAAAGGGATCAATCTATGGAGTGCTTACATGATAATACACTATCCTTTAAGGGTATGAATTATCCCCAAGAGGTGAGGGACTGTCTGTAAAATATTTATCAAATATTTGAAATCCTAGACATGCTTGAGGTTATCAAGGAAAAGTACACAATGTTTAGACTTGAGGGTCCCATAAAGTGATGGTAGGATTCTACAGTATGATAGATAGGAACATGAGTTTATACTAGAAGGGTTTCAAGACCCTATTATTTCAATATTTCTATCTAGAGTCTTTAATGATGGAAAAGTCTATGGAGTTCATCTTTTTGAAATAAGGAGAGAATTTATCATTGGTGTACACTAATAAATTTAGGGAGCTTGTTCATTTTACTATAGAGTTAGTGAAGAATGATAAGATAAAGGATCAAAAGTACATTCAGGGTTTTAGAATAGATATTAGATCATTTGTATTTATAATAAATATTTATACCTATGCAGAGATAGTAGAAAAGGATATAATGTAAGAAATGAACATGATAGGAAAGATTTTACATTATTCCCATTTTTTTCTATAAAGTGGAAACTTCAGAGGCACATAGAGAAATAAGAGGAAGCAACATGAGCATTACAGAAGTGGTAGAGGTGGTTCTCAGTAGCAAGACTCGTCTAAACCATAAGTTACAACCAATAGTGTTCCCTTGACTTGCTATTAGTGTGGTAAGGTCATACACACCCAACAATATTGTTCCATACCTATGAAGATGTGCAATAGTTGGGACCTCTACGACCATTTACAATGATTATATCAAGATATATCTATTTATAGTTATGGTAAGAGGTCATTGACTCCAAATTATACTACATAATAGTAAAATTATTTGTTTTTTAAAGGGATCTAGACATAGGCCTCAAAATAAAAGAACCTTCATGCAGTGGATGAGCTTCTGATGGCAGTTTATAAAAGTTATGTTACAGTGTGAGGTACCATCTTTGTTGCATATTTGATAACAAATACTTTACTTGATAATGGTGAATCCCACTCATTTATATCTTCTTGGTTTTTATATATGATTAAAATTATAATAAATTCCATGTACTTTGTTATGGAGTTAGATAAACCTATTGGAAAGAGGATGCAGTAGGGGTTTTAGTTTATTTTTCACTATCGATATATGACATAGAGTTAGTCTTAGATTTACTCATTCTCAATATGGATCTATTTGATGTTATCATCAAGAGGGATTTACCTTTCAATCATCATGACAAGGTTTATTGTTATCATCAACATGTCTCATTTCTTGTTGTCGAAGGGAGATCTTCGGTGTTTTAGGAAGAGTGATAATTGAGTTCTTGTCGTATATGACCTTTCTTCCCAAAGGTTAGGATTTTATTATCTTCTTTTTCATTTGAGCTTGATGATTTTTATTTTATTGGTAATTCTACCTTGTATGTCAAGGATTTTTTCAATTCCTTCCCAAAATACTTCTCAAGTCTTCCTCTAGAGAGGAAGGCATGGTTTAAGATTCATTTGGTGCTGGGTATGCAACCGATGTCTATACCATCATATCTTATATTCTCTATGCCCGTGTTTTGGATTTTGGTTGTTTATGGGATATCCATCTAAAAATGGCTGTGTTTTATTATAATAATAGTTACTATCATTTGATGAAAATGGATCCCTTCAAGGATTTCTATGGTCTCCCATGAAGATCATCTCTTTGTTGGGAAGAGGTGGGTGAGACCTCTCTTATGGGACCGATTTTTTTTCAGGAGATGATGGTGAGATTTCAAGATATATATTGGTATATGGATAAATATTTTAGTCATAAGAATTCATATATGAACCATTGATTCCATCCTTTGTATTTTTCCATATGTGACCGGGTTTTCCTTAAAGTTTATCCCTAGTTAGGCCACCGTTGCCTTGGGAAATAGGGAAAGTTGGATCTGAGATATATTAAACCATTAAAGGTCATTTATAAAATTGTGAAGGTTGTGTATTAGTTATCATTACCAGCTTATTTGACTGGTATTCATGATGTTTTCCATATATCTTATCTCTAGAAGTACCATCCCAATCCCTCCCATGTTCTGAGTTGTTAAAAGATTGAGTTGGAGTTAGATATTTTAGTTATAGAGTAGATAATGGAGATCATTAATTCTTTGGTGAAAGTATTGTTTTTGAAGTCTATCTTAATATTTATAGTGTTATGAAAATGCATATCATATTCTCACAAGACTTGGTTGTGTGAATCATCAGTTTGGGAGTCATGGCCTCACTTCTTTCCAGAGCACCCTTCTTTCACCGGACTTCCTAGTTATGGAAATTATTATGGTGGGGATATTGTAACATCCTAGATAAAAATGTATGCTCTTTTTAACAGTCAAGAGTGTTTTTGGGTTTGTAGGGTTTAGATATACTTTTTTGAGTCTCTGCAGGAATTAGGCTAGGTACTTCATACAATACCATTTTACATTAGAAATGCGTAGTTTATGGTGTAAAGGTGTCCTTGGGAATAAGCTGTGAAAACGTTTAAAACATAAGAATATTACAAGGCATAAAATCCTTTTTACACTATAAGATTCCATTTTAAGCCATAAAATAACTGATCAGGGTAAACTTAATCTGAGGCAACATGTTTTTTAGTGTAAATGAAATATGGGGAGTTTATTTCATAATCTCCAATTTAAGCCATAAATCTTTCATCCCAATAGGTTTTTTTCATGATGAATTTTTAATGTTTATTCATTCAAATGGATGCACCTCTCTCAAAACCTAGGTGATTCTCGATGTGATTTGGGTGTCTCATATACTTTTGAGTTACTCCATTCAATGTTCGATCTTCAAGGCTGTTACATAACTTTTTATTGGTAATAATACTTTCTAATTCTTAATTTCCATTGGTCACATCATTGGTTTGGAATTTTATTTTTGATTCTCCAACCCTTTGGGGATGTTTTGTTTAATACTTTCTATACCCATTATGTAATATTCTTCTGGAGGTTGGTTATTTATTGGTTACAATGATGATGGTGTGTGTTATTTTAGGTATGTTGTGATCTACCCACTCTACAATCTATTTTTGTGTGGAATGTGATTCTAACATATGAAAATAGATTCTAGGGACTCTGTTTTTGTGTTTTAATTCCTTTTTATTATGGGTGATACTTTTGTGGGAATGTGCGACTCGAGTTGAGGTATGTTGTTATGTCTGTAGCCTATATTGGATGAACCTTGAATCAAATGGTTTTTATAAATTAGTTTATAAATTAATGAGCATGTTTTTTAGATTTTCATTTGTGTAAACAAGTTTTTGAGAAAAGGCGGTTTTACTATATTTTGGTAAAAGAAAATGTATTTTCAAATCATTGTGAAATGGATTTATAAAATGGTTTTCAAGTCATGTTGTTGATGAAATTATTTAGAAAATTTAGCTCATGGAAAGCCTTGGGAAATTAGGTTGAATGTGTAGTAATAGTCCTCATTCTTTGTTATTTTCAAGGGGGGGGGGTGGTTTAATCATGTAGTGTTTCTCTTCTCTCTAGGCCAAGTATACTAGGGACTTGTTATAAACTGTTGGGAGGTTCACTTTTTTGGGTGTTCCTCTCATCCCTAGATTTGATACATATATCTAGGGTTTTGATGCACATGATTGTATATATTTGGGTACGAGTGTTCTAGCTAGCATGACTTGTAGTGATCCTTGGTGTGATGTACCTATGCTTCTTTTTGTGATTATTGGATTTGATTACCTATTTTGATATATGTGATATGCTTTGAAAAAAATTTACCTAGATTATTTAGAACTATGGATAAAGGGGAGTGTCTTACCATGATTCTGATATAAAAACTATTTAGCTGATTATCATTAACTGTTTTCCTTAAAGTTGAGAATGTTTGGATTCTTATACCGAGACTTGTTATGGAATTCCTGGGTTGAATCCTACTAATCCTATTTAGATCACACCCTTCACACCCCTTCAGCAGTGCATAGACCTGGTTATGTATTTTGATGCAGGGAAAGGAAAGGAGTCATAATATGTTAGAGAGGTTTTATTCATATATTCTTTGGTAGATGGTGGTGAGATAATGGGACATCATCCACTTATCACATAGAGTAGATGTTTCTCATTTTGGGATTTTTCCTTTGCTGTTGGACCCATACCTTGGATTTTTCTTAGTTTCTTTCTTTTAGTTATAGAATATATTTTTTATGGGTTCCTTTAACCATTTATTTTTGATATATATATATATATCCCATGTAATCTATTTTAGGTTGGTCAAAATTGTTCTCTCTGGTTGTTTTTGATTCCCGAGTTCTAGTCGCCAGCCTATGGGGATGAGGAATTCCCTTCCTGTATGTTACAATCAGGTTGGTTTCTACTTTGATGAGGGTATCTTAGGTCAGTTTTTGATAAAATATGATTGCGATTTTCATGTCGTGACCAAGGTGGTTCACATTGTAATAGGTCTAGGCATGGAGGTTCACCCTATGACCCTCTTGGTCACATCGTGACACATCAACTAGGCTATTTTTAATAGTGGTAAACTAGTAATTTACCAGTAAACTCCCCTAAAATTTTAGGTTTACCGGGATATGAGGGAGGGATATTTCATCTAGAACTATGACTCATATAACTCTTCTTATCCCCCATTTATTTGGGGTTGTTTTTGAGATGATTCCATGTATATTCCAAGTGCATTATTCCATGATTCTGCCTTATGCGCCCTCTAATTTGATGTGATTTAGGCTAGGGGTTAGATGAAGATTTCACCAGATAATGGTGAAATAATCTCAATTTGATGGGTAATTTTCTCATATTAGACATAAGAGACCCTAAAAAGTTAAAAAATTCATGTTCTGTGCAGTTTCAATAGTGGATGATGTCGAGTGAGTTTTAGGTGATGCCTCTTGGTAAAATATTATAATTAATTATTAAATGCTATAATTAATTTTTTAGAGTAAGTGGCTTGATATATGATATTAGGTGATAGAAAAAGATTATACGTTACATGGAAGATATTTTTTTGGGATGTGCGGAGCTCAAAGAGGATGGTAAAACCATGGTTGAGGTAGGTGGTCCCTATAATATAAATTCACATCCTTGTTTATGAATATGAATGCATGAAAACATGTTTCAATGGAACCATGTAAAGGTTCAGGTAATGAGAAAATCCTAGGTAAAATATATAAGGTGGAATTGATCCTCCTTATGTTGGAATAAGTGAGAGACTAGACATAGGAATCCTAGGTTGGTTTATTAGGTCTAGTTGGATAGGCATAGGGGCTTAGGCCTTCAAATGATAGTTGAGATGATCTTACATCTCATGCTTGATGAGTGCCACCATATTGAGGGTGGAGTATAATTTTGGTATATTCCATGAGTGGGATAAGACCTCTCAAGATAGGAGTTGTGTGTTAGTGAGGTGTTTCCTCCAAATGATGGCTGAGATCTCTCCCAAGGTATATGTGAGTTTGTACCTAGGTATGAGCGAGGAAAATTATTGGACAACCTGGATTGAATATTCCAAGGGGATTGGAGTTAGTTAGATAGAAACAGTCCTTGGTTATCTTGTAAAACCCTTGAGAATGATTTTGACGAGGTTTGGACTAGGTGTTTGAATATAGGGTCCAAAAGATCCTATGGGTTGAAGAAAAACCAAGGCGTATTGGATATAGATTGGTTCTTATGAGTTGATTAAGGTATTAAAGACCCCAACGGATTCCCTAAAAAGAGAAAAGAGAATTATTAGAGGACCAAAATGATGGTAATGTTCAACTAATATGGTTTTACATGGTTATTTCTATGAGGTTGGATGGATGATGAGGTATGTCGATCTATGGGGATAGGTCTGGAGTGACTAGTGCATGATGATGATATGGTGATCTTGTGAGACAAATTGTGTTCCCTATTTATGTTATTGGAATGAGAAATTTATAAAACCTTTCCAAGTGAGTGGGTGATAGAGGATGTGGTAGAACCTAACTTGAGTTAGAGGGTGATGGTCCGAATGTATGGGACTCCACCCAAAGTGAGTGAGAAAAGGTTAGGATATATAAAATTTCCCTGATTAAGAGGGTACTAGAAGGGATCAGCCTAAGTGAGAGGGTATTGGTCCACCTATGTTTGTGTTACCCAACCTTGGAGAGGGGATTAGTCAGGTTATGACCCCAACCCAAGTGAACGGGAGTTGGATTTAAAGTGAGTTCTTCCCTAAGAGAGATATATTAGTTAGGATACTTGTTGAGAAACCTACATTGAGAGAGGTATTAGCATGAATACTTAGTATGGGACCCACCCTTAGTGAGAGGGTAGTGGATGAAACTTGTATGTTGGCCTCACCTTTAGTGAGAAGGTTTTGACATTTCCAACTTGAGTGAGAAGGTGAGTCTAGGACATAGAAATAAGGCCCTACCTTGTGCCTTTGGAGGGTGGTTGAGGGTTGGTGACACCCTACCCCAAGTATTTGGGTATGAGTTGGGTTTTATAGAATAAGATTAATGAATTCCAACATATAATGAAGTAATTATGATCGGGTGTCATGGTTGTGATGCCTCAAACAAACACTCCTAGTCCTAATTCCATAAACACACACTTTACACACTTGATTTGATACCAGCTATAAAATCCTTGATATAATCATCCATAATAACAAAATCAATAAATATTATTACATATATTATGTCCTAAGTATTTTTTCAGGTTTATAGATTTATAGAATTAGGATAAAACATAAACTAATAAATACCATATTCTTTGTATTGAGTTGGCATTTTCCCATTATATATAAAACTACATAATTGATGACAAGTCTTAGATGTCTCCCAAAAATTCATTCACACATGTTTTAATTCTAAACATTACATGTGTACTACCATTCTCCATAACATGGGTACATGGAAACATAATAAAGGGTGATATAAAATTCTTAAAAAGGAAAAATATTACAACTAAATAAATCATGGAATAAACATGGAATTAATATTATTTAAGGAATATATAAACAACATGAATACATAATGAACTTGAAAATGAGATCATTCTATATCCATGAAAATAAATGAAAATATGGATATCGATAATGCTGATCTCATACTGATGTAATGCATAATACCAAATATAAAAAACCTACTTTCAAGGCCTTTTTCTAAGAAATTTATGTGTCATTGAGACCACAATTAAGACATTTTTCTGAATTGGATAGGAATACACCAAATTACCAAACCTATTTTGTCTCATGACACCTCTTGATGCATCAAGGGAATATATAATTACATAACCCACCCTCTGTTTGATTAAGTCTAATTCATTCACCATATGAGTCATCAAGACCTTTCATACCACTCCTTATATAAACTCTTACTGAATAGAACATGGATATTTTGATAATGATAAAGACAAAATAAATACATAATTATCTTGTATTAGTAGTCAATAATAATCAATAATGTTGATACTTTTGCCTATATCAATAAAAGGGATAACATGATTATACCCCATCCTAATAAAGAATATGGATGGTTAAAAATACAAAGTTAACTTTCCAATAATCATTTGTATTAGAATAATAATACACATAATTCTAATACTTTCACCTATGTTAATAGAATAACATTATTTATAGGTGAACATCATCCAATCCGAATTATGTAAATGTGATGTTTATTATATATAGAAAAATGAGTATACAACTAAGTAAATACAATAAAAACAAGATCATAATTCATCCATGGGAATGATATAGATGGATTCAAAATAATATATCACCAATATTACAAAGGAAACCTATAAATATGATTAAATATATGAGAAATATTCTTAAAAAAGAATTATTGAATGATACCACCCAAGAAGGGATCATGAATTGGATTATTTGGTATCATGAGTTAATTCCCTAAATATATATATATTAGAGTATAAATAATGAAAAATAAGTACTATTAGGTTAAATAATTTTGAAAATGAAATGGAAAATGGAAGTAAAAACTTAAAATTGATTTTAGAACATATTTTTTATATTGACGTAAAAGAGGAAGTTATAGGTCACTTAAAAAAATATTTTACAAAAGGTAAAGTGAAAAATCATTGAAAAATTTTACTTTTAAAATAATATTCAATAATGGATCCTTTAAAATTAAATAAATTTTTCAATAGGGAATGTGAATCTAGAACATCTTGATTATTAAAGAGATATTTTTAGTACTTTAAATAAACATTGTTGAAAACCCACATTAAACAAAGAGTGATAAAACCTTATTTGTATTAAAATATAATTTTTCCAAAAAAGGATCATAAAACACCATATAATATAATATTAGGTTGTTATAACCTAATAATGGGAGAAAAATGTTCAAGATATAACATTTTAACTCAAAGAATGAGATTTTAGTAACTAATATCCATTATAAGAAACATATCTAAATAAGTGAGAAATAATTGTCAAGGGTTTTTGTGGTAATAATTTTTATGCCCCCCAAAATGATAGAATAACACATAATAAAATCAAAGGGTAGAATGTTCCAAAATTATAAGTTCAAGATAAAAATCATAACTTAATGAAGGAAAGTTGAGTTATAAAAAATCCTTACTTTTGGGGAAACAAATGAATCAATAGCTAATTGAATAAGGAAACATGATTAAGATATTAAATCTAATTAAATATAAGGATTATTATAAAAATATATCCATGGGAAGTTAATACACAATACAAAGGAAACATGGAAAAAAAATTTATTATGTCTCAAAGAATCAGAATTGAGACCAAGAAAACCATTACAACTTGAGTAACACTTTAATAAAAACCCCATGAAAGAGTGGGCTTGTAATTAAACATAAAATACCATGATTAAAATATAATTAATGATATTTTATCTCAAATAGTCAGTATATAGACCACATAAATTAAATTAGGTGCACAATATCAATCATTCCTCAAAGAGAAGAATTTGTGACGAAAACACTCATGAATTTAGAAACTTTTGAATAAAACCCCCTAAAAGAGAGGGATTTTATTTAAAATTAAAATTACATGGTTAAAATATAATTAATTATATTATGTTTAAAATAGTCATTATATACATTATATAAATGAAATTATGTGCATAAATAGAATTCAAGTCTTAATGAAGGGAAATTGAGTCAAAAACCCTAACATTGCCTTAATCCATTATGTACTCCCATCAAACATCTTGAATAATTAAATTAAGTTCATTAAATACATATCTATAAACCTTATTTATAACCATAAAAATATATACTAAACATTTTAAATCATTATATACATAAAAATATTAGTTAGTATTTAGTTACTTTCAACATCGGGTGTAACTAATCTTTATCACTTTGAAATAGTTTCATAAAAGAGGTATTGGTATCTATTTTTTTTTTCAAATTACATCACTATTAGATAATATAAGATACTGAAATAGATATTCCAAGATAGATTATAAAGCTATTATTTTTTCAAAGTACATCACTATTACATCATATATGATATTGGAATAGATATTCCAAGATAGTTTATAAAGCTATAATTTCATTTAATGTTAGTTTTTTTACTAACCATGAAGTTAAAATCGATGATGATCACATTTAAGTGATTCTTAATGGATGAAGGATGTTTTATTAATTAATGAGTTAAATGTTGATATAAACATAAAAACCCAAAAAACATTATTTAAATATTTATATCATATTACATCGGTAAATAAGTTCTCATATTCATCCATTACATAAATTCATAGTATTGTTCCAGTAGGTGGTTAAACTGATCCAAACATGAACCTAACATGATTAATGGATGATTATGAGATAGTTTACTTGTAATATAATTATAATATAAGAAAAATGATATTATTTTGTTTTTATTAGTGTGAAATATAATAATTTTAAATAATTACAAAAAGAATAAAATTTGTATAAAGTCATTAATTAGAAAAAATAGATCATTTTCCTCTTAGTTTTATCATTTTAAAAATTGAATTAACGATAATAATTTGTTGAAAAAAATTTTAATAGGTTACTAAATTTTAATAAAACAACTTTAATTATATCATCAAAATTATATTTATAATTTAATACACTCTTTATATCTTTCCTTGTAAGGTTGTGAAGGAAAATGAAACACGTTGCGCCGTGGAGGCAGTAATCGACCCAACACATGGAAAACGTTTTTATATTTATTAATGGATGGGGTATATGAATAAAAAATGATGATAAATTTAATATGGTAACATTAAATTATATTAATGATAATAATATAATTATATTATTGTGTCTAAAATAAATTTCAATTAAGATAAAGGAGAAAAGTTATAGAGTTAATAATACTCTTGTTGGGGACATGAATTTTCTATAGAAGTCTCCTTGAAATTGAAGGTATTAGAAAAACTACGAGTGAATATGATATTTTGTTCATGGGATAAGATTATAGGTAGAGTATAATGGTATATTTTAAAAGAGTAATTATAAGGTTAAGTATATATTTTAAGGGTAGAAGTGGTATGTTATTAAAAGTGAAAGCATGGGCACTTTTGGAAACACATTTACAATTTTCAATAATTTAAGGTACTTTTCAAGGTTACAAGGAGTAAAAATGGAAAAAAGTGTAGGGGAAACATGTATTGTTTTATAAAAATCTCAAAAATTCAATTAAAGTTACGTATTTTAAATGTTTTATGACTTTTACACTATGTTATATTCAATTTATTCATTTTTTACTTTTATAGTGATAATTTATTTTTAACCTCAGTAATTAATTTTAATTAAGAAGATTAAGATTGAAATGTTTAAATAATTTGATAATTATAATTTATAATTTAAATATAATTTTATCAAATAAAATTTATTAAGGTAATAAAAGTTAATTTTAAAATAAATACACTTAGTCATGTAAAAACATGTTACAGAGAAATAATGCTTTTAATCATGAATTTATATATAATATAAAATTATCTTAGATACCGATTTTAATGACATAAATTGATTTATTATAAAAAATTTATGATCCTTTCAAGTAAATTTAAATCCAAATATACTTTTAAAATACTTGATTCAAATAAAGGTAAAAAATAGTTTTTTTATTAAAGTAAGATTTTAATTAGTTCCAAAAATGTTTAAAATAGGATTTATAAGTTAAACGAATATTTTCAAATGAATATTTTTATTCATTAAGATAATATTTGATTAATTTTAATGTTTTTAATCTTATAATTCATTATTATATAATGATAAAGTCATAAATATTATATGTTTCATGAAAACCGTATCTTTCAACTAAAAACTATGCTTTTTAGAAAAATCACAAAAATTAATAATAATATAATTTTAGTATGAGGAATTAAAGAAAAGTTAATTTTTATTAATTCAAATTTCAAAAAAAATTAAATTTATTTTTTAATAAAATCTTAAAATATAATAAAATATATTTATTGGAAAATGGAATTTTCAAATATTATCTATTATTATTCTTATTTCGCATCATTTACTAGCTAAATTGGAGTTAAAAAATTATTAATATCAAACATAATTTATCATTAACCATATGTTTCATGAAATATATGTGTGTATCACATAAAAGGATTTTTTAGAAAAATAATTTTCTCAACATTGAATGGTTTTTTTAGTCAATTTGAGTAAAATAATTGAATTTCATTAATATTAATGGTAGAAATTATTTTCCTTATATATATATTTAATAAATTAGTTAATATTATTTATTACCACTAATTAAAAAATAAGGTTTTAATGATCATACTTAAAATATTTATATTTATCTAAATACATCGTGGATTCTTTTAATTTTGGTGTTGTGTGAGAAGTAAGATATCAAACAAATTGATTTATTTAAAGGTAATAACATATTAATATATTGGGGTGTTACATTCTCCAAAAATTAAATAAATTACTTATTCACAATTTGAATCATAATAATTTTTATAGGTAACTCATAACTGTCCATACACCACTGGATGACCATGGATTTATTTATGATATAGAGTGAGATTGATCTATATGAAAAATTATTATATGCACTTTATAAAGTGAGATAACCCATACATAGAATTTAAATTAGATAAGAAGATATTAATCCATAAGGAATAACTTCCCACAAACACTGGAAATGATTTATATGATAATCATGCCACTCAATACACAATAGTTGGTGAAAACTTACATGACACAGGACACTAGAAAATCTAGAGTGAAAACTCAATATCTGAAAAATTAGCAGTAGTTCCATAATATTTTTTTTCATTGTTGTTGGTGTTTATATACCTTTTTTTTGTATTGGGGCATTTATATTCATAATTATAAACTGTTCTATAATTGAAAAAACATATTTTTTTAGCTTTCCTCTTTCACTTACGCCTATGAGTTTGATAGACTTCATCTCCACACTTAACATTTCCCCCGATATATAAGGTTAATATATGTCATTCTTGGTTTAATCTTGTTTACTTTGAGTTGGGTTATCTCATACTTATTAACATAATCCTCAAAATAGAGATCCCAAATTATTATTAACTTTATTAAAATATAACAAACCCAATTTTTTTTGAAAATCTATGCTATCAAAATATAAATTATCCTTAATCAAATGAAATTAATCACTACTAAAATCATATACCAAATTATTTATATACCCAAATCATATAATCTCAATAAAATACCTTTCCAAAAATCTATTTGAATCTCCAATACATTAAACCATAATAATATTTTATATTCTTATAAAAATTAACTCTATATTTAAACCTCAAATTGTATTAAACACTAGTTTATAAGGTCACACACTAGTAAATATATATTATAATACCAAATATGTGATTAAATTCACTAAAAACATTGTGAATCAATTATCAATACCAAGTTTACCAATACCATCTAACTCACTCCTTCAAAATAAACCACCCTTTTTATCTCAACACCAAGCATATTCCAAACATGAAACTTATCCATCTATAAAACATGTGTTCATCAATAGTTATCTACAAAAATATAACCTTGCCATAAAAATCACTTTTCAAGGTTATTAATAAAATTTAATTTTTATTTTCCTACCTTTAAAGTAAAAATACTAATGAAAAATCCTTATATGTTTCACATAATCCTCATAAATTTTAAAATATATCATAATATCATCGATAAATATCACACACTAATGATAATCACTTAGAGTTTCAATATAATTAAAATATAAATCTCACTACCATAAATAAAACAATTAAAATCACAGTTTCCATCATAATATAAAAATTAAAAGGTTATTAACCATTTAAGTATATTTAAATATTTTGTTATAAGGAATAGTAGTTTCTAGGAACATACATATCTAAGCTTCATTTTTGTGATCCTATTTCAAAAAAATACTAAAACCAAAATAATTATGATAATATCATAAAATATGAATTTGAAAAAATCAATACAAATATTACACCCCTTATAAAACCCTTTTTTCAACATATGATACTTTTAGATCATGATATTATTATTCTTTTTCCAATAATTGGATATACATAGTCATTTTTCTACTAGGTTATCTAACCTAATTTGTTAAAATATGTCTTTAATCCTTTATAATGGTTTGTAAATAGAATGTGATTACCCAAATAATATCTACCAGGAGTGTCTATCTAGGTGTAAATTAAGGCCTCTTTATCATGCACTAGGTCACAATTGGGTTAATACCCAACATACTCTCTTCAGGGTCATTATACCTAGGTATATATATTCCAAAAACACATCCACTTTCCAACATCCAGATGGGGATGTAACTGCTAGGAAATTCACATAATCTAGATTTTTCCAAAACTTTATAATGTCATACAATACTTAGTCTTATTCAAATGGTTCTCAAGTTTTCTTATCCTAATCCTCAAATAAAATGTTTATTATTTCCTTATCATTAAATAATATACTATTATATAGGGTTATCTATACTTTTGAAATTCTGATCAACCTTAACTTATAAATCCTTAAATTATTCTCAACAAACATCCTAATCTTAAAAGTTATCTAAACCATTCCTTTGATACCAAATATGATGCCTTAGACCCACAATACCATATCCAATTCCATAAACACATACTTTTCATACTTTCTTTGATACCAACTGTAAAATCATGTACATAATAATCCATAATTACAAAATCAATAAAGATCATTTCATCTCTTACATCCAAAGGATGTTTTTAGGTTTAAGGATTTAGAGAATCAGGAAAAAACATAAACTAATGAATCCCATGTTATTTGTATCAAATTCAAAAAAAAATTTATTATATGTGAAACTAATTAATTCATGAAAACTCTTTAATGTCTCCCAAAAATTATTTCACATGTATTATCGTAATAAATATGTCATGTGTACTAATTTTCTCCATAACCTTGAGAAATGAAAACACCAGAATGGGTGAGATCAAATTCTTATTAAGGGAAACCAATAAAAATGAAACAATAATGGAATAGATATAACATAAATATTATGGAAATAAAATGTAAAAAACATTAATCGATAATCAAATTGAAATTGAGATCATGCTATATCCATGAAAATAAATGAATACGTAGATATTAATAGAACTGATATCATACTATTGAAATGTATAATGCAGGAAATCAAGATCCTGTTATTAATGTCTTGTGACAATACATTTATATGTCATTTATACCATAATAAATACATATTGATGAGTTGGGCAGGTATACAAACAATACAAAAACCTTTTTTTGTCTCAGGAAACTATTTGACGCAATGAGGGGCTATATAATTCCAATCCCACCCATCACCTGATAAATTCTAATGAATTCACCACAAGAGTCATCAATACCTTTCATACCGTCCCCTTAGGGACCTATTACTAAATTTAACCTGACATCAATATAATTGGAAATATGGAAATTAATACATAATCCTCCTACGTTAATAGTTAATAATCATAAATAATTTCGATATTTTTTACCATGTCAATAAAAGGGATAATGTGATCATAACCCATCCTAAGAAAAAAGGCATATAGAAATATAATATATAGTAAAATTTAAAATAATTTTCTATATTTTAATAACAATATATGAAATTCCAATAATTCCCCCATATCAGTAAAATAACATTATTTCTAGGAGAACATTATTCAATTTAAATTATGTAAATGTGATGTTCAAGACATATAAAGAAATGAGTATGTGACTAAGTCAATACTCTAAAAAAATTATCATAATCCATCCATGGGAAGGAGGTTTATGGTTTCAAAATAACATATCCCTAGTGTAACACTTGATATTTAATTAAAATAATATTTTTTTTAAATAAACAATAAAAAATTCATATAGTTTTATTTAAAAATGTTATTAAAACCTAAATTATCAAATTGAATTTACTTTAATTAATTTCATTTTTTAAATCATCATATCAAAATTAAATGAGTGTGTATTTTTTGTATTTTTCTGAAATGATTGGTTTTTTAATGAATAGTGAAGAATACCCATTTTTCAAACATTCTCATTTATTTTCATTAAATTAAATAATTTAAAGTACCATTATATATTGAATTTGGTATTAATTTGAAATATGATCTTTTTTATTTAGAATAATATAATTGTATGCAATGATTTTTATGATTTTGATATATGTTAGTTTCAATGCTTAAAAAATAATTTCTCTAAAAACTATTTTTCATTGCATTTTTTGAATTTATATTAAAATTAGTTTTTTACACTTATAGATATTTAAGATTGAAAACTTAATACTATATTTTGAATAATGAGCTTCAAATTTTGTAAACAATACATTTTTTTTTTATTTTTTTTCATTATGAATTGTAACCTTGGAAAAATTTATCACCTCAATAAAGGATAAATCAGGTAACTAACGTTAAAAATAATATGAAAAAAATTAAAAATCAACCTAAAATTTTCATTTATTTCCTTTTCTGGGATTAATTCGACCATATCCATCCTAAATTCAAATATATGGCATTCTGGTTCCATTTTACCTTGGTAATGACATTTATATTATTTTTAGCAAAGAAAACACCAAAATATAAATCTCTTGCTTTTAATTTATTTTATATGTTCACATAAGGATAAGAATTTGTTATTAATTAATATAAAAGTTTGTTTGAACATAATTTTTTTTTATATCATGTTAATTTATTTTTAATTTTTTGTGTTTGAATAATTAACTTAAATGCTTATACAACACCAAAAGAATATTTATTCAATTAATAGAAAAATAAAATAAATGATTTTAGAAAATATTAAAAGTAATAAAATTTGGATGAATTATTGTGTCCCATGACATTTATAGATAAATATAACTTATTAGGGATGTGTTAAAGGTTTATATTCAAATTCATTTGCTTTAATGTTGTTTTCAAAGTGAAATTAAATGAATAGTTCCAAAAATGAAATTAATGAAATTTTATAATAAATAATATTTTATTAAATGATTTAAAAATAATAAAAATATTACCTTTATCCAAGTAAATGGGATATAGTTAAAAATATCAACCATGCTCCATTTATGGGTCTCTTTTCCTTTTATGGTAACAATATTAACCCTTAAAGGGTAGAAAATTTTAATATTATAGTAATTGTAAAAAAGGGTTAATGAGAATCTAAAACTAAGATATAAGGGTGAAAAATAACCAAAAATTATCTAAATTTTATGGTATTAGAGTATTTAAACTAATCCTTATCTTATCTTTGAATTATATCAATTTGGATCCATTTTTATTTGAAAATTAATTTATATTATTTTAATCCTTTAAGTAATTCCAAGAGTGCCCCTCCCTTCACTTATAAAGGGACACACCTTCTCTATTTTATTTACATCACATTGAGAAAACAATACTTACCAAACCCTAGGTCCATTAAGAGGAGATATAAAGGAAGTCTACCAAAGAAGAGGTAATTATCTTTACCGACCTTTTCAATTTTCTTTCTTCTTCGACTTCCTATAAATGTTTTGTAACCATTATAAAATAATGAACCCAATATCATAAATATATTTATATGTTATTATTATTATAGGAAAAATATTTTATACCTATTTTCTATCCTATATAAAGAAAATACATCGCTCCGGAGTACATACAACTTACTATCACCACGTCACGGTGTAATTCATTTTTCATCACCATTTTACTTAGATGGTTATTAATATAGAAGTAATGAATATATATGATATTTATGAAATAATTATTCTTATATAGTTATAATATAATATCTACTGTCTTATCTTCAAACCCATTAGAAAATAATAACATCTCACATGCGTACGTGTGGACTACCACCTCTATGAAGTGATGTGATCAGTTTTTCATTTTTGATTTACATCGATGATAATAACGACATATTTAACAAATATATATGATATATAAAATATAAAAATGATACTATAAGGGTGAATTATTATTTACCTATCATTCATTCCATTTGTCGAAAAGTGAAAACAACGTTCATTCATATGTACAACCTACCGTCTCCATGAATGGTGTAATTTATTTATCAACATCTACATTTTTTGGATGAAAGTAAATATATATATAATGAATATATATGATATTTATACCATTATTAACATTCAGAATATTATGGAACCATAGTCAAAGTGAAAGTACTGGGACATTCATGACAAAACATGCATAATAAAATAAATTAGTTAACATACAAAACAAAGATAATAATGAAAGATTATTAATGAATGAGTGATAAGATGTTATAAGAGGACCATATATGATATTATAAATAGGAATATGTTTCTATTATAAATAAAAAATATTTTTAATACCATTATATAGGATTTTAAATCATGTTCAACAAAGGGGAAGTGTGAGTTAAGAGATTTCATCTCAATTTCCACTCCATCGAGGTATTTTTGGTATTACACACCTATTTATTTTTATATGGTTTATATAATCCCCATTTCGTGTATTTAATATGAATATATATTTATTAATTTAGGTTAAACTTTCAATTCATGTTACTCTTTCAACGTTTTATAATTTAAAAGATACCAAAGAGGTAATAATTTATATTACAATCTCATTTTATTTTGGAATTGATTTTATTTTCATTGAAGGAATATTCTAATATTTACTTTATAAAATCAATCCATTTTATAATAATATATATATTTAAGGAGTTTCCATATTTTCTTCTAACTTTTCCTCTCTTTGGAACTTAAATAATTCAAAGTCATTTTTAGAAGAAAATCTGTTCTTGTTTCCCTTTTATTCGGGTATATTTTTCTTTTATGTTTATATTTTTCAAAATCATTTTACAGAAGTCATTTTTATTTACTAAAATGATTTATTAAGCACATTTTATATTACCATTTAATTTTTATATGGGTTTAATTAAATATTTATAATGTCTTATAAAAGGGTAATTTTTTTACTTTAATTATAAAAAGATAAAAGAAATGTTTTAAACATATATGGTGTTAATGGATTTTCCCATTTATAAAATAATTTTAATATATTTTGATTATTCTACAAGATTTCAATGATTTTACAAAGAATAATATTTATTATTTTTTAAAGTTTTCCCTTATAATTCTTTCTATTCTTTGAAAGACTTAATTTTACTACAATGTCTACATTTCCATTCAATTGATGGTAATATTTTTTCTCTTAAAATTTTTTTGGTCATTAAATATCTCTTGAAACATTCACTTTCTTGTGATTATTATAAATTATATTTATATTAAATATCTATATTATTTTTATCATGGATATGATTATTTCCTAAACCATATACCATTTTTATATATGGTATTTTATTGAAAGTTATATAATTGACTGGGGAAATATTGATATTCCATATTATTTAATCAACAAAGATATTTATTATTAAATCGTATTTTTTATGAATTAAATTGATAATTAACTATATTATTAATGAATTGGAAATGAAGTAAGAGTTAGGGAATTAAATTATATATCCAATCAATTCATCAATACGTCTCACGAGGAAAACCAATTAGCTAGACTTATTAAATATTGTTTTGGTGTATGTCTAATGATAGTTTAAACTGTCTTGGAAAAAGGCCTTGGTGGTAATGATATCAGGATGTTTGAGATCATGACTATAACGACCCATACTTTACATACATTGTTATTACTTCAAAATTGAAGCATACTTATTACAACATATAACAAAACCATGAAAGAACTGTATAGGTATAGTTTCTTTAGAAACTGGGAAACATAAACAACTGGTTCATAAAGCGTCTACATTGTCTCCCATTTATTTCATCATATCTATAGTCCCTTTTGGCATAACTTACTTAATAACCTTCTTTCTGACCTGAAAAAAACATACAAAAGGGTGAGCTCAAATGCTTAGTAAGGGTAAATAAAAGAAATATCAATCACATCATATTCATAAGAACATATCTTTTAGAAATCTTAACCTACAAAAGAGATCATAATTTCATAACATGGGATAAAACATAGTAGTGAAATGTAATCCCAATAATCATAACTTAAACCCTGAAACTTTATGTCATACACACATAATCATAGATAATCGTTTCTTATTAGTCAAGACTCATTTCCAAGACTATCTTAGTAGACAAAGTCCATTTCTGAACCGAGTTCATTCCTCATTTCAGTCCTGTTTCACTGAACCGGTTTAACCTGCCATTCCAGCCATGTCTATCTCATGAGATATAAAATATTTACCCAATGCATTGGAGGGAGATATAGGTCCCACCCATCTCATAATGATACCATTCATATGTGTTCCACAAAATCATAAATCATACATCACTGCATAACCCATGTAATAAAAATGGGATTCTTAAACAACATGACATCATAATAAAATTCATATAAGATAAAGGAATTCATAAAAATAATTCCATTACAACATAATCAAATCAATGTAATAATAGGGATAGAAATATAACCCTATATTATCTTATATGGAAAATAATTTTGATAAAACACTTGAACTCCATTCATGAGGAAAATATCCTTTCTACTTCAAAAACATTTTCCTTTCTTAACATGTCATACAATTTTAAACTAATAGAAGTTGATTAAAAATAAACTTGAAAACTTGTAAAGGAAGCTTCTTGGAAATAATGTTTTAAAAATCCATTCATGTTGTATAAGTTAAAAAAACATTCTTCTCATACTTTTGTCAGAAAAGTCAAAAAGTACCTCGTACGAAAAATGACAAAAGATTCCTTTCATATATTTTACTATAAACTCCCCAAAGGGTAAAAATGGATTTAAAAAATTTTAGGTGGATGAAAATAATATTACATATTGATTAAACATGGATGTGGATGATAAAATACACCCCAGTAAATACCAAAGTATAAACAATCTCGGATAAAAACAAGATTGTGATATTTCCCTTACCTTAGGTTTGATTTGCTTCGTAAGTGTCCGAACCTCCTGTATAATGATTTAAATAATGTTCTTGAATTATTCCAAAATCATAATTATTTTTATGATATCATATATGGTCATATTCTTAGCTTCTTATTAGTAATATTTCATTACTACTTGTTATTCGAGTGTTTATTACTTTTTGTTCTTATGCGTGTTTTGTCGAATAAATTCTTATTCTTCTTTTTAGGTTATAGATACCTCATTTATATATTGGTATTAGTGTAATATATTAATTCATTCAATTCATTTATATAATCATTATGCAATGAAGATCATGTAGAATGAGTCGCATCACATCGTGGAGACGATATTCCGTACGTACGCACGAGCGATGATATCATTCCCATGATCGTGAAATTGTAATAGAGTTTATATATACAATTTAAGAATCAATATAACTTTAAAATAATCATATATAGTTATTATTTACACCATTATACCCATCCAAGTAAGGTGGTGGTGGAACATAGATTACACCACGACGTGGAGACGGTATTCCGTACGTACGCACGCGTGGTGATTTCATTTTCCATAGGATGGATAGATGGTAAAATAGGGTTGTTTAATACTTATAATAACATATCTGTATATGAGTGATACTAATTTTATTACTTCATAATGAAACAACTAAAGAATAATAAGTGGAAGAAGAAATAAAGATGAAAGAATCGGTAACAGACATTACCTCTTCTTTGGAGCGCTTCTTTGAGACCTCTTTTTAGGACACTAAAATTGGTTTTTGAAGAAAACCAGGACCTCTAAGATGTCTCTAGAGAAGTGGAGAGAATAAATTGGTAGGGGTTTGCCGAGCTTGAAGGCTCAAAGTGGTGTGATGAAGAGGGGGAGGAGGTTCTCTTTTATAAGGGAGGAGAGGGGCTCCTTTGGAAAAACTAAAAATATTATTTTATTATAAAGCCAAATTCGGTTTTAAATAGCTCCAAATTGATTTATTTCGACGCTAAGGTGGGGATGGGTCAAAATACTCTCATAAAATAGAATTTATACAAGTTTAGGTTCCTATTTTAAGCTTATCATTTATATTTAACATTAAGTTAGATAATTTTACTTTTACCGTGTCTTTTTGTGTTCTTACACTATAAGGTTAATAAACTTACTATAACAAGACAAACGAACCCCAAGTTGTTTATTATTAATATATATAACTTTATCTAAGTAATTTGGCCAAACCTTAGATTTTTAGGAATAAAATAACAATTAATAATATAATATTTGTTTTAAAAACTATTTTATGTCAATTTTGAAACTATTTAGTAATTGATTTTTGTGAAAATCATAACAGAATGATTAATTCGAAAAAAGTTAATTAAATCAATAATAACATGTCATATTAACCTATAAAATTAGTGTAATTCATAAAAAGTCTCAAATTACATTTATTTGGGTATTTATAACATCAATTATGTCAATATTTCATTAATAAGATAATTACTGCATCATCTTTGTGTCATAAATAAATTAACTAATTTAAAGTCTAAAAATTAAAAATAAAATATCATTATGTAGGAAATCGTTTTATCTTTCTAATGAATATTTATATTCTAATTTATCTTATGTATAAACCTATATTAAAAATTCTTTAGTTATTAATCTTTGATTTTAACTATTTTAACCCTTCTTTTAATAAATTGATAATAAATGTCCTAATCTAATCCAAGTGGGCCTAAATGGTCATATTTTATTCCTAAGGTTGTTTCTGGTCGAATTAAACTTATACAATAGAATTAAGACATGTGTTAGGGTAATAATAATATCATTTTTACCCTTAACTACCCTATTTACTTTTATTCGAGGTAAAAAAAGTTAAAAGTTACTATTCACCAAAAATTATTTTCATCTCATTGAACCACATTTTAGTCCTTGATATTAACCGTGTCTCTCGTATTTTTGAAATTATACTCACAGAAGCGGTAAAATTAAGTTTTATGAAAAATTCAGTTTTTTTAAGTACCACTTAGTGGTTTCACTATTCATCAAAAAATGAAAGTTTCCAGAAAAGTACCAAAAATTAGGCCTAAGCTATATTTGATATTATGAATTCAAAAATGATTTTTATTTTACCAAATTCAAAACATATCAGTTACATTAACTAATTTAAAAATTAATTCCTGTCGTCAAAACAAATAGCGTGTTTTTAAAAGATAATAACTATCAAAAGATTGACACTTGTTTATGTCTGGTTTAAATGTGAAATTAAATCCAATGAAAAAAAATTTATTAAATTTTAAAAATATATTATAAATATACTTTAAAACCACTCAAATTAATAATTTATCACTATTAATTATTTTGATTAAAAAGTTTGTTTTTAATTAAAATTTAGTAATTTTCACTATTCATCGGAATATAAAAGTTATCCGAAAAGTACCAAAATTTCACCCTAATCTAATTTCGATATTTCTAATCCAAAAATGATGTCCATTTTGAAAAATAAAATTTAAAAAATTTCAAAAAGTTGTTATCACTATTCATAACGTCTAGTTTTAATAATATTTTAATAGCATATCGTTGTTTAGTGAAACTCGGTATTGCGTACGACGCAAGCTATTGAGGAAGGCCGCGGTTGCGTGTAAAGCAATCCAAGCAAGTGTTGTGTGTAGTGAAAGATTCCTTTGATGATTTATATAACATAAAAACAAAATATTTCTCATAAAAGTCTCGGGTGTTACATTCTACCCCACTTAAAATAAATTTCGCCCTCGAAATTCGTCACTTTGTAACAAAAAGATGAGGATACCTCTCCCTCATCATATCCTCAAGCTCCCATATAGCTTCTTCTAATTGGTGGTTCCTCCATAAAACTTTCACCAATCGAGTGGTCTTGTTTCGTAGGACTTTTTCGCTATGATCCAGAATCTCTATCGGCTGTTCTTCATAAGAAAGATCTTGCTCCAGCGGTACAACTTATGAGCTGAGTACATTTGAATGATCAGGTATGTACTTTCTCAGGAGAGATACATGGAACACATCGTGAACTTGAGAGATATTATATGGAAGCTCCAATCGGTAAGCTACCTTTCCAACACGATCCAGTATTTCGAAAGGACCGATATATCTAGGGCTCGACTTCCCCTTCTTTCCAAATCTGATGACCCTATTCCAGGGAGATATTCATAAGAACACTTTATCACCCACTTCAAACTCTAGGTCTTTTCTTCGGTTGTCAGCATAACTTTTCTGTCGACTCCGAGCTGCTCTTATGTGTTGTTGAATAGATCGGACCTTTTCTGCTATCTCATCAACAAGATCAGGTCATAATAGATTTCTTTCTCCAACTTCATCCCAGCAAGTTGGAGTCCTGCATTTCTTTCCATAGAGAGCTTCATAAGGAGCCATCATAATACTGGAGTGAAAGCTATTATTATAAGAAAATTCCACCAAAGGTAGGTGTTGATCCCAACCACCTTTGAAATCCATATAGCAAGCTCTCAACATATCTTCTAGAGTTTGAATTGTTCTCTCAGACTGACTGTCTGTTTGAGGATGATAAGCAGTGCTGAAACTCAACTCTGTATCCAGAGTATGTTGAAGACTTCGCCATAACATCGAGTTAAATCTCGGATCCCAGTCAGATATAATAGAAAGTGGTACTCCATGCAATCTTACCACTTCCTTTACATATATCTTGGCAAGCTGATCTAGAGATAAATCCTCTCTAATAGCAATGAAGTGTGCAGACTTTGTAAGACAATCAACTATGACCCAGATAGCATTATTTCCTTTGGATGTTTTAGGAAGTCCTATGAAAAATTCCATAGTGATGTTTTCTCATTTCCATTCGGGTATGGGTAATGGTTGTAACATCCCCTTAGAATTCTGTCTCTCAGCTTTAACATGCTGACAAACCAAGCATCGAGCTAGACATATTCAGCAACATCTTTTTTCATGACATCCCACCAGAAGTACTCTTTCAGGTCCCTATACATCTTCGCGCTTCTAGGATGAATAGAGAATGAAGAACTATGAGCCTCATCCAGCAGCTCCTTCTTTAATTCGGGGATGGGAGGAACACAAACCCGATTCCTGAACATTATTATCCCATCACAATGAAGGTTGAATTCAGGAATATTTCTCACCTTCTTTTGTAACTCTACATCTTCTTTCTGCGCCTCTTTAATCTTCACATTTATAGATGGTTGAACATTCATTCGAGAAAGATACAATTGCCCCCCTTCCATTATAATTCCAAGATCCATCCTTTGTAAATCCATAAATATTGGATCTTTTGTGATCCTCATCATGGATAAACTGGCATGGTCTTGTCAACATAATGCATCTGCCACCTTGTTTGCTTTCCTAGGGTGGTAATGAATTGAGTAGTCGTAATCCTTAATCAGCTCCAACCATCTTCTTTGGCGCATATTCAACTCCTTTTGTGTGAAAATATACTTTAATCTTTTATGATCAGTATAAATATCACACCTTTATCCATAAAGATAATGCATCCAAATCTTTAATGCAAATATTACCACAGCTAACTCAAAATCATGATTTGGGTAATTTTTCTCATGGATTTTCAACTGTTGTGAGGCATAAGCTATCACCATATCATTTTGCATAAGAACACACCCCAATCCCTTCTTGGATGCATCACTGTAGATCACAAACCTTTCTCCACTACAAGGCAGTGTGAGCACAGGTGCACTGGATAACCTTTTTTCCAACTCCTTGAAATTCTCTTCACATTCCTCCATCCAGACAAACTTAACTCCTTTCCGAGTCAACTTGGTGAGTGGATTAGATAATTGTGAAAAATCTTTCACAAAACGTCAACAATATCCAGCCAAACCAAGAAAACTTCGGATCTCAGTTACGGTTTTTGGTCTCGACCATCTTTAGATAACCTCTGTTTTTGATGGATCCACAGATATCCCCTCTTTTGAGATTATGTGACCCAAAAATGAAACTCTTTGAAGCCAAAATTAACACTTGGTAAATTTGGCATAAAGCTTATCCTTTCTCAGGGTCTTCAATATAATTCTCAAGTGATCTTCATGTTCTTCCTTTATCTTTGAATATACAAGAATATCGTCTATAAATACTACCACAAACTGATCAAGATAGTCTCTAAAGACTCTATTAATCAGATCCATGAAGATAGAAGGGGAATTAGTAAGACCATATGGCATCACTATAAATTTATAGTGTCCATACCTTGTACGGAAATCCGTCTTTGGTATATCCTCCCTTTTGACCCTTAATTGATGATACCCTAAACGAAGATCAATCTTGGAAAAGTATTGAGCTCTGCGTAGTTGGTCAAATAAATCATCAATACAAGGGAGAGGATATTTGTTCTTGATAGTGATCTTGTTAAGTTCTCGATAATCAATGCAGAGTCTCATTGATCCATCTTTCTTCTTAACAAATAGAACAGGTGCTTCCCAAGGTGATGCACTAGGGCGTATAAATACCTTATCAAGATTCTCTTGGAGTTTCTTCTTCAATTCCTGCAACTCAATTGGGGCCATTCTATAAGGTGTCTTTGAAATAGGTAAAACACCTAGTACGAGTTCTATTGAAAACTCAAATTCACGATTTGGTGGAAGACCTGAAAATTCCTCCAGAAAGACATCATCAAACTCCCGTACAATGGTCATATTCTTAATTGTGAGTTTCTCACCAACCATTTGAGATAAATAACCTTCATTTAGTGGAATCAAGACCCATATGATGGAAGAAATTTCCACTGGAAGGTTATGTTCATCCTGGCATCGATAGACAATCATAGATTGATCTGGAATATGAAATGTGACTTCCCTTCTTTGGAAATTGATATGATCTCTATATAAAGAAAGCCAATCCATGCCAAGAATAAAATTCCACTATAGGAAGGATCACAAGATTTGTAGGAAGCACTTTCCCACAAACTTCAATCAGGGAAGAATTATAAACTTTTGATGCGACTGTTGTCCCATTAGGTGTTGTCACAGCTAAATCAACATATAATTGTTGAGGTAATACGGTGATAACCTTATAAAAATCTTCAGAAATAAAAGAGTGGGTGGATCCAGAATCAAAAAAAACATTTTTTACTTTAGAGTGGATGGTAAGTGTACCTTTCACCACATCATTATCGTACTCCACATCACTGATAGAAATTTCATGTGACTTTCCTTTTTCTTTAGCCTTAAAATTTTGTTGATGTCGATCATCATCAACAACCCTTGGATTAGGGCATTTTTTGGCATATATTCCCATCTCCTTTCACTTGAAACATTGAAGTGTAGTAGGTTCATTCTGTGTGTCCCTTCCTTTGTTTTCATCATTAGACATCTTCTTCCCATCATTGCAGCATTCGAATGTCCGATGACCTTCCTTTACACATTTGAAACATTTACTTGTCCCTTTAAGACAACTCCCTCCATGTTTCCTTCCATACATTGAGCATAAGGGAAAGCTCATATTCTTTTCAGTGTGCTCTTTAGATTTTCCTTTGAATTCCATTTTCCTATTCTTGTCAAACCCATATGACTGATGGGTTACTCCAATCTCCATCTCAACTTTGAGAGCACATCGAACGATTTCCTCGTAGCTATTGAAGTCCCTTATGGATAAGGCCCTTCGAAGACTTGGTTTTAAGCCACTAAATAATCGATCGATCTTACTCTCAGGTTGGATAATAATACCAGAAGCGTACCTTGCAAGTCTTGTAAAATTTGCTTCTTAGGTACCAATAGATTCATCATCCTTTTGCTTCAGTTCAAGAAACTATTTCTCCATCTTTGTTCGGAGAATACGAGGGAAGTACTTATTGAAAAATAAGTTCTTTAACTCGTCCCATTCCATGGACTCAATCTGATCTCTTTTCCTCGTATTCTTGATAAGATTCCACCATTGATCAGCATCACCTTCCAAACGATACACCGCTAAGATGACTTTATCATGTTCAGAACATTGAAGAACTGAAAATATCTTTTCAGTAGTACTAATCCATTGTTCAGCAACTAATGGATCAGTAGACCCGCTGAATGAAGGTGGACGCTGCCTCATGAAGGATTCAACAGAATGTTGCTCCTTCATTTGCTCGTTTGGAAGTCCTGCATGATTCATAGCTTGATAAAGTTGTGTGAGCATGGCTACAAGATTTTGTATTCCATCTCCCATAACGTTTGGTTGCTCAGGGGTACAATCATTGCATTTCACATCGCATTCCGTATTAACACGGTTCCTTCAGGTTCCATCCATTGACTATAACCAAGAAGAATAATGTGAGCAACACTAATTATAATAGGAAAACCACATAATCAAGAATAAAATTTCACACTTAAGGTCTTATCCTAGGTTATTCATGCCCATTTCTAAAACACTAAGATTGTGTTCTATGCTTAGACTTATCCTTAGGGTTCCTACTAAGTCATTCACATCCTAGTTTCCAAAGGTTGACTATACCTTTCCTCTGATACCAACTATAAAGACCCATACTTTACATACATTGTTATTACTTCAAAATTGAAGCATACTTATTACAACATATAAAAAAACCATGAAAGGACCGTATAGGTATAATGTCTTTTGAAACTGGGAAACATAAAAAAATTGTTCATAAAGTATCTACATTGTCTCCCATTTATTTCATCATATCTATAGTCCCTTTTGGCATATCTTACTTAATAACCTTCTTCCTGACCTGGGAAAAAACATACAAAAGGGTGAGCTCAAATGCTCAGTAAGGGTAAAAAAAAGAAATATCAATCACATCATATTCATAAGAAAATATCTTTTGGAAATCTTAACCTGCAAAAGAGATCAGAATTTCATAACATGGGATAAATCATAGTAGTGAAATGTAATCCCAATAATCATAACTTAAAACATGAAACTTTGTGGCATACACACATAATCATAGATAATCATTTCTTATTATTCAAGACTCATTTCCAAGACTATCTTAGTGGACAAAGTCCATTTCTGAACCGAGTTCATTCCTCGTTTCAGTCCTATTTCACTAAAACGGTTTAACCTACCGTTCCATCCATGTCTATCTCATGAGATATAAAATCTTTACCCAATGCATTAGAGGTAGATATAGGTCCCACCCATCTCATAATGATACCATTCATATGTGTGCCACAAAATCATAAATCATACATCATTGCATAACCCATGTAATAAAAATGGGATTCTTAAACAACATGACATCATAAAACAATTCATATAAGACAAAGGAATTCATAAAAATAATTCCATCACAACATAATCAAATCAATGTAATAATAGGGATAGAAACAGAACCCTATATTATCGTAGATGGAAAATAATTTTGATAAAACACTTGAACTCCATTCTTGAGGAAAATATCCTTTCTACTTCAAAAAAATTTTCCTTTCTTAACATGTAATACAATTTTAAACTAAAAGAAGTTGATTAAAAATAAACTTGAAAACTTGTAAAGGAAGCTTCTTGGAAATAATGTTTTAAAAATCCATTCATGCCGTATAAGTTAAAAAAACATTCTTCTCATACTTTTGTCAGAAAAGTCAAAAAGTACCTCGTACGAAAAATGACAAAATATTCATTTCATATCTTTTACTATAAACTCAACAAAGGGTAAAAATGGATTTAAAAAATTGTAGTTGGATAGAAATAATATTACATATTGAGGAAACATGGATGTGGATGATAAAATACACCCCAGTAAATACCAAAGTATAAACAATCTCGGATAAAAATGAGATTGCGATATTTCCCTTACCTTAGGTCTGATTTGCTTCGTAAGTGTCCAAACCTCCTATATAATGATTTAAATAATGTTATTGACTTATTCCAGAATCATAATTATTTTTATGATATTATATATGGTCATATTATTAGCTTTTTATTAGTAATATTTCATTACTACTTGTTATTCGGGTGTTTATTAATTTTTGTTCTTATGCGTGTTTTGTCGAATAAATTCTTATTCTTATTTTTAGGTTATAGATACCTCATTTATAGATTTTTATTAGTGTAATATATTCATTCATTCAATTCATTTATATAATCATTATGCAATGAAGATCATGTAGAACGAGTCGCATCACATCGTGGAGACGGTATTCTGTACGTACGCACGAGCGATGATATCGTTCCCATGATCGTGAAATTGTAATGGAGTGTATATATACAATTTCAGAATCAATATAACTTTACAATAATCATATATAGTTATTATTTACACCATTATACCCATCCAAGTAAGGTGGTGGTGGAAAATAGATTACACCACGGCGTGGAGACGGTATTCCGTACGTACGCACGCGTGGTGATTTCATTTTCCGTAGGATGTATAGATGGTGAAATATGGTTTTTTCATACTTATAATAACATATCAGTATATGAGTGATACTGATGTTATTACTTCATAATTAAACAACTAAATATGAAGAAGTGGAAGAAGAAATAAAGATGAAAGAATCGATAACGGACATTACCTCTTCTTTGAAGCGCTTCTTTGAGACCTCCTTTTAGGACACTAAAATTGGTCTTTGAAGAAGACCAGGACCTCTAGGATGTCTCTAGGGAAGTGGAGAGAATAAATTGGCAGGGTTTGGACGAGGTTGAAGGCTCAATGTGGTGTGATGAAGAGGGGGAGGAGGTGCTCTTTTATAAGGGAGGAGAGGGGCTCCTTTGAAAAAACTAAAAATATTATTTTATTATAAAGCCAAATTCAGTTTTAAATAGCTCCAAATTAATTTATTTCGACGCTAAGGTGGGGATGGGTCAAAATACTCTCATAAAATATAATTTACACAAGTTTAGGTTCCTATTTTAAGCTTATCATTTAGATTTAACATTAAGTTAGATAATTTTACTTTTACCGTGTCTTTTTGTGTTCTTACACTATAAGGTTAATAAACTTACTATAAAAAGCCAAACGAACCCCAAGTTGTTTATTATTAATATATATAACCTTATCTAAGTAATTTGGCCAAACCTTAGATTTTTAGGAATAAAATAACAATTAATAATATAATATTCGTTTTAAAAACTATTTTATGTCAATTTTGACACTATTTAGTAATTGATTTTTCTGAAAATCATAACAGAATGATTAATTTAATAAAAGTTAATTAAATCAATAATAACATGTCATATTAACCTATAAAATTAGTTTAACTCATAAAAAGTCTCAAATTACATTTATTTGGGTATTTATAACATCAATTATGTCAATATTTCATTAATAAGATAATTACTGCATCATCTTTGTGTCATAAATAAATTAACTAATTTAAAGTATAAAAATTACAAATAAAATATCATTATGTAGGAAATAGTTTTATATTTCTAATTAATATTTATACTCTAATTTATCTTATGTATAACTCTATATTAAAAATGCTTTAGTTATTAATCTTTGATTTTAACTATCTTAACCCTTCTTTTAATAAATTGATAATAAATGTCCTAATCTAATCCAAGTGGGCCTAAATGGTCATATTTTATTCTTAAGGTCGTTTCTGGTCGATGTAAACTTATCCAATAGAATTAGGACATGTGTTAGGGTAATAATAATATCATTTTTACCCTTAACTACCCTATTTACTTTTAACCGAGGTAAAAAAAGTTAAAAGTTACTATTCACCAAAAATTATTTTCATCTCATTGAACCACATTTTAGTCCTTGATATTAACCGTGTCTCTCGTATTTTCGAAATTATACTCACAGAAGCGGTAAAATTAAGTTTTATGAAAAATTCAGTTTTTTTAAGTACCACTTAGTGGTTTCACTATTCATCAAAAAATGAAAGTTTCCAGAAAAATACCAAAATTTAGGCCTAAGCTATATTTGATATTATGAATTCAAAAATTATGTTTATTTTACCAAATTCAAAACATATCAGTTACATTAACTAATTTAAAAATTAATTTCCGTCGTCAAAACAAATAGCGTGTTTTTAAAAGATAATAACTATCAAAAGATTGACACTTGTTTATGTCTGGTTTAAATGTGAAATTACATCCAATGAACAACATTGTATTAAATTTTAAAAATATATTTTAAATATACTTTAAAACCACTCAAATTAATAATTTATCACTATTAATTATTTCGATTAAAAAAGTTGTTTTTAATTAAAATTTAGTAATTTTCATTATTCATCAGAATATGAAAGTTATCCGAATAGTACCAAAATTTCACCCTAAGCTAATTTCGATATTATGAATCCAAAAATGATGTCCATTTTGAAAAATAAAATTTACAAAATTTCAAAAAGTGGTTATCACTATTCATAACATCTAGTTTTAATAATATTTTAATAGCATATCATTGTTTAGTGAAACTCGGTATTGCGTACGACGCAAGCTATTGAGGAAGGCCGCGTTTGCGTGTAAAGAAATCCAAGCTAGTGTTGTGTGTATTGAAAGATTCCTTTGATGATTTATATAACATAAAAACAAAATATTTCTCATAAAAGTCTCGGGTGTTACAATGACATCCAACATTATTCATTTACTTAATTTTTAATTTATTTATTATTATCCATGATATTATTATATTTGATATTTTACATGGATTTATTTTGTGCTTAATATATTTATTAAATGACATGTGTTTTCAGTTACTTACCTTTCCGTATTGATTATGACTTATTTACTTATAAATTTTTTTATTGTACTTAAACATTATTGATCATTTGAGATCACTCTTATTTTTGTTTCCTTTCCATAGGATATAAAGAAAGAATATTTGAATGATATTCCAAGATGTAAAAAATTTTCTTTAATTATGTTTTATATTTTATTTACAAAGTAAAAATGAGAATCATGCATGTATCTAGTTCATCAAGACTGTTAAACTATTTTATCCTTTGGGATGTGATATATTGTAAATTATTCCAATGTAATAAGTATACATTGGATCAGGGTTACTATAGGTGGTGTTTTTATAGTTTGAATAAGACAAAATTTATTAAAAACATTGATAACTTGATTTTAAATGAATGTAGCTAACATGGGAATTATGATCATACCTTATGGTATTTGATAACTTTTACCATTTATGGTATTTTTATTTTAGGTCTCAATATTCATGATTATTATGAGCTAACTTAGTTTGTGACATTATTTAGTGATGGATCATAATAGAAGAAATGGAATCAACACTTATAGTCAATATAGGGATTTCCCTACTAAGAGATCCAATACAACTGATGTTAAAGTTGAGAAGATCATAGATATATTAGGTAAGCTAACCTAGGTTATGCCTAATAACCATTAAAATATGGATAAAAATGATGTTATACGGTATTATACAACTATATTGGATCATTTAATGTCATAAAATCTTCCATATTTTAATAAAAATACTAATCCAGTGGTAGTTGAGTAATGGATTAAGTCTCTTGAAAAGTTTTTTTTGGACTTAGGTTGAAATAAAAGGGAAAATATTATATTGGTAGTTTATTGTACTAGATTTTATTTTTATCAATAATGATGGTTGATCTATAATACTATGGATGAAGAAGAAATAAAATATATGGAATGAAGATCTTTCAAAGTAACATTATTTGGTAAATAATTTCTTCATGAGAAAAAAACTAAAATGAATAGAAATTTCCTCATCTTAAATAATAAGGAATAGGAAAGTGTTGTGAAGTTTGAGTCCAAATTTACAAGACTATGTAGTTAATCTATAGATTACATACATAATCAAGAGAACCATATTGACCATTTCTTTGAAGGTCTTAAGCCAAGCCTCTGAAGGGTCCGGATTTCTTGAAATGTTTCATCATATGATGAAATAATATTTTATTCCAAAAAAATTGTGAATGAATTATATAGATACTACATATTTTAGGGAATAAATATATGAAGTGGTCAATTGATCTCTAAGAAAAAATTTAAAGTGTTAAATTAGAAGAAAATAATGAAGCAATTTCCATCAATTGAAAATTATGGAAGAAATATCCTGAAAAATGTTTGAAGGGAATGTGAGTTTGTTACAAGTGTAGAGATAAGGTTTATATGGATAATTAATGAAAGGGGAAGAAATAAACCAATACTGTCTCATGATTAAAATGTATAGAAATGGGGAATTATTCAAACCAATGTCCCAAGTATCAAGGGAACCTACCATAGTAGTGGACAATGGGAGAAGTCCAATATTATGAAATCACTATAGTTGAGGGTGAAGCTTCTAAAAATGTGGTAGAAAGTATTTTAATCATAACCTCAAATTTAGATAATTGTTTATTTAATTATTTATCGTTGAACTATTTTATATATGATATGTTTTCCAATAAAATTAGATATTTCTCTAGAACCATAAGATGGTAGTTGTCAGTCAATACTCCTAGTGAAAATCTCACTACAAATAGGATGTGTTAGTCAATTACCATTAATAAAAATAAACATTCCCTATTTTTAAACTTGACTATTATTCCTATAGTTTATTTTTATATAACATTTATATGGATTGAAATTAAAAATATAATCCAAAATTTTTTTCCAAGAGAGGGAAATTACGATTTGTGATGAGGATGTAAAATTTATTATCATTATAGGGGATACTTCATCATACGAGTCATGTGTAGATCCACCTCTAGTATCTCTTATAAATGAGATTATTTATGAAGAATAATAGACACAATTTACTTATGGAAAGGGTAATATTCAAATTGAGGATTTCAATATTATACAAGAATACAATGATGTTTATGTTTAGGAATTATCAAGATATACATCAGAATGTGAAGTTGAGTTTTCAATTTATTTAATCTATAATGAGAGACCTAGATCAAATAATACCTATAGAATGAAAACTATAAAATTAGTGTATTTGATGAAAAAATTACAAGAGTTATGTGATAAAGGATTTATTTTCACTAGTGTTTCACCTTGGGGATCCCCTATTATTTTCATTAAGAAGAAAGGTGGATCTATGAGTTTATGCATTAATTATAGGGAAATCAATGATACTACTATATAGAAAAAGTATCCTCTACCTCACATTGAGGGCTTATTCAATCAAATTTATAGAGTTAAATATTGACCTTAATTCTAGGAATCATCAATTATGAGTAAAAAATGAAGATATTCCAAATAAAATATTTCATATGATATATAAACATTATGAGTTTATAGTAATTCCATTTGGATTTACTAATAAACCCTATGTTTTTATAGATCCAATTAATAAAGTATTCAAGGAATATCTTGAAATTTTTTTGTGGTATTTATTGAGGATATATTAGTGTACTCTAAAAGATATGAGTATGACTAAAATCACTTGAGAATCATTATTGAGACTCTTAGATAAAATCTGTTATATGATAAATTTATCATGTGTGAATTTTGGCTTCAAAATGTTTCTTTTCATGGATATATTATCTCGAAATATGGAATCTAAATTGATCCTGTAATGAAAATGGAATTCAAATAATTTCCTACAGTAATGAACATAACCGAGGTATATAGATTCATTATATTAATATATTACTATCAATTATTTGTTTAAAAATTCTCCTGATTGGATAACCTATTAACCAAGATTACATGTAAGGAGTTATGTTCATATAAATAAGTGAATAAGAAGAATTTTTTGAAAAATTTAAGGTAATTTTGGTGAATGCTCCAATTTTGACTCTACTACCAAGAAATGATGGATTTATGATATACAGTGATGCATCGAAGAAGGGACTTGGTTGTGTCCTTATACACAAGGATAAAGTTTTTTCTTATGAATCAAGGATGTTAAAGACCCATGAATAGAACTATCCAATTCATGATCTTGAGTTAGAATATGTAATATTTTCTTTTAATATATAGAGAAATAATCTTTATGGTGAAATATGTGAGATATATATAGATTAAAAGATCCAAAAATAGATCTTTTTATAGAAATAGATCAATATGAAGAAACGGTGATGGGTTTAACTACTCAAGGATTATGATTTCTCAATACACTACTATCAAGGGAAGGAAAATAAGGAATCAGTTCTTTGAGAAGGAAAGATCATCGAGTCCTGACAAAAATGAGGATTTTTAGGGATTCTATGTTCATAGTTTTAGTGAAGATAAATATTTGAATTATTAAAGAAAGGGAAACATCAATAATTTTTTAAATTATTTACAAACCATATTTATTGTAAAATATAAATATTTATCAGTCTGATGATAATAATTTTAAATAGAAAATTAAATCCATGAATAATGGTAAATTGTGACAATTTATATTTGAAGATGTAGTTCAGAAATTGGAAAAGAGGCTTTGTGTTCCATATATACCTAATATGAAAAATGAATTATTTAATGATTCTCATAGAATGTATTTATTTATACACCATAGTAGCACCAAGATTCATAGATACTTAAATGAAAATTTTTAGTGGGATAATATGAAGTGGGAAGTTGCTGATTATATGTCAACATTTTTAGTTTGTCAATATGTTAAGTCTGAGTGACAACACACTAGAAGATTCATGCAACCTACACCTATTTTTATGTTGAATGAGATAAAACTATTATGTAATTTTTCATTGGATTATCAAATACTCTGAGAAATAATGATTCAATATGGGTTATTATTGGACACCTTACCCAAACAACACATTTCCTCACTATAAGAGAAGATTTACCACTTTATCACCCTACATGACTCTAAATTAATGAATTTTTAAAACTTTATGGTAAAACTCTTTCAATTGTGTTTGATCATGATCCATGTTTTACCTGAAAATTCTAGAAAGTCTTCAGAAGTACCTAGATATTGAGCTTCATTTGAGCCCTACCTATCACCCTTAAACTGATGGAAAATCATAAAGGACTATTAAAACTTTAGAATACATATTGAAATTGTTCTCACTTGAATTTAAATTTATGAGAGATCAATATTTAAATTTAGTGGAATTTTCCCTATAATAACAGATTCCATTAAATTATTCAAATGGAACTTTATGAAGCATTATATCGCAAGAGATGTCAGGATCCAACTTTTTGGGTTGATGTTGGTGAAATAATGCTCACGAACCTAGAACTTATTGAGGAGAAAACTGTAAAGGTAAAGACTATTCAAACACATATTAAAGTAGCTCAAAGAAGGAAAAAAGTTCTATGCTAATAATTTAATAATAGATTTAGAATTTCAAGTGGGAGATCATGTTTAATTGTAAGTATTACTAGTTAAGGGTGTTATAGGGTTCTGTAAGGAAGGAAAAATTAGTCCTAATTATATCATACATTTTTAAATTCTAGAAATAATTAGATATGTGGATTACTATTTTTCAATTCCATATATCTTCTCTAAATTAAGTGATATGTTCCATAAATTTTTATTAATGAAGTGCATTCTAGATAAAATGCATTTAATGAACTTTGATGAAAAATAATTAGAAATTTATTTATCTTACCATGAATATCCTTTCTAGATTTTGTACACTAGAGAATAAGTGTAGGGGAATCAGATGACTCATCTTGTAAAGGTACTATGTAGAAATCACAAGATAGAAGAGGTGAGGTGAGAACTTGAAAAAATTATGACAAAGAACTAGATTTGTTTCATGAGGTGAAATTATATAAATTTAAAGGATGAAATTTTTTGGAATGAGGGAAGAATGTGACACCCACAATTTAATTATAATAAGCTTTCCTTTTTAAATAAATAATATCACAATACATATAGTTTTATTTAAAAATGTGATTAAATCCTAAATTATAAAATTGAATTTTATTAAATTCATTTAATTTTTAAAATCTTCATATCAAAATTTAATTAAGGTGAAGTTTCAATATTTTTGTGAAATGATTTATTTTTCAGTGAATAGTGGAAAATACAAAATTTTTAAATATTTTCATTTATTATCATTTAATAAAGTAATTTAAAAGTTACATTATATTTTGGATTTTTTATTAAAGTGAAATATGATATATTTTATTTATAATAATATAATTTTAATCAATGATTTTCATGATACTGATATAAGATAATTTGTATGCTTAAAAATGAATTTTTCTAAAAATTATTTTTCATTGCGTTTTATGAATTTATACTAAAATTAATTTATACCAATTATATAAATTTAATCTTAAAAAATTGACACCATATTTTGAATCATGAGGTTCAAATTTGGTAAATAGTTCCCTTTTATTGTTAGTCATCATACATATTAACCATGATAAAATGTATACCCTCAGTAAAGGGTAAATTGGGTAATTAAAGTTTAAAATAATGTGATAAAGAATTAATAATAAAACCTGTACTTGAATATATTTATTTTATCTAATGAATTCAAACATATCCATCCCAAATTCTAATTTATAGAATTTTGGTTTCATTTGGACTTGGAAACGACATTTATATTATTTTTAGTAATGAAAATTCTAAAAATGCCACTCTTTTTCTTTTAATTTCTTTTATATGTTCATGTAAGAATAATAACATGTTATGAATGATTAGAAATATTTATTTTTAACAAAATTAATTTATTTTTATCATGCTAATTTAATTTTTATTTTAGTGATTGAATGATTAGCTTAAATGTTTACGCAATGCTGGCAGAATATTTATTCAATTAATTGAAAATAATATAAATGATTAAAAAAATAAAAGCAATAAAAATTGGATTAATTAGTTTTTACCAGGAATTTATAGATAAATAAAAAATATTAATGATGTGTAAAAGGTTTATATTATATATTTTTTTGTTATGTTGTTTTAAAAGTCAAATTAAATGAATAGTTCAGAAAATGACATTAATGACATTTGATAATAAATAATATTTTATTAAATGATTTAAAATTAATAAATATATTATATTCATCCAAGTGAATGGAATACTATTTAAAATATCAACCATTAACCATTTATGGATCTCTTTCCCTTTTATGGTAACATATAGGGCCATTAAATGGTATACAACTTTTATATTGCGATAATTGTCAAAAGATTTAATGAGGGGTTAAAACTAATACATAAGGGTGAAAACATAACCAAAAGTTATAAATTTTTTTATTAAAATATTTCGAATAATAATCATGTTATATTTTAATTAAATCAATTTGGATACGTTTTTTCTATGAAAATTAATTTATATTATTTTAATACTTTAAGAAATTCCAAGATTGCCTCTCCCATCACTTATAAAATGACACACCATATATATTTTCTTTACACCAAATTGAGAAACTAATATAAAAAAACCCTACCCATTTGTTTCTAAACATCCTTACCCAAGTTATTTTGGTTTTTTTATTTCTAAAAGATTAACCCGAGGCCTTTTAAGAGGAGATCTAATGGAAGACTACTAAAGAAGAGGTAATCATATTTACTGAATATTTAAAATTGATTTCTTATTATAATTCCTATAAATCTATTATAAACATTCTAAAATTATAAATATATTATTATAAATATGATTATATGTTATTATTATAATGTTATAACCATTTTTCTACCTCATTTCTATCCTATAGAAAGTGAAAACATCGCTCATGCGTAGGTATGACCTACCATCTCCACATAGTAGTGTAATTCTTTTTTAATCACCATTTTAATTAAATGATTATAATGATGGAAACAAAGAATATATAGGATATTTATGAAATAATTATTCTTCTATAATTATAATATCATATCTGGCTTCTTACTTTACAATCCATTGGAAAACAATAACATTGATCTCGTGTACGTGTGGACTACCACCTCTATGAAACGATGTGATCTATTTTTCATTTCTACATTACATGGATAGTAATAAAGACAGATTTAATGAATATATTATATATATATATTATAAAATTTATTTTTTAAAATTTATTTATTACCTACCTTTATTTCATTCCATCCATTGAAAAGTGAATACAACATTCATGTGTATGTACGACCTACTGTATCCATGAATGGTGTAATTCATTTTTATACCTAAATATTTTATGGATGAATATCTATATATATATATATATGGTTAATATATATGATATTTTAATTAAAATTAAAATTATATAGATTATATAACCATAATCAAAGATCAAAGATCGATACTTCCATGAAAAAACATACATGAGAAAATATAGTAGTTAACAAATCAAATAGTGATAATAATGAAATATCGTTAATGAACAAGTGATAAGATGTTATAAGAGAATAATATATGATATTATTAATATGAATATGGTTTTTTATAAATTAATAAAATTTTTAAAACTATTATTTTGGAGGTTAAAGCATATTCAGTTAAGGGGAAGCATGAGGTAAGAGATTTTATCCCAATTTTCAATCCATCGAGACATATTTGGTATTATGGACCTATTTATTTTTATGTAGTTTATATACTACCCATTTTATTTATTTAAAATAAATAAATAAATATTAATTATTATTAAAGTTTTAATTCAATTTACACTTTCAATGGGTTACAATTTAAAAGATACCAAAGAGGTAAGAATTTATTTTTTGATCTCATTTTCTGTTGGGATTTATTATATTTTCATTGAAGGATTATTATAATATCTTCTTCATAAGTTCCATATATTTTCTTAAAATTTATATATTTAAGGAGTTTCCATATCTTATTCCAACTTTTACTCTCTTTTGAACTTGAATCAAGAAAATTAATGTTTAAAATAAATGTTTATCTTGTTTCTCTTTTGATTGGGTATATAATTTTTCATATATCCATATTTTTCAATTTTTTTTAAGAAATTAATTTTTTTTAATAAAATTATTTATGAAAGAAATTTTATGTTACCCTTTAATTTTTATAAATTTTGAAAATAATCTTTATAAAGTTTTCTAAAAGGGTTATTTTTAACTTTCCTTATAAAAATTAAAAAGTAATATTTTTTAATATATATGGAATTAACATATTTTATTTCCATCATAACCATTTTATGCTATAAAGTTTATTCTATAAGATTTTAATGATTTTATAAAAAATTATTTATAAAAAATTATTTTAAAATTTTCTCTTCCAATTTATTATATTCTCTGAAGGACTTGATTTTGCAAAAAAAAATCTACTTTTCTAATGAATTAATGGTCATATTTTATCTCCTACTAATTTTGTGGTCATTAAATTTCTATTAAAATGATCACTTTATTGTGATCATATGACATTAAATTTCTATTAAATATTATATTATTTTTATCATAGATATTATTATTTTCTAAACTATATACCAATTATATATATAGTGTTTCACATTGAAATTTATTTTATTAATTGAGGAGATATTGATATTCTGTATTCTTTACTCAATACAAACATTTATTAATAGTAATTTTTTTATTAATTAAATTGATTATTAAATATGTAAGGAATGAATTATACATACAATTATGGTTGTGGACTTAAATAATATAGCACCTCAATTCATATATAGTCATCATGAGACAAAACAATTGGCTGCCCTTTTTAAATTGGTTTTTGGTGTATGCCTACCCATAGTTTAAACTATCTTGGCACAAAGCATTGGCGGTATTGATATCACAATGTCTAATATCAAGAAAAAAATTTATGTATTTCCTTCATTTAGAATTAATTTACTATTATCCATGAGATTATTCTGTTTGATATTGTCCATGGATTCATTTAATGCTTAAGACATTGATTAAATGACATATGCTTTAAGTTATTTACCTTTCCATGTTGATTATGCCTTATTTTATAATAAAAACTTTTATTTTAGATAACCCTTAATAATAATTTTAGCTCAACATTAATTTTTTCCTTCCCCAGTGATGTGAATAATAAATACTTGAATGAGTTAAAAGGATTCCAAAAATTTTGTTTCATTATGGTTTATATTTTATTTCTATGAAAAAATGGGAATCATGTATGTATTTAGTTATTCATGACAGCTAAACTATTTAGTCCATTGGGATGAAATCGCTTGTATCTTATGCCAATGTAATCAAATAGACACTGACTATGGGTTGTTGGAGTTGATGTTGTTAAACCTATTATAACATAGGAAACCTATAAGTGTGTTTATATAGATGAAAAAATTCTTATAAAATAACCCTTCAACGATACCCCCAAGAAGGGATCACGAATTGGATTGTTTGGTATCGTGATATAATTCCTAAAATGTGTGTATATATATATATATATTAGAGTATAAATAGTGAAACATAATCCCTATTAGTGTAAATATTTTTGAAAACAAAAATGAAAATTGAAGTGAAAAATTAAAAGATATTTTAGGAAACATTTATGACATTAACGTAAAGAAGAAGTTACGAATCACTTAAAATGATAATTTTTAAAATGTTAATTGTAAACACAATGAATAATGTTAATTTTAAAATAATATTCAATAATAGTTCCTTGAAAATGAAATAATTTTTTCTATAAGGAATATTGATCCAAAAAATGTGATTATGAGAGAGACATTTTTAATTCTTAAAATTACCTTTGTTGAAACCAACATTAGAAAAAGTATGATAAAAATTTATTGTATTAAAAATTAATTTTAACAAATAGTATCATAAATAAAATATAATAAGATATTATGGTAGGATAAACCAAGCATGAGAGAACAATGTTCAATATAAAACATTATAACTCACAGAAGGATATTTGAGTTACTAATATCCCTTACAAGCAACATATCTAAAGAAGTGAGAAATAATTGTAAAGTTTTTATGTGGTAAGAATGTATATCCCAAGAACAAATTGAGTAAATACCAAATAATAAAATCACATGTAAGAATATTCCAAACTTATAAGTTCAAGGGAATGATCATACCTCAATGAACAAAGGTTGAGTTACCAAAAATCCTTACTATTGGGGAAATAAATAAATAAATAGAAAATTGAATGAGGGAAAATGATTGGGATAGTAAATACTATGAAATATAATGAGTATGAAAAAAATATCCATTGGAAGTGAATACACCATAAATATTAAACATCTTACAGAAAATGTATTATGTCTCAAAGAATCTAAATTGAGACCAAGAAAACCCACATGCCTTGAGTAACACTTTAATAAAATCCCCATGAAACAGTGGAATTGTAATTAAAGTTAAAATTACATGATTAAAATATAATACATGATATTTTTTCTCAAATATTAAGTATATACACTACATAAATGAAATTTTTTGTTTAATACCAATCATGTCTTAAAGAAATGAATTTGTGATGAAAACCCTTACGACTTTAGATACTTTTGAATCAAAACAATTAGAAAGAGTAGGATTTTAATTCAAATTAATATAAAATGATTAAAAATATAATTAATGATATTTTGTCTCATATAGGTAGTATATGCACACCATAAATTAAATTTGATTAATAACTACAATACTTGTCACAATGATGGAAAAATTAGATGAAAACCCTTACCATGTCCTAATCCATTATGCACGTACACCAAAATCATGAATATTTAAATTAATTTCATTAAAAATATATAAAATAACCTTATTAATAACTATAACCATATATAATTCTCATTTATAATCATTCTATACATATAAATATTAGTTATTCTTTTCCAATTTTTAACAGCAGGTGTCTCTAATCTCTACTTCTTTGAAATAGTTTCATAAAACATGTGTCTAGATCTATTATTTTTTTCAAATTAAATCACAATTAGATAATACAAGATACTATGATATATTTAAAAGTTATTTTATAAATATATAATTTCATTTCATGTTAGTTTTTTTTACGAACCATAAAGATGAAATCGATGGAGATCACGTTTTAGTGACTCTTAACAGATGAAAAGTATTTTCTTAATTAATGAGTTAAATGTTTATATAAAATTAAAAAACATTAAATATTTATATAATATTACACTAGTAAATAAGTTTTCATAATCATCCATGACATAAATTTTTAATATTGTTCAAGAAGGTGGTCAAATCGATCCAAACTTGAAGCCACCAAGATTAATGGATGACTATGATATGGTTTAGTTGAAATATAATTATTCTAGAAGTATAATGATCTTATTTAGTTTTTATTAGTGAGATATACCATAATTTTAAATAATTATAAAGATAATATAATTTATATAAAGTCATTACTTATAAAAAAGAGATCATTTTCCTCTTAGTTCATTCATTTTAAATGATTGAATTAAAAATAAACATTTATTTATCATATATTTAATAGGTTACCTAATTTTAGATACCATAAACATAATGATATCATAGAAATAATATTTATACTTTAATTACATCCTTATATACAACCTTTAAAGGTAAAAAAGGAAAACAAAACATGTTGCGTCATGGAGGTGGCAGGATGCACAACACACAAATGATGGTTTTGTTTTTCTTAATGGATGAGGTATATGAATAAAAAATGATAATAATATTAATATAGTAACATTTAAGTATATAAATGGAACTAATATAATTATATTTTTGTGTCTAGAATAAATTTAAAATAAGATAATTTAGGAGAAAATCTTTTTACTTGATAATACTGACGTCGGGAACTTGGATTTTCATTTGAAGTCTCCTTGAAATCGATTGGATTAGGATAACTATGATTGATCGGGGGATTATGTTTTTGGTATATATTTCTATGGAGAGATAAATTTCATAGTTTCATATAGAAATTATAAGATTGAGTGTATCCTTTAAAGGTATAAGTGATATGTTTTTAAAAGTGAATGTAAGGGCACTTTTGGAAACACCATTAAATATTTAAATAATGCAATGCAATTTTCAATATAAAAAGGATTAAAAATAAAAAATTATATGTGAAACATTTATTATTCAATAAAAATATCAAAAAATCAATTCAATGAATGTTTTTAACATTTTTATACTTTTATAATAGGTTAAAATCAATTCACTATAACGACCTTCACTCTAGTAAACCGAAGCCAGTGTCTGGATTATTAAATTGAAATAAGATAAAAGGAATCAAATTCCGAAATATGAAATTGTTTATTAGTATTGGTAAATTAGATATTTACCTGATTCAATCATTACATTTGAATAAAATTATAATTTCTTTTGAGAATAACTTTATTCCGTATATCCTATCATTGAATAACAAATATGGTACACTTCATGGATTCCAGGGAAAGGAAAAAATAAGGGTAATCTCTTATTATTAGTAAGGGTAAATTATATAAGAAGATATTATTAATAAATAATAATAATTAATATGTAAAGGTAAATAAATAAGCTTAAATTCCATTTAAATAACTAGATAATTCATAATCAATATGATAAGGTAAATTAATGAAAGCACATGTTAATTAATCAATGAAATGAATCCATAGATAATATCACAGTGAAAATATCCTAGATAATAATAACTGAGCTATGAATGAATTAAAATACTTAATTATTGGTTGTAATTTTTAAAGCACACTATACCTCTACCATCAATACCTTTCACAAAATGGTTTAAACTATAGGTAAAAACCCATTTAAAGCAAGCTTAACTGATTTGAATCATTAGTACTACCAATGAATTGATGAGCTACATAATTCTAGCCCCCAATTTCCACTACAGGTTTAAATAATTCCTTATATATCAAATAATTTATTTAATTCATGAATCAATATTCCTCAACATCAAATATCCATATTGAGTAAAGGAAACAAATTTATCAATATTTCCCTAGTCAATCAGATAACTTTCAAAGTAAAAAACTGTATGTAAAAATGAGATACAGTTTAAGAAATAATCATCCACATGATAAATAATAAAAATATTTATGGTAAATTTAATGTCAAATTATCATATGAAATTGAATATTTCAAGGGGAAGTTAATGAGTACAAAATGAAACAAGGAAGTGAATTTCAACACTATCCTTGGTCAAAATAATGATACACCATCCAGAGGAATAATAATAATGGTATAAACATATAAAACTTGGAGTAAGAATAAAGGTTTTTAATAATTTGTGAATATAAATTCTATAAGAATATATTTTAAAAAACATTCTTCGGGAAAATATTCTTTTTCATTTCTTAAAATAACATTTTTGAAATCATTTTAATTGAAAATAACTTTTAAAAAAAAATTCATTAAGAACATCCTCATAAAATTGAAAAGGAATATTCAAATAAATTAAGGTCATGAATGGGGGTAATTATATACACTCCAAAAATTTTAAAAATAAAATTCATTTTGTACTGTAAAAAGGTTATGTATGTGCCTTGTTCATAAAATAGCAATAAAATTCTTTTCACATTTTTGGTAAAATACAAATGAGAATTATTTTGAATATAAAAGAATATTCCTTATAAAATGTTTTTAAAGAGTAAAAATGGGTGGAAATTCATTTGATAAATAATTTTGACAAGTTAATTTTTTTTATTTTTTTTTATGAAATATTGGTTTTTAAGAAAAAGAGATTTCTAACCTAAGAGAGAAATGATGTTGGGTTATATTAAAATAATTTCCCCAATTAATTAAATTTAAAGAGAGTAAAAATGGTACAATTAAATTAAAATATCTAGAGTAACCTTAGGATAATAAAATGAGATGGTTTTATTAGGAAATTGTCAAATAATTTTCTTCAACTGATATTCTAGAATAAACAATCTAGATTAGAATGAGATTGTGAAATAAATCCTTAAAATGACAATAATGTTTAAGTAAGAATTAATCAATGTTTAAATTATGTGTATAATATATAAATCAACATAATAAAATTTTAAATTCAACATAATATAATCAAATTTATTACGCACATAATCTTATCATGAAAAAAATAACGAAGTAGATGTTTAACCCAATGAGTTGAAATTGAGTAAAGAAATACCTTACCTCAAACTTCCTTTTTATTAAATGTTAATTAAAATCTTATAGAGTGGATTTAAAAATGTTATTAAATTATAACAGAACCATATTAATATTTAAAATATCATAAATTATCCCTTTATAACATCTTATTACCTATTCATTATTAATCTTTCATTATTTTCATTATTTCGGGTGTTAATTGTCTTGTTTTTTTCATTCGTGTTTCATCATGAATGATCAAGTTCATGTTAATATTATATAGTTGTATAATATAAATTATTATAATAATGAAAGAATTATCATATTTATAAATTAATTATACTTTTAATACTAATAATTAATGATGGTTTTGATAAATGAATTATGTTATGTTCAGGGAAATGGTAGGTCATACACACGCATGAGCAACGTTCCCATTTTTCAATGATCATTATGGAATGGAGGTAAGTAATACCTTATCCTTAATAATGATAAAAATATCATATATAAAATATTATTCCTTTAAATATTATTTTATATATATACCATCCATGTGTTGTGGTGATGAAAAGAGAGTCACATTACTTTGTGAAGGTAGTAGGCCACACATACACAAATGATGTTATCATATTTTTTATTGTAAAAATAAAATGATATATTATCTTTTAATAATGACAAATAATTCATGAATATCACAATTATATAATTTATATAATATCTTTTTTAAAATTATCCTTATAACCTTCTATGTTAAGGATTAGTGAAAGATGAATTATATCGCTTCACGAGGTAGTAGTCCGCCGTATACACGAGCGACATTATCATATCCCTTACCAAATAGAAGGTAAAAATATATATGTTCTATAATGACTCAAGAGGTATAAACATATTATAAATATCGCACACACACAAACACATATATCTTATATCCATCATCATACCCAATCTTGAAAGGTGGTAATGGAAGAATGAATGACATTAGTTCGTGAGGCGGTAGTCCACTATACACACAAAAGATGATTTTGTAACCAATTTGATGCAAGTGGAGATGATTTTAGGTCATGAAATAATTATAAAATATCAAATTATATGGAATTTACTAAGGTTATTATATCATAACAATTTAATAATAATTAAAGAATGTGTAGAAATAATTAAAATAAATATTCTTTTTAAATAATATTTCCTCTTATTCGGGTATCCTCTTTAAGTTTGCACAAAATCCTTCATATGTCAAATTTATTCCCAAAATAAGTCTTATTTTATTTTTTAGGTAATTTGGGAAGTTACTTGGGAAGTTATTATATGAAAAAATAGGTTTTAATGTGTTTATAAGAGAGGATATGGGGTTTCCTTTAATAAGTAGGGGAGAAGACACATTTGGTATTTTTGAAAATAATCGAGTGAATTCAAATTTTTCATATGTAAAAAGTGTCCAAAATGGACTATTATATAAATTTGTATGTTTAATGGTAAAAATATTTCCATAAAATAGTTTTTAGACATGTTTATAGGTCATTTTTACCCTTATCTTTTTATTTTAACCCCTAGTAAACCAATTTTTACCTTAACCATGATAATTAATTTTTATTACATTCTCTATTAATTTTGGACAAAAATAAGTTTAAATTTTTATAAATTATAAATAATGATGATTCCAAATGTGTAACCCATTTTTAAAAATTGAATTCACAAAATTAGAAATTTTTAATTTCAAATTAATATCACAAACGTGATGAGAAAATGAGTTCTTAAAGTGAAACTGTTTAAAAGTTTACAAAGTTTTTATATAAAAATTAAATATGAAAATGTTTACAATGATATAAATTGAATTAATTGAAATATAATTGAAACAATTTTACTCTAAAACCAATTCATGATATAACTTAACATTATAAATTATTTAAATGGAAAGGCATTTTTCAATTATAATCCTGTATTTTCACTATTCATCTAAACATGAAACTTTTCAGAAAAATATAAACAATTTAATCCAATATAATTATGATATTCTGATTTAAAAAATTGTATTTTTTTAAATATATTTTCTAAATTTTATTAAAATTAGTGATAAATTATGTGTGAAAAGCGTGACTATTTCATCTTTTAAAAAAATATAGTTTTTAGAAAATATTTATTTTTTCTTATAAATGATTCTTATTTTATTAATAATCAATATAAAACCATATTTTTCATAATTTAGTTATTACTATTCATTTCATTCAATTTAACAGCTAGTTTATAATTATTATATTAATTACTAATGATTTAATAGCATGCCAAATTTAATTTAAACTCGGTATTGCATGAAATGCAATCTAAACTCAGTATTGCATATAAAGTAAGATAGAATAAGTGTTGCATGTAATGCAAGCTATTGAATAGATTGAATTTATTTGAAAAAAATATATCATAATGTCTTAGGGTGTTATATTTTTTTCTAATATTGGTGTTACGTGTCACATATATGATTGAAATAATGTTATTATTTTATAATTTTGGGGTGTTACATTATCCCCAATTTAAATAAATTACATACTCACAATTTAAACATGATCTCAATAATAAAGGGTTTGACATTTGGAAATAGAATTTTTGATAAATCCACATCATAAAAAGATTAATAAAACATCCAATTGATAAGATATAAAGAAAATTATGAAGGTTATTTGGAATAAAACATAAATAGGTTTCCAAGTAGGAGAAAATAGGTTGAAAATGAAAATAAAGAGATGGAAGAGAAGAGTAAATAATTATAGAGAGTTATTTACGTCATTTATCACAAGAAATAGAATGATCAATGGACTATTAAGGGCATCAAAACCATAAATTTTTGATGATTTAAAAGATCATATGATTTATCAAATATGACGGTAATAAGATAAAATTTTTTGTTTCAAGATTATTTTCTTAAAGTTAATAAATTATTTTATTATATAAGTATATAAGGAAATGTACTTACTTGATACATTTTTATTTCATAAAGAAAATTTCATCCTTTGGTTGCGCTTTAATAAATTTCCAAATCATCTCTTACTCTAAGAAATGGATATCCAAAAATGATTTTTTATGTTTGAAACACTAAAATTAAATTTTAACATATCATAAGATTCATAAAAGAGTGAGAAGTCTTTTTTTATTTCTCTAACTATTTTAAAAAACTAATTTGTTTAGTACAAGTTATCTAGTGTGAATAATTTTCCATATATTGAAGTATTATATTAATCTTTAAAACCTTATCCAAATTTTAACTTAAACCATTTCATAAATTATTAAATTTATGGAACTTCAAAAATATAAAAATATATAACTTTATAAATAATTTCATTAAATTTCCAAAATGAACTTATCATTAAGTATCTCTAAATCGCTACATAACAAAAATGTGAATACCTTCATCATTTGTTCTCTTGAAACATGGTAATAAATTTAATTACCATAAAACCTTATAAAAAACAAGCATGAACCCTTATTCCTTAAGTAAAACATATATTATTTAATATATTACTTAAATAAAAAAATGATACAACCTTCTTAAATGATAGTAAAGACCAATTTTTCATCAAATCATTAATAATTTCCAAGGTAGTTAGTACTCTCTAATTTACTTTATCTATATCAATTATCTCTTTATCCCAAAATCATTATCTCAACATCAGGATCATATTAAGGGTTATCTTTCCCTCAATCATGTGTTTTAGAAGAATTTAAACTTATCACTAAATAATTTTTCTTGATCATCAATACTATTCTACACACACTTTCATGTAATTATTGAAAAAGTACTGTAGTAAAATCATTATATATTTCATAATTCTTATAACTGAGACATCATTAATAGAACACTAAAATGAAATGATTATTGAATCCAAACACAATAATATTAATCATTCATCTTAATTTATAGTAATATCATAATCTTGACCATGATCCTTCAACTTCTTTTTAGGTATATTCATTTTATACTTGATACATTGATTTTCATAGTGTCTTATATTCTTACAGTTTAAGCTTTGTACAATGGAATTTTTTTCTGTACCATGAAATCTCAAGAATGGTGGCCTTTTTCTTTACACTTTAGGAAAAACTCTTTTTCTCTTAAGCATGTACCAAGGTGTTTCATTCCACAATTATCACGACTATGAAAATATTTCTTTCTCTTATTCCCTTTATCCATTTTTTTCTCTACTATCCGCTTCTCCTATGACTTCCCTTAAAATACATAATACTTAGATAAATATTTTTCTATTTTGATATCACATGATACTATGTACTCATATGATGAGAATGTTTAGGAGACTAGTTTCCTTCAAAATATTTTATTAATCCCATCAATTAAATGATTATTATTACTCTTTAGACTATGTGCTTTGATGTGGTTTCCATTAATTCTTCTTGTTTCCCATTATAAATAATAATATATACTAGATTAGGTCATATAATTATGAAACATAATGTATAATCCCAAAAATAGTGAAATAATTAACATAAATTGGAAAATATATTCAGAGATAATCTCGTAATCCTAAACATGTTTTCTTTTGAAATATCACTATTTTCAAATCCCTCATAATGGTTGGTAATGAAAATTTAAATTATCCTAAGCATATTAATTGTGAGTGTCAAACTATGTGTATAGAAAGGCTAGTTTTCATACACCAAGTGACGATATAGTCTATACTAGTACACCCTTTTCATAGTTATTTCTTCTAGGTACCTCTATTCTAGAATCATGTCCACTTATAATATCCATACATGGATATATTTATAGGAAAATCCACATAATCTCTTCCTTACCAAAACATTTGGATTTTATTCTATAACTATACTCAAATTATATCATAGGGTTATATTCCCTAATCTATATTTTTTAAACTGTATTTCACAAGATTTATACTAAATTTCCTCTAATAAAATCTATAATGACCCTGAATCTAGAAACTCAGAGCTAGTGTATACTTTATTAAACTGGAATATGATACAAGGAATCACATAAAAAATGACTGAATAGTTTAGTAGTCTTGGTAATCTAGCTACATACTTGATATATTCATTACACTTGAAAGCACAAACTACAACACAATTTTTTCAAGAATAAATTTATTCCATATAGAACATCTTTTCATATCAAATATAGTACACTTCATGGAATCCTTAGAAATGAAGAAAAATAAGAGTGAGATCAAATTATTTTTAAGGGTTAAGTGGAACAGAATCTATCTTGAATTAATAAGAATAATAAATATGTAAAGATAAATAAATAAACACACATACTATTTAAACAATTTAATTAGGAATAATCAATATGGAAAGGAAAATAACTAAAAACACATGCCATTTAATTAATAAACTAATAATGAAATGCATATAGAGATAATATCATAGTGAAAATCCCTTGGATAATAATAACTGAACTCTAAATGAATTCAATTATTAATTATTGTACATCATGCCTCAATCATATGATACCTCTACCATAAATACCTTTCACAGTACAGTTTAAACTATATGTAAAAACCCTTTTAATAATAACTTTATAGATTTTTCTCATGATACCTATTAATACATTAAAGGGATATATAATGATTGGAAAATCCATCACTATAGGTCCAAATAATTCCTCATATATTGAATAATCAATTTTATTCATGAATCAATATGCCTTAACAGAAAATATCTGTACTGATTAAAGGATATATATTTATCAATATTTCCCCATTCAATCAAATAACATTAAAATTAAAACATCGTATTTTGAAATGAGATATAGTTTAAGAAATAAGAACTCACATGCTAAATAATATGAATATTTGTGGTAAATTTAATGTCAAATTATCACAAGAAAGTAAATATTTAAAGGGGAAGTTAATGACTAAAAAATAAACCAAGGAAGTGAATGTCAATACTATCATTGGTCAAAATAATCATAAACCATACAGAGGAAGAATAAGGATGATATCAACATATAACCATTAAAGTTTGAATAAAGGTTTGTTTTCATTGATGAATATAAATACCATAATAATATCTTTAAAAAACATTCATGAGGAAAATATCCTTTTATATTTTGAAAAATATATTGAAAATAATTTTCTTTTAAAACCATTTTCAAAAAAAAAATTCTTTAAAAATATCCTTGTAAACTTGAAATGTAAGATTAAAAGAAATGTAGGTAATAATGGTGGGTAATTCGATACATTACATACAATTTAAAAATAATATTCTTTTGGTATAGTAAATATATTAATAATTTTCCCTATTTAGAAAATGACAAGAAGATTCATTTCACATTTTCAATAAAATACAAACAGGCATGCATTTGGGGTCCAACTTGGTGTTAAAAGGAACCCCATAAAAACCTGTATCATGCCCAAGATCAATTCTTGGTGGTACCCATTTATCTTGGTCAGTTGGATTTTTTTGGGGACTTCAGTCCACCGACAGTGTGTGTGGTGCATAAAGGGGGCAATTCTGTAGTGTCATTTTGATGTTCGGGGGGGGGGGCTTCCATGGTGGATATGGGGGGGGGGGGGGGGTATTTTCAAGTGTCAAATAGTGTGGGGTGACTCATAAGTTACATTGACGATTCGTGAGTAGGGTGGGTCTTCGATAACGGATAGTCGAGGGGCTTCACAGGTAGTGGTTAGTGTGGGGATGACTCAGATAAGGAATCAGTGGAATGCAAGGAGGTTGGGAGGGAGGATTCTTAATGAAGGAAACTTTGATGGATTGATCTTGATAGGTTACTCTATATTAAAAAAGGAAGGAAAATAAAATGGGGGTAAGATACTCAGGTTTAGTCCCGTATGAGGTGAGAGTAGAAATCTACCACCTTCAATGTAATTAGATTTTTATGATTGAGAGGGTAAGTATTTTCCATCAGTATGAGGACTATGCAATAAAAAATAGGGATTTACTGCTAAGAAGAGTTGCAATTCAATCATTTTTGAGCATAAATTCTCATCATCTAGGTTGGTATTTGATTGGAATGTTTGGTCTTTGGGACAGAAATGGAGATGTATTAAGGAATAATGCCTCTGGGTATATGAACTATGTAAAGGATACCCCGAAACCTTTAAAAATGGTATTATAAAAATTCAATAAAAAATATGTCCTTTGGGCATTCAGGAAAATATGAATTGTTTTGAAAACGACATAAGAATCCTTTTAAAACCTTTTTTAAAGAGTAAAAATGGGTGAAAATTCATTTTATAAATCATTTTTCAAATTAAAAAAAAATTGAACACATTTTCATAAAAAATTGTGTTTGAAGAAAAAAATATTTCGTAGAAAAGAGAGAAATGGAGTTGAATTTTCTTAAAAAAATTTCCTCAATTAATTTAAGTACAAAAGAGTTGGAAAATAGCACAATTACATGAAAATATCTGAATATCATGGATAAGAAAATGAAATCAGTTTATTAGTAAAAATTCAAATAATTTTCTTTAACTAATATTTTATAATAAAAAATCTTAATAAGAATGAGATTGTAAAATATACCTTTTAATATGGTAATAATGTTGGAGTGATAATTAATCAATGAATAAATTATGTGCATCCATTTTAAATTCACATAAAAAATTAGAAATACAGCATAAGATAATACAATCCATTACACACATAATATTAGAATTACACACGACTACAAAATAGGCCTTCAATAGCACTAAAAATATCCTTTATCAATTCTAGAGAAGCACTGACTACTGGATAGAGATTAAATTCCCTAGTCTTTTATCAGTACTAAAAAGTAGTGGAAAAAGGGAATATTTTAGTATGCTACATCAACACACTATAGTACCAATGTAGTGTGCTATAAAAACACACTACAACACCAAAAATACATCAAAATTAGAAAAATAAAGTATGAATACAGAATTTAAGTGAAATAATATTTAAAACACAAATATAAGAAAAAACACTATATTATAGACATTTCAAATATTGATTTATATAATTACATAAGTAAAAATTATTACATACATTTAAAAATATCAGTCTTCCTTTGTCTTTTGATCCTAAATCCTACTTGAGAAAAATGCACACATGTATTAGAAAAAAATTATGTTAGTAATAATATAAAGAAATAAATTAATAGAAATTATTAATTTTAAACTAAACTTTGTGTCACACTAGGAACACTGTGTATCATATTGAGTTATGATTTATTCCTACACATCACACCATTTCTTATTCGTATTCAAGAAATATATCTATAAAAATTAAATAAATATTTATATGATAAAAATGATAGAAATAAATAAATAAATAAATAGTAGATAGAATGATGAGAAAACAATCTAAACTCATTTGCTCGGTTTTGGTGATGTGATATGCATTTTAAACTAAAATGACACTTACTTATAAAAAATATACACTTGGAGTCATACCAGTCACACCATGAATCAGATTAGGGTGAGTTTTGTTCCTAAATATCTCAAATGACTTATGTATATTTTATTAAATTATTAAAACAATCATAATGTTTTTGATCAGTTTTGAGTACACTGTCTGTCTTTTTTACTAAAATTTCATTTTAAACTGAAAACTTGAACATTGACTCATACTGATAACATCATGTGTAATTTTGATGTGATACTTATTTATACATGTCATAAATGACTTATGAATCATTTTAATAAATTATCAATATATTCTGAGCATGTTTTATTGGTTTTCAGTGAGTGATACTTTTTGAACTAAAATGTCGATTTTAAATTGATAACGAACACATTGAGTCATACCAGAAACATATTGTGTCATATTAATGTGAGTATAATTAATATACATCATAAATTACTTATGTATCATTTAACTAAAATATAAAAACAATCCGAATGTGTTTTCTCAGTTTTTAAGTAGGTCATTTTTCCCTTTTACTAAAATTGATGTCAATTTTAAAAAAAAAGACACACTTGGAGTCATATCGGTCACACCGTGAATTTGATTGAGGTATGGATAAATCCTAAAAATAAAAAATGACCTATTTATTGTTTTAATAAAATATCAAAACAATCTTAATGTGTTTTCTGGGTTTTGAGTAGGTTAGTTTTCCTTTTTACTAAAATTGATGCCAATTTTAAATAAAAAGACACACTTAGAGTCACACCGATCACACCGTGCATCATATTGAGGTGAGTCTAATTCTTAAATGTCTCAAATATCTGATGGTTAATTTTAATAAAGTATCAAAAAAATTGAAATGTTTTTATTCAATTTTGACTATGTCACTTTTATTTTTTACTAAAATGTAATTTTAAACTAGAAACACACACATTGAATCATACTGATCACATCATGTATCAGTTTGATGTGAGACCAATTACTACATGTCACAAATTAATTATGAATAAATTTTTATAAATTATAAATAAAATCTGATCATGTTTGCTCAGTTTTCATTGAGTGTCATTTTTTAAACTAAACTATCGATTTTAAAATGATAACAGACACATTGAATCATCCTGAGAACATCATGTATAAAATTAAGGTGAGGTTGATTCCTTGATTTCAAAAACGACTTATGGATAGTTTCCCTAAAGTATTAAAATTATACTAATGTGTTTTCTCTATTTTTAGTAGTTTTGTTGTCCTTTTCACTAAAATTGATGCCAATTTTAAATAGAAAAATGCACTTAGAGTCATACAGGTCACACCGTATGTTGAATTGAGGTGTGGTTGATTCATACACATCTAAAATGAATTAAATATCATTTTAATAAATTATAAAAACAATATTAATGTTTTCCATTGGTTTTGATTATGTCACTTTTTTTTACAAAAATTTCATTTTAAATTGGAAACACACATTTTGACTCATACTGATCACATCGTGTATCAGTTTGACATGAGAATGATTCTTATACATCAAAAATGAATTATGAATCACTGGAAAAAATTATTAATAAAATTTGAGGGCATTTACTCTGTTTTCAGTGAGTGAAATTTTTCAAACTAAACTATCAATTTTAAATTGATAACGGACACATTGATTCAGAGCGGTCACACCATGCATCGAATTGAGGTGTGACTACATGCCCCAAATGACATATATATCATTTCTCTAAAGTATAAAAACAATAATAATGTGTTTTATTAGTTTTGAGTATGTTAGTTTCCATTTTTACTAAAATTAATGTCAATTTAAAATAAAAAGAAGCAGTTGGAGTAATACAGGTCACACCGTGGGTCAAATTGAGGTGAGACAAATTCCTACATGTCCCAAAGTCTTAAAATAATCCTAACCGCCAATGTTACAACATTCCCATTGTCTTCCTATTTCAAAATTCCAAAAATTCATATTAAATCTATATTCATAGCTAAAAAACCTTTCTCATTGTTGAAAGTAAGAATAGTAGAGGAAGCTCGTGTGCCCATTTTATCATGAGAAGTCACCACAATGGGCACATGCGCTTCCTCTACTCTTTTGGATTTCAACAATAAAAAAAGTTTTTCGTCTAACAAAATCGAATAAATATGTAGTGTTTTATGTTCACCAAATAAATTAAATGAAAATGGAAAATATGGTAACCCTGACAGAAAGAAACATTTTATCTCATTTTTGTCTTGTTACAGATAGTTAAAAGAAAAATATGACTTTGAAAAATATCTATGAAAAAAATAAAATTAGTATTAGATAAAAATGACAAGGAAATTAAATTATAAATATTAGATAAAATTATGAAAATATTAATTAAATAAGTAATAAGAATTAACCTTTTCCTAATGGTTGTATACAATCTTAAATCATTTTTTTATTATCATTATCTTAGTTGTAGGCTTGAAATATAATCCCTCATAAGCATAAACATATCCAAAAAAACCACCCCAACTTTAGAAAAAGAATCCACCTTTACAGGAACATAATTATTTTATGAGTAATAATAAAAATAAATTAATTAAAAAAAATATGATACAATACATTAATTCTATGGATAATGATTTTACTTTTCAAACATTTTTGACCATAGGGATATGCCGATGATAAAGAAATAATGACGATAAAAAGCATAAATAGATCTCTCCAAACAATCAATCAACAAGTGAGGAGGATGAGGAGAAAATAATATACCTTGGATTGAATATTTGAATCATCTGAGATAAAGTAGATAAATCCTATTAGGTTTATAAAATATTCATTTTTTAATAAATAAACATATACAAAAAAAATATTCATTATCACAGGTTAAAGTTATAGATAATTATAATTAGGGAAACTCAATATTTGATTGTTTAAAAAAAATTTATTATGCTTTTAATAAAAAAGTTAAGTGAATTTAAGAAAATAATTAATCCACTTTGGGAGGTTTTATCCTCCAAATTCATTCAAAGTTGAAAGTTATAAAAGTGATTTTTTAATAATTATTAATGATTGGGTTATAATTTCAATGATGTATATAATTTTACAAAGGTATAACAAACTAGCCGAACCATTTTTTGATTTGGGGTTGGTTAAAATTTATGGTAATTGTGTTTAAAAGCGGAAAATGATTTTTTATAGTAATTTTTTTTTCATATTAGATAATGAGACAATTAATTACTAACTTAAAAAGGGTGGGTTGAGACGTTTTTATGATGAAAAGATAAAATTGATAGATTTGTTTTACTAATTTGAATGGGGAGATTGTAAATAGTTAAAATAATGATGAAACATCAAATGAATTTAATGTTGAATTGATTAGCATAGGGGGGAGAATACAGGGATGAGTTAGACTCAAAATAAGATATTGATGGTGGGTAAAATGAAGAGGGATGATCAAATATTAGAAAATATGAGCAAGTATGAAATCAATGAATAAAATTTCAATGGTGATCATACAGTTTTGTTGAAAACTAAAAGGAGTAAGACTCTATAAAAATCACATTTTTTACCATGTAGAGCCTAAATCATTTAGAGAGGTTGAAAAATATGATAATTGGATCAAATATATGCAAGAGGATCTTGATATGAATAAGAACAATGTGACATGGGAAATTGTTCCAAGTCTTGATGAAAAAAATGTTATTAGAACCAAGTGTGTGTTTTGTAATAAAATTATTGACTATGGAAATGTGGATCAAAATAAATAATGGGTAATGTGCAAGGGGAAATCATAGATGAAAGAAATTTATATTTATGATAAATTCACTCTCATAGTCTGGTTAGAATCTTTTGAATTTTCATAGATATTTTCGTACAAATATAGTTAAAATTATACCAAATGGATGTCAAATATATCTTCCTAAATGGAGTTATTAAGGGGGAATATACATTAAGAAACCAGATGAGTTTATTATGAATGAAAATAAGAGAATGGTGTTCCATTTAAATAATTATTTCTATCAGATAAAGAAATCACTGAGGACCTGGTATTTAAGGTTGGATCAATACCTAAGAAAGGTTGGTTTTTAGAAAGGCAGATTTGATAACAACCTCTACATCAAGATGGAGAATTATCAAAGGATGTTGGTAATCATATAAATATATAGAAGACATAATATTTGAGGATTGTAAAAAGCACAATAAAATTCTTGTGTGGAACATATGAGGTAAAATATCATGATGTCTATGATTGGTGAAACATCTTCCTTTCTTTATAAGTGAATCAAAGAAATAATAACACATTAATTTCTCAATCAAAATATAAAAAATAGTATCCCAAGTAATTTTTAATGGAATATTCAAAAAAATGACAACAAAAACTATTATATGGATGAATTTGTTAAAATTTTATGATTAAAAAGAGGTAGATTTCATGGAATATTGGTATTGGGAGCCTGTTATACCTCACAAAATCATGACCAAACATTGGGTTTGATATATTTCAAGTCAAACAGCACTAATGTTGTAATAAGGAGAGCCACATGTTATCGTGGAAGATGATACTTCAATATATCTAGAAAACAATTAATTTTGGGTTATTTTTAATAAGTTAGTGAAATTGGAGTTTTTTGTATACATGGATATGGGATGAGAAGGTTTAGTGGATAACCGAGGGAAAGTAGAGATATCAAAAAATCAGGATTTTGTTTGAGCCTTGGTTTTGTTCGACCCTTGAATCGCTCGAGCCTTGGATTTGAGCCTTGGAATAGTTAGATCCTTGATTCTAGCCTAGATTAGAGATTTCATTAAAAAAAGAGGATCACCAGTAGTAGGTGGATTTTTTAGAGAGCTTCAGATATTGTGAGTTGGTTCGTGATGGTTGGGGTTCTTAAAATAGACCTAGAAAATCTTATTAGCCCTAAGTTAAAAAGAGTTGATAAAAGAAATCTTTATCAGTTTTTCTTTAGTGATGATAAAAATCGAGATTTATCAATGCTAAAAAAGCACTTATAAAATCCATCTTTATCATCTCTAAAATGTTAGCATTGATATATATTGAATTTATTAGCGCTTCTTTATCACTAATAAATATCTATCTTTATCAGCGCTAAAAAAGAATTGATAAATACTTATAATTATTTTTTTAAAAAAATAAAAATTAAAAAAGTATAATTATTATATATAATAATAATAATAATAATAACATTTTTTTATAAATTTACAATTTTATAATTCTTTTAATATATAATTATAAATATATATATATTTTTTAAAAAATAATATTTATATAACTATATATATTTATATAATTATATATATATATATAATATTTATAAATATAAATATAGTAAATATAATCATTATTTAAATGAATTTATTATAATTTTAAAAATATTTATTTATAAATATATAAATACTTTAAAAAATTATTTATTTATTTATTTAGAATTATAAACGTATAAAAAAAGTAAATATACAATTATAAATATATTTATTTATAAATATTTTTTTACAAATATTTTTTTTAACATTATTAATGAATATTTATTCTTAAGTTCATGCATGTTAAAAACGAGTAAAACTAAATTAATAAAAAATGAGTATAATTTAACAATATTGAAAAATTGGATAAGTGTGATTAATAAAATATAAATCTTTAAAAAATGGATATATATTGAAATAAATATGAATACATATTTAAAATATTTAAACATATATAGTAATTAAATATATACAAAGTAAATAATATAAATTGAATAAATACCCAAAACAAATATTTGTGTGTGTGCGTTGTATATAAAAATGCATTAATTACATATATGAAAAATCAATGTAATACATTTGATCTATATGTTAAATTAAAAAATAAAATGACATTCAATTATGTCCATTACTCAATGAAATTAGTCAGTATTTTTAAATCATATTAATTTTTTATTATAAACCATTATGCACTAAATATATTACTATTTAATGAAAAGCATAAATATTTTGTATTAGAAAAATCATATTTATACATATATTCATATATATATATATATATATATTTAATACGTATTATTTATTAACATTATCAATAATTATTTAATCAACAAATGATTAATATTTTCCCAATTTACTTATTTTTAATTTTTATTTGTTTATTTTCATTTTACATATATATAAATATTTAATATATACTATTTATTAGTATTTATAATATATATATAGTAAAATCAATTTATTCATTTTAATCAATAATTATTTAATTAATAAAAATTTTAATAATTTTTTACAAAAAACATTTTTATTATTTATTTATTTCATTATTTCATTTTATTCATACTTTTATCAACACTAAAAAAACATTGATAAAATATTCCTTTATTGACGCAAAAAGTAAAGCACTAATTAAGGGCACCATTTATTAATGCTAAAAATAAGGTGGTGATAAAGGGAACCCTTTATCAGTGCAAAAAATAAAGCATCGATAAAAGGAACCTTTTATTAGTGGTAAAAATAAATCACTGATAAATGGAACCTTTGATCAGTGCTAAAAAATGCGTTGATAAAGGGTGCCATTTATCAGTGCTAAAAAAAGAACTGATAAAAGGCACCCTTTATCAGAACTTATTTTAGCATTGATAAAGGTAACCTTTATCAATGATTTTTTCTAGCACAGATAAAGGTCAGTGCTATTAAAGGCCTATTTTAATAAGTGACATAATTAATGAAGTAGAATATTAACCTGATGAGTGGAAATTGAGTTAAGAAATCCCTTACCACAAACTTTCTTTTGATTGAACATTATTTAGTCTCCCATATAGGGGATTTAAACTTGTTTTAAACTTATAAAAAATCATATTAATATTTATAATATCATACATTATCCCTTTATAACATCTTACTACCCACTCATTAGTAAAATTTCATTATTTTACTTGTTTTGTGTGTTAATTGGATTGTTTTGTCATTCATGTTTCATTAGGAAAGATCTGGTTCTTATGAATATTATATAGTTCCATCATCTACAAAATAATAATAATGGCATAATTATCACATTTATACATCAATTATACTTTTAATACCAATCATGATTGATGGTTTTGAGAAATGAAGTACGCTATGATCATGGAGGCGGTAGACCATACATACAGATAAGTAAAGTTACCATTTTTCAATGATTATTATGGAAAGGAGGTAAGTAATATTTTAAAATTAAATAATTATCCTAATATCATATATACCATATTATTCTTTTAAATATACTTATATATATATATATATATATCATCCATGTGGTGTGGTGATGAAAAGAGAGCCACATCGCTTGGTGAAAGCAGTAGTCCACAAGTACACGAACGATGTTATCACCTTTTTAGTGTAAAAATAAATGATATGTTATAATTTAATAATAAAAAATATTTCATCAATATCATAATTATTTCATGTATATCACATATAATAATTAAAATTATCCTCATCAACTTCAATGTTAAGAGTTAGTGGAAGAAATATCACATCACTTCGTGAGGTAGTAGTCCGCTGTACACATGAGCGACGTTATCATATCCCTGAATGAATGGAAGATATATATATATATATATATATGATATATTTAATACATAGGTGTAAATATGATATAAATATCATATATATACTTTATATCAATAATCATTTCCAACCATGAAATGTGGTAGTGGAAGAATGAATGACATCAGTTCACAAAGCGGTAGTCCGTCGTACGCATGAACTATGATTTCATAACCCATTTAATGGAAGTTGATATTGTTGAAGTTCATGAAAATATAATAAAAACAACCCAGTCTATAAATGATACTACATTTTTATAGCATTATGTTTTAATAATAATTTAAAGAGGTTGAGAAAGAAATAAAAAAAGATTCTCTTTAAAGAACATTACCTATTATTCGGGTATCTGTCATAGGTTTTCATTAAATCGTTCCTAGATTGGATTTATTCCCAAAATAATGATTATAGGATGATAGTAGGGAAGTTCATAAGTTATTTGGGAATATATTAGTTGAACCAAATGGTTTCTAAAGCGTGAAGATGAGAGGATAGTAGGTGGCCTTTTATAGGGGGGAGAACACATTTGATATTTTTGAAAAGAATTGAGTTATCCCATGTTTTTCGTATGTCACAAGGGTAAAAAATGAATAATTTTCAAAACTTATAGGTTTAATGGTTGATATATTTCTATAATTTTTTTATAAAATTTCATAGGTTATTTTTACCCTTATCATTTTAGTTTAACCCCACAACAAACCCATTTTTACCTCAACTGCAGTAATTAAATTTTACTACATTAACTATTAATTTGGGTCAAAAAAATAAGTTGTAATTATTATAAATTGGAAATTATTCATATTAAAAATATTAAATCCTTTTTTAGAAATTAAATTCAATGAATTGGAAAACTTTAATTTAGAATTAATCAAATAGACGTGATGAGAAAGTGACTTTTTTAAGTGAAAATTTTCATAAGTTTACAAAGATTTTATTTCTAAATTAAATATAAAAATTATTCCAATGAACTAAATTAAATTAATTTTTATAAAATTGAAATAATTTTACTTAAACAAAATTCTAAATATAACTTCACATTATAAATTATTTAAATGAAAAAGGAAGTTTTCAATAAAAATTTAGTATTTTTCAATATTCATCAAAAGTGAAACTTTAAAAAAAATATAAAAAAATCCCCCTATAGTAATTTGGATATTATAATTTTAAAAATAGAGTTTATTTTTTCAAATAAATTTTTAAATATTATAAAAATTAGTATTAAATTGTGTGTAAAAAGCGGGGCTAATCTATCTTTTAGAAAAAAATAAACTTTTTTTTAGAAAAAAATTAATTTTCTTATAAATTTTTCTTATTTAATTACTAATAAAGAGATAACCATATTTTTCATAATTTAGTTAGTACTATTCATATCCACCAATTTAACTGCTAGGTTATAACTATTATATTAAATAATAATATTTTAATTACATGTCACATTTTGTTTAAACTCGGTGTTGCGTGCAACGCAAGATAAACTCAATGTTAAGTACGAAGAAAGGTAAACATAGTTTTGCGTGTAATTTGATCCATTGAATATATTAAATTTATTTTAAAAAATAAATTTATATTAAAGACTTGGGATGTTATATTTTCTTCCAAGGTTGGTGTTGCGTGTTTCATATTATATTGATTACAATTTCACTCTTTTAAAATTTTAGGGTGTTACTATCACCCCTTTTACTTTTATCATGAAAATTGATTTTTAACCATAGTTATTTATTTTATTGAAAAAGATAAATAATTAAAATTTTAACTAATTTTATAATTATAATTTTAAATTTAAGTATAATTTTATTAAATAAAATTTTAAATGTGTGAAAATTTATTTTTAAAATAAATACACTTATCCCCCTAAAACTGTTTTAGAGAAATAATTTATTTAAGATTTAAATTTATATATAACAAAAAATTACATTTGTAACATCCCGGTTCCGGAAGCCACCCAGAGGTGCCCCGTACCCGGTTGGTCACATGGCCTCAAGCGCATTTCTCCGAACTGTAAAGGCTGCCGACTAGTAGCGAGGGCCTTGGGTGTGATAGTGGGAAAACTATTCCATCATTTGTAAAAAAAAAATATAATAGTGGAAGCAGTAATAACACCAAACAACAGTAACAATAGAAGACTGATAAAGAAAAAAATGGAGCTTATATTTATATGAATGATGAATGATACATATATGTTGAGGAAAGTAGACAAACATGTAACAATGCTGAATAAAACTAGTACTTAACCAAAGTACAAAAAGAAAAAGATAAACATCTCCTCAGCATCGCAAGCCTAAGCTTGGTCTCATGCTCTCCAACCCCACAGAAAATCATGTACCTGAAGTATAAGGGTGATTTCCCTTGTCTATACCTTCAACAATATAATCTGTTTAGGCCCAAAAGCATGGCCCAAAAAAGGTGTGAGACGAATCCCAGTAGGAAACAACCACAAGATCTGTGCCTAACAGTCAGTGAATATATGGTAGGTAAAAGTACAGAAAGTAGTAAAAAAGGAAGTACTCAATAGTAAAAATCCACAGTTTCAGTTATCAAGAAACAACTAAACAAAGAAGATAATCACAATAGGTAACCCTCTGGGAAGTACTCACAACCTATCCCCTCTAGTCCAACCTAACAGATACAATAAAGCAGCTAACAAACAGGTAACCCTTTGGGAAGTGCCCACAACCTATCCCCTATGGTCCTACCTATCAAGTACAAGAAACCCTCTAGGCAGCACACTCAGTCTAACCCATCTGGTTTAGCTTAAGAATAGACTCTTTGAGGAAGCACTCACCGTCAATTACTCTTATAGTCTCATATCGTATCTAAAGGTGCTCTAGGGAAGCACTTACGTCACATTCCCTCTGTGGCCCGCGTCGAGGAACTACAGACTCTCTGAGGAAGCACTCAATGTCAATTCCCCATGTGGTCTCACATCGTAAATTATAAAGACACTCTGGATAATCCATTAAGTCCATTCTCCCTATGGTCTACTACACCAGGTTCTCACGACCCTGTGTAAGGCAAACAAGTATAGAAATGCGTATCGGCCTAAGTAAACCTCAAGAACTACTTGTCTAGCAGTCTAAAACATAACAGCATGTCAGATAAACAAGATCACTCCATCCTATAATACTAGGCATGGGAAACAAACAAAGCAGCCTAATAGGCTAAGCAGAACTAAACGGTCAAAAGCAGAACATGCATGGGAAACACCTCCAAAGCATAGCAATCAACCCTATTCACATACAAATGACATCTACTCACACACACCAGCAAAGTAGGCAATTAACAGGGTTAAAAATGGTAAACGCACAATACACCATTCATGGGTATTATCAATTTTTCACATGCAATTCAAAGACCTTAAACCGAAAGGCACAAACCACCTACCTCTTAGGGTTTGGTGAAATCCTCCTCTTTGACCAAACACACTCCAAACTGGGTGAACGCCTCCTTGAAACCACCTTAAAAACTCTTCCCTAACATCAAAAAGGTCAAACTTTAACACAAAAAGGCAACACAACCCTAGATCTACATGAAACCCTTGTAGATCTAGGAAACTAAGAGAGGAAGAGGGATAACCCTAACCAAAACCTCAAAGAACCAAAAGAGGGACTTACCTGAGGAGAACCGCCTTTGATCTGCCAAGAAACCCCTTCAATTTGCCTCCAAAACGAGCCAAGGAGCTCCGCCAACCTCTAAAAATTGCAACTCCCATATGAGCGACGAGTAGGAAGAAGAATGGTATAGGAAATGGGAAATACCCAGTGGACCGAGACTTAAAAACCCAAAATTTAAGTGGGCGCACGATTACCCCGCACAGTTTGACAAATCATGCGCCAACCATGCGGTTTCCACTATCTCACCCAAGGACTTCTTATGGTTTTCCCGCACTGTCTGACAAACTATGTGCATCCCGTGTGGAGCCCACTGTCAAGGGTGCACGGTTTACTGGGATGGCTGCATGGTTTGTTCAGACCGTGCACCAACCGTGCGCGCCTGCACAACCTCCCAAAAAACCTCTTTTTCTAAAAAAAACTAGAAAAGGAAAACATACCTGAAAAGAAGGTCCGGGTTCTTAAATAATTCACCCCTGAAAGAAATTCATCCTCAAATTTACCTAGTGCGGCGCAGAAGAAGAAACCCCAAACAACTCCGGCCACTGAGCTCGTACATCAGCCTCCCTCTCCCAAGTCTCGTATTGTAATCACTCGTGCATCCATAATACCCGTACCAGAGGAAAAGACCGACCATAGAGAACCTTCATAATTAAATCAAAATTCTAGATAGGATTCTCCTCGAAGGATTCATCCACTTCCAACTCAACCTCGTCAGGTTGGAAAACATGAGACGAGTCTGAAAAGTAATGTCGAAGCTGGGAAACGTGGAAGACTTCGTGCATAACATGATACCTCTGAGGTAACTGTAACCAATAAGGAACCGGACCAACTCTCTCCAACACCTCAAATGGCCCGACATACCTTGACGAAAGCTTACCCTGTATCCCTATCCTTCTGTGCCCCAACCTCGGTGTGACACGTAGAAAAACCTGATCCCCAGCCTTGAACTCTAGAGGTTGTCTCCGATGATTAGCATAAGACTTTTTACGAGACTGTACAATAACCATCCTCTTCTGAATCAACTCTATCTACTTGGTGGTCTCCTGAACAAGATGAGGTCCCAGCATTGCTGCCTCTCCTGCCTCCAGCCAATATAAGGGTGATCGACATGGCCTACCATACAAAGCCTCATAAAGTTCCATCTAAATAGTTTTTGGAAAACTATTGTTGTTGGAAAACTCCACAATATGTATGTGCTTCTCCCAAGAACCTCCAAAATCTAGAATGCATGCTCAGAGCATGTCCTCAATTACCTGAATCGTATGCTCGGACTGGCCATCTGTTTGGGGGTGGTAAGCTATACTCAAAAGTCCCTATGTATCCAACGCCTTTTGAAGCCCCTTATAGACCCGAGAAGTAAAACATGCATCCCTATCTGAAACGATGGAGTGTGGAACTCCATGAAGATGTACAATCTTTTGGATGTACAACCGTCCCAGCTCATCAACACTGATGGTCTCCTTGATCAGAAAGAAGTGAACGACCATCATAAGTCTGTCAATGAGAACCCAAACTGCATCATTACCTCAAGGTGACCTCGGTACCCCTGTCATAAAATCCATCGTGACATCGTTCCACTTCCACTCGGGAATGGGAAACTGCTGTAGAAGCCCTACTGGCCACTGATGCTCCACATTCACCTTCTGACAGGTGGAACACATCATGACGAAACCGGGAACATCCTTCTTCATGCTTGGACAGTAACACTGATGGTGTAGATCATGATAAATTTTGGTGACACCAGGATGAACTTCCCAAACTGAGGAATGAAAGTCCCGCATCCGCTCCTCGCATGTCTGTTGGCACCCATACGCGCCCCTAGAAATGCAAGATCTCATCCTCTCCTATGGTCCATTCAAGAAATAGGGTGTAACATCCGAGGTAAATAAAGAATATTACTTTTTCATATTTATTAATATTTGTGAATAAAATATTAATATTACTTCAAAGGGAACACTATGATCAATGGCGTACCCAATACGCAACAATCAGTTTCTTTGAAATCTTACATTGCACTTTAATAATAAAATAATATTATTTTAAATGGTAGCTAATGCCTAGCCATTGTAATGGAAGGAATGAACATAACTAACTAAAAAATGAGTATATATGTTTGTCAAATATTTTTACTTTTATCGAATGAATGTTAGAGGATTAAAATGCGAATGAATCCAATTTTAAGCATAAATATTCTAATATCCTTTAAAAGGTCGATTAACTGACTTTTGATGGAGAACCCTTTTTAAATCCACTTTTTGAAAATTTCTTTTGTTATATTGGACCAAATAAAATCCTTCTTTATAATCGGGACATCAAAATTTACTTTTTGTATGTTTTTGTAATTTTTTTCCTATAAAGTTCATTTTTAATGACTGAGTGAAAAATGATGTATTTTAATTCAAAACCTATTTTTAATCTAATTTATTTATATGATTAGATCATATTTTTAATTGGTTTTAAAGTGCAATTAGAATATATTTTTACCATTTAATCCAATGGTGGTCTTTGGAATTAATTTCACTTTGAAATTGGACTTAAACTAGTGTCAATCTTTTGATATATTTTGTTTCTTAAAAACATGCTATTTGTTTTGACAACAGGAATTAATTATTAACTTGATTAATGAAACTTATACATTTTTAGTTTTTTAAAATAGAAATCATTTTTTAATTCGGAATATCAAATATATCTTAGGGTTAATTTTTGGTATTTTTCTGAAAAACATTAATTTTTTATGAATAGTGAAACCACTAAGTGGTAGTTAAAAAACCGATTTTTCATTTAAATGAAATTTTGACACCTCTGTGATTTGAATTTAAAAAATCCAACATACATGGTTTTCATTAGGATGTAAAATGTGGTTCAATGGGATTATAATAATTTTTCAGTGAATAGTAACTTTTAAGTTTTATTAATCACGATTAAAGGTAATTAGTGTAATTTAAGGTAAAGATAATGTTATAATAATATGAAATGACCATGAAACATGTTCTACTTTTATTTGATGAGTAATGTCCGACCAAGACAATCCATGGGTCAACTTGGGGATCCCATGGAGCCACTTGGGTAAGAAAATGACATTAATAACTTTTTATTTAAAGTTAAAATAAAAATGTCACAAACATGTATTGTTTTAGTAAAAAAAATTTACATGGTGTTATAAAAGTCATATTATTAACTATAAATATTAATTGGAAAGATAAAACGATTTCATATATCATAGTTTTTTTTATATAATTTTTAGACATTAAATATATTAATTTATTTATGACCCCATGATGATGCAACGATTACCTCATTAATGAACGATTTAAATAAAATGAAAATATAATGTAAAATCTAAGACTTACAGTTGTAAAAAACCTATTGGATGAGTATATTTTAAAACCTTATCACCGGATCCCCGAAATTTATCAATGTGGGACCTTTAAAATCCGAAACTCATTTTAATATAAAGTAACATTTCTTTACTTTCCAAGAGTGCCCCTCCTCCCTCTTATAAAAGGCCCCCACCTCTACCTCCTTACCCACACCTCTCAAGCCATTGGATCAGCCAAAATATGATCATTTTATCTCTCCAAATCCCTCTCTTCATCCTAGAATCCTTCTCTTAGGCAGAAATCTCTTCAAGAAACCCTTTTGGTTCAAACTAAGGGGAGTTACCCGATTTAAAGGTAATGTCTTCTCTTATGTTCATTTGTTTTATTTTTCTTCTCCAACGCCCTAAAATATTTTTATTACTTTATTTTGTAACAAAACCAGTATCTTGAATATAATAGGATTTTTTATAAGAAATATTCGAGCTACACTTACACACACCTCCGCATAATGGTTAAAGAACTTATTGTTTCTGTGGATGTTGAATTACTGTCTCATGAAACGATGATTGTTCAATATTCTCTTAACACCTTTCATGGTGGCCATTATGATGTCACTTTATTTTATATATGATATATATGGTATTTATGTTTTCTATATGATTCTTTATTTTATATTTAAAACATACCTTTATGCTTTTCATTTTGTGCAAATACGATAATTTCATACGAGGAAGTGTGGACTACCGCCACCTCAAGTGATGTGACTCATTCATGCAATACATGGAATGTATAAAGAACGAAATTAATGAAAATATGTGACTTATATAACATATATATTATAATTTAACTATAATATATATGTCTCTCATTTATTTTTAATTCCATTAATATGACAAAGAAATGAAAGTAGCGTTCTTGCGTACGTACGGCCTACCACCTCCATGAACGGTGCATTTCATTTCTTTTTATCTCCAAATATTATAGAATAGTATAAAATACATATTTACTAGATATATATGATATTTAAATCATTAATAATATTTTGGAGATGATTTAATTATAACTACATGGATAATCATTTTCAAACAAGTTCATTTTTGACTAATGTACCAAACATCGATAAAAACGTCTGATATGAACTCACATTATTAACCAATTATTATAACATTATAATATGTGATATGAAATGAATAATAATATTTAAAGGATTTCCTTATGAAATTATAAATTGACTAAATTTTATTATTCAGGAATATAAAGAAACAAACAAGACAAGTCGGACTGGAGGTAAGGGATCCTACCTCTCTCTTTCTTTTTATGTATGCTCTTTTATGAAATTTCTTTTAAGATCATATTTATTATGTTTGGGGTTGTTCTTTTATATTATTAATACTATACGTTTTATGTTCATATGATTAGAGACCCTATTTGATCTCATCAATCCATTTTTGGATGTTTTAGGTGGCGCTGTTAGGCTGCCGAATTTTTGAAAGGGATTTCTTATCTCACTTTTAATTCCGTGAGATTACTACTGTTCGCCAATTATTTATTGAATGTGGTGTGTTGTGTACTTCCATTTGATATATATTATCATTACTCTATTTATATTCATGGTATTCTCTGATTCATTTTGTTCTTATTATCTTTTGGTCATATGAATTGATTGATTACAATGAGGTAAGGGGTTTCTATCTCACTTTTTATTCCTGTGAGATTCATGCTATATTTGTCACTATACCCTTTGAGTGGTGTATGTACTGCCCATTATTATAATTTTTGTTAATATAATTTCATTTATGGGTACTTACATCTTCATTGTATGACCCTTATTTCATGGGGTTTACATTTCGAAAGTTACCCAAATCGGTAAGGGGACCTTTCACCCTCCTCTTTTTAAAAGACTTCTTTTTGTTAGGTCTTTTAATTTACATAATATTATGTTGGAATATGTTATTATATATCCTTATTTATGTAAATGATATTTCCAAGTGATGATATACCCTTTTTTTCTCTCATCGTCTCATTTTCTGAATTTTAAAATGACACCGTTAGGCTGTCGAATTTCTGTAAGGGAAATTCTTAACCCAATTTCAATTCTTTGGGTTAAACCTCTACTTATTGATTATGGAATACTATGAATATGTGTGGATGAACTCTGATTGTTTTAAACTTATTATCCTCTTATATTTCATGTATTTATATTTTTCACACATAATTATGTAATTGATTTATCATTAATCTAAGGATACCGTCTTTGAACGAGACTTCGTCTCAATCTCTTTTCATTGAGGTATATTTTGTTTTATACACAAAGTTATTTTATACGGTGTATAAAACCCTTTTAAATTTACTTTTATTCAAAAATTAATATTTTCTATAAGAAGTGTTTTACTAAATGACAAAAAGTATGATTCTTTTTAACATACGCGGTGACAACGACATTTCTGCCACCGCGAGTATTATTTGATTTTTGGCTTCCTCAACAAGCCATAATGTTTTTAAAAGTAAATAAATACCATATACACTTTTATATATTTTGGTATTAAAAATGGTTTTGATAATGTATTTGTTATGTCAATATATTTAACTGATATATTATGATTGAAATGAGGAAATGTTTTCTTTCCTTTATAATTGTTTTATGTGTTATGATTTTATAATGGTACTTGGACTTTTGACGAGTGGTTATGTGATAAACCCTGTGATGGGTGGTGTCGTGAATACCAGGATGGATGGTTATGTTATAACCTCCAATACATTGGGTATGGAAGTCGGATATATGGCTATTACATGTAGTGATATGTGTGGAAGTCGATCGTATGGTTATTCCATTTAAGTATGTTTATGTCCCAAGTTACATTTAGATGTTATGTGTTCTCTATATGGGTTTATGGTAATCTTTTTCTTACAAAGGATAAGTAATGATATTTTATTCAGTGAAGAGTATTTACTACTTTATAAATATGAAATGTATTACATTGATAATGTATTCATGGTTTACTTATTGTTTTGAAAAATTAACAGTTTTCCTTCTTTGTGTATCCTTTACTGGGATTTTTATACTCATCCCAAGTTTTTGAAATGTTATCCACGAGACTTAAAGACGAATAGGGTCAAGGATGGGATCAAGGAAAGACATGCTATCTAAAACATGGAACTAGAAATGTATCTTTTTAAGAGTTTTTATTTTATGGAAACTTAGTAGAAGTGTCTACTTTGTAATCTTTTTAGATGTAATAGTTATGTCCTAATTCTCTAAAACTCTAAACCTGAAAAGATCCTCAATGTGAATTATTCATTAAACTCAAGAATATTTAATGTACTAAGGCTTGGTCCTTATATTTGGTATCAAAAGTCGGTTTAGATAACTTTAGAGGTTAGAGTGTTTCTTAATCATAAGTGACAAGTTGTGCATAACCACACTGGTTATTATATTAGATAGAGTCATTGTTATTTATGAAAGCTGGAATGTGTCTGAGATAACTTCGATAAGTATATATTAGTGTTTATCTTCCTCTTTAGTACATGATGATTTTGTTGATATACTCACATTGACATTTTTGGTTTTAGTAAATGGATGGATATAGCAGGCACCAAAGTGACAATGGGTTTGAAGGAAACTGTGGTGGTTCTCTGATTAATAGACTGGATGAAATGGGGGATTCAATAAGAAATCTCGTGGTTATTCTAAACCAACTATCAGGAGTCATTATCAACCACTTGAACCTTGGTGAGTTCTCTAATGCATCATGTATGAGAGAACCAACTCGATGTGGAAGTTTAGGTAATAATTATAAAGGTAACCATTAGGGTTTATATGATCCTTACTTTTGAGGTAATTATGGGTTACTATATGTTATGATGGAAAATGAAAGGCATGAGATAAACTTGAGGTTAAATTATGTTATAGTTATTTTTTAAGATTTTATCTCTTTTTGAGGTAATTTTATAAGAATTATGTAGTTTTGGAAAAAGGAAAACATGCAGACCGTGTGACAACCCATCGCGTCGGACAAAGCTGTGGGAATCGAACCCACAACCAAAGTGAGACTGGTATTTATCGCCTACCACTGGACTACGTGAAGTCCCTAGTTAGTATGACATATTATTTTTAGTTATATAATTTTATGAGTCAAGAATAAGTTGATTTTGGGTTATCTAGGAAAATATTGACCTATCATGGATGATATATGATTAGGTTAATTACTTTTCAATATGAGACTTTAAGAGTAACTGATGTTACATGGATATAAATGTTAATTTTTATCTTGGAAGAATATATGATTAAATCCTTTAGAAATTTGGGTTTCAATCTTAGTTTTGGTTACTTGGAAGGATTTTATGGATAGAATTTTATTGAATGGTCTTTGATGAACTTTGGGTTTTGTTGGACAAATTTTGGAGATTAAGAATATATTTTGTTTTTATAAAGGATTATCCTTTTGTAGATTATCTGATCTTTTTATAAAAAGTTTGGTTTTGGTTAAGGTCAAAAGACAGGGGAAATATATAGTTCTCTTTTTTGGATTAGGTGATTCTCTAGAAGTTGATTATAGAGCTCTTAATGTGAACAAGTTATCCAGAAATACTCATCGTTTGGAGAAAATACGAGTTTGTGTTAGAAATATAGTTAAAGATGAATGTCTATATGACAAGTAAGTATGTTTCCTTAGGATTTAGTTAAGATCATAAATAAATTCCTCAATGAAAAGTAACTTAAAAAAATGTATTCCGTTAATGTTTCCTACTGGGGAATCAAATACCGTTTAACCCATCACAAGTTTGTGATTTTCTTGTTGTTAAATTTCTCCTAATCATGTTTTCTATCACTCTCCAACAGAACATGACCCTTTGTTTTCGCTTCCATTTCCATGTTTTCCTACATGGAATCCTAGTATTGGTTAACTGGGGTGACCTTTGTACTTCCCTTTCTTTCTTTTAAAGGGATAGTTTAATTTACTCCTGTTCTAATGTGGGGATTTAAATGAAGTTTCCAAGCCCAATTTTAAAATTACAAGGATGGAATTACCAAAATGGAGGAAGGATATAACATTCCAGGTAAATAAATAATATTAATTTTTCATATTTATTAACATTTGTGAATAAAATATTAATATTACTTTAAAGGGAACACAATGCTCAATGGCGTACCCAATACGCAACAACGAGTTTCTTTGAAATATTACATTGCACTTTAATAATAAAATAAAATTATTTTAAATGTTTGTTAATGACTATCCATTGTAATGGCGGGAATGAACAGAACTAACTACAAAATGATTATATATGTTTGTCAAATATTTTTACTTTTATCCAATTAATGTTAGAGGCTTAAAATGTTAATGAATCCAATTTTAAGCGTAAATATTCTAATATCCTTTAAAAGGTAGATTAACCACCTTTTGATGGTGAACCCTTTTTAAATACACTTTTTGAAAATTTAATATGTAATATTGGACCAAATAAAATCCTTCTTTATAATCGGGACATCAAAATTTACTTTTTGTATGTTTTTGTTATTTTTTTTGATAATGTTCGTTTTTAATGTATAAGTGAAAATTGATGTATTCTAATTCAAAACCTCTTTTTAATCTAATTTATTTATATGATTAGATCTTCTTTTGAATTGGTTTTAAAGTGAAATTAGAATATATTTTTACCATTTAATCCAATGTTGGTCTTTGGAATTAATTTCACTTTGAAATTAGACTTAAACTAGTGTCAATCTTTTGATATATTTTGTTTCTTAAAAACATGCTATTTGTTTTGACAACGTGAATTAATTATTAAATTGATTAATGAAACTTATATGTTTTTAATTTTTTAAAATGTAAATCATTTTTTGAATTCGGAATATCAAATATATCTTAGGGTGAATTTATGGTATTTTTCTGAAAAACTTCAATTTTTGATGAATAGTGAAACTACTAAGTGGTAGTTAAAAAACTGATTTTTTGTTTAAATGAAATTTTACCACCTATGTGATTTGAATTTAGAAAATCCAAAATGCATGGTTTTCATTAGGATGTAGAATGTTTTTCAATTGGATTAAAATAATTTTTTTGGTGAATAGTAACTTTTAAGTTTTATTAATCGTGATTAAAGGTAATTAGTGTAATTTAAGGTAAAGATAATGTTATAATAATATGAAATGAGCATGAAACATGTCTTAAACTTATTGGATGATTCATGGACGACCAATACAATCCATGGGTCAACTTGTGGACCCCATGGAGCCACTTGGGTAAGAAAATGACATTAATAACTTTTTATTTAATGTTAAAATAAAAATGTCACAAACATGTATTGTTTTAGTAAAACAATTTTTACATAGTGTTATACAAGTCATATTTTGGACTATAAATATTCATTGGAAATATAAAAAGAGTTCCTACATCATATTATTTTTTATATAATTTTTAGAAATTAAATAAATTAATTTATTTATGACACCATGATGATGCATCGATTACCTCATTAATGAACGATTTAAATAAAATGAAAAGATAATGTAAAATATAAGACATACACTTGTCAAAAACCTATTGTAAGAGTATAATTAGAACCCTTATCACCTTATACTTGAAATTTATCAATGTGCGACCTTTAAAATCCGAAACTCATTTTAATATAAAGTAACATTTCTTTACTTTCCAAGAGTGCCCCTCCTCCCTCTTATAAAAGGCTCCCACCTATACCTCCTTACCCACACCTCTCAAGCCATTTTATCGGCCAAAATCTGATCATTTTATCTCTCCACATCCGTATCTGCATCTTAGAAGCCTCCCCTTAGGCAGAAATCTCTTCAAGAAACCCGTTTGGTTTAAACCAAGGAGAGTTACCCGATTTAAAGGTAATGTCTTCTCTTATGTTCATTTGTTTTATTTTGCTTCTCCAACCCCATAATATATTTTTATTCTTTTTTTTGTAACAAAAACATTATCTTCAATATACTAGGATTTTGTTATAAGAAATATTCGAGCTAAACTTACACACACCTCTGTCTAATGGTTAAAGAACATACTGTTTCTGTTGATGGCGAATTACTGCCTCACGAAACAATGATTGTTCAATATTCTCTTAACACCTTTAATGGTGGCCATTATGATGTAATTGTATTTTATATATGATATATATGGTATTTATGTTTTCTATATGCTTCTGTATTTTATATTTAAAACATACCTTTATGCTTTGCATGTTGTGCAAATACGATAATTTCATATGAGGAAGTGTGGACTACCACCCCCTCAAGTGATGTGACTCATTCATGCAATACATGGAATGTATAAAGAATTAAAATAATGAACATATGTGACCTATATAACATATATATATTTTAATTTAATTATAATATATATCTCTCTCATTTATTTTTAATTCCATTAATATGACAAAGAAATGAAAGTAGCGTTCATGCGTATGTACGGCCTACCGTCTCCATGAACGATGCATTTCATTTCTTTTTATCTCCAAATGTTATGGAATAGTATAAAATAAATATTTACTGAATATATATGATATTTAAATCATTAATACTATTATGGAGATGATTTACTTATAACTACATGGACAATCATTTTCAAACAAGTTCATTTTTGACTCATGTACCAAACATCGACAAAAACGTCTGATATGAACTCACATTATTAACCAGTTATTATAACATTATAATATGTGATATTAACTGAATAAAAATCTTTAAAGGAGTTACTTAAGAAATTATAAATTTAACAAAGTTTATTATTCAGGAATATAAAGAAACGAACAAGACAAGTCGGACTTGAGGCAAGGGATCCTACCTCTCTCTTTCTTTTTAAGTACACTCTTTTATTCCATTTATTTTAAGCTCATATTTATTATGTTTGTGGATGTTATTTTATATTCCTCATACTGTAATTTTTATGTTCATATGATGAGAGACCCTATCTGTTCTCATCAATCCATTTTTGGAAGTTTTAAGTGGCGCTGTTAGGCAGCTGAATTTTTGAAAGGGATTTCTTATCTCACTTTTAATTCCGTGAGATTACTATTGTCCGCCACTTATTTATTTCATGTGGTGTGTTGTGTACTTAAATTTGATATATATTATCATGAATCTATTTATATTCATGGTATTCTCTAATTCATTTTGTTCTTATTATCTTTTGGTCATATGACTTGATTGATTACAACGAGGTAAGGGGTTTCTATCTCACTTTTTATTCCCATGAGATTCATGATATATTTGTCACTATCCCCTTTTAGTGGTGTATTTAATTCCCATTATTATACTCTTTTTGTAATATAATTTCATTTATGGGTATTTACATCTTCATTGTATGACCCTTCTTTCATGGGGTGTACGTTTCGAAAGTTACCCAAATCAGTAAGGGGACCTTTCACCCTCCTCTTTTTAAAAGACTTATTTCTGTTAGGTCTTTTAATTTACATATTATTATGTTGGGTTATGTTCTTATATATCCTTATTTATTTAAATTTTATGTACAAGTGATGAGATACCATTTTTATCTCTCATCGTCTCATTTTCTGAATTTTAAAATGACGCTGTTAGGCTGTCGAATTTCTGTAAGGGAACTTCTTAACCCAATTTCAATTCTTTGGGTTAAACCTCTACTTCTTGATTATGTCATACTATGAATATGTTTGGATGACCTATTACTGTTTTACACTTAATATCCTCTTATATTGAATGTATTTATATTTTTCACAGATAATTATGTAATTGATTTGTCCTTAGTCTAAGGATACCGTCTTTGAACGAGACTTCGTCTCAATATCCTTTCATTGAGGTATATTTTTTTATACACAACATTCTTTTATATGGTGTATAAACCCCTTTTACTTTTACTTTTATTCAAAATGAATCTTTTCTATATGAAGTGTTTTACTAAATGACAAAAATTATGTTTCTTTTTAACGTACGCGGTGACAACGACATTTCCTCCGCCGCGAGTATTATTTGATCTTTGGATTCCTCAACAAGCCGTAATGTTTTTAATACTAAATAAATACCATATAATATTTTATGTATTTTGGTATTGAAAATGGTTTTGATAATGGATTTTTTATTTCAATATATTTTAGTGATATATTGTGATTGAAATGAGGAAATGTTTTGTTTCCTTTATAATTGTTTTATTTGTTATGATTTTATAATAGTACTTGGACATTTGATGGGAGGTTACATGATAAACCATATTATGGGTGGTGCAGTGAATACCAGGATGGTTGGTTACGTTATAACCTCCAATGCATTGGGTATGGAAGTTGGTCGTATGGCTATTCCATGTAGGGATATGTGTGGAAGTTGACCGTATGTTTATTATATTTAAGCATGTTTATGTCCCAAGTTACCTTTATATGTTATGTGTTCTTTATATGGGTTTATGGTAATCTTTTTCTTACAAAGGATAAGTAGTGATCTTTTATTCAGTGAAGAGTATTTACTACTTCATAAAGGTGAAAGGTATTACTTTGATAAAGTATTCATGGTTTACTTGTTGTTTTTAAAAACTAACAGTTTCCCTTATTTTTGTATCCTTTACTGGGATTTTTATTCTCATCCCAGGTTTTTGAAATGTTTTCCACATGAATTAAAGATGAATAGGGTCAAGGATGGGATCAAGGAAAGACATGCTATCTAAAACATGAAACTAGACATGTTTATTTTTAAGAGTTTTTATTTTATGGAAACATAGTATAAGTGTCTACTTTGTAATATTTCGAGATGAAATAGTTATTTCCTAATTATCTAAAACTCTAAACCTGAAAAGATTCTCAATGTGAATTATTCATTTAATTCAAGAATATGTAATGTACTAAGGCTGGGTCCTTATATAGGGTCCTCTCCTGACACACTTTCTCATCGAACTAGGCCTTTAGAATCTGATAGTTGTCTCATTCGTACTCGATCAAGAGGGGTATAGGTAACATCTACAGAAGAAAGGAATGTCTTCCCCTGTCTGTCATACACCTCCAAATGCATCTTATAGAACAAGGCCATAAGCTGCCACTCACTGCTGGCCTCCTGAACTGCCTGTATATGAGTCCTCCTTCTCAACGCATCAGCCACTGCGTTGCCTTTCCTAGGCGTATAGGCAAGCTCAAAGTTAAAATACTGAAGGTACTCAACCCACCTTCGCTGCCTTAAATTAAGATCACGCTGAGTGAAGATGTACTTGATACTTTTGTGGTCAATGAAAACCACAAAGTGATCTCCCAGAAGATAATGTCTCCAATAGTTTAAGGCATGAACAATTGCCGCCAGCTCGAGATCGTGCGTCAGGTAGTTCCTCTCACGTGGCCTCATCTGCAGAGATCCGTACGCAACGACTCCTTCTCCCTGTATAAGCACATATCCTATCCCGATACCTAAAGAATCACAATAAATAGTATAGCTCTTTCCCAGCTCTGGAAATACTAGTATCGGTGCTGAAGTCAACTATCCTTTTAGCTCATGAAAGGCTAACTCACAAGAATCTAACCGAAGGAACTTTGCACCCTACTTAGTCAGACTCGTCAGCAGTGCTTCTAAGTGTGAAAAGTCCTAAATGAAATTTATGTAGTATCCAACCACCCCTAAAAACATCGCACCTCAAAGACGTTCTTCGGATGCTCCCAAGAAAATACAGCTCCCATTTTCTCTGGGTCTACTGATACTCCTGTATCTGAGATAACATGACCTAAGAAGTGAATCTGGTCCATCCAAAAGTGTCATTTTGAGAGCTTAGCATATAACTGATGCTCTCTTAGTGTACTCAGAATGATCTCAATGTGGGTAGCATGGTTGTTTTGAGTGTGAGAGTACACCAAGATGTCATCCATGAAAATAATCATGAAGGAATACAAGTATGGATGGAACACTCTGTTCATCAGTTCCATGAAAACTGTAGGCACGTTCATGAGACCGAACGACATAACCATATACTCGTATAGACCATACCTGCTCTGGAAGGCTGTAAGAGGTATATTAGATGGTTTAACACATAATTGATGATAACCGGACCTCAAGTCGATCTTCGATAACACCCAGGATCCTTGAAGCTGATTATAGAGATCATCAATCCTAGGCAAGGGATATCGGTTCTTGACTATCAACTGGTTCAGCTTCCGATAATCCATAAAAATATTAAGGGTACCGTCTTCCTTCTTCGCAAATAGGACTGGTGAACCCCAAGGAGATGTATTGGGTCAGATGAAACCCTTTTCCTGCAACTCCTCCAACTTCTTCTTGAGCTCATGTAACTCTGGTGTAGCCATCCTATAAGGAGGAATGGACACCGGTGCTGATCCTGGAACAAGCTCAATCGAAAAGTCTACCTTAAGCTCTAGAGGAAAACCTGAAAAGTCCTCTAGAAAGACATCCCAGAAGCGATCCACCACTGGAGGAAAGTCCATCTATGAATTCACCAGGTCATCCAAATATAGACTAGAAATATGGGCTGTAACTCCTCCTAACCCATGATTCTCTAAACCCACTCTACTCGCCTGGACATCCCACTCGCCCCTATAAAGAAACGATCCACGCTCTGGTGATATGAAACTTACCCTGTATTGATAACGGTTGACGAATGCCTAGAAGGGAACTAGACAGTTCATTCTGAGAATGACATCATAGCCTGTCATCTCTAGGACATAGACGTCCCATAAAAAGTGACACCCACCAAACTCTAGAGGGCACTCTGTGCACTGATGTACACTAGACGTTATAGTCCCCAATGGAGTGTCTAGCTTCAAGATATCAGCATAATAAAATATGCAGAGCCCAAGGCTCTCCACAACAGCAATAAAGATAAAGATATGGGAAGCCCTATGTCAAAAAGAGATGGAGATAAAACAGAGGATACTAAGATCGTACCTCGAACTGTAGAGGGTTCGAGATGATGCTCTTGCTAGTTCTACTCCACTACAATAGTCTGGCCTATGCCACGACCCTGTGACCCTGTCTGACTGCTCGGAGTTGATCCACCCTACTATCGCTGAAGTACTGGCGACTGAACACCATAGCCACGACCTCCACCTTGGCCTGAACGATCGAAAGAACTCCAGTTCCCAGATTGGTGAGAAACTAATGGAGCTGCTTCTATATGAGAAGTCATAGAAGAACCCCTATCACCTGCTGCTGGAGAAAATATTTGACAGAAACGCTAAAGGTGACCTATCTTGACTCATGATCATCACTCCACTAGGTATTTCTGGCACTATGGCCTCATATGCCCACTCTAACCGCACTTCTAGCATACCACTTGGCTACCAGAAGATGTGTCTCACCTCCTTGGATCACCACGTGAAGACTCCCTACGGCGCTTCCTGCTGTCAGTAGAAGGAAATCTAACTCCAGATGCCAAGCCACCCTAGCTCACAGCTCCAAAATACCTCATATTGCACTCTGTGATCAACGACTAGTTGACGATAGAAGTGATGGAAGTCAACTTGAATATGTTCACCTGTGATTGGATGTCATGCCTCTGACCATCCTCAAACTTCCTTGCTAGGAATATCTAATCACCTAATGGAATAGGCGTGAAACGCTGCAGCTTAGTAAAGCAAGAGGAATACTACAAAACAGTAAGATTACCCTACTCCAGACTCATAAACACTCGGGACCGATCATCCCTTAAGGTCTCTGAATAGAAGAAGTCAAAGAAGATGTGTTGAAACTCCTACCACGCCATAACCTGCTAGAGTCCCACCTGTGAGATCACATACCACCACCTCTTGTAGAAGTACTAAAGCATATAGGTAGTGAGCTTGACCCTCCTCTCTAGAGGTGTCTCCAGATGCTCGAAGATTGTCAGCATGGCTTCTATCCATGGCTCTACAGCCTGGGGCCCCCCATCCCCTGAGAAAGTGGGAGGATGCTACTACTGAAATACCCATGACAAATCATCCATCGATGGGGCAGGAGGCAGTGCTACCTGAAAGGTCTGCATCATCCTCATAAAGCCTTTCCCTGAACTGTGCATCATCACCTGGGTCAGGTATAACTGCTGGTTCCAAGACTAGCAGAGCAGGAGGATCTGCAGGAAGTCCCTGATCAGCCATATCTGGTGTCTGATCACCACCTTGTGACTGGCGTACAACCGGAGGATGTCTCGGTGGCATGACTCTATAAGGTCAACACACACCTCAGATCAAGATTAGCAGGGACTGAGACAAGGGAGTGTAAGGAGGGGACAAGAGAAGGAATACATTGAAGTTTTACAAAACATGATTGTATTGGCCCAAGACCTCATGGACCATTACTTTGCCAAAACACGGCTCCACCGAACTGGTTGCACAGTGAGGGTGACACTGTGATGGTGGCACTATGTCGGTGGCACCGTGTCCTCTTTGTTCTTTTTCCAATTTCTGACTTTTCTGCTCCCGCTACGTATCTTTTGACGTAAAGATGATTTAATACCCCTTTCAAGGCCATTTAAAGCCCATAATTAATACCTAAAAATCCCAAGAAACCTCCCCAGTGGGGGATATTAAATAAAAACCCTATATCATCATGTGTAACCACCCAAACCACTTGGGAAACCACGATCCGACTTTCAAGATGTTCAAAATTTCTATATCCCGTAACAATCAGATCTAATCTTTTTATATCACGCTAGAGTTTTTTTCCTTCCCCTCTTCGGCTGGATGTATTTCTTCTCCCTGGTGCACTTGGAGTCCCTCCTTCCCGAGACTTGTGGTGCGCCTGTGCTGGAGTTTTCTGCTTGTCCTTGGAGTTCCCGACTTTCCTCCCCTGCAAGTCACGCATCCCCTGTTCTTGGCACGTGGAGAAGAACTTCGATCCTTGATCAATCAATCATGGATTTTCCTTCGTCTATTCTTACTCTGTATCATGTGGGGTGGGTACGCTATTGTTTCTGTGGATATTTAAGGAACCAAACTTAATGAAGATAATGAATGGACCTTTAAAGAATGAAGGGGGTGTGATTGATGTTCTTATGCTTTTCTTTACCCTTGATTATTCATGTGGTGAATTGTGCGGGCCTATGCCCACTGAAAATCATAGCCGTTGGTGGTATTTCCTTGTGCACTAATGAACCATGTCTTCTGTGATGATTAAATGACTGTAACATAGGAATTGGTTAATCACCTAAACTCGGTTGGTTAAATGGATGCCCAGTGAACATAAACCCTTGTGTGATCACCCCTGTTAACCAACAGAAAGAAGAAACTAATGAATTACGTGATTGAACATGGAAGTTTACCTATTCTGTTTTGGTAGTGGGTGTGTTTTCCTGCTAGATGCTTATGAGGGAAGTGGGTGAGGATGTGATCCTCCGTTGTGGTATGGTTGTTGGTTGTGAATCTGAATCCGTGTGGTTTCTCTGCTGTGACATGAACTCGGGTGGGATCCTCTATTGTTGAGAAATCGTTGGTTCATGGTTTGTGGATGTGGGGATATATCTTGAGGCCTACCTTGGTTTCAGTACTTTGAGGGACCTCACTAATCCCCTTTTGTTGTTGTAACTTCACAAGAGAACCGGGTGTGAATGTTTAAGTTGCTGTTTGGCTGTTTCTCTTTCTCGAGCTTGCAGTTTTGCCTGTTAATTGCCCAGTAGTATATAATTCACCTAAATGCGATTGATTGAACATGAAAACAAGATTGATTTTAAATGGGGAATTGGTTTTTGGAATGAGTTGTGGCTCGACTATGAGTGTTGTGTTCTTATAAATGAATAGTCACGAGGCTATTTGTGCTTAGGTTGCTCTTTGGAAACCCTAGGTTGGGATGAGTGCTTGTTACCTATACATATATCTGTAGCTTTTATGTTCTTATTCGCACCCCAAACAAGTTTAGAAATTTAGTGCCGAACACACCCATTTCTTGGGGGAGGGTGTTTTTCCCAACACTCCTAAGAGTGGCTGGTTATTAGCTCCTTTTTACTCCCTTTACTGAATAGACCAAGACTCTTCGGGCAGGATGTGATGGCCTGAAGTCCATTATTATCCCAATAATCTTCACGCATGGTAGTTGTGGTGGTTGGCCCAGGTGTTTCCGGGAAGGTTGTTTCTAATGTGTCTTCGGGATGAGGCCCAGGTGTCTTTGGGCGTGGCAGTAGTTGTTCTGACCCAGGTGTTTGCGGGTGTGGTTATGCATGGTGGTTGTGGCCCAGGTGTCTGCGGGCAGGATGTCGGTTGTGGCCCCAGTGTGTGTGGTCGGGGTGTGGCAGTGGGATTGTGGTGAGAATGGAGGGATTGGTTTGATGCATAGGATGTCTTCAATAACCAGTGGGAAAGTGGTGTGGGGTACCCAAATATCGATGTGTTATTACTATACTTTACTTGACTTGCGTTATTTGGGGAGTGTGCCTTCGTGAGTCTTGGGTGGATAGTTTTCCTTACTAGGTGATTTGGTTCTCTCCTTTTTCACGGGGCATTAGGATGCCTCCCCACTTGTGCACGAGAGTCTTGGGTTTTCCCTACTGAGTATACTTATATGCTCACCCTACGTATAAAAAACTGCTTTCAGGTTTCCAGGAGGACTTCAGGGATCATGCGAGACCGTACTTGCTCGGACCTTGGGGTAGTTTCTATTGTCATTTTCCCTTTTCTTGGTATTTCCCCTTTGGAGTTCTTGTGGCTTTTATCTTTTACTTGTGAACATGCATAGGGGAATGGTTTACTTTCGGCTTTACCTTTACTTTTAGATTTGGTGTTGTTGGGGTTGCTATCTTATCTCCCGATCCTATAACAATAAAAAGGGTAATGACTTCAATATTTTATGTGATTTTATACCCTTGGTTCTGGTCTCCACTCCGGGACCTATCGAAGGTGGGTCTCAGGGGTCATTATCTATCCTTCAACTTAAAGAAGGAAGGGTCTGACAATCTGTTGTCCCTTCTCTTCTTTTGGTCATGGTGGGTCGTGATAGAATGGTATCAGAGGAATGAGGTTGAGAGATAGAATGGAGTCTGAGATTAGGCACAGTGAGGATTTCATGGGATGGTAGGGATAAAGTGTTGGGTGATCTTGGTGTGTGAAATATGCCAGGGAGACTGGCTAGGACACGAGATTTTAGGGCCCCCGTGATCCGATACAAGGACTCTGGACCTACCGAACGACCAAGTGAGGTTACACTGATTGTAGGCTAGAGACCCTAGGAAAGGTACATGCATCAATATGACTTGTGTTCATGTGATTCATGGGTGTTTTGGAAATTTAAAATGAATAGGAAGTCTAAGGAAATTTATGAACAATATTCTACACTACTCGAGCTTAGGCATTCCTTATTTTTCTTGCAGCTATGGTACCTGGGAGACGACCACGAGTAGTGCGGGTGATCGAGGCTGAGTAGGTTGACTTGGTTGATCGACAGAGGGATGAACAAGATGAGGAGGATGATCAGTGGAAGAGGATGATTCATGCCTTTCAGCGGCAGAACCTCAGAAAGTACGAGGGAAACATCTCAGATATGGAGACTGAGAGCTGGCTAGAGGAGCTATTGATAGCCTTCATCTTGATCCGGGATCTGACAGAGTACTGGGTCCCTCTGGATATAAGCCAGATGCGTGCAGAAGCGCGTCAGTGGTGGATGCTTTATCTTGGGGAGAAGAGGGAGACCAAGGTGATGTGGGCTGACTTCGAGAGGGAGTTCTGGGCGGAATTCCTCTCTTCTATGACGATGGAAGAGAAGAGGTAGGAACTACTCTCCCCCCAACAGGGGAGTATGTCAGTGAGAGAGTTGGGGATCAAGTTCAAGGATCTATTGTGCTTTGCTCCTAACCTCTTTCCGGATGAGGAGTCTCGGGTGAGACATTTGGAGGAGGCACTTCGACCTTCTATTCAGTATGTTGTTACTCCCTTCACCCTACCGACCTACTTGGAGGTCCAGAAGAAGGATGAAGTGGTGGAAAGGATGCACACGCTAGGAGCTATATCACGAGAGGGAATCCAGTTGGTCTCATCGAAGGGGAAGGTCGTCCGCAGCAGGCCTCCAGCATCAAGACCCTCTAGGTTTTGACCAGTAGGGAGCATGCCTCAGCAATTATAGTTCTGATATCCCGGTCCTCGCTCTTTCCTTTCAGGCCCTGGACCGAGGTGCTTCATCTTTGGAAACCATGGGCACCTTCAAAACTAGTGCCCGGACATAGTACAGTACAGTGGGGTTGGGCAGGTTCAGTGCCCACCCCAGCAGCAGCAGTTTCCAACTGGGCCCTTTCAGCAGCAGGAGGGGCAGTGAGCTCCCGCTCCTCCGAGGGCAGACGTTGCAGGAGGAGGCTGACCTCAGGGCACTCCTCAGGGACCTCGACCAGGGCATGGTCGGGGAGGTGGCTGACAGCCGAGAGGCATAGAAACTAGGCGTGGATAGTTGCACGCTACAGAGATAGCAGTTCCAGCAGGGCCAGAAGTCGTTCGAGGTAAAATCAGCTTGTTTAGTACTCTTGCCTATTCCTTGTTCGATACAGGAGCTTCTCACTGCTTTGTTACACCCAGTGTGGCCCGTGCTCTGGGTCTAGATGGTGAGAGACTTCTAGTTCCCCTAGTGTTTATTACACCAGCTGGAGGTCATACCGACTTGTTGTATGTTTTTTAAGGATGCAGACTGATGATAGGGCCACAACAGCCAGTCATGGATCTTATACTGTTGCAGATACAACCATATGATGTCATCCTAGGCATTGACTGGATGTTCTCTGTATGTTCCATCATTGACTGCTTCTGAGGAAGGGTTGTGCTTTTAGACCTGGGCGACTGACATGTAACTTTTGTCGGCAAGCGGGGTTGTCAGAAAAGTGACAGGCGAGAGGAGCCCCTTCTTTCCTTGTTGGCTGAACTATCAGTGGAATCGATGGATGAAGAGATGGTGGATGTCCCAGGGATCGCCCGTGAGTTTATGGATGTCTTAACTGATGAGGTGATGACTCTTCCCCCTCAACGTGATATCAAGTTTGGGATATACTTGCAACCTGGTGCCCATCCGTTTTCGATGTCCCCCTATCGGATGGCACCTTCGGAGCTACGGGAGTTGCAGATCCAGATTGACGATCTGACAAAAAAGGGTTTTGTTCGGCCAAGTTCATCACTGTGGGGTGATCCTGTCTTGTTTGTGAAGAATGCGGATGGAGGTCTTAGGTTGTGCATAGGCTACCAGAGACTAAACCAGGTAACGGTCCAGAACTGGTACCCCTCCCAAGGATAGACGATCTCTTCGAACAGATGAAGGGAGAAGGTTGGTTCTCTAAGATCAATCTGTGATCTGGATATCACTAGGTGAGGGTGAAGGAGGCCGCCATCTCAAAGACTGCCTTCAGGTGCAGGTATGGGCACTTTGAGTTTGTACTCATGCCGTTCGGCATTACGAACGCACCAGCCGTGTTCATGGGTCTCATGAACTCCATCTTCCGGGAATATCTAGACCGGTTTGTAGTCGTGTTTATTGACAACATCCTGATCTACTGAAGATCAAAGGAGGATCACGCTGATCATATGAGAAAGGTTTTAGAGGTCCTTCGACAGCACCAGCTCTATGGGAAGCTATCCAAGTGCATGTTTTGTACGTGAGAAGTGCATTTCCTTGGGCACATAGTGTCTGAGTAGGGAATAGAAGTGGACCCATCGAAGGTTGAGGTGGTTGTTTCTTGGGAAGCACCCAAGAACGTGGAAGAAGTTCATAGTTTCCTAGGTCTGGTAGGTTACTATTGGAGGTTCGTGCCCAACTTCTCCCGAGTTGCGGCACCTTTGACAGCCTTGACCAAGAAGGACTCGACTTTTGTGTGGAATGGGTAGTGCGAGGCAGATTTCAGTTATCTGAAGGATAAGTTGGTAAGTGCTCCATTACTGAGGTTTCCAGAAGAAGGGGCGGCGTATGGGGTGTTCTGTGATGCTTCAGGGAAATGCCTCCGATGTGTGTTGATGCAGCAGTAGGGGTGATCTCTTATGAGTCTAGGCAGTTATGACCCCATGAGCGTAACTATTTCACCCATGATCTGGAGATTGCGGCAGTCATGTTCACACTAAAGTTGTGGTGGCATTACCTCACCGGGGAGCACATCGTGGTCTTCCCCGATCACAAGAGTTTGAAGTATATCTTCTCCCAGAAGGACCTGAACTTATAGTAGAAGAGGTGGATGGAGTTCCTTCAGGACTATGACTTCGATATTTCCTACACCTTAGGAAAGGGAAATGTGGTGGCTGATTCCATGAGCAGGAAGTCATAGAAGAATGCGGTTCGAGAGTCGGGAGATACTTGGAAGGCAATGGAGGAGTTGGCTGCCCTGCACTTGGATGCATGGATGGAAGGTGGTAGAGGTTGCCTGTATCAGATGACCATGAAGTCTTCTCTATTGCGGCAGGTATAGGATTCCCAGTGGGGAGACTCAGAAAGTGAAGTGATGCATGACCAGGTTAACCAAGGTGATGCTCTGGAAGGGTGGACTGAGGATGGACAGAATCAGGTGCTTTTCCGAGGAAAAATGTTTGTTCCAGAGGCGATGCGTGAGAGAGTTCTTAGTGAGTTCCCCAACTCACCCCTAGTGGTGCACCCGAGAGTTTACAAGATGTACCAGGTCTTGAGAGGTCAGTTCCGGTGGCCCGGGGCGAAGCGAGCCATGGCAGAGTTAGTGGCCAGATGCCTAGTGTGTCAGCTGGTGAAGGCTGAACACCGTGTTCTAGGTGGTTTGCTGCAGCCTTTGGATGTCCCCGAGTGGAAGTGGGATTACATATCAATGTATTTTGTCACGGGACTACCCTAGGTTCAAGGAGGTTGCGACGCTATCTGGGTAGTGGTGGACTGGTTGACGAAATCGGCTCACTTTCTGTCGATCAAGGAGTCGGGCGCAGTAGTTTCCTTAGCACGGAGGTACGTGGATGAGGTGGTGCATTTTCATGGAGTTCGAAGGTCCATAGTCTTGGATAGGGATTCATGGTTTACCTCACCAGTCTGGAGAGGATTGTAGCATTCCTTTGGAACCCGAATATGTCTTAGCACTGCTTTCCATCCCCATACAGGTGGACAGACGGAGTGCACCATCCAGACTTTGGAGTATATGCTATGACCATGTATTCTGGATTTTGGGGGATCGTGGTTGTGACACTTTATACTAGTAGAGTTTTCCTACAATAATAGATATCACTCTCCCATTGGTATGGCTCCGTTCGAATCCTTGTACGGGAGGCCATGTCGCTCACCCGTGTGCTGGACAGGTATTGGGGAAGTAGGTGTTCTTGGCCCAGAGGTGGTACAGAGCACGACAGAGAAGGTTCATATTATATGGGAGAGGATGAAGGCGGATCAGGACCGACAGAAATCATATGTTGATTGTAGGAGGAGACCCTTGGAGTTTAAAGTCGAAGAACACATGTTCTTGAAGGTCTCCCCTCAGCGATGACAACAGAGGTTTGGCAGGGGGAGTAAGCCTTCTCCTAGGTTCGTCGGACCGCTTGAAGTGTTGCGGTGGGTCGGCGAGGTGTCTTGTCAACTGGCATTGCCACCACCGCTGAAGATGGTGCACGACGTCTTCCATGTGTCCCAGCTCCTTCAGTATCTGCACGATGATTCACACATCCTCCACTAGGGAGAGCTGGATATCGGGGATGATGCAACGTTCATGGAGCGTCCAGTGGTGATCGAAGGTTGTGAAGAGAAGGTTCTTCGTGGATGAACCATTCCTTTGGTTCGTGTGTTGTGGAGGCATGGTGGGATTGAGGAGAGTACCTGGGAACCGGAAGCACAGATGCGTGACCATTACCCAGAGTTGTTTTGAGTTTTGTTTTGTTCTGCTAGTACTTGTTGTGATGGAACACTTTACTTGTTAAATATGGAACGTGCGGTTTTCATTATTTTGTGACGGTGTGTGAAGAGTCCTGAAATGTGGGAGGGGAGGACCTGATCCCTAGTTAAGATGCATTAAATCCGATCTGCCTAAACCTGTGAGAGTGAGTCAGTGCTGCCCAAAGCGGATATTATCTTAACATGGAGGAAGGAAAACCTCTCACCCACATGACCAGACGGTTTAATACTTCTTTTTCGTGGTTTCATGGGGGGAGAGGAGTGGTATGATTGTGATTTTTAAGGGGATAGATGAGGAAGGGGGCATCCCTTGGTGACAAGGAGGTTTACTCTTAAGAGGTATCTTTCGAGGTGGTTGTTCAGACCCCTTTTTTCTTCTGGTTTGGATTTGATTCTCGAGGGAGAGAATAGTTTGAGAGGTATCTGATGTAATGGATCAGGCCCTCATGGCCCATTACATTGCCAAAAAGTGGCTCCACTGAACTGGTGGCACCGTGAGGGTGACACCGTGACGATGGCACCATGTCGGTGGCACCGTGTCCTCTTCGTTCTTTTTCCAGTTTCCTACTTTTCTGCTCCCGCAATGTATATTTTGACGTAAAGACGATTTAATACGCCTTTCAAGGCCATTTAAAGCGCATAATTAATACCTAAAAATCCCAAGAATCCTCCCTGATGGGAGCTATTAAATAACAACTTTATATCATCATGCGTAACCTCCCAAACCACGTGGGAAACTACGATACGACTTTCAAGACGTTCAAAATTTCCATATCCCGTAACAATAATATCTCATCTTTTTATATCAAGCTAGAGTTTTTTTCCTTCCCCTCGTCGGCTGGATTTATTTCTTCTCCCTAGTGCGCCTGGAGTCCCTCCATCCCGAGACTTGTGGTGCGCCTGTGATGGAGTTGTCTGCTCTTCCTTGGAGTTCTCGATGTTCCTCCTCTGCAAGTCGCGCATCCCCGGTTCATGGAGCGTGGAGAAGAACTTCAATCCTTGATCCATCAAGTAGGGATTTTCCTTCGTCTCTCCTTACTGTGTATCATGCGGGGTGGGTATGCTATTGTTTCTGTAGGGATTAAAGGAACCAAACTTAATGAAGATAATGAATAGACCTTTACAGAATTAAGGGGGTGTGATTGATGTTCTGCTGCTTTTCTTTACCCTTGGTTATTCATGTGGTGAATTGTGTGGGCCTATGCCCACTGAAAATCATGGTCGGTGTTATTTCCTTGCGCACTAATAAACCATGTCTTTTGTGATGATTAAATGACTGTAACATGGGAATTGGTTAATCACCTAAACTCGGTTGGTTAAATGGATGCCCAGTGAACATAAACCCTTGTGTGATCACCCCGGTTAACCGACAGAAAGAAGAAACTAATGAATTACGTGCTTGAACCTAGAAGTTTCCCTATTCTGTTTTTATAGTGGTTGTGTTTTCCTGCTAGATTCTTATAAGGTAAGTGGGTGAGGATGGGATCCTCCGTTGTGGTACGGTTGTTGGTTGTGAATCTGAAGCTGTGTGGTTTCTCTACTGTGACATGAACTCGGGTGGGATCCTCTATTGTTGAGAAATCGTTGGTTCATGGTTTTGGGGATGTGGGGCTATATCTCAAGGCTTTCTTTGGTTCTAGTACTTTGAGGGATCTCACTAATCCACTTTTGTTGTTGTAACTTCACAAGAGAACCAGGTGTAAATTTTTAAGTTGCTGTTTGGCTGTCTCTCTTTATCTGGCTTGCAGTTTTGCCTGTTAATTTCCCAATAGTGTATAATTCACCTAAATGGGATTGATTGAACATGAAAAAAAGAATTATTTAAATGGTGAATTGGTTTTGGGAATGAGTTGTGGCTCGTCCGTGATTATTGCGTTCTTATGAATGAATAGTCACGAGGCTGTTTTTTCTTAGGTTGGTCTTTGGAAACCCTAGGTTGGGATGATTTCATGTTACCTATACATATATCTGTAGCTTTTATGTTCTTATTCGCGCCCCAACCAAGTTGAGTACTTCAGTGCCGAACACCCCCATTTCATTGGGGAGGGTGTTTTTCCCAACACTCTTATGAGTGGATGGTTATTAGCTCCTTTTTTTCTCCCTTTCCCAAATAGACCAATACTCTTCGGGCAGGCTGTGATGGCCTGAAGTCCATTATTAGCCCATGAATCTTCAGGAAGGGTAGTTTTGGTGGTTGGCCCAGGTGTTTACGGGCAGGTTGTTTCCCAAGTGTCTTCGAGATGAGGCCCAGGTGTCTTCGGGCATGGAAGTAGTTGTTCTGACCCATGTTTTTGTAGGTGTCGTTATGCCTGGTGGTTGTGGCCCAGGTGTCTGTGGGCGGGATGGCGGTTGTGGCCCAAGTGTGTGCGGGCGGGGTGTGGCAGTGGGACTGCGGTGAGAAAGGAAGGATTGGTTTGATGCGTGATGTCTCCAATAACCAGTGGGAAAGTGGCGCGGGGTACCCAAATATCGATGTTCTATTACTATACTTTACTTTACTTGTGTTATTTGGGGAGTGTGCTTTGGTGAGGCTTTGGTGGATAGTTTTCCTTGTTAGGTGCTTTGTTTCTCTCCTTTTTCACGGGGCATTAGGATACCTCCCTACTTTTTCACGAGAGTCTTGGGTTTTCCCTACTGAGTATACTTATATGCTCACCCTACGTATATAAAACTGCTTTCAGGTTTCCAGGAGGACATCAGGGTTCGTGCGGCACTGTACTATCTTAGACCTTGGGACAGTTTCTATTTTCCCATTCCCTTTTCTTGGTATTTCAACTTTGGAGTTCTTGTGGGTTGTATCTTTTACTTTTGAACATGCATATGGGAATGGTTTACTTTTAGCTTTACCTTTACTTTCAGCTTTGCTGTTATTGGTGTTTCTATCTTATGTCTTGATCCTATAACAATAAAAAGGGTAATGCCTTCCATCTTGTGTGTGATTTTATACCCTTGGTACTGGTCGCCACTCTGGGACCTATCGAAGGCGGGTCTTGGGGGTCATTATCTCTCCTTCAACTTAAATAAGGAAGGGTCTAGAAATATGCTGCCCCTTATCTCATTTTGGTGAAGGAGGGTCATGACAATGACTACACGACATGTATAAACCCTAAATGGCATGTTCCCTTAAGTCATTTACATGGGAGTGTATTTTTTTCCAACCTAGGTCATGTAACACCCCAAACACACAACATGTTGTCTTAACCCATGGTGTGTACTTGAATCCTCTTTCCCTGTCTGAGTCCTTATACATGATTAAGCCACACGGACCTCCTAATACAAGACTACACGATGTGTATTTTGGGATTCTCCGGATAGTAAGCCTCAGAAACTACACAAGAATACAGAAAAACACTGAAACAAATGTTGAAAGTTCCAAATTATGATGTGCGGGGGCCCATACTCCCCGCGAATCAAATCTTGGCATCTTATACATGTTATATCAAGGTAAAACAGTCAATGATCTACAAAATTTCCGTCCATGAGGGCCCATAACACCTCAATAACCAAAGTTCGACATTCAATTAAACAAAACCTTACACAACAATACCCTATCAAACATCAGGTATTTTTTTATCAAGGCATTTATCACCACAACATTCATATTCCACAGAATGTCTACAACAAAAACATGAAATTGCTAATACACCCTAAATGTCATGGCAAGAATGCATGAAATGTGATTTATAACAAGTGCCTATATGATGCATGAGATGGCATACCATTATCTCATCTGGTTGCGACAGAAATAGAACCTCAATAACATCAATGATAACAACATAATACATGTGAATCACCCAAAGGTGAAATCAAATCAGCTGTAAAATTGCATACTAGCAAAAAATGCAATAAACGAGGTAAATTGGATTTTCCTTGTACACGGGTTAGCTACCACAGGGCACAACTTATTACCAAGTATTTATTCCTTTCTATCCATGGATAAAGTCTCCAAACATAAAGTCAAGAGAAAAAGAATTCCTCTGACACCACTTTATAATGTCCCGGTTCCGAAAGCCACCCAGAGGTGCCCCGTACCCAGTTGGTCACACTTCTTCAAGCGCATTTACAGGAACGCCAGATGCTGCCGACTAGAAGCGATGTCCTTGGGTGTGATAGTGGGGAAACTATGCCCTCATTGGCAGAGTAACACATAAGAAGAGAAGAAAATATACAATTGTGGAAGTAGTAATAACAACAAACAACAGTAACAAGGGAATAATGATAAAGAAACAACTGGAGAAGATATTTATATGAATGATTCATGATAAATTTATGTTGAGGAAAGAATATAAACAAGTCACAATGCTAAATACAACCAGTACTAAACCAAAGTACAAAAAAAAACAGATAAACAACTCCTCCACATAACAAGCCTAAGCTTGGTCCCATGCTCTCCAGCTCCACATCAAATCAAGTACCTTAAGTAGAAGGGTGCTTGCCCTTGTCTATACCTGCAACAATATAATCTATTTGTACCCAAAACCATGGCCTAAACAGGGTGTGAGACGAATCCCAGTAGCCAACCACCATAAGATCTGTTCCTAATAGTCAGTGAATACATGACAGGTAAAAGTGTAGAAAGAACTAAACAATGAAGTACTCAACAGTAATAAACCACATTTTCAAATATCAAGAAACAACTAAACAAAGAAGATAATCACAACAGGTGAATATCTGGGAAGTACTCATAGCCTATCCCCTCTGGTCCTACCTAACAGATACAAAAAATCAACTAACAAATAGGCAACCCTCTGGGAATTGCCCACAGCCTATCCCCTCTTCTCCTAACTATCAAGTACAAGCAACCCTTTTGGCAGCACACTCAGTCTAACCCCTCTGGTTCAGCTTAATCATAGACTCTCTGAGGAATCAATCACCATCAATTCCCCCTATATCCTCGTATCGTATCTAAAGGCGCTCTAGGAAAGCACTTATGTCAAATTCCCTCTGTGGCCCGCGTCGAGGAACTAAATACTATTTGGGGAAGCACTCAATGTTAGTTCCCCCTGTGGTCTCGCATCGTAAATTATATAGACACTCTGGAGAATCCCTTACTTCTATTCTCCCTATGGTCTAGTACACCAGGTTCTCATAGCCCTATGTAAGGCAAACAAGTATAGAAACATGTATCGGCCAAAGTAAACCTAAAGAACTACTTGGCTAGTAGTCTACAACATAACAACATGTCAGATAAACAAGATCACTCCATCTTACAATACTAGGCATAAGAATAAAAAAATACTAATAGGCTAAGAAGAACCAAACTGTCCTAAATAGAACATGCATGGGCAACACCTCCAAATCATAACAATCAACCCTATTCACATACAAATAACCTCTACTAACACACACCAACAAAGAAGAGAATTATCAGGGTTAAAAACGGTAAACACACAATACCCCGTTCATGGGTATTGGAGATTTTGAACATACAATTCAAAGAACTTAAAATGAAAGCCACAAACCACCTACCTCTTATGGTTTGGCGAAATCGACCTCTTCGCCCAAACATGCTCCCAACCGGGTGAACACCTCCTCGAAACCACCTCCTCGAAACCACCTCAAAAAATCTTCCCTAACAACAACAAGGTCATCCTTTAACACAAAAAGGAAACACAACCCTAGATCTACATGAAACCCTTGTAAATATATGAATATAAGAGAAGAAGATGGATAACCCTAACCAAAACCTCAAATAACCAAAAGAGGGACTTACCCAAGGAGAACTGACTTCGATCCGCCAAGAAACCCCTTTTATTTTCCTCCAAAACAAGCCAAGGAGCTCCCCCAACCTCTGAAAATCGCAACTCCCATGTGAGCCATGAGTAGAAGGAAGAATTATGGAGGAAAGAGGAAATCCCAAGTGGTCCAGGACTTAAAAACCCAAACTTTAAGTGGCCACACGGTTACCCCGCACTGTTTCACAAATCGTGTGCCAACTGTGCGGTTGCCACTATCTCACCCATGGATTTCGCACGGTTTTCCCGCACGGTCTAACAAACCATGTGCAGCCCATACAGAGCCCACTATCAAGGGTGCATGGTTTATTGGGCTGGCTGCACGATTTTTTCAGACTGTGTGCCAACAGTGCACCCCTGCACAACCTCCCGAAAAACCTCTTTTTCTCAAGAACGACCAGAAAAAAACATACCTGAAAAGAAGGTCCAGGTTCTTATAATATTGGGTACTGATTTTAATTAAATAAATTTATTTATTATAAAAAATATAATTTATGATGATTTAAAGGAAATCTGAAACTTAAAATCTTTTTGAAATACTTAATTTACATAAAGAACCAAAAACAATTTTTTTATTAAAGTAACATTTTAATTAGTTCCAAAAATATTGGACATAGTATTAATAATTTCAAAGAATATTTTAAAATAGATTTTTCTTATTAATTAAGTTCATATTTTATAACTTTTGAGGTTTGGTAAACTTCATGTTCATTCTTATATAATAATAAATTCATACAAATTACATGTTTCATGAAAATTCCATTTTTTTGACTAAAATCACCCTTTTCAAAAAAATATAAAAAATTCTTACATAGATAATTTCAATATGAGGAATTCAAAAAATTAGTTCATTTTTATTAATTTAAGACTAAAAAATTAAAAAATTTATTTTTTGAATAAAACCATAAAATATAATAAATAACCATTTTTATTAGAAAAAGAAGTTTTCTAAAATTTATTATTATTATTCTTATTTAATATCATTTATCAACTAAATTGGTGTTAAAAATTATTAATATTAAACATAATTTATCATGAATAATTATTTTATTGAAATAGAAATGTGTATTTCATAAAAGGAATTTTTTATAAAAATACTTTTCTAAACAATAAATGGTCTTATTAGTTAATTTAAGTAAAATAATTGAATTTGATTCATTTTAAAGATATAATTTGTTTTTTATACATATATTACATAAATCAGTTACTCCAATTCATTATTTCTAATTCAATGAATAGTGTTTAATGATCATAAAGGAATATTTATATTTTATCTAAATATATCATGGTTTTGTATAAGTTTGTTGTTGCATGTGGAGAAAGGTGTCAAAAAAATTGAATTTTTTAAAGGTAATAATATATTAAACTATAGGGGTGTTATAATGATGACCTTGTTATCACATGATGACTTGATGCGCATGGAGCACCGGTGTCCTAGTAATCATACGACATTATGAGGCACTGATGTGTGCATGTTTTTATTATTTACTTTATTTATGAAAACATGTATATGATGAAATATATTAGGGGATATTTGTGAGACCCCACTAAGAAATATTTATCACATCCTACATGTGAACCCTGGTGTGCATGAATACCTTATATATTCATTACAGGTCTAGGAACAAGATGTGCATTAGATCATGCCAGGTAGCTTAATGGGTATTGGATACTAGGATGTGGTGATGCTTGAGAATCATAGTAGAGACTCTTGTGTATTTTGATTTATATTGTTTATTTTTTATTTTTGATCATCCCAATATGATTTTTCATTCATTTTTTTATATCATGAATCTTTTTATTGATTTACATAATATGATGTTTTTTTGTAGACAACGTTTCCTTTTTTTTAATTTAATCAAATTCAAGGGAATAATCTCCCCAATGTATGATTTAGGCCACCACTACAACTTGAAAGCCTATGGTATACAGGGAGTCACACCTGAGGCATTGTGTCCCATTGACTGCAACACTGTTTAGTGGTCCTCAGACGTGGTCATTAAAAAGAGGCATAAAACTATCCTTTTCTTATATTATTATTTAAGATATGGTGGACAAAGAATACGTATGTTTTAGATTTTGTGATGGAACTCATACTGGTGTTATAAACATCTTTTCTATTGGGAAGTATAGGTTACTATGGATAAAAAAATTTCTTCCGAGTTTTTTTGTTATGGTTTATATTTTGATTCAATTATGATGTTTTTATTGAAGATTTTAATTTATGGTTCTTCGATTTTGGTCCACTAGAAATAAGCCATTATACATGCATCATTATTTGAATCTAGGATTCACATGATATACATGTTAATGTGTGTGATTGTTTTCAGTAATGAAAGTGTTTAATTTTTTAAAGTTTCAATAAAAAATTATATAATGTTTTAACATATTACTTCATGGTGGAATTATACTCCACCGAACCACAATATTTTCTTTCTAATAGAAGGCCATGTGTATCTTATGGTGAGATGTTCTCTAGTGAGGTCTATACATGTAGCGACCCCCAAACCCAGGGTGATTAATGATACATTATATACTTAACATTTCATTACATCTTTACAAATTAAATATCATGTCCCATTACTACAGAAGATCGCGAGGCTCAGTATTCTGGGAAACCATATGCTTCTGATTAACTTCATTAGTACCAACCATGCCTGAAAATTTTTAAACAAAAACGTAGGGTGAGAAAATATGCCCAGTAAGGGGTTTTAAAAATGTTTTAAGGAAACTCTTTCTCAAAGCAGTTTCTTTTAAGAGAATAAAACACTTTCCTAAAAATGAAACATTATCTTTTCTTAAAAACATGAAATCCGACATTTTTGAAAACCACTTGCACAGAGAAGTACGTTCTTGAAATAAACTCTAAAGTAAACATGATCAGAGAGCGGAACATAAGAAAAATAAACAATGCATGATATTCAAACAAGGTTACTTAAATTATAAATAGAATTTTGTGGCTAAGCAGGGAAAACATTCATAACATGGTTCATGAGAATATACAGTTCATCTAATAGTTTACCACATGAAAAACAGTTCTTGTCACGTAAATTAGATTTTCATAGTCATGGGATCTTTCAACTAGGGGTTGTCCTGTTAGTTGAACTAACCCCTGGTTGACCTTTATCATTACATGCAGAGGGAATGTATAATACTGGACTTTTTCAAGACCCTTCGTCAAGACCGTATAACATACATAACGGGTCAAGGCTCACTGCCTATCCCATTCCATGGTAGCACAAGCCAAGGATAACTGCCAAGACCGTCGCACATAACGTCTCATGTGACTCTTTCTTTACCCAATGCATTGGAGCTCTGTATAATTCCGGGCGCACCCGTCACATCATTCTTGTTGCGCTATATAATTCTGGGCGCACCCGTCACATGTAAGTCCTATACATCCCTCACATATCTTGACATGGTCATTCTTTCATAGGGTTTCATTAATTCTTAATCAACCCCCTTTTTTTACATACTTATTCATAACTTGAAGACAGTTCAATCAGAAATAAACTGAGACATGCATGCTAAATTCGCACACATAATAAATTGTCTTAACAATTGAAACATTGGTTTTAAGGAAAAGAACATAATCACTTAACATTCCATAACATCATAATACCCAATTAAAGCATGGTCGTTCATAACTTACACATAAGCTGATAAATGGATATTGTGGGTGTTTAATTAAAACTAGGAAAATATACATGCAGTTAGGGATATAATGGGTGAAATCAAGTCCATATTTGAAAAACCATGTACATAATTGTGAAAAAAAACTCTTTTATTAGAACTTTAAACAACATGGCCCCTTATTGGCATAAAATCAATCTTGCTACAACATGGTCGATGTGTGGAAATACATGAATGCATGTATATAAAAATTTAAGGAATTCTTTCCATTTTCTCAAAGGCCAAAATCCTGATTTGTCAAGAATGATGATAAGTAAAAATTTTCAAGTGAAAGAACTATTTTTATAACAAACTAACCTTTAAAATTCATCATACATATAGAAATGTATATAATTGGTTTTTGGATACTTTTCTTGAGATAACATGCTTTTGAGTAAATAAATTATCATGTTATATTGTACAAAACAAAAGAGCCAAATTCATCCCTTATGCACAATGACGTAGATGTACATATATATGATTACATGTACATATACATCTTTATGCTCCATATAATTGCATGATTTACATGTTCATGCAATCATTTGACAACTCCATTTTTCATAGGCAAAAAGAAGTTTAGGGTTATATACCTGTGGAAAAAAATTGTATGTTTGCTTATATCATCTTATAAATATGTGTATATAAATGTTTATACCTATATACACAATGTGTGAATCATTAAAATCAAACTAAAATTAACACCAAGAGAAGAAAAAGAGACTTCCTTTAACCCGGTTGAGTTCTGGAAAATAGTAATAGTGGTAACCGGTTCTTAAGGCCTTAATGTAAATTTATCTACACATATATATATACATAAGGTGTTTATAAAAAAAATCAGTGTATCAAAGCTGGGGAAAAAATGAAACAGAAGCAGGGGTCTTCCCTTACCTATTCGGAGGGGAGGAGTAGACGAGACAAGAGAGACTGAGGGTAAAAAAAACACAGAATGTTTGCATATACATATATTACGTATGTATATATATATATATAAACCGAAACTTAAACAAAAATAAGACAAAGATAGTCCCTTACCTTGATCGGAGAGGAGGAGAGGAAAACACAACAGTGACGAGGTCTAGTAGTCAGAGAGATCAAGGGGGCTCGGATACAACCGTCCTGCTTCGGTGCAATAGGGTTTTAAAAAAAAGAAGATGAAGACTCACATGCAAGGAGGGTATCCAAGGGAGGGGGGTCGGTGTCAACTCGTGGAAAGCAGGGAGCAGTGCGGGTCCACTCGCCGGCCTAGATGAAGAAAACAGAGGCCTAACCCTACTGGTTTGACGACGCGAGGTAGAAGAAGAACGAGGCGTGTGTGGAAGAAGAAGCCGCGAGGAAGAAAAACGCGAAAAACAGTGGAAGACTAGGATTTAAAGGAGGTAGATCGGGCGGCTTAGATTCAGTACGACATTAAAAGGGATGGACGACATCGATCAGAGGAGGATGGATCGGACGGTCCTCGGCGATGCGGCGTTTATAAAACGCGCTACAACATGGTTTTAAAAAAAAAGATAGTTTTATTAATAACCTTATTAATTTATTGATTCATTGATTTTTTTATTTTAAAATAATTCAATTATTAAACCAACTTTTATTATTTTAATAAAAATCATTGGTCAATAAAAATTATATATTGATTCAATCAAAACGTATTACTATATACATATTGGTATATATATATATATTTTATTCTTAAAACATCAATAATTCTTATTACCCTTATTATATTATCATTATTATTATTAAACCATAAATATTAATTACCTAATATTTCATTATGAAAATCAAAGATTAAAAACATTGGTTACTCAAAACATAACACATACATATATATATATATTTTAATTTCCTTTATTAGATAATTACCTTAATTTTTATTATTTAAAGATTAATATTAATTAAACATTAAACGTAACTACATCCAATCACACATAAGAGTGTGTTGACATAAATATCATCACCATGAAACACATAAGTAAAAGAAACCATAGTTTTACATAGTTTCCAAAACTGTTTATCCAAATTATAAACATTTACATTATTATTATCTCTTATATTTAATTTACAGAAAAAGAATCATTTAATTTGATGCAATATATATATATATTTATATATATATAACTCATAGGTTAGTACATATTTAGACAAAATAAAGACCCATTATCTTTAATATAAATGAACATAAAATTTTAATTTCTCAAATTAAGAAAATAAATGTAATAAATAATAATATTAATTTTCATAAAACATAATTCTCATTTTTGGGAAAACAAGAAATAAATTGATTAAATTATCATTGATGTCACTTTTAAACATTAAAGAAAAATACACAATTAGAATTCCGATCCTTTTGGGGTAAACCATTCTTATTTCCAACAGTCAAAAACAAAACATAGAAGATAGGAGAATCCAACGGTCATAATTATAGCCGTTTGGGTTCAACGGTCGGATTGGTGTGCTTATAAAGGGTCTGGTCTTGGGGTGTCCCTCACTCCAGGTGACTGAAGGAGAAACATAGATGGTTCGTGTGATTCCCTTGGTGCTCAGCACGGTTGCAGTGGCTTAGGCCATCCTCATGTTCATTATGATGGATGCCAGAAACCCCTACCGCATTCTTGGGATCTTGGTGGTTTTAAGCAGTCTCACCATTATTGTAATCGGGTTCTTAGTTGGGATTTTTGGTTAGTTTATCTTCTTGTTTGGTCAGTGGAATTTGTAGCCAAAATGTTACTTATCTGAATAAAAGGAGTTTTCATTCATTTGGTGCACTTTTTCTACTTTATTATTATTTTTACCTTATAAGTTGATTGTTGGTTCACTTAACGGGTGTCATTGAAAAGAAAACTTTTCAAAAATCAAAACATGGTTTTATCGGGTCGTTACATTACTTCCCCCTTCAAAGAATTGCGCCCTCGCAATTCTATCATAAAAAGAAAAACTGAAACCCCATACGTAGAACACTACCGAAATAGTGGATCTGGCTCGGTTAACGGGATACCAAGGTTGGCACATAGCTCTTCCGTTTCCCTAGCCCAGATGCACCTCGAACAGTACTCCTTTAACTCCTGTTTGTGCGTACTGCACATGGGCTTCTAAAGGGAGGATCGTGCGATGCAAAGCTCGGAAACGTCCGAGTAGATAAACTCCTTGATAACTCTTCTGGCCACATCACGCTCGAGGTAGTCGAGAGGGATGACGCGGTTGAGGAGACTGAGATTCAAGACTTGGAACATGTAGGATGCACTGAGCTGGCCATTCTGAGCAGCCACGAGGAAGCACGCTCTGGCAGAAAAGTTCTATGCCAGAGTAAAACACTGGAACATGCCCTCATGGTACCTTCCCCTTCACCTATAGCAGAGGAGTTGAGCAGTGGAAATGAGGTGAAAGACACGATCATCCTCTTGACATAAGAGAAGGATCTCTAGACCATTTTCTAGATCAAGAAAATGCTGGAAGGACCCTCGCAGGTGGAGAAAGGATGGATAATCCACCGTGCATGCCCGGATCAAGATGACTTCAACTAGCTCATCGGGTAGTGATGAGAAGTTCATTTGACCATCCATCTAAAAGCAAACATCTAAGGGAAACTCTTTACAACATTGATAAGGTAGAGACATGAAAGGAAACAAGAAACTTCCATTTATGCAAAAGGTTACATGGAAAAGTCTGAGTTTACAAGACATATGCCACAAAGAGTGGCAAAACTTCCTAACTCTTCGAACCACACAAAGGATGAACAGAAAATACTAAACTCATGGGAACATTTATAACGCCTCCTGAGTTTAGCGTGAGGGGTATGGAGTTGGGAAACATCGGTATACACCTCTTTCCTAAGAGACAAACGGGTGGACTCATTTTCCAATGCTCCAAAGTCCATTAACTGGCCCTAGAAGCCGTAGTGCAAAATCTGGCACAGGTAAGACGCTCAGAGGTCTCCGACAGCAGCAGCTTCTTGAAAGGGGTTATCAAGAATTGTTCCAAATTCCTCGCCAGTTGTGAACACTCGGAAGAGTCCTTCTTGATACCTTCCCCGACGTGCATAAGAGGGAAATTGGGTCATCATCATTAGGAGATAATCCATCCCAAATCCCCAGTGAAGACAAAGCACCCTAGGTGAGTTTGACACGTCATACAGGTGATTACACTTCATGCGAATTTGGTCATAATTCAGAAAGTTCTCATGGCTAGCTAGAGATACAATGTTCTCTAGAGCCTCAGTGGGAAGTGGCAAAAGGTCGGTAGGTAAATTTTCATCAGCCATCTGAAAGTTATAACATTTTTACTTTGTTAGTCAAAGTAATACAATTATACCACCTGGATTTCCAGAGTTTCCTGAACCCATCCTCTAATACCAACTATAGCGACCCCCAAACCCAGGGTGCTTAATGAGACATGATATACTTAACATTTCATTACATCATTACAAATTAAATATCATGTCCCATTACTACAGAAGATCGCAAGGCTCAGGATTCTGGGAAACCAGCTGCTTCTGATTAACTTCATTAGTACCAACCATGCCTGAAAAATTTTAAACAAAAGCGTAGGGTGAGCAAATATGCCCAGTAAGGGGTTTTAAAAACGTTTTAAGAAAACTCTTTCTCAAAGAAGTTCCTTTGAAGAGAATAAAACACTTTTCTAAAAACGAATCATTATCTTTTCTTAAAAACATGAAATCCGACATTTTTGAAATCCACTTGCACAGAGAAGTACGTTATTGAAATAAACTCTAAAGTAAACATGATCAGAGAGCGCAACATAAGAAAAATAAACAATGCATGATATTCAAACAAGGTTACTTAAATTCTAAAAATAATTCTGTGTCTAAGCAGGGAAAACGTTCATAACATGGTTCATGAGAATATACAGTTCATCTAACAGTTTACCACATGAAAAATAGTTCATTTAACATAAATTACATTTTCATAGACATGGGAGATTTCAACTAGGGGTTGTCCTATTAGTTGAACTAACCCCTGGTTGACCTTTATCATTATATGCAGAGGGAATGTATAATACTAGACTTTGTCAAGACCTTTCGTCAAGACCGTATAACATACTTAACGGGTCAAGGCTCACTTCCAATCCCGTTCCATGGTAGCACAAGCCAAGGCTAACTGCCAAGACCGTCGCACATAACGTCTCATGAGACTCTTGCTTTACCCAATGCATTGGAGCGCTGTATAATTCCGGGCACACCCGTCACATCATTCTTGTTGCGCTATATAATTACGGGCGCACCCGTCACATGTAAGTCCTATACATCCCTCACATATCTTGACATGGTCATTCTTTCATAGGGTTTCATGCATTCTTAATCAACCCCCTTTTTTCACATACTTATTCATAACTGAAGACAGTTCAATCAGAAATAAACTGAGACATGCATGCTAAATTCGTGCACATAAGAAATTGTCTTAACAATTGAAACATGGGTTTTAAGGAAAATAACATAATCACTTAACATTCCATAACCTCATAATACCCAATTAAATCATGGTCGTTCATAACTTACACATAAGCTGATAAATGGATATTGTGGGTGTTTGATTAAAACTGGGAAAATATACATGCAGTTAGGGATACAATAAGCGAAATCAAGTCCATCTTTGGAAAACCATGTACATAATTGTGAAAAAAACTATTTTTATTAGAACTTTAAACAACATGACCCCTTATTGGTATAAAATCAATCTTGCATACAACATGGTCGATGTGTGCAAATACATGAATGCATGTATATAAAAATTTAAGGAATTCTTTCCATTTTCTCAAAGACCAAAATCCTGATTTCCCAAGAATGATGATAAGTAAAAATTTTCAAGTGAAAGAACTATTTTGATAAAAAACTAACCTTTAAACTTCATCATACATATAGAAATGTATATAATTGGTTTTTGGATACTTTTCTTGAGAAAACATGCTTTTGAGTAAATAAATCATCATGTTATATTGTACAAAACAAAAGAGCCAAATTCATCCCTTATTCACAGTGACGTACATGTACATCTATATGATTACATGCACATATACATCGTTATGCTCCATATAATTGCCTAATTTACATGTTCATGCAATCATTCGACAACTCCATTTTTCATAGGCGAAAATAAGTTTAGGGTTATATACCTGTGGAAAAAATTGTATGTTTGCTTATATCATCTTATACATATGTGTATATAAATGTGTATACCTATATACACAAAGTGTGAATCATTAAAATCGAATTAAAATTAACACCAAGAGAAGAAAAAGAAACTTCCTTTAACCCGGTTGAGTTCTGGAAAATAGGAATAGTGGTAACCAGTTCTTAAGGCCTTAATGTAAATTTATCTACACATATATATACATAAGGTGTTTATAAAAAAAATTCAGTGTATCAAAGCTAGGGAAAAATTGAAATAGAAGTAGGGGTCTTCCCTTACCTATTCGGAGGGGAGGAGTAGACGAGACAAGAGAAATCGAGGGTAAAAAAACACATAAGGTTTCAATATACATATATTACGTATATATATATATATATAAACCGAAACTTAAACAAAACTAAGACAAAGCAAGTCCCTTACCTTTCTCGGAGAGGAGGAGAGGAAAACACAGTAGCGACGAGGTCCAGTAGTCGGAGAGATCAAGGGGGCTCGGATGCAAACGTCCTGCTTCGGTGCAACAGGGTTTTTAAAAAAGAAGACGGAGACTCACATGCAAGGAGGGTATCCGAGGGAGGGGGGTCGGTGTCAAATCGTGGAAAGCAGAGAGCAGCGTGGGTCCACTCACCGGCCTAGATGAAGAAAAAGGAGGCCTAACCCTACTGGTTTGACGACATGAGGTAGAAGAAGAACGAGGCGTCGGTGGAAGAAGAAGCCTCAGGGAAGAAAAATGCGAAAAACAGTGGATGACTAGGATTTAATGGAGGTAGATAGGGTGGCTTAGATTCAGCACGACATTAAAAGGGATGGACGACAGCGATCAGAGGAGGCTGGATCAGATGGTCTAGGGCGATGCGGCGTTTATAAAATGCGCTACAGCAGGGTTTTTAAAAAAAGATAGTTTTATTAATATCCTTATTAATTTATTGATTCATTGATTTTTTTATTATTAAATAATTCAATTATTAAACCAACTTTTATTATTTTAATAAAAATCCTTGGTCAATAAAAATTATATATTGATTCAATCAAAACGTATTACTATATAAATTTAGGTATATATATATATATTTTATTCTTAAAACATCAATAATTATTACTACCCTTATTATATTATCATTATTATTATTAAACCAAAATTATTAATTACCTAATATTTCATTATGAAAATCAAATATTAAAAACATTGGGTACTCAAAACATAACACATACATATATATATATTTTAATTTCCTTTATTAGCTAATTACCTTAATTTTTCTTATTTAAAGATTAATATTAATTAAACATTAAACGTAACTACATCCAATCACACATAAGAGTGCGTTGACATAAATATCATCACCATGAAACACATAAGTAAAAGAAACCATAGTTTGACATAGTTTCCAAAACTATTTATCCAAATTATAAACATTTGCATTATTATTATCTCTTATATTTAATTTAGAGAAAAAGAATCATTTAATTTGATGCAATATATATATATATATATAACTCAAGGGTTAGTACATATTTAGACAAAATATAAACCCATTAGCTTTAATATAAATGCACATAAAATTTTAATTGCTCAAATTAAGAAAATAAATGTAATAAATAATAATATTAATTTTCATAAAACATAATTCTCATTTTTGGGAAAACATGAAATAAATTGATTAAATTATCTTTGACGTCACTTTTAAACATTAAAGAAAAATACACAATTACCATTCCGATCCTTTTGGGGTAAACCATTCTTATTTCCAATGGTCAAAAACAAAACATAGAAGATAGGAGAATCCAACAATCATAATTATAGCCATTTGGGTTCAACGGTCGGATTGGTGTGCTTATAAAGGGTCTGGTCTCGGGGTGTCCCTCACTCCAGGTGACTGAAGGAGAAACAGAGATGGTTCGTGTGATTCCCTTGGTGCTCAGCACGGTTGCAGTGGCTTCAGCCATCCTCATGTTCATTATGATGGATTCCAGAAACCCCTAACGCATTCTTGGGCTCTTAGTGGTTTTATGCGGTATCCCCATTATTGTAATTGGGTTCTTAGTTGGGATTTTTGGTTAGTTTATCTTCTTGTTTCGTCAGTGTAAGTTGTATACGAAATGTTACTTATCTAAATAAAAGGATTTTTCATTCATTTGGTGCATTTTTTCTACTTTATTATTATTTTTACCTTATAAGTTGATTGTTGGTTCACTTAACGGGTGTCATTGAAAAACAAACTTGTCAAAAATCAAAACATGGTTTTCTCGGGTCATTACAATACAGTCCCTCTATATAGGGGATTTATAGTGAACCTTGGTAGGTTTCTGAAGGAATTTAATTCCATGGTGGTTGACCCATTATTAGTGTTTGGGATGGGGTTTGGCTACATAATGCATCAACGATAACCTGTATGTTGTTATATCATATAGATTCTTGGTAAAATTCTACTTAATTGAATCATATGATAATGAATGTACCCATGAGTGGGTTTAATAAGAGAATGTGAAAATTATTTTGGCTCTTGAGATGGGAAGTACCTAGGCTTCTTTGGGTATTAAGGTCCGGTGAGAGTGCGTGATCAGTTAGATTATAGTCTATTTTGATTTTGGATGGTTTGTTCATGGGTTTTGGACTAATGCTTGGGTGGAGGATGGTTGTGTGGTATTCCTTGATATGAGTGAGATGCATCAAGAAAATAAGGAATGAAGAAAATATATTCTTTCAAATAGACAAGATTTACTTGTGATAGGATCATAGTTAGTGGGTAAGGCACATGAGCCTTGGTTTGGTGGGATACAATTCGTGGGAGTGTGAGTCGAGTTGTGCGATTAGGTGGTATGGGAGAGTATACCTATTATATTTGAGTGAGATCAAGTAGATAACGAGTAAGAACCTGTGAGGTATTTCTTTTTATGTTTAATATTCTTTGGGAATAGAAGAGAGGGTATTGGTGTGGATTCTTAGGAAAATTCCCAATGCCTGATGGAAAGTGTGCAATAGTTATGCATGGTGACCATTTATTTTTGGATCATTTAGCAAATGTTTATGGGTTAAAGAATTATGGATTTGATGATAAGAAATATTTCACTAGGTTATTAGCGAGAATAAAAGGTTCCAAGGGTTGAAAAAATGGGTGATTGTAAATTAAAATGAGAGATATATGTGCAATGCTAGAATTCGTTGGGCATTATGCTCAAGGAGTGTTGTAAGGGAAGCTATATCATGAGGATCTCACCATTGACAGTGGAGAGTGTACACCAGATTTGATATTAATTTTGGTGGGTATTGATGAATATGTTTCTAGTGAGCTGGGAATAAGTAGTGATTTTTGTTTCATGTTAGTGCTTGGATATGAATGGGAAACCATATATAGTCATTACATACGTTAATGGACATAGAATGAGCTATGAATATTGGGAGTTTTATTTAGCATGGTAATGCTAATGATACTCTTATGGAATGGAGAATTATATTAATCATGTAGGTACAACCCTCATGTTGGATGTTTCATGGATACGATGATACTAGTGGGTGGATGATTGGGATGAAACCGAGATTCCAGTGTGTCAGCAAATCTGATTAAATCTAGTTACAAGGTTAATAATAGGCTTGAGATTCGGATGTGGTTTTAGATGGAGTCTGAATGATGGAATTGAGATTGGGATATAGTGAAAGGGCCCAGTCAATGTATTTTACCACTAAGAAGGGGGGGGGGGTGAATCAGTGATACTCCTTTTCTTTTATATTTCTTTTTAATTGAAACAACATTCACCTCCAGTTAGCGATTTCAATTCCCTACTGAAAACAAACTCAACACACATCCACAAGAACCCAAAAAATTACCAGGTTAACTATTCAAAAATAATAGCTACATCCTTGGTATGGTTTGGAAATGATCCAATACCATACAATCCAATAAGAAAACAATATTTGGATTACAACAAGTGGATATACCCTTACACTCATGTAGCACTATGAAACAATCCTACTAGTGCGTGTGTACCCTCTTAGTACAATTGGGTAATTCAATTATTTTGGAACAACTCATGTTATCTGTTATTCTTTTCAATTTATCAAATGTATTCAATTGAAATATAATTCATCAATTACTTACCTAGAAGAAAGGTAAGAACTATATAGATTTTGTTATGAAACACTCAGTCCAATATTTTGTGAGTCAGATTCCTTCGAGTTCGATTCTTACAAAACAATATTCCCAATCTGATTTTCTGATAGAATAAAATGGAAATGAATCAGCACCACTTCAATCCCCAAGTATGATGAAACTCAGTACGATACTTCCTCAGTTATGAAATCTTCAATATGGTGATACCCGGTATAGAAAATCTAGTTCTGATTAGTTCAGCCTGATACAAAACCCATCCAAATACAATCCCCATCGAAATGTATTCAATAAAAAACAAAATGGTATCACTTTCTCTTAGGGAAATATTGGAGATTATCTCTCTTCTATAGTGAATAGTACAAGCATCATAAATTACAAAGTACATTCTCCTTTTATAGGTGACCCAAAACAGGTTTAGGCAGGAATCCCAAAAACATTTTCCTTCTCATCTAAATTCAAAAAAAATGCCATTTCCCCTAAAATATCAAAATTCATTTTGACTTCTTCACCTCTTCTCGATTCTTCTTGAAACATCTACCATCTTCACCTCTTCTTATTCAGAATCCCATTTCAATTGCTGAGACTGGTTTCAATTGTAAAAAATAAATGGATCTGATCAACTAAGTCTGATTCCTCATGACAATTGTTGAAACTGATTCTTAGAACCGATATTAATCAAAATATTGTATATGAAAGTTCATCTCCCACTTGACAAATCATTGAACAATATTATTCTCTTTTATTTTATCTTTAAAATCTTGAGAAACAATTCTTCATTCAAAAACTGCTGCTTGAATCATGACTACCTTCCTGAATTTTAATTCATTGAGGATCATCTTTAGCATCATCAAACTTTGATTGGAATGTATTATAACTTTCCATTCATTCCAAAAAAATATTTTCTTCAAACTATTATGGATCCACTTCAAATAAATCATCTTCTTCTCCTCTGATATTAATGGTACTGGGCCCCCATTGAGATTTAATATGAAGAGAAAAAAAACAATTCAAATCTTACCCCACCTGATGAAGTCCTTTGAAAAACAAACCAGAGTATGATATTTTCTGGATATGATCATTTTTGGTTACGATCATTTCTGGTTACAATCATTTTGGATATGATCATTCTATGTATGATCACTGGGTAAGATACATTACAATGATAATGATACATATTCTTTGTACAATCATTTCCTAGGTATGATCATTTTCAAGGTATGATCATTTCTGGGTACGATCATTTCTCGGTACAATCATTTCCTAGGTAGGATTATTTCCTGTGTACGATCATTTTCTTGGTATGATCAAATGCAATCTGAAAATGATTATCTATTTGGATACGATATAATACAATCTTAAAATGTTGATCTACCCAAATACGATACAAAATAATTTAAAAGTTATGATTCAACTGAGTACGATGTAATATAATATGAAAACAATGATCTTTGATTGGTACCACATCTATTATTTCACTTTCACCCAAATACAACCATTTTGAGAAACAATCAGCACCATCTCTTACTCTTCTATCAACACACCTTTCTAAGTGAAACCACTTTTCAATTGACACCAACTTCCATCAACACCACCTTTCATTGACACCGATTTTCATTGGCACCATCTTCCATCGGCACCACCTTTCATCGACACCACTTTTCATCAGCACCACCTATTCAATCGGCACCACTTTTCAATCTAGATATGATTGTTTTGAAAATAAATTGATACCACTTCTTTCTCTATGACATTCAGATATGATAATTCTGAATATGATTCTTGGCAGCATCACTTTCACTCCCCAATTCTTCTATCAATCTTGCATCACAAGTTCTCACATCAACTCATGATTTATATGAAATAAAAATCAGCAAATCATCATCACAATTAATTCAATCATAGTCATAGTGACTCAAATTATCCAGCAAAACAAACACATCTTTCTCATTATATTCAAATTGAATCTGATGACCATCAACTTCTAGTATGATGTTTTCTCTTTCAAATATGCTTATTCTCATTACAATAGACTTTTATAGTGATTCCTATTTCTATCAATACCACTAGTAGTAAAAATTTTTTCTTGAAACAAGGTGAATCAGAATACATTTATTCTTTTCAAGAAAAACCTATCACCCACAAAACAAACACTTATTTCAATCCCTTTTATTCTGAATTCCAATTAATCAATATCATTTCTTTCTTCAGCATACCAATTGTTTGAAAAAAATACAACTAAAACACAAAACCAACCTAACAATATCCCCCTTTGTATTTTTTTATCAATACCCACTTCAAACACTTCAATAAAAATAATGAGTGGTATTCTTTCCTTTCTTTATTCACCCATTTCTTTTGTCTCTCCCCCTTTCTCTTATCTCTCCCCCTTATTGAGAACCAAATTCAAAGAGAACGTCATGATTAATTTATACATTATTTGTAAATGATATCTATTTCTAAAGGTTGGGAATTTATTTAAAAGGGTATCACATGATTTTATATACAAATAACCTTTAAATAAACAATTCTAAGTCTATGTGGGTGAGCTCGGTGTAGAAAATAAGAGTGTATAATCAAGGTGATCACTATTTTCCTTAACATAATTTTCATGTAATACATTTTACAAATTTCTTTCAACATTCTCATGACTAGGAGAAAACCATGAAGGAATTTTTCTAAGACAAAATTAACCTTCACCCATCTCAACAAACACATCAGAAACTTCATATTTATAAAAATAAAACTTATCAAAGAAAACTTTTAACATCCTAATTACATTATTTTACAGAAAAAGTAAGAGAATCAGCAATTAAATCTTCCTTATTTACAATCCTTCATTTCCCTACATGTTTATACAAGTAGAAAAAGATATTGGGAATAAGAAGGAACCTCGATTGTTTGTTAGAAACAACAATCAGACTAATAATTCTCACTCAGTCTTTCCTTCTTCTTCTTCATGGATTTTTCATCGGATGTGCTTTATTCATTCTATTCATCCTTCTTATGTTTTGTAACATCTTTCTTCTTATATTTCAAATCTTCTATTAAGGATGGGAACTTTTATTCATCTTTAGGAACATCCTTGTTACAATTAGTTTGTTCCATGTTGTCCATTCATATCTTTTTATCTAGAAAGTAAGTTGAACATGTTTTGATATCATTCCTTTATTTCTCATCTTCACCATATGTTGATACATTTTTTTCATCATTTCTCATATCTTCATAAGTATGCTTCTTCTTCTCCTCTTTCACCTTCTTTTGTGATTCCTCAAATTTTCTAGCCAGGTTAATGTGTTCTGGCCAAACAACTAAGCACTCTTTCTTTTGAAATTTATGAGATATGTCTTTATTGACATCCAAAACATCCAACTTCTGAGAATTGTTAAGAATATTTTGTTCTTATGGTAACAAAACCCGACATCATTTTGCAAGGTTTCCAGGTTTCTCACACCTTTCACAAATAGTTTCCAATGTTTCACTAGTACAAGTATGACCTTTAGCGGCCGCCAAAATCTGTCGCTAAAGGCCTATAGCAGCTGCCAAATGGTAGACACCTTTTCCAGTCACTATTACTATCAGAGACCGCCATTTGGCGAAAGCTGTAGGCAAGCCGGGATGGGCTTTAGCGGCCGCCAATTAGCGGCCACTAAAGCCCGGACCTATAGCGGCCTCCAAAAGGCGACCGCTAATAAATTTTAATTTTTTTTAAAAAAAATTTCAATTATACATTAATAGACCCAAATAAATCCCGGCTGTCATCTTCCAAGCTCCGCATCCATCATCACATATAACAGCATAACAAAATTTAATAACAAACTTAGTACCGAATAAAACCTAGAAAACAAATATTTAACTTCAAACTTACTGCAACAGATCTAAAGTATTTTATTTTCAAAATAATATTCATAATTTTGCTTTCCATTTTAACAATTTAAAATAATTAATTCTATTGTTATAATTTGATTTTTTTCCTGGGATTTCAGGTCAATCCGATGTCATCCGCTATGAGTTTGACCGTTAGATGCCTGTTTTGGCCGTTTATGACACTAGAACGGTGTTCCCGATCACCGAGGGCACACGGAATGTCCGATTTATGTGCTGTCTGCTCGAACACATCACAATTCACTCACCCTTTGATGTCGTCTGATTTCAGGCCATTCGGAATTCGTTCGGCACGTTTGGACCTCCCACGCACGTTTATCAAGCGCGCGCAACACTTAAAGAACGCATAATGAGCCCTACGGTGCAGACCGCATGTCAGACTGACGTGCCGTCTACGTGTGCACGTCGCGAATAATAATTGGATTGTTTTCCTGTGATTTCAGGTCAATCCAATGTCTTCCTCTATGAGTTTGACCATTAGACGCCCGTTTTGGCCGTTTAGGACACCAGAACGGCGTTCCCGGTCACCGCAGGCACACGGAACGTCCGATTGACATGCTGTCTGATCTACCACATCACAATTTACTCATCCTTTGATGTTGTCCGATTTTAGGCCATTCGGACTTCGTTCGGCCCGTTTTGACCCCCCACCCGCGTTTATCAAGCGCGCGCAACACTTAAAGAACGCATAATGAGACCTACGGTGCAGACCGCACGTCCGATTGATGTGCCGTCTACGCGTGCACATCGCAAATAATAATTGGATTGTTTTCCTGTGATTTAAGGTCAATCTAATGTCGTTCGCTATGAGTTTGACCGTTAGACGCCCGTTTTGGCTGTTTATGACACCAGAACGACGTTCCCAGTCACCACGGGCCCACGACACGTTCAATTGATGTGCCGTCTACTCGACCACATCACAATTCACTCACCCTTTGATTTCGTCCGATTTCAGGCCATTCGGACTTCGTTCGGCCTGTTTGGAACCCCCACGAGCCTTTATCAAGCGCGCGCAACACTTACAGAACGCATAATGAGCCCTACCACGCAGACCGCATGTCCGATTGACGTTCTGTCTATGCGTGCACGTCACAAATAATAATTTTATTGTTTTCCTGGGATTTCAGGTCAATCCGATGTCGTCTGCTATGATTTTGACCGTTAGACGCCCATTTTGGCCGTTTTTGACACCAGAACGGCATTCCCTGTCACCGCGGGCACACGGCACGTCCGATTGACGTTCCGTCTACTCCACCACATCACAATTCACTCACCCTTTTATGTCGTCCGATTTAAGGCCATTCAGACTTCATTCGGCTCGTTTGGACCCCCCCACGCGCGTTTATCAAGGGCGCGCAACACTTAAAGAACGCATAATGAGCCCTACCGCGCAGACCGCATGACTGATTGACGTGCCGTCTGCGCGTGCATGTCGCGAATAATAATTGGATTGTTGTCCTGGGATTTCAGGTCAATCCGATGTCATCCGCTATGAGTTTGACCGTTAGACGCCCGTTTTGTCCGTTTATGACACCAAAACGGCATTCCAGGTCACCGCAGGCACACGACACGTCCGATTGACGTGCCGTCTACTCAAACACATCGCAATTCACTCATACTTTGATGTCGTCCGATTTAAGGCCATTCGGACATCGTTCGGACCATTTGGACCCCCCACGCGCGTTTATCAAGCGCGCACGACACTTAAAGAACGCATAATGAGCCTTACATCGCAGACCACACGTATGATTGACGTGCCGTCTACTCCACCACATCACAATTCACTCACCCTTTGATTTCGTCCGATTTCAGGCCATTCAGTCTTCGTTCGGCCCGTTTAGACCCCCCCACGCGCGTTTATCAAGGGCGCACAACACTTAAAGAACACATAATGAGCCCTACCGCGCAAACCGCACGTCCGATTGACATGCCGTCTACGTGTGCACATCGAGAATAATAATTGGATTGTTTTCCTGTGATTTCAGGTCAATCCGATGTCGTCCGCTGTGAGTTTGACCATTAGACGCCCGTTTTGGCCGTTTATGACACCAGAACGACGTTCCCAGTCACCGCGGGCACACAGCATGTCCAATTGACGTGATGTCTGCTCTACCACATCACAATTCACTCACCCTTTTATGTCGTCCGATTTCAGGCCATTCGGACCTCGTTCGTCCCGTTTGGACCCCCACGCGTGTTTATCAAGCGCGCGCAACACTTAAAGAACGCATAATGAGCCCTACGGCGCAGACCGCGTGTCTGATTGACATGTCGTCTACGCGTGCACATCGAGAATAATAATTTTATTTTTTTATTGTGATTTCAGGTCAATCCAATGTCGTCCGCTATGATTTTGACCGTTAGACGCCCGTTTTGGCCGTTTATGACACCAGAACGGTGTTCCCGGTCACCGCGGGCACACGACATGTCCGATTGACGTGTTGTCTGCTTGAAAACATCACAATTCACTCACCCTTTGATGTTGTCCGATTTCGGGCAATTCGGACTTCGTTCAGCCGGTTTGGACCCCCCCCCCACGCGCGTTTATCAAGCGTGCACAACACTTAAAGAACGCATAATGAGCCCTACGGCGCAAACCGCACGTCTGATTGACGTTCCGTCTATGCACGCATGTCGATAATAATAATTGGATTGTTGTCCTGTGATTTCAGGTCAATTCGATGTCGTCCGCTATGATTTGGACCGTTAGACGCCCGTTTTGGCCGTTTATGACACCAGAACGGAATTCCTGGTCACCGCGGGCACACGACACGTCCGATTATTGTGAAGTCTGCTCGACCACATCACAATTCACTCACCCTTTAATGTCGTCTGATTTCAGGCCATTCGGACTTCGTTCGGACCGTTTGGACCCCCCACACGCGCTTATCAAGCGCGCACAACACTTAAAGAACGCATAATGAGCTCTACGGCGCAGACCGCACGTCCGATTAACGTGCCGTCTATCCGTGTACATCACGAATAATAATTGGATTGTTGTACTGTGATTTCAGGTCAATCCGATGTCGTCCGCTATGAGTTTGACCGTTAGACGCCCGTTTTGGCCGTTTTTGACACCAGAACGGCGTTCCCGGTCATCGCGGGCACACGACACGTCCGATTGATGTGCCGTCTGCTCCACCACATCACAATTCACTCACTCTTTGATGTCGTCCGATTTCAGGAAATTAGGACTTCATTCGGCCTGTTTGGACCCCTCACGCGCGTTTATCAAGCGCACACAACAGTTAAAGAACGCATAATGAGCCCTACCGCGCAGACCGCACGCCCAATTGACGTTCCGTCTCCGTGTGCACATCGCGAATAATAATTGGATTGTTTTCCTGTGAGTTCAGGTCAATTCGATGTTGTCCGCTATGATTTTGATCGTTAGACGCCCGTTTTGGCCGTTTGTGACACCAGAACGGCGCCCCCTGTCACCGCGGGCACACGACACGTCTGATTGACGTTCCGTCTTCTCGACCACATCAAAATTCACTCACTCGTTGATTTCGTCTTATTTCAGGCCATTCGGAATTCGTTAGGCCCGTTTGGACCCCCCCCCACGCGCGTTTATCAAGCGTGCACAACACTTAAAGAACGCATAATGAGCCCTACCGCGCAGACCGCACGTCCGATTGACGTGTCGTCCATGCGTACACATCACGAATAATAATTGGATTTTTGTCCTGGGATTTTAGGTCAATCCGATGTCGTCCGCTATGATTTTGACCGTTAGACGCCCGTTTTGGCCGTTTATGACACCAGAACGGCGTTCCCGGTCACCGCAGGAACACGGCACGTCCGATTGACGTGCCGTCTGCTCAAACACATAAAAATTCACTCCCCCTTTGATGTCGTCCAATTTCAGGCCATTCGGACTTCGTTCGGCCCATTTGGACCCCCCCCCCCACGCACGTTTATCAAGGGCGCGCAACACTTAAAGAACACATAATGAGCCCTACGACGCAGACCACACGTCCGATTAACGTTCCGTCTGCGCGTGCACATCGTGAATAATAATTGGATTGTTGTCCTGTGATTTCAGGTCAATCCGATGTCATCCGCTATGAGTTTGACCATTAGACGCTCGTTTTGGCCGTTTATGACACCAGAACGGCGTTCCCAGTCACCGCGGGCACACGACACGTCCGATTGACATGCCGTCTACTCGACCACATCAAAATTCACCCACGCTTTGATTTCGTCTGATTTCAGGCCATTCGGACTTTATTCGGCCCGTTTGGACCCCCCACGCGTGTTTATCAAGCACGCGCATCACTTAAAGAACGCATAATGAGCCCTACCGCGCAGACCGAATGTCCAATTGACGTGCCGTCTGCGCATGCATGTCACAATTCACTCACCCTAAAAAAACAAATATTAAAAGTGTTCTTGGGATTCTCCCAAGAAACAACTATCTAGAGTTTCTCTCCATCCACTGACACAACATCCTCTGAAATTATTTGACCCAATAACTATACCTATATAATCAATTCAAAACTGACATATATATAACTTGATGTATAGTCAATAAGTGTAATCTGTATGATTTCAAGATGTTGGGTATGATCATAATCACTCTTGGAGTGCATGAAGATATCACCCAAAAATATTAAAACAAACTAATCTTGGTAAAAAAGGAAAATTATATTCATCAAGGATATAAAAAATTCTAATGAATTCATCAAGACAAATGAAATTACCTCATGCATGGGGTTCATTCTCATCTGGATCACCAATATCACTGTGATGTCCACCAGATGTATTCAGATCCTACAATATATATCAATATTATGTATCTTAAACATATCAATAAAATTCAATCTAAGTATGGTTTGTTTTATTGTTTACCTGTGGCGCCACTTGTTGCGCCGTCATTTCATCGATACGTGATGACATTTGTGACAACCTCTCCTCATACTCTGCACGTAACTGCTGAAATTGTGAATCAAAATTACACTGCATATCCTGCATGGAAGCATCTATCTTAGCCTGTGTGCGCATCCCTGACTCTCTCCATGCACCCATCACATCTGCTCTAACAACTGCACGTCATGGGACACCACCGCCATAAGTCAAAGAATAACCATGACCATCACGCCCCACGACACGGTGAAATATTTCATCTCTACACACAATACTACGACGTTTCTCCTCTGGAAACTCTGCTAATTTAGCGTCAAACTAACCCTGTAGCATATAATGAATCAATGAACAAATATGAATAATTTATATAAAATAAAAAATACATTTATTAATTAGTAAATAATTTTCTTACTATAACACCGGCAACATCGGGATCACCCGCCCTACGAGTCCTCATCCATATGGACATCCGATCGATTGGTTTGCCACGTTAGTGTAACTATAATAAAGGGGTTCACCATGTTATACTACAATATTTTTAAAATATGAATGAAATAGTGAATTCTGAACTTACATCATGTCTGAGCTGTGACACATGTCGAGTTCCAAGTCTGGAAGGCATGGCCTGCATCGCCGGATTATGTGAATGACGACCAGATTCTGTCTACATTCGACATATTTAGTTAATAGACATTTGAAAAATTAGTCATTTATAGATTAAAAGTAATAAATCTTACCATCGCTACCTCACTCGACCAAAACGCAACCAAATCCTGCCACTACGTAGGAAGAATTCCCGGAGGGACTCGTTGTAGAATGTCTAGAACACCCGGAATTAGGTATCCAATGATCTATCTTCACCCTTGACTTGTAATCCTTTCACAATTTTCGGAATTTGGACTTACAAACAGCCCAAAACTCATCTGGACAGGATGTCAAATTATCCTGTTAAAAATATTGTCAGTAAATGGGACAATAATAATAACAATATCATGAAAAATTAAACATTGAATTTACCTGAACCTCCCTCCATAATCTGTCCATCGTATCCTGAGGGAATGAACTCCAGTCACGAGTCGTCATAGGGAATCTGTGTGAGTCTCGTATCATATGCCCAAACTGACATCTCAATGCAGTAGCACCATCTCCAACTGGATGAAATGTGTTGTCAAATAACACATCCAATCGGGCTCCAGAGTTCCAGGATCGAACCCCTCTACCAGGACCCCTGCATCTGCTGGAAGAAGTAGTATATCCTGATAAACATTAATTCATAATTCAATTACAATATAAATTAATGATTAGAAATAGTTAAGGAAATATAAACAGAAAATTGCAATCAATTAATTTAGAAAAATGAAAACATACATACCAACAACATCAGGTGAACCATTGTGACCACCCTATGACATACCTACATTAAAAGAAATTATAGTTAAATCAAGAAATTTTTATACATATATAACTCATAAAGATTTTTACAAATAATAACTAGGAATGTAATTACAATTTCCACTAATCATGCAAGTCTATCATATCTCCTTCAACATTCTCTATGGTCCATTGTATATCTTCATCTCGTACAGCTACTGTTGTTTGGTCAAGTGTTTGATCAGGAAATGTGACAACTTCAGGTTCCTCTTGGTCAATTAGAAAACCCCTCTTCTAGACATTTTCACCACAACTTTCCAATCAGAATCAATGCCGACAAAGTAAACTTGTTCTACCTGTGAGGTCAGTATGAAGGGCTCATTGCTAACCCGGTCATCATTATATAGCATATTGTTAAAGTTTACTAATGTAAATTGGAAGTTATCAACTTTCGTTCCACGAACTGGATCAACCCAATCACACCTTAACAATATGTGTGTTAAGCCACGATCATAAATAACCTCAACAATATCTCTCAACAATCCATAATAATAACCCGCACCAACAAAAGAACAACCAACACCACTATTTTGTGTGGATCGGTTCATGTCAACATTGCTAATACGAAATCGGAATCCGTTAGCATCCAAAGACTTGTAGCGACGAGCTGTAATAAACGGACCGTCAGCTAGTTGGTTGAGTTCTTTGCTCACATGCTGGGTTAAATCACGTAACTTTTGAATCTGCAAATTTCACATATATAGTTTAATGGATAAAGGATTGTAAAAATACAACTTAGTTTCACTATAAAAATATTAAATCAATTATACGTACATGAGTCTTGAACCACTCATGAAATGTGTTGAAATGATGTTTTTGGATTTGATACTCAGTTGCACGGGGCCTTTCACATTTCAACTCAGCGATATGCATCCTAAATCACAACACAATATAAGGTAAGCAATAAAATAAGTATAGAAACAAAATACACATCAACTATGAAACTTACTATATCAATGGCATAACTTATGGAGTGTTGAACAACACATATCGATGAGCTTGAACCCACTCATCGTTCCGCATATCAAATGTTGTTCCTTCTCCAATTGGACCCTTGTCAGTCTGGGATGGTTTATCTATATTTGTTTCAACCTCATCAATATATGAAGCACAGAAATTAGTACACTCATCCATTAAATATCCCTTGTCAATTGATGCTTCTGGAAGAGATTTGTTGCGCACATAGTGTTTCAATGTATTTAAGTATCGCTCTATTGGATACATCAACCTGAATTGCATGGGACCACCAGCAATGACTTCACCAGTTAAATTCACGGTCAAGTGAACCATGAATTCAAAAAAAGATGGCGAAAAGAGTTTTTATAGGTGACATAGTGAAAGTACAATCTTATCCTATAGCTGTTTTAAATCACTCATGCGATGATTCCTAGAACAGAGCTATCTGAAAAAATTAGAAACTCCAATCAACGGCTCAACAACCTGGGAAGGTAATCAGTCACGAATTGCTATAGGAATTAACTGTTGAAGCAGAATATGATTATCGTGACTTTTCAAACCCTGTAATTTCATGCTCGTCATATTCACACGCTTCGAAATATTAGAGCAATAACCATCTGGCACCTTAACAGTCTTCAAAATTGATAGAAATGTTTGTTTCTCTTTTTTACTCATTGTGTATTATGCAGTAGTCATGTATGCCCGATTACCTTCACCCAGCTGTAAATGTAAAGGATTTCTCAATCCCATTTCTTGAAAATCACGTCGAGCATTAGCACTGCCCTTTGATTTCCCCTTGACGCCTAAAATGGTGCACAAAATATTATCACATACATTTTTTTCAACGTGCATCACATCTAAATTATGCCTTAAAATATTATATTTCCAATAAGGCAATTCAAAAAAAATACTTAGTTTCTTCCAATTATGACTTCACTGTCTAATTGCAACAGGAATAGAAGGCAATGCAGGAACCAATAAATCTTGAAAATCATACATTGTACGGATGTTTTCTTCATCAAGTTGTGCACAAATTTCAACCCCAGATAGTATTTGTGGTGATGGGTCAAACTCTCTATTCCCATCAAATGATACACGGTCTTTTCTGAACCTGTTCCATGGAGGAAGAAAGCGTTTGTGACCAAGATATGCCCACTTTCTACAGTGCTTAAGCCGTATATATTTCTTACTCGTATTACAACAAGGGCAAGAAAATTCTCCTTTTGTACTCCAACCTGATAAGTTAGCATACGCTGGGAAATCATTAATTGTCCATAACAAAGCGGACCAAAGTCTAAACATTTCATTTTCTACCGAGTCAAAAGTCATTACACCATCGGCCTAAAATTCTTGCATCTCATCAATCAAAGGTTGCATATAAACATAGATTTTATCACCAGGTCCTCTCGGTCCATCAATTAGAATTGACAGTAACAAAAAAGTTTGCTTCATACATACCCATGGGGTAATGTTGTATGGAACCAACACCACTGGACATGTACTATGTGTCGCACCAACCATGGACCTAAATGGGTTAAAACCATCTGCTGCCAAACCTAGTTGAATATTACGATCATCTCGGGAAAAGTCAGGGTGTCTCTGATCAAACTCTTTCCATGCCAAAGAATCTGCCGGGTGAGTTAATTTATTAACCTCTTTCTTTCTCTCTGAATGCCAAGTCATCAATTTAGAAATTTTAGTGGACAAGAATAATTTCTTCAGTCTCGGTTTCAGTGGGAAATAACGCATCTGTTTAGAGGAAACTTGTTTCCCTTGATTCAAGACTCTCCCAGGAATAATCTGACTAACTTGATTAATCTCATTAGTCTTCCACATGGATGTATAGAAAACAGTACAATATTTAATTGCGCATTCTCTTTTCTGAAAAACATACAATTATTGCAACATGCATCAATTGTATCATATGTAAAACCAAGATCATCGGTTAACTTGCGAGCTTTATAGAATGACTCCAGAATCTTTTCTCCAGCAGGGAGTACCTTCTTCAATAATACCAACAACATGTAGAATGAGGTGTCTGACCACTAGTTCAAGGCCTTCAGGTGTAACAATTCAACGATGACCGACAGTTTACTAAATATAGTGCATCTAGGATATAATTCAGTACACTCATCATCAAGAATTTCAAAGAATTTCAATGCTTCTCCATCTGTAGAAGAACGAGGATTACTCAATCCAAAGTCGTCATTTACGACATTACTTTCTTCAGATTGAAACTGACGCATCATATCATTCAGCATTATGTTCATCGGATCAAATGTTCTCAAATCAACATTCATATGAATTTTTTCTGAGCGATGACATGAAACAGAATCTTCTCCATGACGCGTCCATGTCTTATAGTTTTTCAAAAACCCATTAAAAAAAAAGTTCTCTAACACTATCTCGTTTGAAGAGATATCTATTTGAAAATTTTCTACATGGAAAACTAATCATATCGCTTGGAAATTTGTTGGTGAAATCCATAAATCGCTTAATCCCCTCATAATATTCAGCTAAAAATCTATCTTACATATCAATCCAACTCCTATCCATATATATATTTAATAGAAATCAAAAGTGAAATATCTTATTTAAATTCTAAAAAAAACATATCATTAAAATTTAAAAACCAAATTAGTTTAAAAAACATTACCTGAGGAGGACTCGACCGCGGGTAACGGGGTCTAACTCGATTGTGGATCCATGACGGCGCAGTGACTTGACGACAGAGGTTTGACGGCCGGACTTGAAAGGAGTGGAACCATTGGACGAAGCGTGGAGGGTTCTACACGGCGGGGCACAATGGATCGGAAGGGTCCAATGAAGGCAGGAGGAATTGCCGGAGGGATGCAACAGGGCCGCGAGGGGACGGCGGTGGAGGGGCTGTCCAAAGGTGTAGCGCGGGCAGGGGTGGGGGTTGCCAAGTCGCGGGGGTGTCGGGGTCACGGGGGCACAGCGCGGAGGCAAGGCGGTGGGGGTCGCCGGGGTGCGGCACGGGCAGGGGGTGTCGGGTAATGGGGGCGCAACGTGGAGGCAAGGTAGTGGGGGTTGCCGGTGACGCAGTACGGAGGCAAGGGGGTGGGGATCGCGCGGGGGTCGGGGTCGCCAGGGGTTGGGTCACCGGGGTCGCCGGGAGGTCGGGGGTCGCGGTTCGGGGTCGACGGGGGTCGGGGTCGCCGGTGGGGTCGGGGTCGCCGGGGGTCGGGGAGGGGTCGCCGGGGGTCGGGGAGGGTCGCTGGGGGCCGGGGAGGGTCGCCGAGGGTCGGGGAGGGTCGCTGGGGGTCAGGGTCGGGGTCCCAGGGTTGGGGAAGGGGGGGTCGCGGGGTCGGGGAGGGGAGGGAGGGGAGGGAGGGGAAAATAGGGGTTTTTTTAGGAAAAATTACAGGGGCCGCCATTTGGCGGCCGCTCTTGATAGTATTAGCGGCCGCAAAATGGCGGCCGCTATAGGTGCCTCGCCTCCAAAACCAGATTTTCTAGTAGTGTTTGGAACCTATTTTAAATATTTACTTCATTCTTCCCAGATTTCTTCAAAAAAACCTTATCAGACGTCTTCTTTTGAGAGAAATGAATCGCACTCAAACCATTACTTACATAACCTATGGAGTAATAGTAGTGTTATTCGTTGAACCAACACATATTCTTTTTATGTCCAAATCCACCAAAATAACAGCAATATCTATAAAAAAAGTATTTTCCTCTAAAACTTTGATACTGTCTAGAATTGTTAATGTGTTTCTCAGCCACTTTCTTCTATTTCTTTTACAATACACCAAAATTTCTGTTATTAATGAAATTCTTCATTTTCTTTTCTAAAATATCGGAACCAGAAGTATTGGAAGCATTTCTAGATTCAAAATGTTTGAAAATATTTCTGGACTCAGGGTTCTTTGAGACTTCTCAATGCCCATCCTTGTTTTTCTTGTCCACATACATAACATTCCAAACTTTCTTCTTTTCAAAAACAATTTTATTCTTATTCTCACCCTTTAAAGGTAACTTTTATTGATCCTTTTCAGGTTTATCATTCTAAGAACATCCACTAATTTTAGTGATAGATTTTTAGAATCTTTCACTTCGCAATTCAACATCAGATAACTTTTGTTAGACAAGTCCCAACTCTTATTTCTTTTCCATTAGCTTCACTTCCAGATGATCATTACGATTTTTTTCTTCTTCAAGATATTTATTCAAATCACCAATATCATTCTCCATCTTCTCTTTCTATTCGACAAAATATCCTTGATTTCTTATTGAGGAAGATTCAATTTCCATCTTTTTGTTTTTCTTTTAAAGCCTTCTAATATTTCTCAAGAATTATTTAAATTATTCTTTCAAATACATCTCATGTGGAGTATATTTTTCATCTGAACCACTGCTTCTAAATTCATCATCATTCATTATTTCAATAAAATTATTTTCCGATGCATAGTCAATGGAAATTTTGGATTCATATTTACATTCTTCTTCTTCTTCAGCAAAACTACTTTCATTACTGGAAGAACTTTCTTCATTAACTATTTAAATGAATGTGTTGTCTTCACCATCATTTGTAATATCCTCACTATCATATTTCATAGAAAAAAAATATTATCCTTTTGTATTTGAAGAACCTCTTATCTTTTCTTTTCGAATAGAATTTTTCTTTGTCACTCCTTTTATTCCAAGATATTATAGGCCTTCTCTCTTCACAGTCACTTTATTCTTCATCACTTTCTTATTAATTTCCTATTTTAGTAAAATTGGCTACAAAATTACCAATGGATACACATACAAAACACTTTAAGGGATGTTTCCATTTACACCTTCCTGTACCTATTCTCACATTCTTATAAAATAAGGACACAATTGAATCACGATTTTACATACCTCATTTTCAGAGTCAGAATCTCCAGTTTCTTCTTCTTAAATAATATCATTTTCTTTATTGGAAGTCTTGAAAGAAATTTCTCTGTCAAATTTAGTTTTCCATTTCATAGAATTCTCCCTTATCATTTTGTAAGTAATGAGAGTATAATGTAAATCATCAAGACATAATGTTTAAGGATCTCTGTCTTCCAATGAAGAAACTTTTTCATCAAATTTGTTGGGAAGGATTATCAAGATCTTTTTAACCATAGTAGAATCATCCAACTTTTCACCAAGACATATGATAATACTTTCTATATCATTTACCCTAGTAAAGAAGTCCCCACCAGATTCATGCTCATCCATATTGATATCTTCATACTTAAATATCCATATTTGTAAATTTTCCTTCTACACATTTATATTTCCTTTATATAAGTTTTTTAATTTATCCCATATACCTTTGGATGTGGAAATATATTTTAATATAAAGAATTAACTTTTAGGAAGTGATGATAATATAACATTCTTCGCCCTTCCATAATTCTCAAGAAACCTCTTATCAATAGCTGTATGTGGAGTTTTATCATCAACGAGAGGAAAGCCAACTGTTGTAGCTTCAAGAATGTCATAACTGATAGACATGAGATATTACATCATTCTATCTTTCCAGATATGATATTATTTCCATGAAAGACTGGAATACCTTTACTATTCACATAGTTCAAATTCTCCATTAGCAAAAAATAATGAAGTGAACCTCCCTCTGATACCACTTGAAAGTGCCCAGTCAATGCATTGTAACACTGAGAGGGGGAGGGGTTGAATCAATGATACTATTTTTATTTTATGTTTCTTTTCAATTGAAATAAATTTCACCTCCTGCTAGTGATTTCAATTCCTTGATGAAAACAAACTCAACACACATCCACAAGAACACAAATATTTACAAGGTTCACTATTCAAAAAGAATTTCTACATCCTTGGTATGTTTTGGAAATGATTCAATACCATAAAATACACTAATGAAACAATCCTTGGATTAAAATGAGTAGTAGATACCCTTACACTTGTGTAGAACTATGAAACAATCCCACTAGTGCATGAGCACCCTCTTAGCACAATAGGGTAACAAAATTGTTCTATAACAACTCATGTTACCTATGCATCTTTTTAATTCAACAAATGTATTCAATTGAAATATAATTCATCAATTCCTCACACAGAAAAAAGGTAAAAACCACATTGACTTCATTATGAAACACTGAGTCTGATATTTTTTGAGTCTGATTCCTTCAAGACTAATTCATACAAAACAATACTCCTAGTATGATTTTTTGAAAGAATAAAATATAAATGAATCATCACCACTTCAATCTCTAAGTACGATGAAACTCAGTATGATACTGCCTTAGTCCAAAAATCGTCAATACAGTGACACCGAGTACGGAAAATCCAGTTCTGATTAATTAATTTTGATACCAAACCCAGACGAATACAATCCCCATCAAAATATATTCAATAGAAAACAAAACAATATCACTTTCTCTCACTGAAAACTCAGAGACTCTCTCTCTTATGCAGTGAATAGTACAAGCTTTAGAAGGTACAAAGTACTTTTTCCTTTTATAGGTGACCTAAAAAAGGTTTAAGAGGGAATCCCAATTTTGTTTGGCTGACCTAAATTCACCAAATATTCCATTTCCACTGAAATCTCAGAATTCATTTTGACTTCTTTACCTCTTCTTGATTCTTCTAAAAACTTCTACCATCTTCACCTCTTTATCTTTAGACTCCTATTTCAATTTATGTGACTAATTTTAATTATACGAAATACACGGGTCTGTTTGAATGAGTTTGATTCCTCATTCCGATTGTTGAATACGATTCTTAGAACCGATTTGAATCAAAATATTGTATATTAAAGTTCATCTCCTCCTGGATAAACCATTCAAAAATTTTCTTCTCTTTTCATTTCTCTTGAACATATTGAGAAAAAAATACTACATTCAAAAACTAGTGATTGAATCACGACTACCTTCATGACTTTGAATTCATTGAAGATCATCTTTAGCATCGTGTGACTTCGATTGGAAAGTATTGTAACTTTCCATACATTCTAGTAAACTCTTTTATTCTCACAACTCTTGATCCACTTAAAATTAAAACTTCTTCTTCTACTATTGTATTGATGGTTCTTTTCCCCCATTGAAATTTCATATGAAGAGAACACAAAACAATTCAACTCTTAATACACTTGATGAAGTCATTTGAAAACAAACCAGGGTATGACACTTTCTGGATATGATCATTTTTGGTTACGATCATTTCTGGTTACGATCATTCTAGATACGATCATTTTTCATACAATAACTAGGTATGATGCATTACAATATAATAACGAACCTTCTTCTATGTATGATAATTTACTGGGTATGATCATTTTCTAAGTACGATCATTTCTGGGTACGATCATTTCTTAGGTATGATCATTTCCTGGGTATGATTATTTTCTAGGTACGATCAAATACAATTTGAAAATGATGATCTTCCTAGATATGATACAATACAATCAAAATATTATGATCTTCCTGGATATGATAAAAAACAATCTAAAAGCGATGATCCACCTGAGTATGATGCAATACAATTTGAAAACAATGATCTTTGATAGGTACCATTTCTATTATTTCACTTTCACCCAGATAAAATCATTTTAGGAAACAATCATTACCATCTATTACTCTTATATCAAATCCCCTTTCCAATCAACACCACTTTTCAATTGACAACACCTTCCATCGACACCAACATTCACCGACTCCACTTTTCATCAACACCATCTTGCATCAGCACCACCTTTCATAGGTGCCACTTTTCATCATCACCACCTATTCAATCAACACTACTTTTCAATCTGGATATGATTGTGTTGAAAAATAATTGATACCACTTCTTTCTCTTCACCATTCAGATAAAATAAATCTGAATATGATTATTGGAAGAAACTATTTCACTATCCCTTTCTTCTATCAACCTTGCATCACAAGTTCTCACATCAACTCATGATTTATTTGAAATATGAATCGACATAGAATCGTCACAATTAATTAAATAATAGTCATAGTGACTCTGATCCTCTAGCAAAAAAGACATCTTTCTCATCGTATTCAGAGTTAATATGATGACCATCCACTTCCATCAAGTTGTTTTCACTTTCAAAGCCACTTCTTCTCATTATAATGGAATTTAATAGTGATTCCTATTTCTATCAACACCACCAATAGTACAATTGTTTCTATAAGCAAAGTGAATCAGAATACATTTCTTATTTCCAAGAAAAACCTATCACCAACAAAACAAACACCTTTTCAATCACGTTAATTCTGAATTCTCATTCATCAACATCCTTTATTTCTATAGGAAACCTATAAATTGAAAAAAAATAGCACCAAAACACAACTTGGGACTAACATATAGTTGATCATGATCTGAGAGTGATTTGGACTAGAGGTGCATCGATTCTTGGGGGAGAGCATGATGACTAGTGTGAGTGGTTGGTGGTCCAATCAGGGGTTCAAAAGTGTGGTCAAATCCTATTCAATATATTTTCATGCTAAATACTAGTATTATTATTTACAAATGGGTTTAGATAGAGTATATATGTCAGAATCGAGCTCTAGATGATGTTTTCAATGATCCAAGAGTGACTTGAATCATAAGCAAGCCAATGATCGAGGTAGAAAATGGCAAGTAGTGTAGGTGGTTTTTGATAAAACCATGAAATTACACTAAGCATCAGTTTCAAACTTTGGTGTGAGATTTTTTATTATTATAAGATGCCTTTATGAGGTATGGCATTGATATTGGTATATATGATGACATATTAGTGGTTGAGACTGATCATTTTTAGGAGAGGTTGGTTAGAGGTGGATTGGCTATTGTTACACACATAATTAGATTTGGTGATTTGAGGTGCATAATATATCAATCATGTTGTTGGATCATTTGAAATGTTATTTTTATAGGTGATTTCTATGTTAGGGAACACTATAGATCAAAATTATCCTTTGAAAGTGGGGTCTTATTGTGGGGATAACCATAGGAAACAAATAAACCGATGGTGGGTGCTTTGGTGTTTTGGGATAGATGGGTGTGTCTGAGCACCATCATGGTATTCATGATGGTGGAAAGTAAGTAAGTCATATTTTGAGGAATAGTGAAACTTATTTTTTGGTGTTTCACAAAGAAATATTATTTGACATTTGTGGATAGAATGAAGAGGGTTAACCGTGAATTGATGAATAAGGTATGTTGGTGGTGATGAATGGAGGACCATCACGACTTATATAGGATGAGAAGTGTTATGGTGGGGATTTTGTAATGACCCAAAAATTTTAGGATCATTAAGGAAATTTGAATTTTTAGTCTTAGAGTTGGAAACTCTTTGAGAATTGGGTCTTATATAAGAAATATATTGGTTGGAACATCTCTATGATATGTTTTTGGATAGGGATTGAGACCCTAGAGGTGTACCAAGTTCTCAGGTAGGCATTGGATTGGGGTCGAGCTGATCCCACATTTTTTCTATTTTTTTGGATATAGGTGGTAGGTTAAGCCATAACCCATAGGTCATACTATGACTCATATGTCATGCTATGATGTAATGACCTAATAACCTTGGGGTTTTCATGATAAGTACATTCACAATGCAACCCCTTTTTGTTAGGACATAATGACCTACCATAAGTTGTCGTGACGTGAAGGGTGTGAGAGACTTACTTTTGTGGGTGGAATGTTATGACCCATGATGGGTCAAAACATAATGGATATGGGTTAGGGATCAATCCCTCTACCTTGGGTGGTCAAAATACAACGTTGGAGGGTCACTTCATGATGTGTCTAGGTGTGGAGGCGCTTCACCTCAATCCTCAAGGTCACGCCGTGACACATCACCTGGGATATTTTTAGTAGAGTAAATGAGATATTAAATTCCCACTTGGACCATATGAATACAAATTGAGATGGGTGTATAATCCTTGATCTGAATTCCACTCAATTGGTGCCTCGTACCTGGTTGGACACATGGCCTCAAGTTCATTTCCCCAAACTCTAGAGGCTTTCAACTAGTAGCGAGGGACTAGGGTGTGATAGTGGGGAAACTATGCCCTCACTGGCAGAGTGTAACATAGAAGAAATAATAATAATACAATAGTGGAAGTAGTAAACAACATAAAATGGAAGTAAAAATTGGAAGAATGAAATTAGAAGTAACCAAACATCATTCCATATAAAAGATGATGCAACGTGTTATTTTCTATGAAAACAACCAAAACATGTTACACTATAGTAATACAAAATATAAGTATCAACAGTACAAAAAGGAACAAAATAAACTCAGAATCATCCCAAGGCTTGGCTTGGTCCCATTCTATCCTTCTTCTAAATAGAAATAAAGTACCTATAGAAGGGTTATTACCCTTATGGACACCTGCAACCACATAATGTTTTTGGGCCCAAAAACATTACCCAATTAGGGTGTAAGACTAAATCCTAGTAGGCAACCACCCAAGATCTGTGCTGATCAATTAGTGAATATATATAAAAGGCATTGTACAATAGTGAAAATAGTAACTAGAAGATAGTAAAAAGTAAACAGTTCTACAAGTAAGCACAACAGATGTCTCAGGATACCATCTAAGAAAGTATAAGTGAATGACAAATACAAGATTGGGCTTTGGCTTGGTAGGCACCTCATATATCATTATTCAGTTCAAAGAGAAAATGATCTCATCCATTACATCATGGTTCACTCAGGACAAATTATAGTAAGTGAACCATCACCCTAAGGCATAGAAAAACCCCAACCAAAGGCATATCCAAATTTCACCCACAGGAATATCAAATCCTCACCCACAGGCACAGAAAAACCTCTCCCTCAGGCATAGTAAAACCTCACCCTCAACCATAGAAAAACCTTGCACATGGGGATAGAAAAACTAAACCAAAGGCATATAATATTAAAAGCAAGGACCAACCTCATAAGTCTTGGATTTTAAAATACTCACATGGGTTGGATTTATAGCAAGCAACATGAAAATTAAACCATTACATGGATTCCACAATTATAAACTCATGTGGGAAGATATCATAATAAGCAGCACATGTAATTTAGACTATTACATGGTTTAACAATAATTAGCTCACATGGAACATTTATTATAAAGATCCTATAAAGTAATCTAAACCATTATAAGGCTTAAACATTTATATAATCACATGGGATGTTCACGTCACAAGCTTAACAAGTGAATTAAAATATGACAACGATTGAACAATTATACTAACATGGGGAATTATATAACAAGATTAACGTGTGAATTACACTATGACAAGGATTAACTATCAACTATCTCACATGGGTGATTCATTAAATTAACCAATTCTATTTTTAACAACCTATTATTTGAATCAAAGTCATGACCATAGGCATCCTAATCCAAATGGATAAACATTGGTCTTCCAAGGGAAAACACACCCACAGGGTGGCCCAAAATCATGGTAAACAACCTCAAACATGATTCATATCACATAATTAATTACCTAAACAACATTAGGAAATAACACAAGAAAAATCTCAATAAAATAGAATCCCTAAAATGGGAGTTCATAACTACATTAAATATATTCAACATGACAATCACCGAAATACATGAGACCACCTACCTTGTAGTCATACGACCCTCCTCATCTAACATCAACCTCTAATTCGAGTAAGAACAAAGTAAATCTATAAAATGAGAAAAAAACACTCAACCTTTGATAACATGATTGAGAGACATAATCACAAATAAAGGCTCAAGAGTAATCAAGATCTTACTTATTCGGTTCCAATGCATCATATGATGATCAAAATGGAGTTTAGACAGATAATCGGGAGCCAAAATGAGCTCTGATGATGCTGCTCACGATACCTAGGTGAGGGGTTCTGTCAGTATGAAGAAAACGAGGATAATGCCTATTTTATCAAAAAAATAAATTGCATGACATGTACATGAAAATTCATGGTGTATATATACTAGATCTTATTTTATTTTTACTTCCTCTTCCACATCATAAATGAGTCATGCCGACATGGATACATGACATGTACTTGGAATAAATGGTGTGTAACCACCGAGTCAAGTTGTGAAAGGCCTACAGTCAGAATTTGACCCCTTTTAATCCTTTTCCATAAGTAAAGAACAAAAAAGAAATGATTCATACCTCAAAAGAAGAACTGGGTTCTTACAAACTTCCCCCTAAAATCAATTCATCCCTAAATTACCCTTCCAAGGGTGGTCAAGGAACATCTGCAAACAACTTTATCCACTGTGATCATACATCAACCTACCTCTCCCATGTATTGTTCTATACCTGGTCATGATTCTATAACACCAGTACTAAAGGAACATATTGGCCATAGATAACCTTCGTGGTATGATCCATAATTCTAAATTGATGCTCCCCAAAAGACACATTTACCTATAAATCAACCTCATCGGGTTGAAAGGCATGAGACCGGTCTAAAAAGCAATGACATAATTGAGAAACGTGGAAGACATTGTGAATACCCTAATAAAACTAAGGTAACTACAACCAATAGGCAACCAGATCGACCCTCGAGAGAATCTCAAATGGCTTGACCTATCTTGGTGAAAGAATACCCTATCTTTTGATCCTAATAGGTACCAACCTCAGTGTAACATGTAGGAAAAAATGATCCCCAACCTTGAAATCTAGAGGTCATCTATAACGATTGACATAATATTTCTGATGAGACTGTGTAGTATCCATATGCTTCCAAATCAATTGAACCTTTGTAGTGGTCTCTTAGAAAATATGAGGTCCCATCATTGATACCTATCCAACCTCAAGCCTACATAGGGGTGATCAACATGGTCTACCGTAAAAAGACTCATAAGGATCCATTTGAAAAGTATCCTGAAATCTATTATTATAGGTGAAATCAACCAAGGGTATGTGTCTCTCCCATGAAACCTTGAAATCTTGGAAGCATGGCTGAAGCACATCCTCCAGTACTGAAATCATGCACTCTATTTTTACATCTGTCTGAGGGAGGTAACCTGTGATTTGAATCACCTATATACCCAACACCCTATATATCCCTTTCCAGAAATGAGAATTAAACTGAGCGTCCCTATCTGAAATGATAAAATGTGGGACCCCGAGAAATTGTACAATATCACGGATGTAAACCTCCTAATATCATCAATACTAAAGGTTTCCTTGATCGGTAGGAAAAGTACAACCTTCATGAGCTTGTGAAGAACAACTTATACAACATCGTTACCACGTCACCTCTTCTGTTAGGAAACCCTAAAAGGCACACCCCTAATTGTTCTAGAAATTCTACCAGCATGTTTCCCCTTAACTGGGTGAACACAAACACAACTGAGGTCATAACAGTGGCCTCATAGCAAAGAACTTTCAAACTTAACAAAACTGTTCACACAATATTCCATTGAAAGGCATTGCAGACTTTCAAATCACACCCACCTTAAAATAGAGGAGTGTTCAACTAGTTTCCTCAAACCATACAAAAATAACTATAAGAATAATGAGTCAAACTATCATTGGATTACTTATCTCCAAAACACACGACTTAAGAGGATGGTGTTTTTCAACAGGACGCAACACCTTCTCCCAGGGAACCACACATCCACAACGAACTGATTCACCAAAGACCATACTTGTCTCTTGGTGATTCACCCTTGTCAAAACATCCACATATCAGTAAAAAGTAACATTCCACAACATGAGTAAAAGATAAAACCATATCCATCCCACTAGAATCATTACCCCTTTTCAAAGCATCACATCTGAGCCTGACTATAAGTCTGAGATAACCTCAGATTCATCAACTCAGAGTCCAAGGAACTCGCAAAGGTGGTCCATACTCCCCATTACAAGTTAGACTTTGGTACAAGGCCAAAAGTTTACATAAGAACATAGATTGAAACCAGAGTGGAACTCACTTAGCAGTCGGGTCAGTGAAAATTAGTAGGAATACATAGTCCATTCAAGGTACTCTTATATGGGAACCCAAATATAACTCACAATTTTCCAAGCCTTAATGAAGACCACACATCAGCATAAAATAGATAAAAGAGATCACGAAGTATCCCAAAAGCTTTAAATGTAGTGCAGTGTATAACCGATGCTATCTTAGTGCATCCAAGATGATATTAAGATAGGGGACAAGCATGTCTCTTAAGAAAGATCACACTAATAGGATTTCAAGGATCACTAGAAAATGATAACCCAACCACTACTGGTCAACCTTCTGAAAGAAAATCAGATTCACTTGCTGACACATCATCATTTAACTGACTGTAATACCTTTATCTTGAGGAATTTCCATGATAGTTCACACTTAAAAAACGTGGTCCATTCAGGATCATAAATGCCTCACAAGGACTACACAAACAACCAAAATGCAACAACATTGTATTATCAAGCAAAAATCAACATGAAACAATACTCACAAGTCTCAAAGGCATTCAAGTAAAATTGATAATTTCCAAATGGTCATGATTATGATCCTTTTACATAGAAGTACACACTTAAATAGAACCGACATGACGCTCCACACCTAGGAGTGTCCTAGATGTTGAGAAGAAGAACTAACCACCCTCAAACACACTAGTTCAGAACTAACATAAATGTACAAGTTTCATTCCACAGACCACAATCACTATCTCTTATCACTTGGCATAAAATTTAAAATTAAACTGACCAGCATGTTAAAATACCCATGTCCCAGAAATTCCTCCCGAGTAGTGGGATAAACTTGGTTCTATAATTCTCAGGTCACTATACTCCGAAGATAACCTGAGGACACACACAAAAACTCAAAGCTCAACAATTTAACTGAACTCAACAGTTTATTTAAATATTTAACACTCGACGAGTACCATGTATGTCAACATATACTACCCCAAGTTTACAATAGAAAATGACACATTATGGGTACTATTCATAGGCTGTCCACCCTATGCATCATAGTACCAGATGGCTCATGTAGGAACTGGCTCAAAATAACATCAGCTACACAACCATTTACACAGATGATGATATACTAAGTCACCCATCACTTGATGAAATAGGGGTTCACACAACCTACTAAGCAACTGTCTAGGCTCGAGGCATGTCTAACCTACTGAACTAAGAATGCCTCAATGATCATTCTTATATAAAGTGTTAAGATTCAAAAAATATCGCAGCTCAAAATCACATATATCAAATCGGATAGGTCAACACCTTCCTCTAAACACACATCCCTCTTACATCCCCATTGTTTAGGTCTAGGTGTCTAATAGAGAGAGATACAACCAAAATACCATTATGAATGCCGAGTTTTGTCAAGTCAAACATCGAGAGGCATCCTACATGGGATCCTCCAGGTAAACACGAGTGAAATCATCCTACATGGAATACTTGAACGATAAACAAGAGAGGAATCCTAAAACATGGATCCTCAAAAATGGTACACATAATAGGGATCCTACAAGAATCTCCCTAGATCAACATGTTGGGAAGGAATCCTATAGAGGATCCTTAAAAGTAATTGGTCTCATTGCATCATAGGCCAGAAGGGAAATTCTTACATGGGAAACATCCTCAAAAGAATAGATCACGAGAGATGACTCACATCTCATCTCAAATCAATTGTCTCAATAAGGTTGGTTCAAACACCCAACCAATCATTCATGCTTTTGTCTCACTCTTAGGAGACAACTAAAAATGATAACTAGAGGAAGAACTTATCCATTTAGGTATATGCCCCAAAACACCCATTAGGAGTCATCAAATTTCTCTATAGGTTTCACTATCGTGATCTACATAGAAAACTACTTAGAAATAATTACTATCAGGTTCAAAACTGATAAAGTTGGAAAATAGGAAAATACCATTAGAGGGTTCCAAAAGAGGTATACACCACATGTAGACCCCATATGCGATGTGTACTCTTAAGCTCTCACATGGGCGTGTACCTCTGCTAGTATAGGCATGTAAACACCCCAGGTACAAGGCGTGAAAGTAGGATACACAGCATATACACAAGTATCCCCTCTTGGCCTTGTAATTTTACCTGACCAAACTCACATGGGGTCTACCTATATAAAACTACATGGTATGTACCAAAATTACATGGATGTTTACTTTTCGAAGACCTTTATTCCGTGTTCTTTACATGTTCGGACACACGGTAACATACCACACAACGTGTACTATGAGTACATAATGTGTAAATGAGAAAATAAATCTTATTTTCCCAAAAAGGAAGAACACATGGAATGGTAGGCTAAACTATATTCTCTGTAAATTGGTTTTTTCAGAACAAAAACTCTAGATTTCCTAGAAAAACCCTACTCTTTTGAAAAACCTATCAGTTGTATGCCAAATTTTGATCCGTGAGGGTCCATACTCTCAGCGAATCAAAGTTTTCCACCCAAGAATGACATATCACAATAAAATTCTATACAAAAGGATGAAACAAGATCCACCAAATTTTCATCCAAGAGGGACCATACAACTCATGGACCAAAGATTGGTGTCCATACAATTTGAACCTCACCACATACCTATACACCTATCACAACAGTAGGTATATATATCATGGAAACTATCATAATAGCTTGCGTATCTATATTAACATCTATCATAACATAATAGAATCTATAATGCTTCTAAATGTCCTACAAAGAATGCATGACATGCAATTTTTAACGAGTTCTTATATGATGAATGAGATGGAATACCCTCATCTCATTTGATTGAAAAAAAATAAAAACACAATAATATCAATAATAACTGCCCAAAAGAAGTGCACAACCTAATGGTGAAATTGAAGTAACTATAACAACACAAAATCCAAAAAATCACAATTCAATTTGAGGCAATTTGGCTTTTCCCAGTACATGGGGTAACTACTCCTGGGAACAGTTTATTGCCAAACTCTATTTCCTTTCTATCCCTATCTATTGTCACTAAATAGTAAGGAATACTGGAAAATAAACTTTCTATGATACCACTTTTTAATGTCTCAAATTTGGATGCCACTCAACTGGTGCCCTGTACCCAGTTGCCCACATGGCCTCAAGTGCATTTCCCCAAATGCTAGAGGATGCCGACTAGTAGCGAGGGCCTAGGGTGTGATAGTGGGGATACTATGCCCATATTTTCCATGTATAACACAACAGAATAAATAATAATACAATAACATAAGCAGTAAATAACATACAACTGAATTAAATAGTGGAAAATTGGTATTAGAAGTAACTAAACATCATTCCATACAAAAGATGATATAACATGTTATGTTCTAAGAAAACATCCAAAACAAGTTATAGTAAAATAATAAATAATATAAGTTGCAACAATACAAAAAGGAATAAACGAAACTAAGAAGCATCACAAGCCTCGACTTGGACCCATGCTCTCCTACTCCTAAATAGAAATAAGGTAGCTATAGAAGGGTTCTTTCCCTTATCGACACCTCCAACAACCTAATTTGTATGGCCCAAAAAAATGACCCAAATAGGGTGTGAGACTAAATCCCAATAGGCAACCACCCAATATATATTCTAATCGATCAGTGAATATATATATAATAGACAGTGTAAAATAGTGAAAGTAGTAATTAGAAGATACTTAAAAGTAAAAAGTTCTACAAGTATGTATAATATATGTCTCAAGAGACCATCTAAGAAAGTAAAAGTGAAGACTGAATCCAAGCTTGTTCATTGTCATGGAACACGCATCATATATAATTATTCTTTTCAATAAGAAACTGAGCCCATTCATTTCATCATTGCTCACTCATGACATAGTACTGTAAGTGAACCCTCACCCACAAACATAGAAAACCCCCACCCATAAGTATAAAATAACCCCACCCATAGGCATAGTAAAACCTCACCCGTAGGTATAGCAGAACCAAACCAAAGGCTTCCAATATAAACAAGAAAGGAACAACCTCATAAGTCTTGTCCTTTCAAATACTCACATGGGATGGATTTATAATAAGAAACATGTAAATTAAACTATTACATGGCTTCCAAAATTATAAACTCACTTGGGAAAATATCATAACAAGTAGCACATGTAATTTATACTGTTACATGGTTTAACAATATTGAGCTCACATGGAAAATATAATATAATATTTCTATAAAGTAATATAAACCATTAGAAGGCTTAAAAATTTATATTCTCACATAATAAGTTCACATAAAAATCCTAACAAGTGAATTAAACTATCATAGGGATTAAAAATTTATACATACATGGGAAAATTATATAACAAGCCTAACATGTAAATTACACTATCAAAAAGCTTAACTATCAAATATATCACAAGGGTGATTCATTCAATTAACTAATTCCATTTTTGACAACCCATTAAGGTATTCAGAGGCATGCCTATATGTATTCTAGGCCAAACGGCTAAACATTTGTCTTTTAAGGAAAAACTCACCCATAGGTGGCCCTAAATCATGGTAAACAACCTCAAAAATGCTTTATATCACATAATTAATTACCTAAACAACATTAAGAAATAACATAGGTAAAATATCAGTCAATACGACACCCTAAAGTGTGATCATGGCACACTGACACATATATTCAACATGACAATCATCGAAAGGCATGAGACCACCTACCTCGTAGTCATACGACCCTCCTCATCCAACGTCAGCCTCTAATTTGATCTAGAACGAAGTAGATTTACAAAAAGAGAAAAAATTATCAAACTTTAACATCATGGTCTAGAGATGAAATCATGAAGAATGGATCAATAGTAATCAAGAGCTTACCGATTGGGTTCCAACACATCTGATGCCAATCGAAACATAGTTTAGACGGATAATCAGGAGCGAAAATGAGTTATGGAGCTGCTACTCACGATACCCAGGCAAAGGGTTCTATCTGCCTAATGAAAATGAGGATACTTCCCATTTTACCCAAAAAATAAATTACACACCATGTACATAAAAATACACAGTGTGTATATTCCATATCCTCTTTTCTACTTACTTCCTCTTCCACGTCATAAATGAGTCATGCCGACATGAATACATGTATGTAACCACCAAGTAAAGTCGTGTATGTCCTGGAGTCAACATTTAACCCTTTTTCCTCCTTTTTCATAAGTATAAATCAAAAGATAAAATATTCATACCGCAAAATAAGAATCATATTCTTACAGTGTGGGGGATGGGGTGGGGTTGAATCAGGTGTTTCTAACTTTTTATCAAATTCTAAAATTTAATTTAACAATTTACCACCTTTTATCTTTGAAACTATTTTTATAGTTAATAAAATTAGATATTTTATTATTTAACCTGGAATATGAACCTATATAAAATTAATTAAACTAAATAGAGACCAAAAAATTGTTTTTACAAGGTCCATCCCCACCTAAGAACATAATGTTTATAGTGCTAAAGATTTCTGAGTCATAGATTCTATACAATTATCTTGTAATCAATTACAATGGGTGTGGGGAGATATCATCCTACAACCATAAAGAATCCAGAATTCTTCACTACCTAAAAAAATTGAAGGGTATTTACACTACATCATAGAGTTTTAATTCTCCCAAATGGTATTAATTTTTTTTTCTTCATTAGTTATGTAGATCACCAATCTGTCAATGGATGTTGCTGCATCCAAAAAATGTTCTCTTTTTTCTCAAATATAGTCTTCAAATCCATTTAGATAATATACTAAACCTCATGTAACTTGATCTATATAGGACAAAAAATTTCCTATATATATTCTTATGAATTTGTTTATTGGGTTCTCAAATCAATATTTGAGTTCCTTAACAGCAAAAAAATATTCTACAGATATCCCTACATGTTTTTATTTCCAAGTCTCTTCTTATTATACACCTATTTTACTAATTATGAAATACTATGTATCACATGATCTAACTTTATAACTATATTTTCCTATTCCTTAAATTTTCTTATTCTTGTTCAATACTAAGATAGTTATTCACTTCAATATAGGATCAAATTATTCCCTTATTTGGGAGCTACACAGTTTTCTCGTCTTTAAATTTTTCATGAGATTTCACTCTTCTAAAAAGGGTTGCTAGCCTTTTTCAGTATCAGTGTAATTATTTAATTCTTGTGACCTTTTAAATTTCCATAAAGTTAAATATTTCAAGAGCTATACATAAGAAAAATAAACATCATGCCCCCTAATATCCTCCATATCTTTGGCCAAATTTTTTCATGTGAGTGTGTCCCCCATGACCACCACTGAAATTCTTGGAGTTCCCTTTATTATATTTTATTCACATTTTCATCTTGTCCACAAAATTATTAATTTATTTCTATATCAACTTTGATATTATTATTCTCCAAATATTTCACTATAAATATTCTATAAATTCATTCTTTCAAAGATATATGAAAATATATACTGGAAAATAAAAAATTGAACACCCTCTTACAATGTGAGAGATTTTGAAGATAATAACACAACTTAAAATTTAATATTCAAACACTCAGAATCCATCTTAGATTTTATTTTTCATTCCCAAATCATTTATCATGAAACAATTTTTTTGATGTATTTAAGAATAAATATAATCTCGATCATTGATTGATTTGAGCTCCCAGAACTCCTTTAAATTTGAAAACTAATATTGATTTTCAAATATCCTCATTTTAAAATCATAATATAGTGGAACAATGATATTTTACATCCCTTATACTTTAATTTTTCTCAAATAAATACTGAATCATGGATTGAAGAATTACCAGGATGTTTTAATTATGAAATAAAAAATTCAACACCATGAAATTTTATTTTGGCTTCAGAATATACAATTTTGGAAATTATTATTTTTTCTCGAAATTATGATAACATGAAATAATTGGATAGAAATTAGATACACCATTTTATAATGCATTCTGATAAGTCTTACAAAGTTATAGAAAATTTCATATTCACCCATCTAGGAATTATTACAGGCACTATATGTAGCCTATGACTTTGACAAAATGTCAGATATAAATAGACATCCTATATGGATTTATAACTCTTTTGAAATATGAAACCTTTTTCAATTATATGACTCTTACATAGAAAACAATAGATTTATATGATCTTCCATGAAGTCTTACAGACTCCAAATTCTAGCTAAGTAAAAATTCATACATGGTTCACATATTATTACACCCACTTCAACGTCTTATGTGAATATCAAAATGAATTACATGATTCTTGAAAGGATTACATTATAAAAAGTCTTATGTGCATCAAGTAAAGTATTATGAGGTCTTTCCTTTATAAAATTTAGGATAACTGTGAAGTCTTATGCATAGAAAAAGAAAGTCATACACCCATCAGATAAGTATTTTTATCTTTTTGGGTTTTCTTATAAAATAATTGGAAGTCTTAAAAAATCCATAGTTATCCATTTTTATAACACATGAGACGAATTCATATGAAAACTTATAATGTCTTACAAAAATTTAGGAGACCTATGAAATCTTTAAATCTTATCAAATTTTGGCTTTATTTCCAGAATTTGATATTAATTAAAGTAAAATTAAAATGACTTCAAATCATCCTAGGGACTTTACAACCTCTTCAAATAATCCCAGAACAACTTAAAATAATATGGGAATTATAATAATAATTTGAAAACCACTTGATCTTGTTTATAAGGTATTCCAACATGTTAAATACTAAAGTTATATTATTAAAAGTACCACACCACCTTCTCATTCGAGTTTTCAACTCAAATTCTTCAAAGCTTCATCCAAGTGGTAATAGGCTCTGAATTCAATACACTTCATGATAAATTACACAATGATGGTTTCCCATTAATTAGATATATTATATCAAAACTTTAAACATGTTTTATACTTTATAAATAAAGATATATAGTATTTTCATCACCAGTTCAGTATCCAACTTCTCCATTGTTAACTGTTTTATACAACACATATCTAGAAACTATATTTTAAATTTGGATTATCTTTTAAATATTTTGATCTATATGCTTATAATTGAATATTCTAAGCCAATTTAATCAAGTATAAGTAATAAAAATTACTGTTTAATTTATTATAATTGAAACACATTCAATATATTTGTTGAAAAAAATATGGGAATCATCTTTATGTTCTTTATTAGGTTGATACTTACTCCATCAAATAATACCACATGACATAAATATTGACACTTATTAGAAAAAAGTAAAACCAAAACAAGGAACTTCAATCTCTCACTATGTGTTTATTTCAAATACCAATAATAACTTCAGATGAATATATATTAATATATTATCAGCTATTCAGTTTTCCTCTCTCCCTTATCGATAATAAATATAGATGAAGAAATTTTTTTCTCACATTCATTGATACCATGGGTGTAGGGGAATTATTTTCAGTGGAAAATTATTCTCCCCATCACTCTTCAAAATTTTTATAATTATCCCCCCTTCTATTCTCCTCTTTATTCTTTCTGCCCTTATTGATAGATTAAACTAATTTCCATAAGTGAAATGCGGCATAACATTTTCTTAGAAATTTGACATCAACTAATAATTTTTTTTTCTAACTAGGATAACCCAGTGTTGAAAAAGTTTAATCAATTTAGAAAAAAAATCTGGCCATAAACATTAGTCAAGGAGATACCGACCAAAAATGTACTTCTTAGGGGCTATTAAAATATATTTCAAGATGTTTTATAAATCACATTAAACTTCAAAAAAAAACATAAAAATGATTGAAGTTATAATTTATTATCCCCCTATTTCATTAGATAGTAATCCCCCCTTTATGATCATATTCAATAAAATCCAAAATAAAGATGGGAGAGTGAAAATCATACCACAAGATTCAAATTTTAAAAGTGGTTATCTAGAATTAAATATCTGAAATGTGTTATACAAATATCTATAATTTTTATCTTTTGATATTTATCCCTCAAGTTATGGTCATGATATATTACCATGGTTTATTTTCTTTAAAAATATTCTCTAATAATTTTGATACCAATTGATATGTATGATACTAAATTATGATATGTCAAGTAATATGTTTCAAGGAGACACAAAGATAAAAATTAAAATATTTTCCATGATGAATATGTCTTAATTCTATATGAGCATCAAAAAATTAAATTGTACTATTTTTTTTCTCCTTAAATTCCTCATATAAGAAGTAAAAATTGAAAGAATTGGAATAAGAATATTTTTCATCAACTCATTAATGAGATCAATAAGGGTGTAACTTGTTTATTATCTTATAAACTCTTTTATTTGAGGCTATAAAATATCTGTAACTCTCCATTCGTTATTAAACCTTGATTATACAAATGTTATCACCTTTGAGAAGTAGGTATTTAATAATAATTTAATCTTTTTCATTATTTAGAATAATATTCATTACATGATCTATCAAAGAATATCCATTATTTTATGGATCCTCCATCGTCCTATCCAATTCTAACCAGGATTTCCATATTTTCAAACATTTATTTTTCACTTTCACATCATTATTTTGGTGGGTTTATCATTTTTAACACTAGAAGTCATTCGTACTTTCCCTTTATTTTTCAAATTTTTTCCCTATTTGGGAATCCATGTTATGCACTTAGTTTATATATTTCTTTATTCCTATACCACATCCACACACCTCTCTAGTATCCTTTTATTTATCATTTTTGGAAAAACATTCATGAAATTCATATTCTGTATATTATATTCCAACAACCAAACCATTCTAAACATAAATTTCTTAGATTGATTATTTTATTACTATTTCTATATTTCTCCCTTATTTATTAAAATTCATGTACATCTTGTACCTGTCGATAATTTGTCCTCTCTTAATGTAGTATAATAATATTTTTTATATTGGTTTTACATTTTTCTTATCTTTATTAATTGATCTCTTGGGAGTGATTTTTTCTACCTTCCTTTTCTAATTATACCCTAATATAGACTTATCTTATTTTATAACCTATTATTTGAACTGTTGTGGAATTCTATTATTAGATGCATGAGATTAGTACTAGTTTGGTACACACCATCACTCTTCCTCTTAATCAACAAAATTTTTGAAAAAATATTATAATTTTCCTAGTGATTCAAATATGTTTTATAAAGTTATATTTTTCTACTTCAATGAGTTTTTATTAAAAAACGTATATTTCTTCTTGGTTTTATATTTTCTACCTTTAAATTATGGCCTTATAAAACATCCATTTGTTGAAATTTTTTCCAGTAATCAACGTCCTTATGTTTGAACCACTGAAAATAATGACTATTTTCTACAAAATGCTTCCTTTTTCTTGTACAGTTGGTCTAGCAAGAATTTTATACTTGAAGTTTTTATGTTAAAAAATCATTATTTTTTTCTCTATATGGGTAGTTGTTTTTCTTGTATATTATTACATCCAACATTGATACATTAATGGGTTTATCATTTTTTTTATTTATATTTTCCTAGATTTTTTACATTAGTCCTACAGTAATAGTTGAAACAGATTTAATTGAAGAAGATTTATTTGGAGTGAGATATCTTTTTCCATGTGATTATATTAGATATATCTATAAAGGATATAAATATATTTTCCCACCATTTTTAGTCTTCTTAGAAGTAATAAAATTCTCTAACATTTATATAAAAGCATTTATATTTCCATATTCTTGTGAAGATTCTGCTTGGGTGATATTAATATTTCTTATATTTACATCAAACTCAAGGAATTTCATGTTAATAACACACTTTTGGTCTTAAATCATTTTAAAAATATCTTCACAATCTTTATACAGCTTACTCATCTGATCCTAATGCATTTGGTTACTCTCTAGGAAATAATCTTCAAGCTCTTTTCTTTTCTTTTCCTTCACTTCCACATGAGAATCCTTGACATTCCTAGAGACTTTATATAATTTATCCAATACATGGATTAATTATTTAACAAATTTATCAAATAATTCAATCTCAAAAATAGATCTTTTCAATTATTTATAAATCATAGGAACCTTTTCATTATAAAGTAAGATAGAGTCTTACTTGTATTTAACCAGTTTTGTGAGAGTCCTATAAATGCTTACCTTTTTAGCTAATGCATCCTCCATTCCATCAGCTTAAAAATTCACCTATTAAATTCCATAATTCATCCCGTTTTTTAATAATAGTAATATATATATATATATGTGTGTGTGTGTTTGTGTGTGTGTAAAAACTTGAATAGATATATTTTCCACGAAATCATTTAATTTTGAATAAAAATCCCTGAGTGATTCACTAAACTCATATTCATCACAAATTGTACTTATATCATCAGAGGAATAATCTTAAATTTTTTTTCAATATATTTACCACTCTATGAAACATTAGGTAATGGTTATTTATCTATATATTATATATATTTTTAAGATTCTTTATCTCTATCTTTTTCATGTTTCTAAAAGTCTTAGAAGAGAAATATATATTTTAGGTACTATGAATAAAAAGTATTTCTTCCATTAGAGGAAATTCTCTAAACACTTCAAATATGTACCATCACATCTACAACTTATTTTAAAGGTATTTTTCATTTAATTTCCATTCTTGTTTTCTTTTGGGGGTTTCCCAAGCATTTTGGTGGAAATTGCGGGTTTTCAAAATTTGTCCCAAATCGTGAGCCCATTTATAGATTAAAAAATAATTTTTTTCTTTAATAAATCCTTAAATTTTAAATATTTTTTACCCATTACACACCGAAATTCTAATATTCTAGTATATTAAATCCCCCATATCAATTTGGACCCCATATGAATGCATAAGAATGATGGATTTGGATTTTTATTAAGGTATTGGGTCATCCCATAACCCCATTTCCTTCTTTAAATTATTTTGTAAAAATTTTAATATCAAATTAATTGTTATATTTTTTTGGTTATTAAACCTCCCACCCAAAGAAAAAAACCCAAGTATCACCCCAATTATCTATTTCAACACTTTGATCTCATTTGAATTGTGGATTAGGGTGAAACTTCTCAGGGATTCTAAAATCATCTAGATTTGAGAAGGTAATTTGATTCTTTCATAAACCTTCCAATTTTCAATATTTTCCCACATTTCAGTCCCCAATTGACCTACTCAGCATCATTCGAGCCTCCCTACCAGTTCTGGTTACTTATTGATTCAAATTTTGGTGGATTTGGGGCAATTTCTTCAAGATCTATCAATTAAGTGAGTTTCCTCCCATGTTCCTCCCATTTTCTTAGGGGTTATTTCACTTTTCTTGAGGTTCTAAAATTTAAAGAATCTAGGGTTCATACATAGGGTTTTCTTTTATTTAATTTTGGTCTTTCATATTAGGTACGTATTTCACTTCCTTGTGGTGTGGTGGGGGTTCCATTGATGTTTCACATAATGGTTTGGAATTTTTGGCACAAATGGTATGTGATTCTATGTTGAAGCATTATTTGATGAGTTTGTTTTTGTTTATTTATATTTTTAGAATTTTTCTCTTACATTATTTTTTTTGGAACTATTTTTGGTAGCATTGATTAATAATTTAGTTTCAAAGTTGCATATTTGTTTGAAAATGTGTGTTTCTCATGTGTATCTTTTGTGGTATTATTTGAGGTAATTTTATAACATTTTAGAGTGGTTTAATAAATGTTTATAGGGCTAAACACTCTTTTTTGGATTGGTATTGGTGTGATTTTGGCCTTAAAAGAGTGTTTTGAAATGGATTTTGTGTGGAAAACATGGTTATACCACTTGGGATTATTTTATGAAAATTGTAAATGATTTATTGAGTTAAACAAGGTGGGAAAAGGATGTACATGTAATGTTTTGGTGAGTGTGTTAAATTAATATGGGGTTTTTAAAGGTAAAGTTGTTATTTAAGATTTCAATCATTTTTAGAATGTTTTATAAATTTACGAAACAATTTATCAAATTGCAAGAAAGGCGCGAAACATGTTTTTGGGCTATTTTATGTGGGTATGATTTCCCACATGGATTTGAATGAAAAGGAGATCATGTGATATGTGTGTGGTATGTTTTGTGTGTGTGTGTGACTTAGAAGTGTTATTTTCATGTGAAAATTGTATTTCATGGCTTGTGGAACTTGTTGGAGCACAAGAGGGAAAACCCACATATCTAGGTGGGTGGACGTGTACATGTATGCTAGTGATCCGGTGGAATTTGGCCCATGTTTCACCTAGAAAGTTTTACAATACAAAACTAACTAAAATAAGATGATGATGATGATATTGTGGAACCACTAGGTCAGGGGTATTCTCCGGAATAGTGGGTCGTGAGCATGAGAACATATATTGTGATGGTTACTTTCACCGAGATATGAGGTACCTGGGATCCACTATGAGCTAGTGCATAGGGGTTATTTCCCATTTCTTATGATCATTAGATACTTTATACTTACCATAGGCATACAGTATGTTTGGATGAAAAATTAAGTATCTTTAAAATTCTATTTAAATTTGTTGATTCTTTAAAGTATCCCACATTAAAACTGTATTTATTTAATGTTTCATCTCTTTAAAATTATAATTAGCATTTCTTGTTTACAAAACTTGCAAGATTTGTGTCTTATAATGATTATCACATGGAATCTTTTAGTAGTGGAATCCTACTGGGATTTGTCTCACACCCTACTTATACCTTTGGGTGCAAGTAGACTTGTTTATTTTGTTAGAATTTTGGGTAAAGATTTTAGTGTCAATGGTTTGGGTTTCTATCGGTCCTTCTTAGTGTAGTGTTGTGGAGATGGCATGAGGGCGGTGCCTCCTTCTATAAAAAGGTTCTATGGCTGACCATTTTTTTTCTTAATTTGTTATAGTATTTTAGAATTGTTCTATATTATGTAATTAAATTCGGAATTTTTGTAAAAGATGGTTTGTTTTAAAGAATCCAGATTTGTTACATTGGATTTGTTTTGTTGTTTTATGTTTATAAACTCAGTTAAATCATTCCCAAATTGCATTTTGTGATACTCGACCACTTTTTCCGGACCGTGGGGGTCGGTAACTCCCTTCGGGCCATGCCACAAGCTAGGTCGAGTGATATTTTTGATGGCATCCAGATTCTGTTCGTGACAAAATTGTATCAAAGCGAGTTCACTCTTTTGGTAATGTTATTGGGGGATGATTTGAGATGGTCTAGAGTTATGATTGTCCAAGATTGACATTCTGATTATGAGTAGTGTGCCTGGCTAGCGCACCTCGTGACATGATTCAATTTTCTAGGGGATGTCGGGATTAATATGAGTCATTTGGTTTTCTTGGTTTGATGATGATTTGGGGAAATGAAAAGAGAGTTGGGATAATGGTCTCAGTGAGGTTGTAGGGCCTAGAAAGCCATGTGGAGATGTTTATATTTCCGTAGAACACTCTTCGTGATGGTGAAGTGATTGGCGTATGGCTACCAAACATATTTCCAATTCACCCACCAAAACTAGTTTCCTCTTGCATTGTCTTGTGTATCTTTGTGTTGGAATATTGGGACTTGGTTTTAAATAAAAAATGAATTGATTTAAGAAATGTGAACTTTTATGAAACAATTTTTTAGTAAAGTGGAAGTGGATTGATTTCTAAAATGGTATAACAGAATTTCCTGATTTTTTTAAATTCAAAATGGTGTGTTTACACCTCTTTTTAATGCAGGAACTATGTTAAAGTTGGTTTTTAAAAAGTATTTCCAATAGAGTTTTCTAAACTATTAAAAGGTTTTTTAATGGGATGAAATGTTTTGGAGGTCATGTGTAATGTTTGGAAATGGTTTTTTATTTCGTAACTCGAGATCATTTGAAAAGTTTTATGAAATTTTGGAATCTAGTTTTAAAATGAGAAGAGTTGAGTTCCCAATTTAATAGGGATTTATGAAATAGAGTTTGTTAGGAAACTATAAGTGTTTTGAAATGGGATGAAATGTTTTTAAATTAATGTGCTTGAATTTAAAGTGAATTTTTATTGAATCATTGGTGATATTTTGAAATTTTTTATCAGATACAAATTGGGTTTTGATTTCATGGATAGTGGTCTTGAGAAAAAGGATGTATCTGTTGAATATTTTGGTTTTGAAAAGTGGATTGAATTTTTTATTTAACCTTTGCTATTCCCATGAGTGTCCACATTCGTGGGATTATATGGGATGATGTATGGTTAATGGCATCACTGGATGAGTGCTATTATGGATATGAGGAGGGTGCTTGGTGTGTCAAAGAAACATGCATGTGTGAGGCCTAGGGGGTACCATTAGTGGATGTGCTAACTGCCGAACCGTTTGTTTTCAAAGAGATGATTTTAAAAGAAAACACGATGTCTGAATTTCTGGGTTGGGATGTCATGTATTATGTATTTTTTGAAATGTTGTTGTTGTGGGATATTTTGAGTCCAAGAACCCCTCTTGTTTAAATGGTGTTTTCAGTTTGTGTTTGGTTTGTAAGCTGGGTTGAAGGGCTGGTTAGTGGTATTATTATGAGAAATGTTTTGGGATTATTTTATGGCAGTTCCCCTCATGTTTTCAGTTCTGGTTTGGGGTATTTCTTGACCAATGGACCAACTTGGTTGGGTCCTTGGGTTCTCTTATTAAATAAGTCACACCCCCATTAAGGGTTAGTGTAAAACTGAAGTGAAACTCAGATTGTTTCTCCATCGTAAGATCCTACAATTGATAAATATATGGAATATTTTTCTCGATATTTGGAGGTTAAGTCTATACCATTTACTCTCTTGGTTTTTTGGATCCTCTTATAGTGGGATAGTGGTAAGGTGAGGTTGAAATATACCTAAGTTTCTTAATTTAGTTGAGTATTCAAAGGTGATAGTAGTCTGGGGTTGTTAGTGTGGATGATGTCTAAGAGGGCCTCTTGGTCCTTCATAGTCTCATCGAAGCAGCGGTTCACATTAAACCACCAGTGTGGGAAATCTGGTCATGAGAGGCTATTATGGCCACTTTCTGGAATTGTGTGATGTTTGGGGATGTTGTATAAGCTCCCTCTCTAGGTACTGTTTCTATTTGTTGAAATGGTCATGTTCAGTGATGCCTTGTGATGTTGTGTGCACATTTTACTGTAAAGGTGAAGTTGTAAAATCTTCTATGAGTATTTTTTCAGAAGTGTATCTCCTTTCATGAAATCTTGACATCCTCTGTTTGGAAGAATGTGTTTCCATATATCATTTCCTCTTTCTGTTTCTCATCCAATGAAACAAGGGGTGATGTTTGTGCGTATTCTAAGAACTTTTTTCAGTGAATTTACAAGTTAGGGTAAAGTTATTTTTGAATGTGTTATGTCTTGGAGAACCCATCTGAAATTAGGGTATAGTTTTCATGGAACTAAAAAGAGAAGTTCTGTTCTAAGGGTTTCCAAAGCCTAACTATGAGGCCAAAGATTCTCCAATCATTTGAGCTCCCGAAATAGGTCTTAGACTAAAGCTGGTATGCATTCAAGGGAAATCCCAGGGTTGTTCAATCCTTTGGTCAAAGTCTTATCCTCAGTATGAAATATGGGAATAGTTTAATCCTATGGTGTCGTCGTCTTGTTCCAGTTGTTCCTGTTCGATGGTAGAGGTGGGAGGAACTCATTTCTATGTTATAGCCTAAGTTCATGTTATTAACGTGGATTTCCATTGATGTTTTAGAGAAAATGATGAAATTTGGGCTAGGCAGAGTGAAGAGCTTGGTTTGCACATGGTTAGTAGTACCGATGTGTTAACCTAGGAAACCATGCGATAAGAGACAATAGATACTGCACGGTCTCCGCACAACCATGTGCCTAGGCCCATGTAATAGTTTGAAGATTTCCATTTGGAAAGAATGATCAGCACAGTTAGTGCATGGTATCCAAAACCGTGCAGACTAACCATCCGATCATTCCAACTTTTTAAATTTTGGGGTCTTTTCGTGTCGGCCTATGTTGGTCAGTTAAGAAGGTTAGTTCTTATAGTGGGGAGAACCACTCTGAGTCTCATTTAATTTATTTTGTAAAATTCTAATTAAATTATACCCCTTATTTTTGGAGTCCATTCAGACTTCCCCTATTAGTGTCCCAATTCTATCTCGGAAAAAATTGGGTTGCCCCTTATGGTGGGGAGTCTATTTGTGTCTCCCTGTATTAGTAACCTAGTTTTGTCCCTAGTGTTGGTCTGGAAATAGGTAGTCTTGTTTGGAGTTATTTAACTCCCAAATTCCTCCTTGAGTAAATGTTGGGATTGTAGTTCACCCAACAGTTTTGTTGAAGTAAGTCCGCGGTGACCTCGTTCGTTTCTTTGTTTGTTCCAAGTTAGTTTCTCAAGTTTTGTTCGGATAGTGTTTGAGGTGTTTTGTCTCGGGATGTAGTTTGGATATGCTTTATCGTTTTAGGATGTGGTGTATTTTTTGGATGGTGAGAGTATTCCTTACCTTATTGATCAATTGGATGTGTTTTATCCATTTGGGGGTGGGTGAAATTTGGCAAAGGAGTCCATTTCGGCCTTTCAATTGGGTTTTTTGGCCTTTCTATGGATTTACAGGGGCAGAAAGTTTTATGGTGGGGATAAATGTCACATAAATGACTTCTTTTAAATGTATTTTTCATTTAATTTCCATTCTTTCTTTGTTTTGGGGGTTTCCCATGCATTTTTGTAGAAATGGTGGGTTTTCAAAATTTGGGCCAAACCATGAGCCCATTTCCATATTTAAAAATATATTTTTTTCTTTTACAAATCATTCATTTTTCAAAATTTTACACCCATTAAACTACCAAATTGGCATCCCCTTCTATACTAAAACCACCATATCAATTTTTACCCCATAAGAATCCATAATAATTATATATTTTGGTTTTTTATTAAGGTATTGGGCCAGCCCGTAAGCCCATTTCTTAATTTGAATTATTCTTTTTAATTTTATAATTTATCATTTATTTTTTTAAGGTGTTTTAGTGATTCTACCTCCCACCCAAAGAAAAAAAATATAAGGCTCACCCCACTTATCTATTTCTCCACTTTGGCGCTCATTTGGATCATAGATTATGGAAAAAGTTCTTAGGGTTTCTCAAATCATCCATATTTGAGAAGGTAATTTTATTCTTTCATAAATCTTTCAATTTTCACTCTTTCCCCTCCATTTCATTCCCCACTTGACCTAATAAACATCATTAATTCCTCCCTACTAGTTTTTATTACTTGGAGATTCAACTTTTGGTGGATCAGGGGAGATTTTTTCATGATATCTTAATTAAGTGAGTTTCCTCTCATGTTCCTCCCATTTGCTTATGGGTTCTTCCACATTTCATGAGGTTCTAAAATTTTTAGAAGCTAGGGTTCATACCTAGGGATTAATTTTGTGTCGTTTTGGTGAAATATTGTTGATTATATCTTGATTTAACTTCCTTGTGGTGAGGTGAGGGTTCCATTTATGTTTCGCACAATAGTTTGGAGTTTTTGGCACAAATGGTAGGTGATTCCACATGTAATCATTATTTGATGAGTTATTTTTGATTCATTTATATTTTTTAACATGTTCCTATTTCATTATTTTTGGTGTGGGAACCATTTTTGTTAGTATTGATTAAGCTTTTAGTTTCAAAGTTTCATTTTTTTTGAAAATGTGTGTTTTTCATGTGTATCTCTTGTGGTACTATTTAAGGTAATTTTATAACATTTGAGAGTTGTTTAATAAATGTTTCTAGTGATTCCAAATCTATTTTGAATTAATATTGGTGTGATTTTGGCTTTGAAAGAGGGTTTTGAAATGAATTTTGTGTGAAAAACATGGTTATACCCCTTGTGATAGTTTTAGGAAAATTGTAAATGATTTATTGAGTTAAACAAGGTGGGAAAAGGATATACATGTACTGTTTTGGTGAGTGTGTTCACATAAGATGAGTTTTTTAAAGTTAATGTAGTTATTTAAGATGTCAATTATTTTTATATTGTTTTATAAATTTCTAAAAATATTTATCAAATTTAAAGAAAGGCACAAAACACGTTTGTGATTTGTTTTGTGTGGGTACGATTTCGCAAATGAATTTGAATGAAAAGGGGATCATGTGGCATGTGTGGGGGCTGTTTGGTGTGTGTGTGACTTGGAAGTGGTATTTTCATATGTAAATTTAATTTAATGGCTTGTGTAGATTTTTTTAGAAAAAGAGGGAAAACCTGAGTATCTAGGTGGGTGGACGGGTACTAGTATGGTAGTGATCTGGTCGGGTTTGGCCCACATTTCACATAGAAAATTTTACGAGATAACACTAACTAATCTATGATAATGATGATGATGATGTTGGGGAAACACTACATTATCACTATGCTCCCTACTTGTGTATCGTGTGCATGAGAATATATATTTTGATGGTTACTTCCACCGAGATACGAGGTACATGGGACCCACAACAAGCTAGTTCCTAGGGGGAATTTCCCATTGCTTGTGCTCATTAGATAATTTATACTTACCATCTACATATTGTATTTTTAGCTGGAAAATTTAGTAGATTTTTCATTCTTTTTAAAAGTGTTTATTCTTTATAGTATCCCACTTGAAAACTGTTTTTATTTAAAGATGCTTTTCATTAAAATTCTTATTAACATTTCTTATTTACAAAACTTGAAGGATTTTTGTCTTATAATGATTATCACATAGAATATTTTTGGGGGCAGAATCCTACTGGGATTTGTCTCACACCCTACTTACACATTTGGGTGTAAGTAGGCTTGGTTATTTTTTCATAGGTTTGGGTAAATCTTTTAGTGCCAATGGTTCAAGTTTCTATTATTCCTATTTGGTGTAGTGTCGTGGAGATGACTTGAGGGCGGTGCCTATTTCCATGAGGAGGTTCTTGGGCTATCCATTTTAGGTTTCTTCATTTGTTATAATATTGGAGAATTGTTCTAAATTATGTCATTAAATTCTAAATTTTTGTAAAACATGGTTTGTTTTGATGAATCCAGATTTGTTATATTGGATTTGTTTGTTGTTTTATGTTTATAAACTCAAGTAAATAATTCCAAAATTCCATTTTGTGATACCCAAGCACTTGTTCCAGCCCGTGGGGATTGGGAACACCCTTCGGCCCTTACCACGGGCTAGGTCAGGTGCCAGTTTTTATGGAAACTAGTTTCGGTTTGTAACATGTACTTTATATAAACCAGGTAGGAAAACAGCACAATAATTTTTTTAGATCCAATGAGATATAAAATTTTCTATGATACCAATTTAAATGTCCCTTAGGAGTGAGATTAGGCACTTTGGGTTGGGGTGAATAAGTTATTACTATTTTTTTATCAAAATAAAAATGTTATTTCAATGTTTTACCCCCATTGGTATTTAAAACCATGTTTATAGTTATGAAAAATGAATCTTTTCTATCTTTAACCATCATAAACACCTATATTAAATGTGGTACAATATATATAGACTATAATTTTTTTTACATTCTTCATACCCTCCCAGGAAAGCTTCTTCTTACTATTCATAGGATATTTAAGCCACATACTCTCTTCTATAATGTTGTCAACAATTATAATAGATGTGTGGAGTTATCATCCTACACCCATAGTGCATCCATCACTTCTTCATGATTTTAAAAAATATAAGGTTTTTTATGTAACATCCCATAGTCTTAAATCACCTACCTGGTATTATAACTTCCTTCCATATTATTAATGTATATCACCAATATATCAAGGGATGTCACTATATCCTACAAACCAATCTTCTTATTCTCAAAGAGAGTGTTAAAATTCCATTAGATAATATACTAAACCTCTTATAACTCAGTATTTATACAAATAACATTGTTTTATATCTTCTTTTAAATCTATTTTCTTGTATCCTTAAAATAAATCTCTAAGGTATTCAATAAATAAGAAATATTCTATTGTAGTCCCTATATGTCATAATTTCTTATTATATTATACTTATTCTTATATCTCATTGATTTTGTGATACTGTGTATCATAGGATTTGTTATTCTAACTAGTTTAACCTCTATATTTCTTCTTATTATTTGATACCAATATATTTATACACTTTAGTATTGGATCAATTTCTTCTCCTATTTATGTGATGTAAAATTCTATTAACTTAACTTTCTATAGGAGAGACCACACTTCTAAAAGGTTCTCTATCCTCTTTATATATAGGAATCCTCATTGGCCTTTTCTCAATTTTCATAAATGGAAATATTTTAGGAGTTACATGGAATAAAAACAAACTGCATGAACCCCATGATCATCTATATCTTTGGATAACTATTTTCACATGGGTGTCTACCCCCGCAATCACCATTAAATTTCAAAGATTTACCTTTATTTTATTTTCTTCTTATTTTTCTCTTGAACAAATAAATATTAATTTATTTATAAAAAATTATTGAGATTACTCTTCTCAAAATATTCCTCTAAAAAATGTAATAAAATAATTATTTGAATGATATATGAAAATACATATCATAAAATATGACATGGGATATAATCCTACAACCTGGGAGCATATGAAGATAACCATACAACTTTAATATCCAAACACACAAAATTAATTTCGTATTATCATTCACATTCCTAGATCATTAACCATGAATCAAAACATTTTTTGATGTTTTAAACAATGAAAATCAACTCATGCATCAATATATTTATGTTCCATGAACTCATTTAATATTTATCACCGATATATATTTTCAAATATCCTCATTGGAAAATAACAATATAATGGTACAATGATCTAATCCATCAAATCTCCATAATTCTTCCTCAAATCATGATTGAATAATAGATTGAAAAATAATTATGATATTTAAACCATGAATTAATATCTTTAATATCATCAAATATCATTTTCTATTCAAAATATATGATTCTAGAAATTTCTTACTTTTCTCAAAATTATACTAACTCCAAATACTTACATAAACACATGATATTCCATTATGTAATATTTTTTTGATAATTAATATAATGTTTCGAAAAAATTTATATGTTCCCCCATATGATGTATTACATGCCTGGGATGTATCTCATGCTACAAAATTTTCTTTTCAAAATAGATATCCCATAATACTTTATAACTCTTACAAAATCCAAAGTCTAACTTAGTTCTCAGAGTATTATGTATAGATAAATAGAGCCATATGATCTACATTGAATTCTTACGAATTTAAAATCTTGGCTAAGCCATAAGTTACACACCACTCAAAAAGTATTAAACATGCATCAAAGTCTTACGAGTAGATCACAAAATGTTATATGATTATCTAAAGTCTTATGCACTAAAACATGTCTTACACCATTAGGTAAAGTATTATGAGGTTATTATTTTATATAATTTCAGATAAATTTGATGTTTATACATAGTAAATAAAGTCATACACCCAAAAAATATGTATTTTGATCTCCTTAAAAAGTCTTATAAAATCCATAATTAGCCATTTTTATGACTCTGGAGATAAAGGTTTATGAAAAATCATGAAATATTATGAAATTCAAGAGTATTATGAAATCTTCAATAATTATCCAATTTTCTCCATTATCTATATAATTATAGATTAATTAAAATAAATTCATAATTAATTTAAATCATCTTAGGGCCTTATCAAACTCTTTAAATCACCGCAAATTTTCTTAAAATAAATGTGTAAATTATTCGAACAATTCTAAAACCTCATTATCATGTTTCCAAGGTCTTCTAATATGTTAAATACTCAAGTTATATTATTTCAAGTATAAAAATAAAATATCATTCCAATTTTAAAATAAAATTATTTATATCTTAATCTAATTGATAATTGATACTAAATTCCGTAGTATTCATTCTCACTTAGAGAGGGAGGACTTCTACATAACTCGTCTAGTCTCCTTCAAAAAAAAAACATATTATAATATTTATAAATATAGATATAAAATATTTTCATCACTAGTTTAGTCAACATATTATCAAATCATTGTTAACTAATATATAAAACACATCTATAACACTTTTTTTTACATTAGGATCATTTATCCAATTTTCTTTTGTAAAGGCAGATACTTGAGTCTGTTCAGCCTAGTTCTTTAAGTGGTAACACCACAAACTCCACTTTTATTTATTTTGCTGGAAACACCTTTAGCCTCTTTACCTATAAACCTTGTGAGAAGCCTATTCATGTTATTTATTGGGTTGAAACTTACTCGATCATCCATGTGTTTATGAAATACATATTGACACTTATTAACATCAAATACAACAAATACAAGGCACTTAAATCTCTCCATTTATGTTTGTTTTCAATACAAACAACATTTTCATATGAATGAAAATCATTATAAATTCAATAGTTCACTTTTTTATTCTTCTTTTGATAGAAAGTAAATAAAAATTATTGAAAGGTTTTATCCTCTTCATGGATACCATGGTTTTAGGGGAAGGTTTTATAAGGGAAAATGATTCTCCCCTCCCTCTTTGGAATTTTAACAATCATATCATTCTCTTTTGTTCCCCTATTTCTTTATTCTCCCCTATTCTTAAGAGACGTAGTCAATTTAAATGATATAAGGTTGAAATTTTTTTTTATTAGAAATGTTCAACCAACTAATCATATCGAAGTATAATTTGGATAACATGATATATAAAACAATAATTAATAATTTAGGCAACAAATATGGCCACAAACATTCCTCAATGCGATACCAACTAAAATTTCACTTATAAGGGGTTGTCAAAAAATTTTATAGTCTAACACTAAAATTCCATAAACACATCAAAATAATTCATGTTAAAGTTGATTTTTCCCTAATTTTATTAGGTAGTAACTTCCCCATTATAATTATATCCAATACAAGATCGAACTACGATGGGAAAGTAAAAATCATAACCTAAAATTTAGATCTGAAAGAGACAATCCAGAATCTTATATTTTAATATACTTATAAAAATATCTTGTATATTTATCTTTTTAAAGATCCCCCTTAAGGTATGCTAATCATACTTCATCATGGTTTATTTTCATTATAAATATACTCCAATACTTTTGATACTAGTAGATATGTATGACACCAAACTAAGAATTGACATTTAGTGTATTGCAAGGAGACCCCAAGATACCAATTATAATATTCTTTATGAGGAATATGTCTTATTTATATGTGATAATCACACCATTTAATATTTTTCTTTTTGATTAACCTTGAATTACCAGTACAAGAAGTAAAAATAGAGAGATTGAGAATAAGGGGATTCTTCATCAGCTCCTTAATGTGAGAAACATGGAAAAGAATTTTTTCTAAACCTAGAAACTATTTTATTTTAGAATAAAAAGTTTATATAACTCTTCATGATTTATTCACCCTCGATTTTACAAATATTTTCACCTTTTTTAAGTATGTATTGTCTAATATTTTTGTATTTTTTTAGTTATAATGTGATTCTTTACTTAAGATAGAAAGGCCCTTTCAATATTTTTCACCTCCTCTGTCTTCCAAGACATTTTAATTAAGGCTTTCCATATTTTCAAACTTTTTGTATACTTTATCATCCTTACTATGTTAAGAATCATATTTATAGGATAATTCTTGACAATAAACGTCATAAGTGCTTTTCATTTCTTCATTATTAGCTCATCTTATCCAGATTTCCATGTTTTGTACTTAGTTTCTATATGTATATTTTTCTTGTACCTTCCATAAACCTCTCCTATAAACATTGAGTTATCCTTTTTGGACATCGTCTCATTAAATTCATATTTTTAACCTTGAATTTCAATAAATTAAAAAAATTCCTATTATCCCTTGGATTGATTATTTTCTTTTTTTCTTATTGTTTTCCCTTATTTTTTAAAATTAATCCAAATTTTACAGTGGTATGTAATTTTTCCTCTATTACCATAGCAAAAGTATCTTTCCATATTGGTTTTAAATCACCCTCATATTTCTATATTTACTTATTGGGAGCACTTTGTTTAACCTTCCTTTTATAATTGTACCCCAAAATAAACTTGTATTGTTTTTCTCCTTCTCTTTCAACAATTGTGGAATTATTTCTTATGATGTATGAGAGTGTTTATCAGTTGGTAAAAACCATAAATCTTCTTAATTATGAAATTTTTTTTTACAAAAATCATATAACTTGGGAATTGATTAAAATACATTTTTCATGGATAGATTCTAATACTTTCATGAGTTATGATTCTGACTATCTGGTTCCCTATGAGTCTTAGATTTTATTCCAAAAACATTAGGAATTATAAAACAACCATTTATATAAATATTGTTCCAAAAATAAATTGAATTATATACAAACCTCTAGAAGAACTAGTATTTTCCTATAGAACTCATTATACTTATTACATATCCGGCCAATCTAGAAATTTGTGCTTACAATTTTTTAGGTTGAAACATCATTATTTTTTTATCTATTTGGGGATTTTATTTTCTTGAAAATTATTTCATATTCCCTAGATACATTGGTGCAATCACTATTATTTTTTATTATTCATATTTTTTCGATATTTTTTTACTTTACTCTCAAACTAATAGGTAAAATATATTTAGTAAAAATAGCTCTATCATGGTAGTGGGATACCTGCTTCCAAGAGATTATAGTAGATGGATATATAGAGGTTCTCAAGCTATTTTTTACACCATTTTGAGTATATTTAGAATTAATAACATTCTATAAATTTTTTATGGAAACATATCTCTTTATATATCCTTGTTAAGATTTTACTTGGGTGAAATTTAAATTTTCAATCTCTATATCCAACTCAAGAAATTTCATGTCAAGAAAATATTTCTTATATTAAAACGTTTTTACCCCATATTCAAAATTGTTATTCCTATTACTCATATGATCATTAGGAATTTGATTACTTTCTATAAAATAATTTTCAAGATCTTTTATTTTTTTTGAATTCATTTCCACCTGGGAATTTTTTTATTCATAGAGACTTTATGTAATTTCTCCCTTGCATGGTTCAATTTTTTTAAAACTTTATCAAATAATTCTTTCTCAAAAACATTCTTCAATCGATTTGGAAGTGACCGAGAGGAATTTCTTAGTGATTTGAATCTTGGATATCATGGTAAGTCATCGTTTATAGTGTATTTTCTTGGTTTTCCTTAGATCTACTTCTCCATTTCTCTTGATTTATTATATCTAAATTTTTTGTGGACAAATATATGGTTTTTGATTCCAAATGTTAATTGATTTAGACTTTTTAATGATAGAGGAATATATATAATAAAATTTTCATATATTCAACCTGATTATGTGGGTGTTTAAATGTCGTTCTTCATATCCTACATAAACCCTACGGTATGTGTCTTCACTCTCAACTCCTCTATTTAGAAAATGAAGACCTGATTTAAAATTAGATGTTTTATATGAAATTTACTATGAAATTATTGTGCAATGATTTTTGGAAGCCTTATTTTGTGATAGTTTTTTGGTGTTGTGAAAAATTTGGTGTGTTGGACAAAGGTGAAATTGGTAACATGATTTAAAAATGATGATTTTAAAATGATTATTTGGTTTGGATTCATTTAAAATTGATTTAAATAAAATATGAGTTTTATTGAAATGTTTTTTTGTAAAAATTGTTTTCAATAAAAGGTTGGTTTTATTAAACTGGGCTGTGGTTATGGTTTTCAATAAAAGTGTGGTTTATTGAATTGTGTGGAAATGGTTGTATTGGAATGTGATATGACTTAAATGATTAAGAGTGTTTTGAATGGATGGATATTGGTCATGAAGTTCGACCATAAAAAGGTATGGGTTATGGATGTGAAGTTCCACCATAATGGTAACACCAATATTGCATGTGGTTGTGTTTGGATATGTGATATGGAATGGGTAATTTCAAATTAAATTAATGAAATGGTTATAATGACATGTTTGGTTTCTTTTCTAAAAAATCAGTTTATTTAAGAAAACTAAAATTGTTTGATATTGTTTGTCTTTTTGATAAATTGTTGAATTGTTTTCCAATTGTTTTATATAAATTATTTTATATAAATGTGCTAACTTGTTCTACCATAGTGGAATTATTAGGGGAGTCATTTGGGGGACACCTATTGAGTTTCATTACTCACCCCTGCTTTGGAACTTTTAGTTATTTTTTAGATATTATATGTCGAGACCCAGGAATAGGTAAAATATCACACTTCTCTAGTAGTGATTAGTGATAGTTTAGCTGTTTGTGGGGTTAGATCATAAAGATTATTTGGTATTTGGTTTTATGTGGTTGTCACTGATTTTTGATGGATTTTTAGTAACTACTAGAATAACGGGCTATACCCACGGTTGGCACACTACTGTATTCACGGATTTCAAACTGTAGGAAGGAAATTCAAAAATTGCGCCCGGGGGGATTTGATCCTGTGCCTCATGCAGTACCGACAAATGTATCACCTGGCCAACTCGGATGATCATTATATTAGTATATATGTACACGTTTTTTTATATATTAATATAAATCATGTTATCTATAAAATATGGGATACACAGTTTCGAACACGCGACCTACTGCAAAGACCAACCGGAGATTACCAACTATGCTACATGAATTTTATTTATATCTGCATATGCTTATTTAATTATATTAATAATATTTGAATATCTGAAAACGAAAATTACGGGGAATCGAACACCGGTCTTCCCTGTACGAGACAAAGAACTAAACAAACTATCCCACAAAAATCATGTGACTGAAATCTTCTATCTATATAATTATATTAATTTCAAACCATGTTACTGCCAAAAGAATTTCTCTCTCGCAGGATTTTTTCCCCGCGATAACACGGAAAATCTATACCCATAGTTTTGAAAACCAAGGGTATAGGTCTTGTAAAAAAACCCTATCCCTATGGATTTTCATAACCGTGGGAATATTTCTACTTAAAAATCCCTATACCCATGATTTTACCAAAACCATGTGTATATTTCTTCAAAAAAATAACCTATACCCACAGTTTTGCTGAGAACCATGGGTATAGGTCTTCAAAAATAACCTATACCCACGGTTTTGCCGAGAACCATGGGTATAGGGGACTTATACCGATGGTTTTGGGAAACCATGGGTATAGGTTCCTATACTATACCTATACCCATGATTTCCCAAAACCTTGGGTATAGGGTTGTCTTATACCCACGTTTTTGTGCAGAACTATGGGTATATACCCATTTTCCAGTAGTGAGTCTTCATTTATGTACATGTTTTTTTAGTCTTATGATGTCGTACTATTTTGTAGTTTTATTTTGATATAAATGGTATGATTTGAGTTGTGTTTCATTAATATCATGCATCATTTAATGGTTTATTTGGTTATAAATTTTTTGTTGGTTGTGTTATTCCAAAAGGTAAAAACATCCCCTAAAGGTTCATAAATCCCTTAGAATTTATTTTCGTCCTTAGGCATCTTGGTGATGTCTCTTAAAGACAAGTAATGTCTTTCCACCTTCTCAAGCTAATGAGTAGGGGTAGGATGTTATAATTGGTATCATCCTTTCCTAACAAGTGGTATTGAGTTGTCTCAGTCTTGGATTTGATATTCATTCTAGTTAATTCCTTGTGTTAGGTTCTTATAAAGGATTAGGATTGTCAGGGCTCAAAATTTATATCTTAAAAAGATGTATCTAACCTTTTTATACTGAAATTCAAGTTTCCATGAAGTTGGGTACACAAGTGTTTTGGAGTCACTTATAGGATTTGGAATCTCATTTTCATGGTTGTAGCCAATGTGAAGAACATTAAATAAATTAGAAAAATGAATTCCCACAAGAATGTCATATTTAATTTTGAGTAATGATCTAGTAGATATTATATATTTTTGAAAAATGTTTTAATTTTTTCAAATGTACAATTTTTTAAAGAGAATGGATATGGTATTTTGAAAACAGTTTGATTTTCAAAAGTGAGTTAAGATTTTTCAAAAATGTATTAACATCGTAAAAGTTAAATTTTGGAAATAAATGTTGTGAAATTATGATATGGTATAATTTTAAATTTTTAATCCTTCAATTGATATAGAGTGAGACTTATGGAGGTTTTGATGTTTATAGAAAATGACACCTAATAGACATCGTAGGTATGGGCCAGAAGAGGCTGTTGAGAATGTGGTTGCACCTGAGCCATAGGTGAATGAATAGTTGGTTCAAAGAATCATTTAGAATTTTCAAACCATTGAGTTAGGAATACAACTAGATACTATTTTTACGATATATGTCACTACTAGAAATCCAAGTGGAGGAAGTAAATTTATCTTCATGGTAGGAGATGATAACTCTAACACTAAGAGCAAGAGGAAGAGGGGTACCTTTTCTCCAGGATATAGAACACATAAGAATCATACCATGGGATAAATTAACCTACCTAAAAGGAATAAGATAAGTATATTATATTTCTAGTGTGGTCCTATTACTCACATGAAGTTATAATGTACAACACCACCTTGAGCATGCCACAATTGCAATCAGATGGGGAATCTTCAATGGTATTATCACAATTCTCTGAGGTCTGGTGCTTAGGAAACTTATTAGGTGTCATATAAATCATATTAATTTATGGGGAGAGGGTATTAGAATACCTCTCATAAGAAGAACAGATCTAATCATGGTAATTCTAGGTATACCATGACTCCTCAAGTAGTAAAATCTCAACAGGTAAATAAAAAAAAGTGCAGTAAGAAACCAATTATATGGAGCTATGTAGGTTATGGTGGATAATCATTATATACCATAAATCATGAGATGTAAGATTCCATTTAATTATACCCTTATGTAAGATTTTTTTGATATGAGTGCATCTCACTCCTTTATTTCTTCTCATTATGTTGATTTTCAATGTTTAAATGTTTAGATGATTCCTTTAGTGTTGAAACTGCAAACTCCTCCTGGTCAATAAGAATGTCGAAAATTGGTGTGTAGATCATGTTTTATAAATATTGATAGAGATAATGTGATATGGGAATTATTTGTTCTTGAGATGTATGTCTGTGATATAATCCTGGGTATGGAATGGTTGAAAACGTTCAAGGCTCACATCGACTGTTATACCAGAATGATCATTTTTACAACTGATGATGGCATAAAGTATCTATTTCAAGGAGATAGAGTTGCAATTGAAGGTGAAAAAGTATTGTCAACACTATCATTTGGAATAATCGCGTACCGGTTAGTAGTGTTGACTTTGTAATCATTGGAAGAGATCAGGGAAAATAGTTTTACAGGGGTGGTGGACCGGATTCCTGATGTTTTCCCTTATAATTTATTAGAGTTCCCACCTATAATGGAAGTGGATTTTATTATTGATCTACTCCCAAGGACCACTATTTTTTCCCTTCCATATTATCAGATAGAACCAAAAAAATAATGGAAATAAAAGTGAATTTAGAGGATATTTAAAGCAAATTTTTCATTAATTCGAGCACATATCTATAGGCATCACTGATTTTGTATGTCAATAAAGTAGATGAAACTATTTATTTTTGTGTGTATTGTCATAAGATTAACCAAGTTCAGATAAATAACTAGAATAAAATTCCATGCATTGATTATTTTTTTGATTAATTTAGGGGATATCAATGGTTCTCCAAAATTGACTTTCAATCACGATATCACCAATTGTAGGTTTTGAAGGAGGATATTCCAAAGGCAAATTTCAGAAGTAGATATGATCATTATGAATATATGTTAATTCCATTCAGTATTATGAATAGACTAGAATTATTCATGGAATTGATGAATCATACATTTTGATGATATATGGATTCTTTTGTGGTAGTGTTTTTCGATGACATATTGATGTATTCAAGGACAAGGGATGAGTATGAGAAACACTTGGAAATAATGTTGGTAATCCCAAGGGATCATCATTTGTATTCTAAATTATAAAAGTTTTTTTTGAGATAAGAGGTAAATTTCCTTGGCAATTTAATCTCTTAAAGAGGTGTCTCTGTAGATCTATAAAATATAGAAGATATTATCTCTTGGAAACTACCAAATAATTTCTTCGAGATACGAAGTTTCCTTGGTCTTTTTGGTTATTATTGACATTTGTTTCATGATTTATCATGACTATATTTTCCTATTAAATCTCTTAAAAGGAAAAATATTCCATTATAATGCTATAAGGGATGCCATAAATCATTTAAAGAGATAAAAGTTCACCTTACATCAACACAAATATTGATTTTTCTAGAATTAAGACATGGGTACATGGTGTATTGTGATGCTTCTGGATCTGGGTTGGTATGTTTTCCCATATATGTTGATCATGTTATTGCTTATGGCCCAATGTAGTTAAGGTTTAGTGAGAATAACTACCCAACACATGATTTTTAACCGGCTTCCATATCCCATGCTTTGAATACTTAGTGTCATCATCTCTTTGGTGAGAAATTTACTGTGTTTACAGATGATAAGAGCTTGAAATACATTTTCTAACAAAGGTACATGAACCTGAGACAAATAATATGGATATAATACCTCCAAAATTTCGAATTTTACTAAATGTATACACTGGGAAGGGAAAATTCAGTGGACGATGCATTAAACAGAATGTCATATGCTCAATTGGAAAAAGAAGCTTTAGATGAATGATAGTTGATGTTGTCCCTAGCCGACATTCACTTGGAATGTGAAGACCAAGGTGAAGTCAAAACCATATTTCCATTTTCATTCATTCCTGAATTTGGTAAATGCAGTTAAAGAGGCACATTGATACGATGAAGAATGTGTCGCTACAAGGTCAAAACTCAAGGGTGGGGAGATCATCTAGGGATGAAATATAGATAAAAGTTCAATATTTTTGTTCAGAAATTAGATGGTCATACCTATGTATTTTCAACAACAACTTCTTCATGATTTCCACCATTCAATATGGGTTGTTTATCCTAGAATATAGAATATGTATAAATAATTAAAAGTATAGTTTTGGTGGGTTGGTATGAAAAGAAAGGTGGTTGTGTTTATTTTGAGATTCTTAACTTATCATCAAGTTACAAAAGAGAATAAGTGACTAGAAAGTATATTTTAGTCTTTACCGATCCCTATTTGGAAATGGGAGAAAATAGGTTTGGATTTTGTAACATGTCTCGCAAGAATGGTTCAGAAACAAGATGGCATATTATTGATTGTGTATTAGTTCACAAAATTGACCAATTTCATCCCTATTCTTGAATCTCATACTGTGGAGGGCTTGTCAAATAAATATATGCAATAAGGGGTAAAGAGGAAATGTGTACCAGTTTCAATGGTTTTTGATAGAGATCCGAGTTTTACATCTTGTTTCTGGAAATCCATACAAAAATCATTTGGGACTCAATTGAATATGTATATTGTGTATCATCCTCAAATGGATGGGAATTCCAAATGGATGATAAAAACATTGGAGTATATATTGAGGGATTTTAAATATATTTTGGTGGATCATGGGAGGGTCACATGCTATTGATAGAGTTTTTATATAACAACATCTATTAGGACTTGATACATGTGGTTCCTTTTTAATCATTATTTGAGAATCCTTGTAATTATCCACTTTTTGGGTAGTAATAGGTGATACATCACTAGTTGGGATGGGTCTTTTTCTAAGAAATAATGGATAAGATTCACTTGATTAAGAAATAGATGGAGATAGATTAGAGTCATCAGAAATTGTATGTGGATCACCATCAATGACCATTTTTGTTCGAGGTGAGTGATCATATGTTTTTTAATATCTCTACCAAGATTGTAAATAGTCATTTTAGAAATAAGGTAAAGTTATCTCCTTAATAAATAAAACTATTTGAGATACTTGAATGTGTTGTTGTGGTAGCATATTGGTTATCATTAACACCAATGTTCAGTGGTTTTCATAATGTGTTTCATGTACCTCATTTGAAAAACTATTAACCTAATTTTTACTATGTGATCATATGGGATCATGTTGAATAATATTTGGATTCTTTGTTGGTGTATGTGCCAGTTTTGATTGTGGATAGGAAAGAGAAAGTCTTGCATGAAAAATAATTGGTCTAGTGTAAGTTCTGTGGCAACATGGTTAGATTTAGGAAGAGACTTGGGAACGGGAGAAGGAAATTAAATAGAAATTATTGGAACTCTTTCAAGTAAATTAAAACTTTCTACTTTCCTAGGATGGAAATTCCAATTTTGTGGAGAATGTAACACCCATGTTTTCAATTAAGCAACCCTTCATTTTTGTATTGTAAGTATATAAGGTGTCTGGGTGATGTTTGAGAGGGTTTGGAAACCTTTTGGCATGTATTTGGGGGATTTTTTAAAGGTTCACGATTAGTTCATGTTAAGTGGAAACTATGAAACTCCTATCGAAAATCGTGCATGGTGAGAGAGATGCTAAGGGGTTTGCGGCAGGAACACAATCTTCCTAAACTACGTGGCCATATAGGAGAAACCATGAATTATGGGATAGTGGGATTTTTCATGATTGGTTCATAGTTTGTCTAACCATATGGGCCAACCGTGTGTGGTGTTACTTAAGGTATATCAGATATCACAATTATTATACAATTTTCCTAACCATGCGACTAACCACGCATTGTTTAAAACAATATCCACAAAAGTGGATCTAGGTTAGGATAAAACTTTTTCCCCTGATTTTGGATCTAAACCAACCCTAACTCGAAATTTCTCCCTCTATAAGTCTAGGTAACCCTTCTCTATTGATTTGGAAGTGATACAGAGGTGTTTATTAGTTTGTTTAATACCTACTATCATAATAAGTCATCGTTTATAGTGGTTTTCCTTAGATAAACTTTTCCCTCTCTCTCAATTTCTTAGATCTACATCCATTTTCATTAAATATAATGTTGTTGATGCAAAATGTGATTATATTTGGACTTTTTGATGATAGGGGAAGAGATCTAAGGTGGTTTTTTGAATATTTGACCCATTTTCATGGGTGTTAAGTGTCATTATTCATCTCCACCTTAAATATATATGTAGGTGGATTCAATCTCAAATCCTCTATTTAGACCTCAAAGGATTGATTTTAAATTAGTTATTTTGAGTGAAATTATTGTGCAATTATTTTTGGAAGCCTTATTTGGTGATAGTTTGTGGTATTACACAAAATTAGGTGTGTTGGAAAAAGGTGAATTTGGTATCATGCTTTTAAAATGATGATTTTAAAATGGTGATTTGTTTTTGATGTAAGGAAAATGGTTTTCAATAAAATATTAGTTTTATTGAAATGTTTTATTGGAAAATGGTTTTCAATAAAAGGTGCATTTTATTGAATTGTGTTGTGGTTATGGGTTTCAATAAAAGTGTGGTTTATTGAATTGATTGAATTGTGTGTAAATGGTTGTATTGGAATGTGATATGGATTATATGGATAAGTGTGTGTGGAATTAATGGATATTGGCCGTGAAGTACCACCATCAAAGGGTATGAGTTATGAAAGTGAAGTTCGACTGTAATGGTAACACCGATCTTGTGTGTGGTTGTGTGTGGTTGGGAGTGGATATGTGATATGGAATGGTTAATTTTCAAATAAATTAATTAAATTGATAGAATTACTTATTTGATTTCTTTCCTTTTAAATTGGTTTATTTGAGAAAACTACGTTGGTATGAAATTGGTTGGCTTTGTGATAAATTGTTTAAAATATTCCAATTGTTTTATATAAATTTTTTATATAAATGTTAAAACTTGTTCTATCATAGTGGAATGAGTAGAAAAGTAATTTGGGGAAAACCTAATTAGTTTCATTACTCACCCCTACTTTTGAACTTTAGTGATTTTGTAGATATTTTCTATCAGGACATAGACAACGGTAAAGTACCACACTTATCTAGTTGTTCTTATTGATACTTGGACTGTTTTTTCAGTTGGAACATGGATATTGTTGGATCACTGGAGTTATACGGTTGTTATTGAGTTTTGATAGTTTTTTAGTCATCTATTATGTACTTGGTTATTTTTTAGTCTTCTATTGTGGTACTCTTGTGTAGTTTGATTTTTATTTAAATGGTATTATTTTATATGTCTTTCATTGATATCAGTCATCATGTATTAATTTATTTGGTTATGAACTGTTGTTTTGTTGTGTTATTACAAAAGAAAAAACCATCCCCCACATGTTCATGAATCCCTTAGAATTTATTTCCTGCCTTTGGAATCTTGGGGATGTCTCTTAAGACCAAGTAATTTCCTTCCTCATTCTCAAACCAATGTGGAGGGGTGGGATGTTACACTAAGTGAGAATGAAGGCTAATAATTTTAGTAACTATTATCACATGGATGATTTTTTGTATAAGTTGAGTTGAAATTTGGAATGATAATGTAGTTAGATAATTGAAATAATCAATGTTGATTATTTAAAATGTTGTAATATCTGAGAAATAAGATAAATATGTTTTAGAATTATTCTAATAATTCTTGTATTAACTAAAGTTTTTTTGAGTTAATTTTATGAGGTTGCGTGGGACCTAATATGATTTTAATTCATTCTAAATATATTTTAATTAAACTTGAATTATGGAGATAAAGCTAAAAATTGGCTCAGTATTGAAGATTTTGTAAAACTATTGAATTTTATAATTCTTCATGAGTTTTCATAAATATTTGTATCATAAGTTTGAAAAATAGATATATCTAGATTTCATATGACTTTTAGTGATTTAATTATAATTTACAAGTATAAAATAAGACTTCTCTAATGGGTGTATGACTTTTCATACTATGCATAAAACCTTTTAGTTAGCTAAAATATAATAAAGTAAATACCTTTTAATAATGTACTTGATGTGTGTAAGAATTTTTTTAGTGTGTAAAACTTTTGAGAATCATATAAGGATTTATGATATGTGCATACGCCCCAAAGGGATCAGTTCAGTGGTTCCAGCCCTACTGTACCTGTGGTGGTGAGTTGAGAAGGTCCTGGTTTCGAGGCTCCGCGTCTGTAGATTTTCTTTCCTTTGTTCCCCTCCCATAGACCTACCATGTATGATATGTGCATAATAATTTAATTCAATTGTAAGACTTTGGGAGTCAGGTATAAATTCTAATTTAGTCAGGATTTTATGTTTTTAGAACTTCTAGATATATCATACAAATCTATTTCTATACACGTTAGACTCTTCTTACTATATAATAATTTATGTTTTATAAGAATTATGTAGGTCATTTTTTACTATCTTAAGATATTTTAAATTGATAAGAGATATCCAATGCAAGCAAGACTTTATATGTGCTCAGGTATGAATTTTATTGGAAATTCGAATGACTTATCAAAAAGTCTAAAACATTGGTGTATCTGGTGCTTGTGTAATTATTAGTACTTATTATAATTTTAATAAAAGTTAGGATTCTCTAGAATTGAATATTATAAATATAATATAATAGTTTATTATATTGAGGTTGTTCTTTCATGATCAAAAATCACGATTTTTTTTTTCTAATCTATGATTTAAAATTGATTTGAGGAAGATTGAAGGAGAATAGAGGGAGAATATTTTTATTCATTTATATTGTGATATTTAAATGAGGATATTTTAAAATAAATATTGGTGATCAATATTTTAGGAGTTTTTGGAACTTAAATCTTTTGATGCACTAGTTGATTCTCATTGTTTAAAAAATAAAAAAAATTGATACAAGATGAAGGATTTGTAAATCATAAAGAAAAATTGAAATGAATTATAAGTGTTTTAAAATTAAATATAAATTTATATTTTTATCTTTAGAATCTCTCACACTGTAGGAATAAGTCCCATGTTGCAAATTCTGCTTCATATTTTCACATATCTTTGAAATAAAGAGTTTACTACGGATTTTTGATAGTATATTTTGAGATGAGGAATATCTCAGTTGTTGTATAAATAATGAATACTTATTTTGATAAGATAAAAATGAGAAGAAAATAAAATGGAACTCCTTGAATTTCTATGGTGATCATGGGATACATAACTATATTAATATAGTTTAAAAGGGATAAAGATGAACTTTGGGTGCATGTAATTTTTTCTATTACATATAACTCCTGAAATATTTCCATTTATGGAAATAAAAAAATAAAAAATAATTAAATGAGAGGAGATATATAGAAATATACTAGAAAACCTTCTGAGAAGAGTGTGATCTCTTTGATAAAGTAAATCTAAGAGAATTGTACAGATCTCAAAGAAGATAATAAGTTGATATTACACTAAAGTGAAGAACTATTATAGTATCAAATAAGATGAATAAGATATAAGAATAAGGAAAACATGGATAGAATATCAGATCCTTTGATACATAGTATCACATAACCAGCAAGATAGAAGAAGAAAAATAAGAAGAAGATAATGTGAAAGGTTGACATATAGGGACTATTACAAAATATTTTTTGGTTGTTCAAGATATTTAAGATTGGGTTTAGGGTTCACAATAGAAATATTTTGAAGAATATCTAGAATAAATGTTGTTTCATGTAGATACAGGGTTTCAAAATGTTTATCAAATTATCAAATAGAATTTGAAGACTCTATTTGAGAAGAAGGATATCAATTTGTTAGATGTAGTTACATCCCTATATAGATTGGGGATTTATTTAAAAAAAGTGGAAAGAATTTTTAATAATATTAAAGAGGATAAATTCTAGGAGACACAATATTAAAGCCCTTCACTTGGGTCATATAGTAAAGAGGTTTCAGATTCACTGTTGGTGTTGGATGATACCTCCCCACACACATTTTAATTGATAAAAATATTGTGGTGGATAATATGCAACTCAGACATCCTAATCACAATAAGGAGTAGGTTTCCTAGTAGAGTCCAAACCTAGAGAAAATAGATGTTCAAACCATTATTTATTGAAATATATTGCATATATTTTTTCATGTTATGTTAAAATATAAAATATTCATTTATCAAAACTAAAAACATAGGTTCAAATCCCAAATGGGGTAAAAAGTTTAAAAACATTTGTAATTTTATAAGTATTTAGAAGCACCTGATTCACTACCCCCTCCCCCTCTCAGGTTATTCACCTTGTCATAAGTGGAATTTAAACCAGTATCAGAGCAATGGTTCCCTTTTATTCAATCTAACATTTTTCTTACCTTGGTGTCTTTTACATGGATTATATGATGTGCATATTTAAAGTTTTTAAATAATATCCTTAGTTATAATAAATAGTTTATATTCTTATTACATAAAAAGTATATGACTCTACTAAGAATTTGAGAAAAAAAAGGGGCAAAGAATTTTAGAAAAGATATAAAAAGATAAGGAAGAATCACCATTGCTAAAGGGTACACAAAGTGGTAAATATTCTGATAAATATTTTAAAGATTATTCCTATGACGATAAAAGTACATGTTCTGAAAAAGATGAGTTTAATTAAACACTTAGTAATTTTTATTCTGATTTCAAGGATTAATTGACTAATATCCCTATTAACTTTGTTACATATATAAGATTTTATATGAAATCGATACAAGATAAAAATTCACAATTGGATTTATAAGTCTATTCAATGGGAGATTCATTTACTAAAAATTTAAAAAGATTTATCAATCATAAAAAACAAGTTAAATTCAAGTAAGACTCTATAACACTTTATAATTAAAGTTTTTATATGATTTATAAAGAATTATAAATAATATTTATGAGAAATTAGTATTTCAGAAATTTATTAAAGAAGTGATCAATGCGTTGGAGAAATTACAAAATGTCTCCATGAATGTCAAAGAATCTAAACTGGAAGTAAAATCAAAGAAAATAAAATTTCATGAAAATTATTTTCTATAGATTATCCAAATTAATGAGGATAATATGTGTAGAAAGATAAAATATAGTGAAGAGAGGTTTAAAATACTTAATGACTAAAAGTATATTATTAATATGAAATTTCTTGAGTTGGATGTAAAGATGGGAAATCAAAATATCACATAGGATGAATATTTATAAAAAACTAAAAGGATAAATAGTTCCAAAAAAAATTTATATAAGTTTATTGATTCTAAAAAAACTCTAAAGGGTGAAAAAAGTTCTTGATATCCTCTAAATACCCATCTTCTAAATGATCTTGGAAGAATCTGTCTCACTACCCTTATAAATCTATTTGTACTAAATCCATTTTAACTATTAGTACAAGAGTAAATTAAAAATATAGAAAAATGAGGATGAAAAAAATGATGTTAAAACCACCAATGTATCAAGAGTAGATGAAAGAATGTATATTAAAACCATATTCTCAAATAGATCCCAAAAGAATGGGGTTTCAACAAACAAACTGCAAGCATAAATTTTTTTTCAAACCAAATGTATAAGTAAAAGTAAGAGGTTTTAGGACATTATTGTTTATTCTAGAGGTTTGGAAATAGTTTCACTTATTTTTATCATAATATGGGAGTAAATGAATGTTTTATAAGGCCATAATTTTTGGGGATAAAATAATAAATTAATAAGAAACCTATTACTCTCAATAAGAACTCACAAAATTAGTAGAATATATCCTAAAAAAACATGTTTAAATCACATGAAATGTTTTGTAATTTTTACAAAAAAAATAATAGGGATGAAGTGTTTTGGTATGTACCAACCCAACACAACTATTATACTACTAACAATATAAGGCTAAAATAGTTGAAGACTATGTGATAAAAGATGATAGGTCTTCCATCAGGCATAATAAAGAAAATGAAGTACTCCCAGGAAGTCATTGAAGAAATATGATATGGATTCCAAACCAATAGGGAAAATATTTTTATATAATGTTAATAGTGGCCACATCATTAAAAAATTCAAGATGGTCATGAATTTTAAGAAAGAATAGAGAAATCAGTAAATTTGAAGAAAATAATAAATTCAAGAAATGGATAACAATATTAGTTTATTTATTAATCTACAAGCTGAAAAATATGAATCTCATGATGGTATTTCCAAAAATAATAATGCAAAATATATTATAGAGATGTGTGGAATGTGAAATAAATCTAGATATACAATAACCAAGTCCATGCCATAACATACCAAAGAAGAAGATCTATTGAAGATTAAAGGGAAAGTTCCTATGAATTATTGTGGTAAAAATACCCTTTAGAAAAAGGATTCCATGCATTAAAAAGAATGTTGAGTAAGTTAAAAAGGAATGTTTTACAATATGGTCAGGCTAGTTAGAAATTTCTATGAAGATAAAGGATGTAGAAAATAATTAAAGTGCCTTGAAATCTTAGGTAGATAAGCCAAATTTTATTAATAATAAAGATGAAAATATAAGGAATCCATACATCCTAAAGGTAAAATAGTTTGTAAAATAAATGGTGTGGAAATAATGAATAGTTCCAAACACGTTGTATCTTTAAAGAAAATAGTTTTCATGTTGAGTAAAAAGTTTTATCCATTTATGTTACTTTAAAGGGATTATGAATACTTTATTTATTTCCTATTTTTCTATTTTTACTTATTTTTTTGGGAATTGAAGGTTAAGAAAAATATGAGGACGGTTGAATGATGTGATGATCATGTATAAAAAAATAAATATACATCATGGAGAATATTTATATTGGTATCCTAGTGTGTCCTTACAACACATTACTTTTAAAATCTCAATTTGGTATCATACATCTGAATTGGTATCAAAATTCTTAGAGCCTAATTCTAGAAAAAATTAACTATGATGAAGTATGAAGATATTCACTTGAAGGCGAGATATAAAAATAGAAACATATAAAATACTTTTATAACTATCATAAAATATATAATTATGGAAAATCCCTTTTAAAATAAAAAATCTGTTTATTATTTTCACTTTACCATTTCTATTTTGGATTTTATTAAATAAGATTTTTAATGGGGGAGACTAACAAAAAATGGGGGATAAATCAACTTTAACTTAAAAGAGTTTGATTTGTTTTTTGAAGTTGATGGTAGGTTTCTAAAAATTCTTGAAAATATTTTTGAACCACCCTTATGAAATTAATATTTAATTAGTATCACATTAATAAATGCTTATGGATAGTTTTGTTTTCTAAATTAGTCACACTTTTTTTCTACTCTGGGTTATCCTAATTAGACATAGAGTCAATTAATTTCTAGATCATATCTAAAAAAATGATGTGTCACCATTGTATCATGAAAATTGATATAATCTCTCATAAAAGTGAAGAATAAAGAAAAAGGATAACATAATGAGAGGATATGATTCTTAAAAGTTAGAAGAGTGAGGTGGTAATAATTTTCCCTTGTAAATCCTTCTGCTACACCAAAGATATCAATGAATAGGAGGAATATTTTTCCTCATTTATATTTATTTTCAATAAGGGGGAGAGGTAAAAAGTGAATAGTTAAACACATATTGATATATATTCATATGAATATATTGTTGGTATTGAAAATAAACATAAATGGGAATATTTAAGTGTCTTGTATTGGTTTCATTTGTTTTAAATAAGTTTCAATATGTATTTCATGGAGTCTTTAGTGATGGAGGAAGTATCCAACTAATAATGAACATGAAGAGGATTCCTATACAGTTTATGGGTAAAGAGATTGAAGGTTTTTCCATCATAATTAATGGAAAAGAAGTTTTTGATGCTTGATGAACATGGCTGAAAAAATTCAAGTATGAGACTCTACATTAAATGATTGGAGAGATGATACTAATAAAAATACAAGTTACATAGATGTGTTTTCTATAATAGTTAAAAATGTTTTGAGAAGATAGCTACTGAACTGGTGATTAACATCATGTATAACTATATATATAAATATTAAAATAGTATCAAATATTTTAAGTAAGTTAGATTAGCTATGGAGAAACCATCCATGTGAAAGTGATCATAAAGGCTACTAAATTTAGTGACTATAATCACTTGGATAAAGGTTTAAATAATATTTTTTAAAATATATAATGAGAAGGCAGTGAACTAATTTAAATTCTCAAAATTGCATATTTAATATGTTATAAGACCCCATAAATAGGGTAATATGGTTTTTGGATTATTCTAATAATTATCACATTTATTTTAAGTTGTTCAAAGGTGATCTTAATAGGTTGACAAGTCCTTGAAATTATTTGAAGTCATTATGAATTTAGTTGATTAAATCTAAAATTATGGAGATAAATTTGGAAATTGGTTTAGTAATGAAGATTTTTTAAGACTCTTGATTTTAAAAAGACTTCGTGAGTTTTCAAAAGACCTTATCTCTTATGTTATAAAAAGTGTTAGTGTCGATTTTATAAGAATTATAGTGATTTTTTAATACTTTACAAGTATAGCGTAAGGCTTATTTGATAGGAATATGAATTGTTTTACTATTCAAAATAATTCATATTTAGATAAAATTTGATAAAGTACCTCACAAGTCTTTAACTGATGAATGTACTAATTATTTTTAATAATAAATCATTTTTAGAATTGTGTAAGACTTTGTGATATGTGCATATTATTTTAAATCATGTATAATAATTTGTGATCCATGTAAAACTTTTGACATTTCCATGATTTTATGTTCATAAGGCTTCTAGACTAATCATATGAATCTATTTCTCAACACGTAAGACTCTTAGAACAGAGTAAGACTTTCAATTTCATAAGACATATAAATTATTACGGGATTTTTTTAAATCCTAGACTCCATAAAACCAAAGGTGATAGCTATATTAATTTATTAGGATAAAATAAAAGAGTTCCTAAAGGATTTAATAACTTAGTAATATTTGATATCTATATACATACCTACATTACATTTAAAAACATAAGATATAGAATTGACACATTATGAGAACATTATTATCCCTTCCATAATATCCCAAAAAAATACACATAGTTCTCTTCTAGGTTTCCTGGGAAAATAAAAACAAATAGGTGTGAGATTAGATTCTTAGTAAGGAGTATAATATAATGGAATTAATCATATAAAAAACATTACACAAGTGATATAAAAGGAATGAAAATAAAACATGAATCCATAATAAAATAAAATTTAGGGCATGGAATATACATGAAAATAAATGTGAACATGGATAAAAATAATCATTGATCTAATACTAATGGAATTAATAATGTTATACATCAATTTTTTTTTCAGGGACTTATTCTAAGAAACTATATTGATATTTATAGAGGTATACACTGAAACCCAAGTTTTTTGTCTCATGAGACCTATTGATGAATTAAGGGGATATATAATTCTAGGTCACACCCAACACCTATTTAATTCTAATGAAGTCACCATAAGAGTCAACAGTACATTTCATTCCATTCCATAAGGAACCTCTAGATGAATAAAAACATGGCTATGCATATAATGAAAAATACATAAAACAAGTACTTCCTCATTCAATGGAATATTGTGGATTTTTAGGATAATATCCCTTAAATCAAATTATAAGTTGTGGGGTGTTTTAAAAGTAATAGGAAGTACCTTTATCATTGAAATATAGTGTTGAGGGTAATTTCAACATAATATGTTTTCCATGGAAGATATTACCTGATTCAATTATTTCCACTGGTAGGAAACCAAGAAAATGGTAGGAATAATCATTTATCATGGTTTAAAAAAGTTTGTGGATATTCCAAAGTATGTCCCACAAAAGTGTCTATATTGGGGTAAAGTATTAGTCCCACTCATCATGCATCGAAGTGATGATTGAATAAATTATCACAAAACCATTTTGGGGTGATTATACATAGTTTCATCTGTGTTACAGTCACATTCAATTTCTAGTATCTTGAAAAATATATGTTTTCCAGAAAACTGCACACATGTTTATTTTACCAAAACATAGGATGGTTTTTCCACTATGGAAAAGATTGAGATTTAAAATGGTTTTGGTAACTAGTGAATTGAAATAATATGAGGGGGATAATAATTTAGATGTGTAAATACCTTTAAATTCATTAGGAATATGTTAATTCTTATATAGAAATTTATTTACCACATAAACGAAAATAATTGTATAATATATCACGAGTCCTAAAGAATGAAAATTGAGATGGAAAAACTCCCTTTATGGATTGCGCAAAAATATAATAAAAATATCTTGAATAATGGGATTAAAATGGATCTATAAATACAATTAATAAAACTAATTTTATGATATAATGTGTTAAATGGGAATTATACACACCATATAAAGGAAATTAGGTTCATGATACCAAACATGACTCAATGAGTGGAATTCGAGATGAAAAACCCTTATTTTTTGTATGATCTTTCATGAACGTGACATAAAATCATTTATAAAAAACATATATATATATATCAATAAATTAATTCATAACCACTATCACATCGATTTTAATTTATACTATTTATATATAATCATTCACTATATGAATTCTAGTTATACTTTTTTCCATATTTTTTTTCATCGGTTGTTTATAGTTTGATCGTTTGTACTAGTTTAATAATAATGGTGTCTATATTCATTCTTATTAAAAATTTAAACTTTTCCATATCATTAAATTTATTTTTACTGATTATTTATAACAAAATATTATTTTTAAAATTACTTTCATGAGTGTTTTTGTTTTTATCCTTGAAGATGAAATTGATAACAAGAATGTCTCAGTGATTCATGAAAATTAAAAGGTGTTTAATTTATTAATAAATTAAATGATTATTTAATGTTTTAATAACTGAAATGGAATCATTATTTACACATTTATATCATATTATAATATTAGTTATGTTCCTATAGTCATTCATGATATAAATTCATAGTATTTTTCAAGAAGGTGGTTAAACCGACCCAAACAAAAACATTCTCTGATTGAATAAATGATTATGAGGAGGTTATAATGCTATTCCAAAAAAATAATAATATAATTTTGTGTTTATCAGTGTAATATTTTATATTTATAAGTAATTATTATAATAATTAATGGATATGAAAATATTACATAATATGAATAAAAATATTTCCCTCTTAGTAGCCATGTTTATGAAGATTAATTTTATAATGATTGTTTATAGTTTATATCATTAATTTTTTATTATATTTACCTCCAAATATCTTTAATAGTTTCATAAAAATCATTTTTTTAATTTAAATCCATTATTAATTACATCCATGAAATATTTAAATCAAAAAATGGAATACAATGCTCTATGGAGGTGGTAGTCCACGGATACACATGGACGATGATTTTGTTTTCATTAGAAAAGAATAAAGGAGTAATATGTTTTATTATATAAGAAACATAAAAATTTTATATTTATAATAATTTATTAACAATGTTCCATTTTGGTTCATCAATGTTATGAATTTTGGGAAAACAAAACACGTCACTTCGTGGAGGTGGTAGTCTGCTCATACACACAAATCATGTTTTCATTTTTCTTATAGAAAAGTGTAAAGATAGTTAATGATTATTAACATAATAAAATAATATTTATTGTATAAAAATAATTATATTCTCATTATATGATGATAAAATTATAATTTTAAAGGTAATAAAAAATCGAAAGAAGTTAACTAAAAAGGATTTCTCACATTGAACACTTTGAGACTTCCTTTGAGGATCCCTTAGAAATTGAAAGATTATGAAAAAATATTATTAGTAGAATATAATGGAAGTAATATAGGGTTAAATGAGATGAAAAAAAGGTAATATTTTTAATAGGAAACAAATTTTAGGAGTGGTATTCAGGGGGTGGTGTGAGGCCCCTTTTATAAGTGAAAAGGGACGACATTTTTGTAAATACCAGCAAATTTTTAATAACGAGAAGTCAGTCTCAAGGAAAGTAGATATAAAATTGAGAAATAATGGATTTCAGAAGATAAAAAGTTGATAAATACTATACTATTCAATTTCAACCATGTTAATCACGTTTTACTTTTACCATTTAATCTTTTGTCATGATAACTAGTTTTTTTCTTTAGTAATTTATCCTTAATGCCTAAAAAATGGTTGTTTTTACATAATTTTCATGAACTAATTTTAAATTTTAAATACATTTAATAATATTAAATTTATAAAATTGTAATATGTAAATTTTAAATTTTTTAATTAATAATGTATTAAAACAGTTTTAGTGAAAAAACATGACTTATGTTTTTAAAATATCAAATATTGGTTTATAAATTAAACATAATATTTTAAAATATATAATGTTACTTATAAAACCTATTTTATCTCAAGATATGGGTATTTTGAGTTTTAATTTTTTTTATATCCTAGTGATTCCATAAATTTCATAGTTTTAACAAAAATGGAATTTTCACTATTCACCTAAAAATAGAATTTTTGAAAAATACCAAAATTTCATCCTATGATAATATATTAATGATGAATTAAAAAAAGTTTTTTTTAAAAAATTAAATTTTAACATTAAAAAATCACACTTTTAAAGAAACTCATCTATAAAGGCACTTTAGTGCGTGCACTGTGTGGTAGTTTAGGATTGATGTTTACTTGCTACATTAGCGTATCAGATATTACATCCCCCACCTAAATAATTTCATTCTTGAAATTGGGGTATATAAAATATATTGAAAATGTTTGGATATTCATTCCTCATAGATTCTTTATGCCCCCATATTACATCAACTAGTATGTGATTTCTCTAATGGAATTTCAACAATCGAGTTTTCCAATTTCACAACACTACATCAGTGGTGTCAAGAATCTGGATGGGATGTTAATTATTAGACAAGTAAAGATTCAAATATATTCCATTATATGTGATAAAATATGTTGGATCTATCATTTATTTCCTTAGTAAGGAAATACAGAAGATGTTTTGTAGTTTAGAATGGTTTGGTAGCATATCCATTTAGTAAGATACATCTCCAATCATTTCTAGTGTTCTAAAAGGACAAATGTACCAAGGGTATAAATTCCCATATTACTCACATATTACCACTACCTTCCATGGAGAAACCATAAATAATACATGATCCCCCATGTGAAATTATAATTATTTTCATCAATTAACAACCTAGTTTTTTGTCTTCTATAGGATGCTTTAATATGAACCTAAAATTCATGTACTTTAATAGTCATCTCATATATAAGATCTAGGCCAACTGGAATTCCATATCTAATTTCTTCTCAATAGGTTGGAGTATGAATCCTCTTCCCATACAATTCTTTGTATAGTTCCATTTTGGATGCTTGAATAGAATCTATTATTGTATGAAAATTTCACCAATGTTATATATTGATCCAATATATCTTGGCTGTTGAGTGAACATGATCTCAAAATTTCATCCAATTTCTAAATATTAATTTCATACTACCCAATAGTTTGTGATTATAGTGGTGACTAGATGAATCATAATGTTAATATCCCTTTGAAGACACTTTTAGAATTTTGATGTCAAATGAAGGGTCACAATCAGCTACAGTTGATAAATGTTCCCTATGAATCCTTATAATTTCCTTTATATAGAGCCAGGAAAGGTTCTCAAAGGGTATATATTATATTATCTCGAGGAAATGAGTACACATAATAAGTAAATCAATAATTACACATATAAAATCATTCTTTCTTTGAGTCTTCAGATTTCCAATGACAAATTCCATTGTAATATTTTCTAATTTTCTTATAGGTATACACAGAGTTTTCAAGAATCCATTATGATGTTGTATTTTGGACATTAACTACTGACATACTTAGAATATAGACACATAGTCTAAAATTTAAAACTTTACACTAACCCAACAAAAATGTTGTCTTAAATCTCTATAAATATTTGTGCTACCAGGTCTTATAGAGAAATTTGATCTATGTTCTCCATCTAGAAATTTCTCCTTCAACTATGGTCCAAATGGAACACATAACCACTTTAAAAAATTCAACACTCCATCTTTATTGATGATATTTTTTTAATTTACCATCATTTAATGATTTAATCATCCTTTGTATGTCCTCTTCATCCAGCCACAACTTCTCTATATTTTATAATAATGATCATTTATCAATTTCTTAAAAAATTAATAACAGATCCCCTTTCATAAGAAACACCATATCAATATTTAATGGATCTCTTTATATAGGATATTTATAATCCTGTTAATGGTTATAATTCTATGGTCCCTCCTAATCAATTCATAAAATACCTTGTTTTCTTCCTAGGTTAGTAGTTTATCAAGAAATCATATTCCATGAGTAGTTCCAAAGATCATTTTTAACATGTTCATATTATTATAAGACAATATATAGTTAAAACTCTTTATATATATATATATCACATGTTTCAATATAGAAGTAGTGTCTATATATTTTTAAAGAAAATATTACAGTTTCTATGTCAAGATCAAGAGTTGAATAACTTTTTTATGGGTCTTCAATTGTCATGATGAATAGGAACCCACCCTCTCATTCTTCATAAGGACACACCCAAGTTTATTCTTCAATGCAACCATATATATATTACATATCCTTACTTACCTAATAGTGAAGTTAATATTGGTTCATTAATCAGTCTTCTATTCAAATCTACAAAACATTCCTTGCATTCCCTTTACCATGTGGATTTAACCCATTTATGTGTTGACCTGGTTAATGGGTTTCCCAACCTAGAAGAATATTCAACAAACCACCAATATTTACATAATAAATCCAATAAAATTTGGACATCATTTATTTTTGTCGATGTTGTCCATTCATTGACTACCTTTTTCTTTCAAGGTTCAGTAGATATTCTATCCTTGGAGAAAATATGTCCAAGAAAAGAAACTCCATTGTTTCAAAATCCACACTTACTATATTTCCCACATATATTTTTCTATATTTATCCATTATTATTTTAATATAACACTCATACACTTCATATATCTTAGAATATATCATGTTATCATAAATTAATAACACCAAGAAGTTATCAAGATAATCCTTGAATAAACTATTCATCGAATCCATAAAAAAATATAGTTCATTAGTCAAGAAAAGTGTGTTACCGTTAAATTATAATGTATATAACATTTTTGAAATTACATTTTGGTATATCATATTTATTCACCCTTATCTAGTGATAACCAATGTGAATATTAATATTTAAAAATTATTCGGCTCAATTAAGTTGATCAAATTAGTCATAAATACATGGTAAAGGATACTTATTCTTTATAGTAATGGAATTGATCTTCAAATAATAGATGCATAATGTCATATACCCATACTTATTTTTCATGAATAAAATAGGGGATCTCTATACTGAAGCATGAGGGTGTATAAATCTCTTATCACACACCTACTATAGTTGTTTTTTCAAATCCACGGAATAAATTTGTTCTATTATATAAGGAGTTTTAGATATAGTTTGTGCATGAGGAATGAGTTCAATAATGAACTCAACCTCATGCTCAAGTGGATTACTATATAATTATTTTGGAAAAACATTAATTATTTTTTATACAATGGGTACATACTCTATTATTGGGATATATTCCTTATCCATATATCATAATTTATATTACTCTGTTTCTATAATTTCATTAAAGAGAGATATTCGGGGAGGATTCAGACATGATTTTGATGATAAATTATCTCCTCTAAAGATAAGAGATTTTATAAGACAGATTCTGTTTAATTTATTTGATGTCTTGTGTTATATGCTACACCAATATTATCTTGTGCTATACGCAACACCGTATTAGCTTTCAATATACGCAACACTATTCTTGGCTTGTGTTGCACACAATTTAAAGTTCTTTTGATAGAATTCATTTCATGCAACACTGAGTATATATTTTTTTCTACGTATGAATGAACTAAATTTTTATTATTTTATATGCAACACCAAAGGAATCTTTCACTACATGAAACACTAAATTGGCTTGCGTTACATGCAAGAGCGACTTTCATGGATAGCTTACATTGTACACAATACTGAGTTTCACTAAACAAAGATATATTATTAAAATATTATTATGGGATATAAACTAGCCGTTATGAATATTAATAACCTCATTTTGAATTTTATATAACATTATCATTAATCTTACATATTTTCTAGAATATAATATAAGAACCAATCAATTTTTTTCAGATAAAAGAAGTATTTTTTCCAGAAATGAAGTTTTGCCGCCTTTTGATGGCGCACCCATTTTAAATGCCGTTTTGACATTTTTATAAGTTTAATTTGAAAGAAATAAACTTCTTATTTGTAAGAAGGAAATTAAATTTTAATTTGGATGATTTTTTTATATTTTTCTGATAACTTTCATATTTTGTTGAATTGTAAAAATACGCTATATTTTAATTAAAAACAAATTTTTTCATCAAGATAATTTAAATGGTTCAATTATAATATTTAATGGTTGTTAGTATAAATAGAATATATTTTTATCATTCAATATAATTTATTTCATTAGAATTAATCTTACATTGAATTCATAGGTAAAAACATTTCAATCTTTTGCAATGTTTTAACTTTTAAAACCCATTTTCTAATTTCTACAATGAGATTAATTTTAAACTAATGACTACAACATATTTTTTTTGGATTTTTGAAAAAATGATTCCCTATTTTTAATCTCTAGGTTTAAATTATGTCAATAGGATACTTTTATTTTTGGGTATTATGAATAGTAACTTTGGTAATTATTTTTCTTACAATGGTTAAAGGTAAATCTGGTAGTTAAAGATACAAATAATATTATTAAATTACTAAGAAACCTATAAAAATCTGGTTGGATGACTAAATTATACCTTTATCATCTCTGGTTCGAAATGGAATCACTTTATTTCCACTTACCTATGTATATGACATGAATATAATAAAAACTAATGAATGTGATAAAATGTCATAATATCATTTTATATAAGTATATTAATTTTAATAAATGGATAACTAGGAGGTAATATTGACTATAAATAGTTTGTGGAAAGATAAAATAATTACCTACCTAATAGAAATTTATTTAAAATTTTTAGATATTAAATAATAACTATTAATGATGATAAAATAATGATGTAAAAATTATTTTATTAATTGAAATAAAAAATAATTGGTTTTAACAGTATTAAAATAAAAATCGTATGAACTAATTAATGTGATAGAAGAATTTTAGAGGTAACTATGACATGTTAAGAGTGTATTAAATATTATTTTTAGAATTTATCTTTTGTGGTGATTTTACTTAAAGTCAAATAAATTAATAGTTTCAAAATTGACACTATTGATATTTTATAAAAATAAATTTTTATTAAATTATTTAAAAATTATAAAATTATTTAAAAATTAAAAAGTTATAATTATAAGATCTGAAATTTTATAAAATAACCATTTATGGTCAATTAACACCATTTATATAAATATTTATAACCATTAAATATTTAGAATGTTATTACCACGATTAAATTTAAATAGAATAACAAAGTGTCTATTTAAAAGAAATGGTTTAAATTAACAAAAATAACTAGTCCAAAATTTATTGGTTGATGAGATTAAAACTCTATCTCATCTCATATTATGAATTGGGACATTTTGGAGGTTTTTGGGAAGGGGTTTTAATTTATTATAAATTATTATTTATGAAGTTTCCAAAAGTGCCCCTCACCTCAATTATAAATGAGAACCTCCTCCCTCTCATATTCACTCAATATTGATCCTTCAAGCTTATCCAAAACCTATAAATTACTCTTCTAAACTTACCTAGTTATATTATAGATGTTTTTTATTCTCAAAAGACCAACTCTAGTTTCATTAAGAGGAGATCTAAAGAGAGAACACCAAAGAAGAGGTAATCCCCTCTACCAATTCTTTCATATTTCTTTCAACTTCTACTTCTTCTTCATGAGTTGTTTCATTAAAAAATAATAAATCCATTAGAAATTATAAAATTATATGTTATTATTTTTATGAAACAACCATATTCCACTTTCTATCCATCCTAATAAAAAAATCATCACGCATGCATACGTATGACTTAACGTCTCCACGTCGTGGTTTAATCTGTTTTTCACCACTAACTTACATGGATGGGTATAAAAATGGATGCAATAAATATGAATTATTATTATAAAATTATTCTGAAATATATTACAAAATAAAATTCATTACCATTCAAGAATTATGGTAATGATATCGTCGCTCGGGTGTACGTATGACCTTCTGTCCCCATGACGTGATGAGATTCATTCCCCACATTAACCATTCAAGAATGATTATAAAGTATATATAATAAATATTAATGAAATATATGAAATAATAATACAACTATAATTATGTATAAATATATTTCATTTACTTACTTCTATTCAATTTAACAAGGAAACTAAAACATCGTTCATGGATATGTACGACCTACCATCTCCATGAACAGTGTATTCCATTTAATTTATCTATCTAATATATATATTTATATAATTAATATATATGATATATAAATCATTTTTTAAAATTTTTAAGTAATTAAATCATGATCTAAGTAATAATATCATGAATAACAAGTCAAAACATTTACGATAAATAAGACGATTATTACCCAAAATGTTTCTTTAAAATAGAATTGACAAATGAACGTGTAATATATAGTCAAAAGTGAATCATATATAAAATCATAAATATTATTATGGTTATTTTACCATTTAATAATATGTTCAAACCCACTATACAAGAGTTTCAGACACATATGGAATAAATCGGACCTAAGGTAAGGGATAATTTTTTAATCTCATTTTTATCTGAGATTGTTTATACGAAAGTATTTATTTGGGGTATATTTATCATCCATTCCATTTATTCTAAAAATATTCCTATAAATTGTTTAATATTATTAAATTTATGTTTAAAGACATTTTTACATATTTTTACTTTTACTACATGGTATAGAAAGAATCTTTTTTACCATACAATGTACTTTTTGACTTTTCCAGCAAAAGTACAAGGAGAATGTTTTTTAACTTATACGAAATGAAAATATTTTTACATATTCATAATGAATTATTTCCATGAAGATACCTATAAATTATTTCAAGTTTGTTTAAAACTAAATTTTTTTCTTTTAAAATTGCACGACATTTTGAGAATAGAAATTTTTTTTGAAGAAGAAAGGATATTTTCATCAAGAATTAAGCTCAAGTGTTTTATCAAGATTATTTTCCATCTAAGATGACATAGGGTGATGTTTATATCCCTATCAATAAATTTATTTTATTATTTTTATGATGGAATTATGAAATCCATTTATGTTATACGGATTTTGTTATGGTAGAATGATTTTTAAGAAACCCATAATATTTCTTGGGTTATGCTATGATGAATGATTTATTTTTTTGTGGAACATATAAGAATGATTTAATTATGAGATGGGTGGGAAATATATACCCATAAAATGGATTGGGAAAAGATTTATATCTCATGAGATAGACATGATTGGAAAGAGAAGTAAATTCAGTTTAGTAATACATGGTTGGAACGACTTATAATCCTAGTTCAGTAATGGACTTTGTCCACTATGATGGTATTGGAAATAATGCCTTGGCTACTATGGAATAATATTTTGTGTTTAATTGTTTTTCACCATTCAATTTTTTATTCCAATGCTATTTTTTCATGGTTAATGTTCCTTTATGATCTATGCCTTACGCACTGCCATGATTTATTTCATGACTCATGATTTTGATATTCAAAAGTTATACTCATGTTTTCACATTCTTATGTTTATGTTTTATTAAATTTTCTTCATGTTTACTATTACTAAGAATTTAAAATCACCCCTTTTAAATATTTAATTTCCCCAGGATATAAAGAAAGGTTTTCGGTAGGAAAAAAGGGGAAGATCATTATGGGAGATGTTGATGTTCTTTAACCAAGATAGAAGATTAAGTTCAATGCTTCCAAAGACACTAAACTAATACCATCTTTGGGAATATATTTGTGTCATGTATTAAGTATTACAAAAATAAATGTAATGTCTATATACGTCAATCTAGGGTTGTTAGAGTTGGTATTAGAGTGAAGGTTAGTCAACCTTTGTAAACTAGGATGCGAAAACATTAGTGAAATCCCCTGAGATATTTCTATTTTATGTCTAGAGATGTCACTAAGGTTAATTATAAATTTAGATTATAGTCATAGAATAATGTTAAATATCATGAATAACCTAAGATTAAAACTATGATGATATATATTTAAAGTACTCCCCTTGATTAAGTTGTTTTTATAGTATTTGTTTCCTCACACTATTATTTTTGGGTTTTAGATAATGGATGGAACCTGAAGGAACCGTGTTAATGATAAATTCACTAGTAAATGAAATGATTGTCCTCCTAAACAACCTATTTTTGTGGGATATGGAATGAAAATTCTTATTTCTATACTTACACAAGCTATGAATCATTCTGGACTCTCAAATAAGCAGAGAAGGGAATAACATTCTATTGAGTCCTTTATGAGGCATTGTACACCTTCTTTTAGCAAGTCTTCTGATCCACTTGTTACTGAAAAATGGATCAGTACCATTTAAAAGACATTTTACATCCTTCACTATTTAGAACATGAAAAATTCATTTTGGCTGTTTATCATTTAGAAGGTGAAGAAGACCAGTGGTGGACTCTAATTAAGAATACATGGAAGCAAGATGAATTTGAATCCATGTAATGTGATGAGTTCAAGAACATGTTTTTCAATAAGTACTTCCTTCATATTCTTAAAAAAAAAATGGAAAAGGAGTTCTTTGAGATTAGGAAAAAGGATTATGAATCCATTGGTACATACGAGGAAAATTTTAAAAGACATGCAAGGTATGATCTTGGTTTTATCATCCAACCTAAAAGTAAAGTTCATCGATCCTTCGTTAGCTTAAAACCAAGTCTTTAAAGGGAATTGGCTATAATAGACTTTAGTAGATATGAAGAGATTGTGAATTATGATATCAAGGTAGAAATAGAAGTTGGTATTATATATCAATCTCATGGTTTTGAAAATAAATGAAAGATGGAGTTCAAGGGAATATCTCAAAATAATGGTGAAACAAGATGAATGTTTTATTATGGTCAATGTGTGGAAATAAGCACGGTGGAGATTTTCATAAAGGAACTAGAAAATGATTCAAATGTCGAAAATAAGGTCATCGAGCATTTGACTGATGAAGTAATGGTAAAATGGTTTCTAGCGATGGGAATTGAGAAAAGACAATAGAGAACACACCACCAACACTTCAATGCTATAAGTGTAAGGAAATGGGGCTTTATTCTTACCAATGACCAAATCCAAGGGTTAATGATGATTGAAGTCATCAACCTCTTAAATAAAAAGAGAAATAGAAGTCACATGTGATCACTATTGGTGATGTTGAGTATAATAATGAAGTGGTGAAATGATTAAGTGTTTATGTAATGGGATTCCAAAATAGTGTTGTTGAATCTATTTTTTACTATAATGGAATATTGGAATATCTATGTATTGGTCCATTGTTATTTTCCATAAGTATATGATACTGGTAACCATAAATATTTGTTGAAATATTTTTGGAAAGCACCTGATATGCGCATAATGATGGGATAAAGATATAATGAGATGTTTGATAGTATTAACGAGCTCATGACTGATAAATGGATAAAGTTATATGATGATTTTAGTATATTGAATTTTTGGTATTTTTGGTGCATGGAAAGAGTAAATTTTGATGAAATTTATGTTTTCACTAAGTTTCCATGGTAATACATGTTATTATCATGTTTCAAGAGAATACATGATTAAGGTATTCACATGTTTGGAATGCGACAACCAAGAACTGCCCAATGTGATATGGGAGATAAATGTTAAGTCAATTTAGTTAACCTATTTCTAATGTTTTATATTTTTAGTTTTTGGAAGGATTGTAATGTTATCCATTTATGGATAGTATAAGTTATAATCTGGTTGAAGTATGTTAGATTAATGTATTATCTCATAGTAGGTGGACTAATGCAAATTTTATAACCTGTCCTAACATTTTTTTTTGAGAAATATGGAATGACCTATCATTCTATCACATGATCTGCTAACACTTAAAGAAAGAAAAATTCAACTTCATTTCTTCAAATAAGAGATGAAGTGGGAATTGTGTAGGGAATGACCAACGATGATATTTTACTAAAATCAAGTGATCATTTCCCCTTATAAAAGAATTCATCAACTTTAGGAAAAGGATATTGAAACAAAAAATGTTATCCTAGTACCTTCTTATTCAATGAATCCGATGGTCCATTAAATCATCACAGATTTATGGCTTTCTAGTAGTTAACGTTCTTCAAACCTTATTCTCTATCACTATCCATCAGAACAAAATTTATATATTTCTCTTCCATATCCATGTTTTCACTTCCCACCTATGTTTTCATATGTGGAAACCAAGTGATGAGTTACTTTGGGAAACCATTATGTTTCTAACATTCCTTTTTAAAATGTAGTTTTAGTATCCCTTTTTACGATGTGGGTTTCAATGTAAGAAACTTTAAAGTTGTAAACCATTTATAACCCCAACAAATTTCGAGGGTGAAATTCATTTTAAGGGGGGTAAAATGTAACACCTTGAGATTTTATAAGATAGATTATTTTTAATGTTATTGATGTATTGTGTTGTATGATACACCAAGATTAGATTTCACTATATGAAACACCTTATTAACTTGTAGTATATGCAATACTGTTATTGCCTTATGTTACACACAATTTCAAGTTCTTTTGATAGAATTAATTTCATGCAGCACTGAGAATAGATTTTGTTCAATGTATAAATGAACCAAGTTTGTATTATTTTATACGCAACACCAAAGGAAGCTTTAAATACATGCAACACTAACTTGGCTTGAGTTACACACAAGACCGACGTTTTTCGATAGCTTGCGTTGTACGCAATACCGAGTTTTACTAAACAATGATATATTATTAAAAATATTATTATCAGATATAAACTAGATGTTATGAATAGTAATAACCAAAATTTTAATTTTATATAACATTTGAATTCATCTTAAGTATTTTCTAGAACATGATATAAGAACAAATTCAATTTTTTCAGATAAAAGAACTATTTTTTAAAAAAATGCAGTTTTACCACCTTTTGATGGAACACCCATTTTAAATCTATTTTTTGAAATTTTTATAAGTTAAATTTGAAAAAATAAAATTATTATTTTGAATAGAGAAATACAATTTTACGTTGGATGAAGTTTTTATATTTTTCTGATAAATTTCATATTTTTATGAATAATAAAAATACGCTAAATTTTAATTTAAAACAACTTTTTTCATGGAGATAATTTATATGGTTAAATTATAATATTTGATGGTTTTAAAGTATAAATATAACATATCATTATTATTAAATATAATTTATGTCATTATCATTAATATTATATTGAATTCATAGGTAAAAACATTTTAATCTTGTGCATTGTTTTATCTTTTAAAAACTGTTTTCTCATTTCAACAACATGATTAATTTTCAATTAATTACTAAAAATTATATGTTTTCAATTTTGAAAAATGGATTCCATATTTTGAATCGGTCTGTAAAAATTATGTTAATATTCTACTTTTATTTTTGGGAATTAAGAATAGTAACTTTGAAATTATTTTTATTGCCATGGTTAAAGGTAAATTGAGTAATTAAAGGTGAAATTAATATTATAAAATTTCCATAACAACTGTAAAAATACTACTGAATGAGTAAATTCTACCCCAATAATAAATAGTTTGAAATGGAATCACTTTATGGCCACTTAGATATGAATATGACATGAATGTAATAAAAACTAATGAATTTGACAAAATGTCATAATCTCATTTTATATAAATATATTAATTTCAATATATAGATAACTATGAGATAATATAGAATTTAGAAAGAATTTGGAAATAAATAGAATTAAATACATAATATAAATTTATTTAAAATTTTTATAGATTAAATAATTACCATTAATGATGACACAATAATGATGTAAAAATTATTTTATTCATATAAATATCAAATTAATGGTTTTAAAAATACTAAAATAAATTTCATATGAACCAATTAATGTTCTAAAATAATTTTCTAGGTAACTATGACATGTTAGGAGGGCATTAAATAATTTTTTAGAATTTATATTTTGTGATGATTTTATTTAAATTCAAATAAAAAAATAGTGTCAAAATTGACACTATTAATATTTTATATTAATAAAAATTTATTAAATTATTTAAAAATCATAAAAATATTTAAAAATTAAAAAGTTATAATTATAAGATCTAAAATTTCATAAAATACCCATTTATGGTCAATAAAAACCATATAAGTAAATATATATAACCATCAAATATTTAGAATGTTATTACCACAATTAAATTTTAATTGAATAACTAAGTGTCTATTAAAACGATATGGTTTAAATTGAAACAATAACTTGTCCAAAATTTATTTGTTGACGATATTACAACCCTATATCATCCAATATTATAAATTTTTAGGTTTTTGAGGTTTTTGGGAAGGTTTTTATTTTATTATAAATTATTATTTATGAAGTTTCCAAAAGTGCCCCTTTCCTTAATTAAAAAAGAGAACCTACTCCTTCTCATATTCACTCAATTTTGAGCCTTCAAACATAGCCAAACCCTGACCATTTATCTTCTCAACTTCCATAGTTACATTATAGAGGTTATTGAGTTCTCAAAATACCAACTCTAGTTTTATTAAGAGGAGATCTAAAGAGAGAACGTCAAAGAATTGGCAATCCCCCTACTGATTCTTTCATATTTCTTTCTACTTCTACTTATACTTCATGAGTTTTTTAATTGTTTAATAATAAATCGAGTAGAACTTATATTATGAGATGTTATTATAATTATTAAACAACTATATTCCACTTTCTATCCATCCAAAGAAAAACGAGATCACCACGCGTGCGTACGTACGACTTACCGTCTCCATATTGTGGTGTAATCTATTTTTCACTGCCACCTTACTTAGATGGGGATAAAAATAGATTTAATAAATATATATGATTATTATTAAATTATTATGAAATATATTATAAAATAAAATTCAATACCATTCATGAATTATGGGAATGTTATCGTCGCTCATGCGTACATATAGCCTACCATCTCTACAACGCGATGAGATTCATTATCCACGTTAACCATTCAAGAATGATTATAAAGTATATATAATAAATAATAATGAAATATATGAAATAAAAAATTCTTCAGGATTTATGTATATATATATGTCATTTACTTACTTCCATTCAATTCAATAAGGAAAAAACAACGTTCATGCGTATGTACAGCCTACCATCTCCATGAACAATATATTCTATTTAATTTATCTATATATTATATATATTAATATAATGAATATATATGATGTATAAATAATTTTCTAATTATATAAGCAATTAAATATTGATCTATGTAATAATATCAAGAATAACAAGTCAAAACACATATGATAAATAAAACAATTATTACCCAAAATGTTGCTTTAAAAAGGAATTAAGAAATGAACGAGTAATATAAAGTCATAAGTGAATCATATATGATATAATAAATCTTATTATGGTTCGGTTTAAAGTTAAAAATATATTTAAATCCACTGTGAAAGAGTTTCAGACACATACGGAAGCAATCATACCTATAGTAAGGGATAATTTTGCAATCTTTTTTTTATCTGAGATTGTTTATACATAAGTATTTATTGAGGGTCTATTTATCATCAATGTCAATGTTTTCTAAAAATATTATCATAATTTTTTTTAATATTCTTCAATGTATGTTTAAATTCATTTTTACCCATTTTAAATTTTACAACATGGTATGGAAGAAATCCTTTTTTATCATATAAGGTACTTTTTGACTTTTCTGAAAAAAGTACCAGGAGAATGTTTTTTTAACTTATACAGAATGAAAATATTTTTAAATATTAATAACGGATTATTTAAATGAATCTTACTCTAGATGATTTCAAGTTTTTTTTCAAATAATTATTTTCTTTAAAAATTTTACGGAATTTTCAGAATATAAAACGTTTTTTAAGAAGAAAGGATGTTTTCCTCAGGAATTAAGCTCAAGTGTTTTATCAAAATTATTTTACATTTAAGATAACATAGGGTTATGTTTCTATACCTATTATTAATTTTATTTTATTTTTTTATGATGGAATTATGAAATACGTTTATCTTGTATGGATTATGTTATGATGGAATGATGTTTAAGAAACACATAATATTTCAGGGGTTATGCTATGATGAAGGATTTATGTTTTTGTGGGACACGTAAGACTTATTTAATTATGAAATGTGTGGGACCTATATCTCCCTCCAATGAATTAGGTAAAGATTTATATATAATGAGATCGATATGGCTGGAATGTCAAGTAAATCCGGTTCAATAATACACGTCTAGAATGACATGGAAACCCAATTCAGTAATGGACTTTGTCCACTATGATGGTCTTGGAAATAATGCATTAGATACTATAGAAATCATATTATGTGCTCCATTATTTTCCACAATTACATGTTTTATTGAAATTCTATTTTATAATGGTTAATTTTTTTTATGATTCATGCCTTACTCACTGCCAAGATTTATTCCATGACTCATGATTTTGATATTCAAAATTTATGTTCATGTTTTCACATTCTTATATTTATAATTTTTTAGATGTTCTTCTTGTTTAATTTTACTGAGCATTTGATTTCACCCCTTTCAAATGTTTATTTTCCTAGGATATGAATAAAGGTTTTAGGTAGGAAAACAAAATGGTAAGATCTTTTTGAGAGATTTTGTAGATCTTTAACCAAGATAGAAGATTATGTTCCACGTTTAAAACGACAGTAAACTAATACAGTATTTTTGAATATATTTGTGTAATGTATTAATTATTCTGAAAAAGAAATATAATTTCCATGTACATCAAGTTTGGGTCATTTTAAATACCAAGGATCATATCAAATTCAACCATAGGTATAATAATCATGTTTGAAAATAGGGCGCGTCTGTGCATTATAATTGTAACTTATTGGCATAACTTTATTTTAATAATATTATATCTAAGTTTCTTAATTGATAACTCCCTTACTTAGGTGATAGGGTAAATATTTAATATTTTTGGAAAACATAAATTTTTTAAAAGAGTGTGAATATTTAGTATCAAATAAAACATTTTGAGGCTATGATATAAGAACCTATCACTACATCATTAAGAATTTTTACTTCATATATGGTAATCACATAAGACTAGAATTTTTCCCATGTCATTGTCTATGGTAAATTCCATTTATTTTTGGGGAATTGGTTAACATAATGTCCTTATAGTTATATTTAACTCATTGAACATCAATATCTTTTTCAGTACTTAGTATTTATGAGATTTATGGAATTTTCCCTTGACTTACCTTGAATACATATATCCTAGATAACTCTATTTCTTTATTATTTGTGATTACGACTATATCCTCATATTATAAAAAGGTATGAGAGACCAATGTCTTAGATGTATTGGATTTTACCCATCAAATAAATGATCAATCATGTTTTCTAGTCTATGTACATAGTCTATAGAATATATATTCCTCCTTAATGTTTTGAATTAGTGACCATCATTGATCTACCTATATATTTAGATGATACGACTTCATGATGAATTTTTCCCTTTTCAATATTTCCCAATGAGAGAAATATATTCTCTAAGGAATTGATCCATTCTTTACCTATCAATGGATTAGTAGTTCCATTGAATTCTAGATGTTTTTTCTAATAAAGTGGTCCCATGTAATTAAACTATATTTTGGACTAGTTGGTCACTCTATCTGAGAAATATTATTTTTTATAACCTATTTCTACATCCCTAATAGGGTTATGAAATTATTATACTCAACTACAACTCCATTGAAATTATGAGGGGGAAAATCCCTATATTGACTATGGTTATTGATAGGGTTTCGATTAGTCTTTTAAGTCTCCATGTATATATAACATCTTGCACATAATAATACCATGATATTTAATTGTAAAATACAATTATTATATTTTCTAGGGTGATACCTAAAAATATTAATAGTTTTTAGAGTAATTTTTATATCTAAAGAGTTTCCTCTAAATCTAGTACCCATGGTTCCTACTAAAATTCCTTTGATGCCAAATGTAACAACATATACTCCATAATTTTATAGATGGTATTTATATTATATTATTGGTATATAATATGAGATTCTATGAAGGATCCAACTTCTTAGTAGTCTGGGAAAACTAGATAGATATTAACATTACATTTTAAAATATAAGATACAATATAAACACATTACGAGAACATTATTATCCCTTACATCATATCCCTGAAAATTTAATATAGTTCTCCTCTAGATTTCCTAGGAAAATGATAACAAATTGGGGTGAGCTTAGATTCTCAATAATAAGTGGTATATAGTGGAAGTTATCATTACATAAATTTTAAATAAGTGATATACTAGGAATTAATAAACATCAAGAATACATAATAAAATGAAATTAATGGAATGTTATATCCATGGAAATAAATAAAAACATGGATAAAAATAACCATTAATATCATACCGATGTAATTCATAATGATGGAAAACAAAACATGTTTTCAAGACCTTGTTCCAAGATGCTATACTAACATGGGGATATGTATACACCAAAATGAAAGTAGATTTGACTCAGAGACAAGTATAGGAATCAAGGGGATATATAATTCCAAGCTCTATCCATCAGTAATTTATGTCCAAGGCATTCACTATATGATCTGAGAAGATATTTCATACCATTTCCTATGAAACATTTGGCTAAATAAAAACATAACTATATGTATAATGAGAAATATATATAACAAATAATTCCCTATTCAATGGAATGTAGCGAATGTCTAAGATAACATTACTTAATAAACATATAATCTTTGAGGTTTCTTCAAAGTAATAGGAATTTTATTTATCAAATAAATATAGTGGAAATGGTACTTTCAATGCATTCAGTTATCCATGGAAGATAGTAATTGGGCTCAATATTTTTTATTAGTATGAGACAAAGTAAATGGTAGGATTCATCATGGTTCATAAAAAGTGTGTGAATATTCCAAATAATATCCCACACGAGTGTCCAGATAGGTGTGAAAGCTTAGGGCCACTAGTTTTACATCATAGTGATGATTGATTTAATTCTCAACCGACCCTTTTTTAGGTGATTATCCATAGGTGTATTTATGAAATAGTTATATCTACTTTCATGTATCCATACAGGGATGCATTTTTTTAGGAAAATGCACACATTTATTTTACCAAAACATATGATGGGTTTTCCACCATAAAAAAGATTGAGTTTTACAATGATTTTGGTAATTCTTTAATCGAAATAATATAAGGGATGGATAACAATATATAATTTTAAATCCCTTTAAATTAATTAATAATATGAAAAAACACACTTATAGATTGGGTATCAATTGAATGAAAATCTATAGAAGATATGGCTTGAAATTGATCTTAGAATTCAATTAATAAAAGTAATTTCACGATACAATTTATCAAATAGTCATTATATATATAGTATAATAGAAATTAGTCACATAATATAAAATTTGTCTCAAAGAGAGGAATTTTTATGGAAAATTGTTACCCCTTAACCTAAATTCCATGAATGTACTTTAACCTCATGTATCACAAACATAGCTATATTAATAACTTAATCCATAAACTTACTCATATTAGTTTTTATCTATACTCTTTATATATAGTCATTCTCTAAACTAATTCTAGTTAGTTTTTTACCAATTTCCCCACATCAGGTGTTTATAGTTTGATATTTTATACACGTTTTTTAATAGTGGGGATTATATTCATTATTATTATTAATATCATAATTAACCGGTCATTAAATCAATTATTAGGTATTATTTATAATAATTTATGATTTTTCAAATTCATTTCATGAGTGTTTTGTATTTTTCCATATGGATTAAATCAATAACAAACATGTTTCAAGGATTCGTGATGATCAAAGCATGTTTTCTTAATTAATGAATTATGTATTGAATTAATATATCCAAATAAAAATAGAATAATTGTTCATAAATTTATACCACATTATGATATTAAATTTTTTCTCATAGTCATTCATGATATAAATTCATAGCATTCTTTAAGTAGGTGATTAAACTGACCCAAACATGAACAGACCTATATTTAATGAATGATTATGAGGTGGTTAAGTTATAATCTCATTATACTAGAAAAATAATGATCTTAATTATTATATATTAGTGTGATACATTATAAATTTAATTAAGTTGAATAATAATTAATTGATATGAAATTATCACATAATACAAATAAAAATATATTCAACTTAGTATTCTTGTTTAAGATGGTTAATTTTATATTGATTGTTTATTGTTTATATCACTAATAGGTCATTAAATTTATCTTAAAAAACCTTAATAGTGAATAAAAATCAAACCTGTCTTTTATTTACATTACTAATTCTCTACATGAAAAGAAATAATGAAAAAAACGGAATATAATTTTCCATAGAAGCAGTAGTCTAAATGTACTTATGGATGATGATTTTGGGTTAAATGAATCACATTTCTTCTTGGAGGTTGTAGTCTGCATATACACACAAATTGATTTTTGATTTTCATTAAATAAAAGGGATGAGGTGGTTTATGTTTATTCAAATTACATAATAACATTCAATATATAAAAAATAATTATGTTACCACATAAGTATGATAAAATTATAATTTTAAAGGTAATATAGAATTCGAATAAGTTAAGTGAGAAAAGATTACTCTTGTTGAGGACTTTAAGATTTACTTGGAGGATTTAATGGAAATAGAGGGATTATGATAAAATATTTCGACTATAAGATAATGTAAGCATTCTAGGATTCAAGGTAAAGGGAAAAGGTGGAGGTTTTAAGGAGGAGCTAGAGTTTCTGGAGGTTTGTTGAAGGAGTTCTTAGAGGGAACTTTTCTAAGTGAAAAGGGATGTAATTTTTGTAAATTTGGAAAAATTGTTAATAATGGGAAGTAAACCTCAAGGAAAGTGGATCAAAAATTGAGAAATAATTGAGTGGGAAAGATATTATGTTAATAAATCCTCTTAAATTAATTTTTAAACATGTTTTAAACATTTTTTTAATTCTACCATAATATTTCCCACTTTTACCCTTACAACTTTGGTTGTGGTAACTAATTTTTTCCTTATCAATTTATCCTTTGGGAATAAAAATAAAATAGACCCTCTTTCATAATTTAAACCAAACGACTCCAAATTTTAAATACATTTAATAATATTATATCTATAAAATAAGAATAAGTTCATTTTAAAATAGTAAATGTATAATTCATTATAATAGTTTTAGTGAAAAATGTAACTTAAGATTTAAAATAAAAAATATAGGTTTATAAATAAAAAATAATGTTTTAAAATGTATAATTTTACTTATAAAAACTATATTTATTAAATATATGGGTATTTTGAGTTTTATTTTATGCTTTCATCCTAAAAATTCCATAAAAGCTACAGTTTTAACAAAATTTGTATTTTCACTATTCACCTAATAATCAATCTTTTTTCAAAAATGAAAAAAATATCATCTTAAGATAATATAATTATAATGAATTCAATAATGAATTTTATTTTATTTTAAATAAAATTATAAAAATTATAAATTAATCTTTTAACTATACTCATAAAAAATTCCTCTTTAGAGTGAGCATTATGTGATAGTTCAGGATATGATGTTTACCAGTTATAGTATAGTCTCGATTTTTACATTTGTTATGATATAATTTTTTTTAAAAAGGTATGATAAAAATACCATCTGAATAAGAATTCATATGTGGGTATGCATTCATTATTCAAGAAGTTTATAAGACTTATCATAAAGTCTTGTGAAATAGTGTATCTTTTGCTTGTGTAAGACTTTCGAGTTAGTATAATTTTGAGAAAAGTATGAAAATTAAATAATTTAATACTCTAAAGAGAAAATAATATTTTATAATGTTAAAGTTGTTATTTAATGATAAAAGCATCATTATACTTTTTAAATCCATGATTTAAGATTTATTTGAGGAATATTTAAGGAGACTATATAGAGAAGATCACTATTCCATTATATTATGTTTTTCAAATGAGGATATTTGAAAATAAATATTGGTGATATAAATTTAAGGGGTTTTGGGAACTTAAATATATCAATTCTTAGACTAATTTTAATTTTTTTAAATTAAAAAATGTTATGAATGAATCTAAATTATTAGGGAATGATAAATACAAGATGATATTCATTATGAGTGTTTGAATATTAAATCTAAAGTTTTATTTTTATCTTTAGAAGCTCTCACACTATAAAAGGAAGTGCCATCTTATATATTCTGATATATAATTTCATATAGCTATGATATGATTATTTTTCTATGATTTTTTGGAGAAATATGTTGAAAATAAGAATATCAAAGATACTATATAAATAAATGAACATTTATTTGGATGAGATAAAAATTAGAAGAAAATAAAATAATTTAAACTTCTATTTTTTAAGTAGTGATCTTAGGTGACTCACCCATGTCAAAAAATTGGGATGCTTGTAGATTTTTCATACACATATCTGATTAAATATTACCAATTTTGAAAATTGAAAAATCTATATGAATTAAATAAGGCCACCTGTACAAAAAAATTCTAACAATTATTTTTATAATAGTGATATATACTTATGAAATTCAAGCCGAGAGAATTGTATAACTCTCGAAGTAAATAAGAATCTGATCCTATGCTAAATTGAAGAAATATTCTAGTATCAAAGAAAAATAAGAAATAAGAAGGGTAAACTATTTATCATATTTAGTGAAGAACTATTCTAGTATCAAAGAAGAAAAATAAAAGATAAAGAGAAACTTGTTAACATACCAGATATAATGATTCAAAATATTACACAAGAAATTAGATAGATGAATAAGAAGAAGATATTGAGAAAGAATCATGCATAGAGACTATTTTATAATATTTATTAGTTATAAAAAATCTATAATATTTAGTTTAGGGAGCCTAAAAAAATTTTAAATAAAATATGGAAGCAAGGTGGTAACATACCAACCCAGGATCCAATAAATTGGATCCCTGATGTGGTTTTATATATGGAATCAAGCATGCCTCCTCACACACCATAGGATACAGACTAGTAGTGAGGGTAAAATGATTGTTTCATGTGGAGACTATAACCTCATGGTCAGAGTAGAATAGTGGTATACATAATAAATAAACAATGGAAGCTGATGATAATATATTTCATTCAATAATGAATGAATAAATAACCATGCATGAACATGCTAAAATGTATAGAAATACATATATAGTGGTTGTTGGGAAAAAATACCTTAAGGTATCATTTTAGTGCTTTTGGGTTGATTGTGTTTGTTGACAAAGAAAGCTGTCAAATAATTTTGTAGATTTCCAGAGAGATTTTTAACAGGATATTCTTATAAAGATCCAAGATAAAGGAATGAATTTTGTATAAAAGTTGGTGTTTTTTCCTTGTGTTTGCCAAATTTTTGGGGTCCAAAATTTGAAGTATGTTTCAATCATCATAAAAGTTTTATTTCTATGAATTCTTCATGAAAATATGGAAAAGTCATGAGTTTCATGAAAGATTGTCATTTTCTAAAGTTAATGAAATTTTAAAATGTATCTAGTGTCATGAAGGATGGATTTCCTAAATAATTGGAGCATTGTGAATGCATGAAGGTTTTATGGTAAATCTCCAAGACTACAAGAAGTGGATAATCAAAAATACACAATGTTTTGATGGTAAATATCTACAACTATAAAGAGAGTTGAAAATTGGAAATTTCACTAGTGCTTCACAAAAGTAGAGAGAATCATAAACGAGATTGTAGATATTCATGAAAAGGTTATGATGAGGATGGAAGATTTAATAATAGGAGGAAACTCATAAAAATTAGCCTGCACCCCCACATAAAATTAGCTAAATACCTAAAGAAGATTAAAAATATCTGAATTCACAAAGGTGATTCAAGAAGGTTGTTAATGGGAAAATGTTTGCAAAGAAAGGAAGTTCATGAATGATATGAAAGCAAACCAAAATTTGTAAGCATTGTGAAAGTATTGATGTTCACGATGATTATAAAAGTATGACCATAAGTTGTAAGCATCGTGAATGTATTGATTTTCATGAAGGCTATAAAAAGATGACCGAAATGTTTGATCTTAACAAAGGAAAAGTGAGATTCCTGAAAGTGTTTGAGATTTTTTAAAGGAGGTTTCTTTGTAAAGGATATTTGAGATTTTTGAAAGAGTCAAGCTTCATGGAAGTTGTGGTGTTCACAAAGGAAGTTTATACCTGTGAAAAATTTGACAATTTCATGAAGTTTGTGTGAGCTTTTCGAAGGTAGATAACATTACAAAATTTTTAAAAACGGATTACCTAGAAAATACGTGGTAAATCAGTATCCATTAAGTGGGTGAAAGTATAAATTCAACATAGTATCTACCTACAATTGAATATGTATTAATTATTTCCAATTAAGGGAACTACATGTCTATAAAATACGTGTGAATCCTTTTTAGAGTATTGAGAAAAGGAAGAGGAAGAAGGTGATCATTTCCACTAGTTGTGTGCTATAGAAGTTAAGGTTGAGGGAGTATCCCTTGTGAAAAATTGAGTTATACCTAAACATTGTAAAGGTAGTGATCTTGGGCATAGAAGTGATCTATCCCAAACCTCATTTTCGAAGTGATCCTTAGTGGATTTGGTACATTAGTACATTTTCATTGTATTCTCATTTGATGTAGCCCAATGAGGGTGAACTAGGTAAAAATCTATACGTCCTTCTACTTTCTCTCCCAATTTACATGAAATGCATAATCATCAGATAAATATGGAAAGTATAAGATCATCATAAAATCTTTAGATAAAATAAATTTACCTTTATATTAAATTTTTCAATATCCAATGGTTCAGGAAGAATTTTGAAAATAATATTTATACCTTGATTCACCCCCCACTTAGGGTATTTAAAACACTTTTGGGCCTAAAAATTGGTGTCATAAGGATTGGATTATTTTATCTGATTTTTCCCTTAACATGGTTCAATTGATTGTTGAAATTAATGTTTCAGTATACTTGTATCTCCTTGTGACATGGGAAAAGGAATAACATTAAAGAATAATTAGATGTTTGGTGAAATTTCTCAGTATGGAAGTGTCTATGGAAAGAGTATGATTTAGTTTAAGGAAACCGAAAATGTATTAGACTATGATACTATTTCATCATTCAATGATACTATGGGAATGAATGATAAACCTACTGTTCCAAGTTATATTGGAACTACTAATTATAAATAAATTATAATAAGTCTAGTAATAGATATTATTGAAATGAAAAAGGAATTGCGTCATAAATTAAATTAGTAAAATAACTTTCAAGATATTCTAATCCATGTAAATAAATTTAATTCAATAAGATAAAACGTTTTAATAAATTTCTTGTTGATGTGGATACTAATTTGAGGGAGAAGAATGATTCCCAAGTTAAAGATCTGAAAAATAAGCCTACAAAGATAGAAAAACTCAAATCTGATGAAAAGGGAAAGAATCCAAACTAAAAAGTAATTTGGAATCAAGAAGCTAGAAATGATGATATTTCTACATAGTAATCTGAATTTGTTCAAGAGAACCAAAGGCTACAATAGAAGAATGCATGATGTAATGGTTCAGTTTCATAGAAAAATCCTAAGATAAAGGAGCAAGCTGAAATGATAGATGAGATCTCCCAAGAACTGTAATATGAGATAACCATTGGGAAGATTCTCATAAGATAACATATTTCTCAACTTGAATCTAGGGAAATTAAGATTCAAGAATTGGGAGAAAATCTAGAATCAATCTAGAACAAAGTGGGGATATATAATGTCAATGGAAAGTAAAAATTGAAGGATGCCTTTCATTTACTATTTGAATATCCTTCATAAGGTAATAATGAAATGAAAAAGAAAATATGTTATTTTTTAGGAGAAACAAGAAAGGATTGTCTCATCCCAATGGCCATGTAGTTTTGGAGAATATAGTATTGGATATGATAAACCCTCTCCCATGAATGAGAGGAAAAGATATGTGAATAATACTAAAAACATGAAAAATACTTTAAGTGATAGAAACATAACTAAAAGGACCTATACAGAAATTGATGACAACATGTGAAATTTTTGTGGGATGTATATTTCTATTTCAAGTTTTTGTTCTAAAGATTTGGAATACATTTCAAAGAATTAAGAAAAAAATATTTATAAATTGGAGAATAAGTAGAAGATTATTGAAAAGTCTTAAAGGAGAATCTCCTATAATAATGATTCCATCAGATGCTATTATTGTGAAATACGGGGACACACTATGAGTATGTGTCCATAATCCTGGGGGATCAATGTTATAATAAGAGAAACTCTGGATGCATCAATATCTCAACCAAGAAATAATGAAATGAGGTAATTTTTAATGAGGGACGATTTATATGTTCTAATCATGGGAGTTTGGATAGATATTATTGTTATAAGGAATTAGGGAAGGAAAAGGAACTAGAAAGGATATCCCTAACTCTATTGGGGAATAATGAAAAAGGATATATAGGAAAAAATCATGTTAAGTTGAAAAATAGGTTTATAGATTTTGGGGAAACACAAGGAGCTAAATTAAACGTGTATCAATCAAGTCCTCTGTAACATTCACAGTAGCTCTATTTGAAATAATGTTAACAAAATTAGAAGAAAAATGGAGGATATGACCCATTTGTGAGTAAAAATAATTTATATTTAGTTAAATAATCACTCCAAGATCATCATAGTGAGTTGACTCAGGTAACTGATAAAAGAAAATTAAAAAATTAATTCCTCAACAAATTTATTTGTCATAACACATGGCAAGAAGTGAAGGTAATAGAAATATCCCTTCATTGGAGGATGAAGCGAGTGTATATGATCAGTGGATAGATTCTTTCTCAGTGAAATAGTTATAAAAATGGAACATTTCTGAAGCATCAAGGAATAAAATTTATTATTGTGGGTTTAAACCCCAAATTTTCAAACATCCCAAGCCTAGATAACCTATATATCAGAATAGTACATAATATGTGGGTAAATAATGTCTTTTAATATGGCTAGAATATTTGAAGTTATCTAGGAAAATGGAATAATCTTCGAAAGATTATAGTGCTTTTCAAGAAAGTATCAAAGGGATGATCCCTCAGAAATGGAAAAAATATTATTCTTGAGGATTCTGGTGGAACCTCTATTCCTATATGTTAAATTATTCTAATATCTTCTATAATTTTTGAAAGAATAATGACGAGATAAAATCCATGGGGTGTGTTTATGATGAAAGTGAATGAGTGCATAAGTGGAATAAAGATTCAAGCTATAAGAAAAATATAAACTCTTGAAATTCACATATTGGATATTTTATGATGAAGAGTTTTATGGGAAACTAAAAATATTTATAAACAATACTAGAATGATCCAGTGGTAATAATTCGCATTTAATATTCAACCAATGATATCATGCCTCGGCTCAAGTGTAATTTTTTAAATCGAGAGAAGAACTATAGGATGAATGTTTCTCAGATACCAGGAAGCTATGAGATAAGTTCAAAAAGTGGATGAGAAATTTTTCAAAAGTTTACAATTTTCTTGTGATAGAAAATGAAAAAAAATATTCAAAAAATATGTGAATGGTTTCAAGGGGATATCGATGAAGATATATGTAGCTTAGGAGGAGTTCTAGTATGAGAGACAGATTCAGAAGAAGAATAAGACAATAAAAAAGGATTAATATACACATGTATCTTTATATAGACTGAAGAGTCAAGATGATATTGACATATAGAATATAATCAGAGATCAGATAGCACTAGTGCAGACAAGGAAGATGAAGACTCTACAACAATAATGTTTTTTATCATAGGTAGAGTGAATGTTTTTTAAATAAGAATCAATAAGTGACAACTAGTTTCATGATATTAATGAAGAACTTGAAAAAATTGAGAAGAATCAGACATGGGAGATTGTTTCGAGACCAACAGATAAGAATTTCATTGGGACATAATGGGTATTTCATAACAAGATGAGTGAAGATGGCATGGTGATTTGAAACAAAGAATAATTAGTGTATAAAGGGTACTCCCAGATAGAGGGTATTGATGTCGACGAAACATTTTCACCTATTTCAAGTCTATATATAATCAGATTATTCTTGTCCATGGTAGTGAAAAATGGTTCAAAGTTTTCTAGATGGACATCAAGTCAACATTTATGAATGGGGTTCCAAAATAAAAGGTATATATCAAGCATTCAAATAATTTTCTCATTCATGAATATGAGAATAGAGTTTTTTTGGATGAGAGTGGTACTGTATGGTTTTACGAAAGCGCCGATATCATGGTATTCAAGGCTTGATCAATTTTTGAAGATGATAATTTTTTACCTTGGGGGAGCAAATTAAAATCAATATGTCAAAAATGAAAGCAATGAATGTATGATGGTCCTAGTGTATGTTGATGATATAATCTTTGGTAGATCATAAGAAAATCTGTGCAAATAATTTATATAATTCATGAAAAGTGAGTTCCAAATGATAATTATTGGTGAAATAATGTTTTTCCATAGTTTATAGGTGACACAAGAAAAAAATTCACATTTATTTCATAGTCCAAATATTCCAAGGAAGTTCTGAGAAGATTTAGAATGGATTATTCCAAGGATATGATGATATGGTAGCAAACCAGATGAAACTATCATCATATGATAAAGGAAAAGTATCTAATGTCACATAAAACATGAGTATCATTGGAAGTATGTTTTAATTTATTGCAACAAGACCTGATATTGTTTTTTCCACATTCCAATTAATAATATATCAAATAAAAACCAATGAAAACCACTTGATTGTAGTGTAAATAGTACTTTTGTACATTAAGGGCATGGTGGATTTTAGTTTTATGTACAAGGAAAATTCTCAGTAAGAGTTATTGGGCTATACAGATGCATATTGGGTCAGATCAATAGATGATAGAAAATCCACATCAGGTGGTGCATTGTATATTTTTGTATTGTGTATTTATTAGATGATAAATAAATAGGATTTCATTTTTTGAGAACTATAGAATATGAATATATTGAGAATACTAAAAAATTCATGCAGTTATTATGGATGAAGCAACAACTTGATGATCTGGAAGTTTAAGTAAAGTATCTTATTGGAATCCCTTGCGATAATTCATGTGTTACTAATCTTATCAAAAATAAAATCAATCACTTGAGTTCAAATCACATTGAAATCAAGTATCATTTTATCAAAGAGAAGGTGGAGAAAGGTCTTGTGAATTTGGAGTACGTCCCTATAGAACTAAAGGTTGTGGAAGTTTTGAAAAAGACCTTACCCAAATAATTATTTTAATATTATTGACTAGATCTTGGAGTTCAGTTGACTCCCCACACCTAAAAGAGTGTGAATGTGAGACCTCCTCTTCCTGAAGTATGGTGTGTTTTCCCTTAAAGTGTTGATATGTGTTCTTTACCCTATGACATACCACAAAGGAGTAACCTTCATGTTTTTTGACAAAGGGGTAGAAGTTCTGGTTATAAATGGGGTAGAAAATGTCTTAATTCGAGCAGAAGAGAAACTAATAGGGGGAGAAGTGAAGAAGGGGGATTTTTAAATCTAATGACGCTGAAGATGATTGATAAAATGATATATATCATGATAGATGGAGTTCATAATGAAAATTTTTGAGTGGTTTTGGAATGAAGTATTTCATTGATGAACTTGTTATGGTACTTCTGATTCTCACACAAATTATGGATCATGTGGGATTAGAGTGTCTATTGAGTAAATATATGGTTTCTATCTAAGTATCAAAAAGTGAATGTTGGTATAATATGGAAGAATCTTTAATGTGGTATTTAAATGTGAATTGCTATCAATAATCCCAAAGGGGGAAATTGTTGGGAAAAAATCCCTCAAGGTATCATTGTAATGTTTATTGGATGATTTTTTTGTTGAAAAAGAATGCGGACATAGAAATTTGTGGAGTTACAAAGATATTATTGACATGGTATATTGAAAAAGATCCAATACAGAGGAATTGATTCCATGGAAGCTATATATGAAATTTTGAATACAAGGTGGCATTGTTTCCCATTGTTTTCCAAAATTTTGGGGTCCAAAATTTGGAGGATGTTTCAATTATCGAGAAATTTTTATTTTTATGAATTCCTTAAAAAATTATGGAAAATGAATTAGTTTCATGAATATTGGAGTTTCGATATGGTAATTATCTTTGAAAATTCATCTTGTGTCACAAATGATGGGTCTTATGAAGAATTAGAGCATCATGAATGAGTGAAGGTTTGAAGATAAATCTCTCTAACTACGAGAAGTGGAACATCATGAATATGTGAAGGGTTGACAATAAATCTCTATGACTACAAGAAGCCTCATGAATGGAAAATTTCCCTAGTGCTTCATGAAAAATTGGATCTTCTTGAATGTGATTTGAGAGATTAATGAAAAGGTGATGAAGAAGATGAAAGATTTGAAAATGGTATGAAATTCCTTTAAATAGGCATCTACCCCCCCCTCAAAAAGTATATAAAGTCTTAAAAAATATTCAAAGGGTTTGAATTTGCAAAGGAGATTAATGAAGGTTGTTCTTGAGAAAATTTTCATAAAGAAAGAATGTTCTTGATGACTATTAAATATGACCAAAGCTGTAGGAATTGTGAGAGTATTGAATTTCATGAAGGCTTTAAAAATATAACTGAAAATTTTATGCATTGTGAAAGTATTGAAATTCATGAAGGGAATAAAAATGTGATTGAAACTTGTGACCTTATCAAAATCAAATTGAGCTTAGAAAAAGCGTTTTAGTTTTGTGAAAGGACATTACTTTGCAATGTATGGCTGATCTTCTTTAAAGATGTGACCGTCAAAAAATTTGTGGGTTTCATGAAGGTAGTATATACTTGTGATGAATTGGACCATTTCGTGAAGGCTTTGTGATCTTCCCAAAGGTAGTGACCATCACAAAAGTATTAATAAAGGATTTCTTAGTAAATCTGTGGTATATTGGTATTCATAAAGTTGATGAAAGTTGAACTCAAATAGAGTATCGACCTATAGTTGAGTATGTATTCATTATTTATAATGAAGGGACCTACATATATATAAACTATGTGTAAATCCTTTCTATTGCAGTTATTAATAAACGAAGAAGAAGTTGATACATTCCACTAATAGCGAGTAATAGAAGGAAAGAATTAGGTAGTGACCCTTGGGAAGTAATGAGATATCCCTAAACAATTTAAAGGTAGTGATCCTATTAATAGAATTGATGTAGACTAAACCTCGTTTTTGAAGTGAGACTTAGTGGATTTGGAACATTGGTACATTACCGTTTTATGCTCCCTGGATGTAGACCAATGAGGGTGAACCAAGTAAAATATGTCTTCCCTAGTTATTTCTCTCCTTATTTACTTTAAATGTATCATCATCAAATAAATAACAAAAAAATAATATCATCATAATAAATTAAGAGAAAATAAATTGTCCCTTAAAATAAAGAGGTCATGATTCAGTGGGGAAATACTAATTTTGAAAAGAATATCTATACCCTAATTCACACCCCCTTAGGGTATATAAGCCCCTATTTGGGCCTAATAGTGGTTAAATACAATAGGACTAAACAACTAGAGAATAAATTAAATAAGAATCTGTCCCCGGATGGAATCCCAATTATGTTATCGGGCCCTCCACCTCTTTGTCAATTCTCAATCCAAAAAGAGTAATATAAAGCAAGAAAGAACAAGCCATAATCCTGATCCTACAAACATGAGGTTGATCTAGGTACCATACGATGACCCGAAAGGGTGAGAGATAAAATCAGTAGTCTGCCAAAAATGGTTTCTAGTGAAATACACACCATGAATATAAAATAAATAAATCTATATGTATAATAAATAAGTAATAAATAAATAAATGTAATCAAATCAGATCATGTAATGACCCGTGTTTTGAGCCAAGATAAAATTCAATGGGAATTTGAATTTTTATAATTTAATGGATGGGATATTTTTAAAACCAAGGATTGAAACATAATTTAGAGATTTTGAACACTTCAATATGTTGTTTTGTACTTTGTTAAAGACCTAAGAGGATTCCTAGGTGTCTTGTTGAATTTATAGAGTACCGAGTTCTGGAAATAAAAGGTTGTGGTGTTCTGAAAAGTGTACATGATATTTTTGAAACCATGTATCGCCTAACAAAAAATTTTGTGACCTACGGTAGGTGGAAAAAGGTGATGCACATGATTTAAAAATAGTTTACCCAAACTGTTCCCCTAGACTTCATGGTTAGTTCCACTTAAGAAGTACCATCACATTATTCTTTTCACAGTTGGTGAACAGTTAGGGTAACTGTGTGGCACAAACCATGGACGATGGGTTTCCTAAGTAAGCGGTGTCACACGGTTACTGCATGATTTAGCCAAATCATGCAACCAAACCATGTGACCCAAGTTTTAGGGTGAAATTAAAATTTTACCCTTAATGAGTTTATGTTTTGTCTTCTCTTTATTTTCTTATCATCCTTCAGTAGGTGCCTCCTCTACTTGGAATCATGGGTGTCTCCCAAGCCTAATATAGGCTTCTCAATATTTTCTATGTATATAATCTGAATCAATTTTCTTCAGTCTCTATGGACCCTCAACAATAAGCCCTCGAATCCATTTTGATCATTCTTCGTTTAATATACTCTCAACAAAGTTATCGAGGTGAAATCTCATTTAGTTTATTTTTAGGGTGAAGGTATATTTCTTATATTTCTTTCCAACTAGACCAAATCACACCTCAATATGAGGTGAGTAGGCCATCTTAAGTACTAGTTAGGTGGTCTCTAGTTTTTTCCTCAAATTTCCATTGATTTAGGAATAGTTTCCTCATGAAGAAAATCATCATTTTCTACATGTTTCTTTATAATTAGATCATTCATATTAAATTGATCCCCATATTTTGCATTACAATTGTTGAGAATTGTTTATTAATTAAATGATTTCAACCTCAATCACAGACAAACCTTGGGTGTGTTAACTAAGATTGGCCCTTTTTAATCAAATGAATAAATTCCAAGAATTTATTGTAAGGATTCGTCTTAGATTAATAAATGGTATTTTCCCTTGTATATATATGATTAATTGTTTTAGGAACCTAAAAATTTCCATGTGATCCATGTATTTGTTTTTCCTTATTTACTGGATTCCTAAAATATATCTTAAATGAATTGATTTATGGCTCATGAGGTTGAAACTTAATTTATGTCAAATGAATTTTTGATGAAAATTTCTTGTTTTTATAATAAACCCCTCGAATGAGGTGTGATTTTTTTGAAATAATAATGTGATTATTTTTTTTAATAATGTGTTTGGACTGCTTGGTAAATGGAATTACCCATGTAGTTAATTTCATAGCTGACCTTGTTTCCTCCTAAGTTCCTCTTTGAAACTTGTAAAATGAGTTACCATGCTTAATTAGTTTAACCAGTATGAAATAAATCATATGTATTAACATGAATTCTTTCCTTCCTTTAAATGATTTAAATAATATGTCTTGACTTGTTTAGCATGTTCATGATGTATTGTTTCCTTAAATGAACTATTTTATTTAAATTAAATGGGCTGTGAAGTATGGTACAACCATGCCTTTATTTATTCTTATTATGAATTGTAATGACTTGAATGGAATTGAACTTAACTAATGGACATGTGAGAGGTATTTCCTTATGTTTTAGGATATAAATATGATTATTCCTTGATTATATTTATAGGCTTGATGAATAAATTACCTGAGAGGTTTTTTTCCAATTCCTTATATTATAAATAAATATGCCTTTATATAGACTATGTATGATGGTAAGGGGTGTTGATTATGATGGATAATCATTCTCCATTACATAAAGTGTTGAGTATGGCATCTCACACCAGTTATACTATATGGACATTGGGATGAGGAGACACATTCCATGATTGGGTGGTGAAATTATGGCTCACTCACCAAACTAAGTGTTGTATCATGATGTCTCTCACTCTATAAGGATGTAGGGAAATGTACCCTATTCGATGAGCTGAAAGGATCATCTAGACTGATTATGGATGATTGAGTTACGCCCTAGTTTGTCTAGAACCTAGTATTCCATGTATATTACCACTTATTTCTACACGTACTTAGTTCTTATAGGTGGATGAAATATTGATCTATACTATGAATATAATATTACTATATACATATAGTTACTATTCAAACATATTATTCCGATTGTGAGAAAAAGTAGGTAGAGTCATCCGTGTGTCCTATTGGAACCTGATTTTTCCAGTGTTTATTTATGTATCTCAGTTATGTTTTTTTATTCATATTTCGTGCATTTACTTACATTATACATGGGATGAATTTAGTTGTAGAAATTATGGGTGGGAAAATACTGCAATTTATATATCACTCCCTTCTCAGGCCACTATTGCACTGGTTTACCTGAGTAGACCTTTTGTCCACAAGACCATGAATGTTTGTTTGTGTTTCTTTTCTAGTACCTTGGAGTTACGAGCACATGACTGAGCTGGATCTCAGGATGCTTGTGGAGATCTCCCTTGGGGATTTAATTTTATTTTCTTTATTACTATGTACTATATCATTTACCATGTTTTATGTTTTATATTTTTGTTTTGTATCATCATTAAGACATTCATGCATCAGTGGTATATTATTTTTGACCATCTTTTATATTCAGTTTATATTATTCTTATACTACTATTTTTTAATATACTTTTTCCACTACTGATTCTTATTTACTATATCTCTACGATAATATGATATGAGGGTATAGTCTCTCAACTATCACTTCCTATGACCCTCATGGATAGTCCGTATCCTCTAGCATATGGGTATGAGAACTTGAGGCCATGTAACCCAGCGGTCTAGCTACCGTCTATGTGTTCAGTAGGGATAGGACGTTACAAATTTGTATCACAGTTTTTTCCATCTTATTAATATTTTTTGAATTTGTGGATAGGATATTAGGAATGTTTTAGTTCTTGGTAAGTATTCCTGTCTGGGACTGATCACCCCACCCACAAGGAAACGACCAAGTGTCCAGGGATGGTATTGGGGTTTGTGTTGTTTTCTATTATAGTAGATTATGATTTCACCTTCAATTATTAGTGTATGTTTTGATGCTTATTTATTTACATAGTTTATGGTATTTTACCCTTGTCCTGGTATGGTAAGGATGAATCATTACATGCATCATTATAGGCACATAGAAATTCACATGTCATGCATATTGCATGCCATGTAGTTGCATTTTTAGTTTTCATGCTGATATTATTATGTTCCTTGAGTGTTATGTAATGATTTTATTTTCTTTAGAATTCTTGTTTATATAAAATGATTTTGTGTTTCATTAGATTTTTGTTCTACTTCCATGATTATATACTGATATTCCATGGTGCCTTTTTAATTATCATGCTTCTCTATGATTATTTCTTTTGACGACAAGCTAGTTTTTTTATATGTAATTGTACGCATGGGATAAATTTACTGGTTGTGATTAAATGAGAACCAATTTTCAATTTCAAGGTGTATGAGTGCCTTATAATTGGGAAAATATAACAAGTATACTAGAACCACATTTTTATCTTTGAAAATACATGTATATTCTATTGTTAAATTGTGAAGGCTACTAAAGTTCAATTCTAAAATTGATTGGTTGCAATTAATAGGTGTCAAATTCAAACCTGTAACGTGTATAAGAACTTTATGGATTTCTATATAACCACCCATATAATTGAAATATGATGTATGACCATGTTATAATTAGAAATAGTTAAAATGAAAAATATGTTGAATTTTAATCTGAAATGATTTGGCTGACTTATAAAGGATTTTACTTCTATTACTTAGGCATAATGACAAGTACGGTTAAATTCATAAATTCAAAAATGGTACCAAGTAGGTCAGATGGATCATGTTTCTTATGACATAAATCATTATGGATTCTTCGAAACATTAATGAGTAAACAACTATTATTAGGTTGCATTTTGATGAAACTAGGTCAATTAAATAGGACCCTCATAAGTTGCCTTATCTATTATAACCTAAAAAATTATTTACATGATAAATTTCCTAATTATGATGGGATGTTAATAAATAGATAGTGTTTAAAGAAGTAATTTGATATAACTTTCCTATTTTTTCTTATGAAATTAATTGAAAAAGGTACCAAGTGATTTTTTTATTGGTACTTGATGTTCCATTTAAATCCACTCAATGTTTAAATATTGAACTTGAATCAATGTAATTGACTTAAAATGGAACCTCAGGTTGTTTCCTTTTTTAAAACCCTCATGTAATGTTAGTTTAATTTTTTTTTGAGTTCTCTTGGAATTTAAAGATGAAAATTTTCCATAAACCTTTATATTTTTAGCAATAGATTAAATGATAGGCTCTTTATCCTAGTGACTTTATATTTTTCATGACCTAGTTATAGATTTAATGCATGTTCTTTCTAAGGGGCTATCCCAACATAGGTAGCATCATTGGATCTTAAATTACTTGATAATGTCGTATGTTTATGGTTGTACTATATTGTTCAGGTGTCGTTGTCCCAAGTAGGACGCTTAGCTTCTAAATGACACCCTCGTTTAGATGGTGGTTAGGTTTTCTTAGAACATTTTTACAAGTGTGAGTATAAAATATTTCTCTTTTTCAGTAGGTTAGACATGCATTGGGAATAGTTGTTCGCTTCTTAGGTCTCTTGACCCTTTATTCTTCCTTAGTGATTATGGAATCCCACCTTTTTAATACATAACTTTACATGAAATTTTACAAATATAGGATCTTTTAAAGTTTAGTGTCTTCGAAATAAGGTACATAATACATGAAAAATAAAAACATTATTCTATTCCATAGGAAAGGATTTTTCAAGGTTCATCCTAAGTACACTTATTTCATCTATCAAATTGGGGACATACATCAAAGGAAAGGGTGAGCAGAAGTCTTAGTAAGGTAAAACAAGTGAAATAGTTTACATGTGAACATAGGTAATATCAATAAGAACACGAGGAACATCATAAAGGAATGGTAAAGAAGTAAATAATAATAATATCTAGAATAATAACTTGAAAATTTTGCTAAAAAATTTAATTTATACATTCATAAGCATATAACCAAGGTCCATCCCCGTGGTTTCATAAAAATTACCAAGGTTATTCACCAATGTATCATAAAACTTGTCATATCTAGAGATTAATTTCTTTACCCAATGAATTAGAGTGCTATTAGGGTGAAACCTTAATAGGTATTTATTTTCATGTGATCCAAATAGATCATAATCAAACATTTCATAAATAACCCATAGATAATAAAAGAAATGAATTTTATATCAAAATCATGGCATTTTAAAAAGTTCTTAAAAACATAAACATTATGTGATTTATAACCCATAAAATTTGAATGATGGTTTTATGTATGTAAATTACATAATAAAATAAATAATTTTAATTTATTTATTAATACCCCTAGAAATGAAAGAGGTTTGGATATTCACATAAATAAAATAAAATAATTTCTTTAGAAAAAGAGTGAGATTTTGAGATGAAAATTATGCTACATAACAGGTATGAAACATGGTTTTAGAAAACATTAAAAAGAGAGGGGAAAGGGGTAAACCATTCCTAGAAGACTCATAATATAGTATATGGATATAATAAAATGGAAATAAGACCATGGAATGGAAATTTGAAAGACATACCACATAAAATAGAACTTGAATGGAAAAGAGAAGTTGGGAATTCTCTTACCTTGAAGAGTAACATATAATACTCTAAGATTCGGACCTTGAGGGCTTTAGGACTCCTTGGGAGGACTCTTTGGGAGGTATAACTTGTAGAAAATTGTGGAGGATGAATTTTTAATGAATATAAACTTAGTAATTGGTGGGTATTTATAGTAAAAGAGAGAGAGTTTTTTATTAATTTTAAAGGACACCTCATTAGTGGTATTTGGAAAACCATGGGTTTGCCCATGGAATTAGCCCATGGTATTGACCAATTAGGAAACCTAATATAATATTATAATCCAAAATATTCTACCAGAATCTTATCTTTCTCATTACATCATTATGAAATAGTTATGATGTCATTAGACATACTGAAAACACCAAACTATATTTTTACTATTCATAAAAAATTCAACTATTTCTGAAAAAAACAAAAAATCACCCTAACTAATTTTTGATGTGTAGAATTAGAAAATGAAATACATTTTATAAAAATTCATTTTAAACTAAATTAAATTAAATAAATAAAATACTAATACCTAATTAATAATTTATAAAACATTTATTTACATATAATATGATATAATTATATCAAATTTCCATTTAAGATGACTAAAATATATTTATAATTACATAGGTGAGGTTACTATATCATTGGTAAAATTACTATTCATAAGTGTAACATTACTATTTAAAAGGGTCAAGTTTCTATTCACAAAAAAATTAAGTTGATACTATTAGACTCTAAATATCTTACTGATCACAACCATGTATGTCTGTTTTTCAAAAATCATTTAACAAAATCAATTATTTAATAAATATTTAAAAAATTTTTTTTTACTATACATAAAAAATAATACTATTCATAAAAAATACTATTCATCAACAAAATACAATTCATAAAAAATTGAAACTTATTAGAAAACTACTAAAAATTATCCCTAGATTAATTTTGACATTTTAAATTAAAAATTGATGTTTATTTTACCATAATAATTATATCTCTATGATAAATCTTTAAAAAAGTACAATTTTTTTACTTCTAAAATCAATTTATCAAAATTTTCTCAATTAAACACATATTTTATTAAGAAAATTTATTCTTTAAATGAAAATGATGAACATAGAATTTTATTAAAATAAATGGATTACATTTTAATTATCTAAGGTCTTAAAACATAACCCCTTAAAACACCCACATATGACCTAAGGGTAAGATGTGTGATGGTGATGGACTGTTGGGGAAACTCAGATTACATCGCCCGAGTGGTAATCTACAGTATCTTTAAATTCTACTGTAGGATATTTTGTTCAACCTTAACATGTTGAATCTCAGCTTGGGCTTGGTCCAAAGAAAAGACTAGTGACGCTACCTCCTTCCCAAAATCTGAAAAATGGGTTTCATACGGCCTGAGTCTAATAGATGAGGCCATCAACTCTTCTTTCAACATTAATTATCCATTATCATTTCTATTTATAAACGATATTTACAATGTTAAAAAATTATTATTGTTTCCAAAAATAATATAAACCAATGGTCATATAATGGTCAAAACCCGATGGTCTTATTTCATTTATACTTTTTATTGATTATGACATAGTAAAACATACATTTTTAGGAAACAAAATATTATTCAAAAACTTGTGTCGTTACATTCTTCATCCATTAAGAAATTTTCCCCCTAAAATTTCAACTCATACCCTCAGAAGAGAAAAGGCGTGGGTATTTATTTCACATAGTCTCCTCTGGTTCCCACGCGGCTTCTTCATATGTGGGGTTCATCCACAACAATTTAGCTAGGTGGGTTGTCTTTTTGTGTAGAACCTTGTCTCTACAATCCAAGATCTCCATCGGTTGTTCCTCATAAGAGAGGTCATGTTTTAATTTTACCACAAATGGATTTAGTACATGTGAAGGGTCATGTATTTACTTCCATAAGAGGGATACAAGGAATACATCATGTAATTGATCTAGATTTTGAGGAAGTGAAAGCCGAAATTCCATTGTGCCTAAGAGATAAAGGATTTCATAGGGGCTAATGTACCTAGGTCTAAGCTTCCATTTCTTCCCAAACATAATTAATCTTCCATGAAAAAATTAGAAGAAGGAATTTGTCACCGATATTAAACTTCATGTCCCTTAGACGGTTGTCAGCATATATATTTTACTAACTCTAAGAAGTCTTAATGTGTTATTGGATCACATGAACCTTTTTTGTCATCTCGTGTACAAGATCAGGCCCAAGAAGCTTTCCCTCACCAGCTTCAACCCAACAAGTAGGAGTTATACATCGCTTCCCATATATAGATTTATAGGGTTCCATTTCAATGCCTGAGTGGAATATTTTGTTGTAATATAACTCAACGAATGGTATTTTTATCCCATACACCTTTAAATTTCATTGAGTATGTTCTAAAAATGTCCTCGAGTGTCTGAATAGTCATTTCAGATTATCCATAAGTTTGAGGGTGATAGGCTATACTGAAATTCATTTTGGTACATAGAGCATTTTGAAGACTTATCCAAAATTTTGATGAGAAACTTGGGTCATAATCCGATATGATAAAAATAGAAACTCCATGAATCCTTACCTTTTCCTTCATGTAAATATTAGAAAGTTTATCAAGAGAGAAATATTCCCAAATAGAGATAAAATGGGTAGTCTTGGTGAGACAGTCCACTATAACCCCTATTGCATTTTTCCTTCGTAAGTTCTCAAGATATTGGTGAAAAATTCCATAGTGATATTGTCCCACTTCCATACTGGTACATGTAGTGGTTTTAATACCCATTTATGAAGTTTTCTCTCTACATTCATTTATTGACACACTAGGAACCTTGTAGTATAGTCCGAAATCTCCCTTTTCATGTTATCCCACCAATGATGATCATGAAGTTCCCTACACATTTTCGGGCTACCAAGATGTATAGATAATGTAGATAAATGAGATTCATCCATCAAATCCTTCTTTATTTATAGAATATATGGAACACAAAGTCTTGTAAAAAATTTCAGTACACCTTCTGGATAAATATTAAATTTAGAAAACTTCCAATCATTCATAGCCTCAAAATTCTTCTCTAACAAAGGAATTTTTTTTGATATTTCTTAATCTTCTCTAGTAATGAAGGTTGAGAAATAATTTTGGATAGGTTTTATGATTTCCCTTCACTTAAAATTACCTTGTCCAGTTTTACAGAATCTTTGATCAAGGTATCTATTTGAATCATCATCATTTCCAAAAAAATAGGGTCCTTCCAACTCAATGCATCATCAACTTTGTCTGCACTTCCAGGAATATAATGAATTGAATAATCATAGTATTTTAGAAGTCCCAACCCTCCCCTTTGGCTCATGTTCAATTGATTTTGCATGGAAATATACTTCAAACTTTGATGGTCTGTGTATATATCACATTTCTCTACATAAAGATAATGCCCCCATATCTTTAGAGAAAAAACAAGCGCAACTAGCTCAAGATCATGAAAAGGATAATTATACTCAAGAGTCTTCAACTATAGAGATGCATAAGAAATCACATTATCATTTTTCATGAGGATTCACTCACTCCCTTTTAGATATGTATCACTAAAAATAATGAATCCTTATCTGATTGAGGATAGAGTTAACAATAGTGCAGTAACCAATCTCTTCATCAACTCTTGAAAAAATTTTCTCACACTCCTTTATCCAGATGAACATGACCCCTTTTTGAGTTTACATGGTTTCTGGATTAGAAAGTCATGAATTTTTTTTCACAAACCTCTTATAATAAATTGATAAAACAAGGAAACTATGAATCTAAGTTACTATTATAGGATGTGACCACTCCTCTAAAACCTTTGTCTTGGTAGGGTCGACTCACTTTCCTTCTCTAGTTAAAACATTTCACAAGAAAGTAACTTGCTGTAACCAAAAATTACACTTTATAAACTTTCCAAATAACTTATCATTACTTAGAGTTTGAAATTTTACCCTTATATGATCTTCATAATCCTCCCAACTTTTGGAAAATATCATAATATCATCAGTAAAAACTACCAATTTTTTAAGGTAATTCTTAAAGAATCTATCCATAAAATCCATAATTTAGTAAGAGGATTAGTTAAGTTGAAGGAAATAACAACAAACTCATAAGGCCCATATCTTGATCGGAAGGAATATTTTGGAATATATTATCTCTTCACCCTCAATTGATGATAACCAGATCAAAGATAAATCTTGTAGATGAACTACGCCCCACAAATCTATCCTTCTTCTTCCTAAAGAGAACATGTGCTACCAAAGGAGACACACTCGGTCGAATAAACCCCTTCTCTAAGTAGTCTTGGAGTTGTTTATTTAGTTCACCCATCTCTAAATTTTCTATTCTATATGGGGTATTTGATAATGGATGAGATCCAAGTATGAGTTTAATGGATAACTCTACCTCTCTTTAGGAGGCCCATGTAACTCCTCAGGAAATATCTTAATGTATTACGGAATGATGGGAACATTCTATATCCTTATACTCTCATTTCCTTCTTCCTATTCACTGATCAAATCCATAAAGAAGGCTATAGAAGTTGCTTTTAGAAAAAGACTAGGTCAAGATATCTTTACTTGGAAGATAATTGTAGGTTTTCCATTCTAGACTACTTAGATTTCCTTGTTTTTTCATTTGATCACATCATTATACTTTGAGAGCCAGTACATCCCTAGTATAATTTGAAATTCTAACATGGGAATGACTACTAGATTTGAGAAAATGTTGTGATCACTAAAGTAAATACTAGAGTTTATAAACACTATTTATTCTTGAATAATTCCTCTAGGAGTGTTGAATGATAACTCTACTTTTAGAAGTTCAGGAATTGATTCTATATTCTCTGCAAACATGGAGAAAATAAAGGAATGAATAGAACCAGAATTGAACAAAGTACTTGATAGCTTTGAAAAAACAACAAGCATACCTTACACCACATCATTTAGAGCTTGAACTTAAGCTATTTTGATAGCAAAATCATGACCTGACTCCCTTATCCTATGTTGAGGTTGATGGTGATTCTCCTTCTCTGCCCTGCGATTCAGATAGTGATTGGAAAAGTGCCTATGGTGTCCACACATGAAGCATTGTACTTCAGGTATGCCATCACTATCTTCCTTTTTTCGTTAGTGTTGGGAAGATGAGGCTTCACCTCAATATGAAAATTTCAAGAGATATGTTATATCTTACACACTTGAAAAACTACCCACTCCCAAGAATACAGTTCCCCAAATGATTCTTCCCACAATTATTACACATTTAAAGTTTCACTTGCTTTCCTCCTCTTCCCTAATCAAAGATCCTCTCCAATCTTGGATCCATTGATCTCTTCTTCTAATTTGATTTGTGATACCACTACATCTCACCAAACTATAGTTTGACCTTCATAGAACTTCATACAATCTCCTCATAGTAGTCATAGTCTCGGTTGAATATATTATTCTATAGATGAGGTATTAATACACTAATGAATGTATCAATTATACCATTAGGATCCATGAAAAATATAGACGTGTAACATGAAATACTTGTGAATTTAATCTCATAGATTCCCATAGATTCATTCTCCTTCTACTTCATCTTGAGAAATTCCTTCTATATTTTAGTTCTCATCGAATAAGGGAAATACTTATTGAAGAATATACCTTTGAAATATTCCCACTCCATAAATTTAATATCCCCTCTTGGCCCCGTGATTTTAATCAGCACACACCATTGAACAACGTCTCCCTCTAAGAGGTCAACAGGAAAGGCGAATTTCTCTTCTTCAGAAATATGAAGTACATAAAAGATATTTTCTACAAAGCTTTTTTAATATTTCAAAATAAATGGGTCAGTTGATCCACCTAACATTCGTGGTCATTGATGCATAAATGACTATATGGAATTTTTTTCCCTTCTTTGTGAAATCAGTCTCTCATCTTGAGTCAATTTATTTCTCATAACTTGAGTCATTTGATTCATCATTCTAATGAAAGATTCCATTCTGGCTTCTATAGGTGGGCCATTAGGGCATGGTCTAATGTGGTCACCATTTGCACAGTTCTTCCTATTTCTCTCAATTTTCTAAAAGTAGAAAACCTTAGTGAGAAACTTGTTTGATTTAAGAATATGATAACTCTAAAGGATTTTTATGTTTTAAAACATCAAGCTTAAATTCATTATCAACAATTAAATATTCTATAAATCCTTCATAATAGTTCATAAAAAGCTCGTGATTAACAAAACATATCCTCCAGGAGTGTCAAACCAGGAGTGTGGCAAGGCTCGTTGTCATGCACCATTTTTTGTTCGAGTCTAGATCAAACTGGTGTTTTTAGGTATTACCCATAGATACATCTGCGCCAGAGCCACATCCACTTGTTTGTATATAGATAGAGATTTATTTTTTCGGAAACTAGTTAGTAAATTTTTCACCAAAATAAATGTAATTTTTACTATCATTAATCTTTTCTATAGGTTTATTTATAAAGGTTTCATATCCCAATTTCCATAAATAACTAAAATATCTTTTGATCCAACTATGGCATCCTTCCTTTTTATTACATAACTTTACATGACATTTTATAAACAGAGGATCTTTTAATGTTTAGTGTCTTGGAAATAAGGTATATAATATATGAAAAATTAAAACATCCTTCTATTCCTCATGAAAGGATTCCTTACAGTTCATCCTATTTTCACATATTGCATCACATAACATGGGGATATACGTCAAAGGAAAGGGTTAGTATAAGGCCCAGTAAGGTAAAACAAGTGAAATAATTTACATATAAACATGAGGAATATGAATAAGAACATGATGAATATAATAAAAAATGATAAAGAGGCATATAATAATAATATCTTCAATCATACCTTGAAAATTTGGCTACAACATTTAATTTATACATTCAAAATCATATTACCAAGGTCCACCCCCAAGGTGTTATAAAATTACCATGGTTATTCACCAAGGTATTATAAAACTTTTAATATCTAGAGATTAATTTATTTACCCAATACAAAGTAGTTATATTATATCTCACCCTTAATATGTACTTATTTTCATATGATCCACATAGATCATACTCAAACATTTCATAAATAACCCATAGAGAATAAAAGAAATGGGTTTAATATCAAAATCATGGCGTTTTAAAAATTGCTTAAAAACATGATCATTATGTCAATCATAACCCATGGAATGGGAATGAGGGTTTTATGAATGTCAATTAAAAAATTAATTTTTTTTCAATTTATTTATAAATACCCTTGGAAATGAAATAGGTTTGGGTATTCACATAAGGGAAAATAATTCTTGAGAAAAAAAGAGAGATTTTGAGATGAAAATTCTCCAACATAACTAGTAAAAAACATGGTTTAAAAAACACTAAAAAGAGATCAGACATGGGTCACCCATTCATAAAATACTCATAATATCGTAGAGTAGTATAATATAATATAAATAAGAACTTAGTATGGAAATTTAAAAGAAATACCACATAAAAGAGAACTTGAAAGGAAAAGAGAAGTTGGAAATTCCTTTACCTTGAAGAGAAGCTTCTAAAAATCTAAGATCATGACCTTGAGGGATTTAGGACACCTTGGTACGATTACTTGGGAGGTATATCTAGTATAAAATCATGGAGGATGAATTTGTAATGCAGAGAAATAGAGGAATGGGTGGGTATTTATAGTAAAAGAGAGGGAGTTTTTTATTAATTTTAATGGACACCTCATTATTGGTATTTACAAAACCATGGGTTTGGCCACAGTTTTGGCTAGTTGAGACACCTCATATCATATTTTAATCCACAAGAGTCAACCATAATCTTATCTTACTCATTATATCATTATGACATAGTTATGATGTCATTAAACATACCAGAAACTCAAAACAATTTTTTACTATTTATAAAAAATTCAACTATTTCATAAAAATACCAAAAAAGTACCCTAACCATTTTTCGATGTGTAGAATTTAAAAATGAACTCCATTTTATAAAAATTAATTTCATTTTAAATTAAATAAAATACTATTACCTAACTAATAATTTATAGAACATTTTTTCACTTATACTATGATATAATTATATCACATTACCATTTAAGATGACTAAAATATAATTATACATCCTTAGGTGAGGTTACTATTCCATTTTAAAATTACTATTCATAAGGGTAAAATTACTATTCTAATGGGTCAAGTTACTATTCACCAAAATATTAAGTAGATCCTATTAGACTCTAAATATCATACTAATATCAACCATATATCATCGTTTTTCTAAAATAATTTCACAAAATCAATTATTTAATAATTGTTTAAAAAATATTTTTTTTCTATTCATCACAAATAATAGTATTCATAAAGTAATATTCATCAAATACTAATCCTAAAAAAATACGGTTCATCAAAAAATTTAAACTTCTTAGAAAACTACTAAAAATTCACCCTATATTAATTTTCACATTTGAAATTAAAAAATGATGTTTATTTGAGCATAATAATTCTCTATGTATGAGAAATCTCTAGAAATTAAAATTTTTTACGTTTAAAATCAATTTTTCAATTTTTTATCAATTAAACATGTATTTTATGAAGCAAATATATTCTTAAAATGGGAATGATGAAATAACAACTTTATTAAAACAAATGGATTGAATAATAATTATCTAGGGCCTTGAACCATAACCCCTTGAAAAAAATCACATATGACCTAAGGGTAAGGTGTGTGATGGTGATGGACTCTTGGGGCGTCTCGGATAACATCACCAGTGTGGTAATCTCCATTAACTCGAACTTCTCCCATAGGCAATTTTGTTCAAGATTAAAATGTTGAATCTCAGATTGGTATTGGTCCAGAGCGAAGCCTAGTGATGCTACATCCTTCCTATGCTCTGAAAAAATGGGCTTCGTATGGCCTGAGTCTACTGGATGAGGCCATCAACTCTTCCTTCTACATTAATTATTCATTAACATTTCTATTTATAAATAATAATTATAACATTAAAAAATTATTATAGTTTCCAATAGTCATATTATCTCATGGTCATATAACTTTCATAACCCAATGGTCACATTTCATTTATACTTTTTAATGATTATTAAATAGTAAAACATATATTTTTAGGAAACACTATATTATTCAAATGGTCAGGTCATTACAATGATGGAGGAATTGGTATGTCATCATCTAGATTAATGATCATATAGAAAAATAGGACTCTGAACTAAAGCAATTATACAGACCACCTATTACTTGTATTCTTAAGGTATAAATCTTATGGATAGTATTTAGGATGTTCCAATTGGATTCTAAAACTACAAGATAATATGATTTCACATACACAATGTCTGTCGAGTTGTTAAATTATTTAATGGGCCCATTGAGTTGGGATGAATTATCAAGATTTGATCCATGAGAGAGTTCTCGGGTCATCTCTATAGTAGAGTGAGTGGGATGTTGAATGAGTCAAGTTAATACCAATGTTTGAGATTACTTCAAAATAAATGGGTGTTTCACGCTCTATTCGGGTTGGTTCTAGTTTTGAAGATGAATGACTTAATGTTTTTTTGACTTGGAGGATCGACACATGTACATTTATATCGAATATGATCTAGCACACTTATAATTTTCCAGTCTATCCATTTTTTATTACTAGGACACTCTTAAGGCGGGGAGCATCATGCCAGTTCTGGGGAAAATGTGTCCTTCCAAGTAAAAGGAACACAACCAAATAGGACCATCAGGAAATGGTTAGTTTATCTCAAATTCCTTTTAGGCTTTAATGTTTTGAAATGAGATAGTTATTTATTGAAAATGTGATGTTGCTGTGGTTGGCTTCCTATGAATCCATCAGAAGAAACATTGGTCTTAAAGGACTTCAATGGTCAAGATTGAGAGACTACAGGATGCCTCAGGTGGTGAAGGCTTGTGATCAGCTTATGATATTAATTTATCAGGTGAAGTATAACTTCTTACAATGGAAGTCGACCAGTAGTGGTTCAACTATTTTTTTGGAATCCTTTCAAATCCTCTTAGTGTACTATTCTAAAAGAGACAACTATTTCCCCAATATTGGCATCATCCTTGATGCACTGAGAGAGTGTTTTACTTACACCATTATAAATTTATAAAAGTTATTGATCTTGTTGAGTGGTTTTCTCTGTGCTTCACATTGACATGTGGTTCTTTTCAAGGCATGGTTAGTTCATAGTGATAACTGGGTTCCCATGTAATAATTCCTTTGATGGACACTCGGATACCAAATTATTTTCTTCTGACTTTAACACCAAATGGATGCTGCTCTAGGCTCACTCAATGATTTTAAGTGGACATTTGGTCCTTATACTAAACACCTCACTTATAAACATAAATTATGGACTAATTTGGGTAAGTTCCTAGGACTCCATCTCATTGATTCCATTATTATCCTAGACTTTTTTTTCAGGCTTTCAAGTGACATTTAAAGGGTGACGAATCCAATGATTTGGATCAGGGTGAACTCTTGTTCATGCTGAGGAATGATAGTCTAAATGAAAAAGTAACGATTTGATCCAAAAAAGTCATTGGAATTTAGGTGTAGAATTCGGTTACCATTCTTATTGTGAACAAAAGATGCCTTGGGAGAATGTGTCATGGTTCAGTTGTAAATGAGAAGGCCATCTAAGATGATAATTTTGAGAAAGTTTATCCATAGGTGGCTCAACCTGCTATCCTTTCTATTCTTGTATACGATCATAAATAACCTGTTTAAAAACATCACCAAGTGAATGTGAGTGTGGTTTAAATATTAGTAGTTTATTCTTGTAAATAATTTGTGAACATTTTTAAATATGTCGACCATGATTGAACATTACATTATAATGAGGTACCTGCTATGGCCTCATAAGTAATAAGGTTTTCATAGTTAAAGAAATCATGATAGGAGCATAGTTATAATTCTTAGGGTGTGCTTCTTAAGAAATTCTAATAGTAGAGGTGTCGTGGATCAATATTGGACTCTTATGATGTTAAATATTTTGGTGGGGAGTACCATTGCAATTTTTTTATTTGATGATAACTTGATCATGTCTCAAAATAAATCGTCTTAGGTAAGATTTTTTTCATTGTTTTGTTTGTAAAATGAGCCTTGCCATGAGTCTTGGTGGTTTAAGTGTCATACACATAAGTGAATTCATGGAGGTGTGTTAGGAGTTTGGAATCACAATGCACGTATTTAAATGAAACTTCATAAACCTTATAGGTAAGGCTATGTTTTTATTATTCCAAAAGGCTTCTTGGGGATGAGAATTTATAATGTTTGGAGGTTTTAATGACCCGTATTTTGAGACAAAATAAAATTCAATGGAATTTAAATTTTGGCATTTACTTGATGGGTCATTTTTAAAACCACGAATCAAAACATAATTTTGGGAGTTGTAACACTTCAGTGTATTTTTTCTGGAATTGGGTAAATATCTAAGATGATCCTGGGTGTCTTTTAGGGTTTTGGGAGAACTAAGTTCCTAAAAAAGTTTAGGTTTCTCTAAATAGGGCACACAGTTTGTATGTAACTATGAGGGCCCTAGTAGAAAACCGTATGACCAACAAAATATGGATAGAGGTGGTTTACATAGTCTGAAAATAGTTTACCCAAACCATGAACATGGAATGAACAATTAGTGACACATAGTTTGTACCATTAAAATATTTATCATACTGTTAGTTCATGGTTAGGGTAACCATACGACACAAACCATTTGAGGTGGGTTTCTTAAGTAGGGTGTGTTGCATTGTTTGGCCAAACCATGCCACAAAACCATGTGACCCAGTTTTTAGGGTGAAATTAAATTTTTCCCTTAATGATTTTAAGTTTTCTATTTCCTTTATTTTCCTCTCCTCCTATAGTAGTTTCCACCTCTCCTTGTCACCATGGGTGTCTCCTAATCCTAATCTAGTATTCTCGATATCTCCTCCTTCCATCATCTGAGGCAATCATCGTCGGTCTCTATGGATCCAAATCAGTAACCTCTTGATTAGTTTTTTATCATTATTAATTTAATATCCTGTAAACATAGTTATCTATGTGCAAGATCATTTTCCATATTTTTAGTTCGAATGTATGTTTCTTATATTTCTTCCAAACTGGACTGAATAAGACCTCGATATTGGGTGAGTAGGTAATCCTAAGTATGAGGTAGGTGGTTTATGGATTTTCCTCAAATTTACATTGATTTAAGAATAGTGTTTTCATGCTACATGACAGAATTTTATTCACATTACTTTATAATTGGTTCCCTCATATTAAATTGATCCTTGTACCTTTTATTACACCCTTTGAGTAATTACTGGTTGTAAACCTCAATCAGGGACACACCTTGGGTGTGACGACTTAGATGGACCATTTTTAATTAAATGAATAAATATCTGGAACACCTTCTAAGAATTAGTATTATATTAATAAATTATATTTCTCCTTGTAGGATTTTTCTTAATTGCTTAAGGCACCTCCTAATTTCCAAGTGATCCATGTATTTGTTTTTCCTTGTTTAGTGGATTTCTAAAATATCTCTTAAATGAGTTGAGTTATGACTCATGATCTTGAAGCTTAATTTATGTTAAATCATTTTTTATGAACCATGTCATGTTTTTCTAATAAAACCCCTTAAATGTGGTTCTCTATCTTTGAAATTATAAAGTGATGATTTATAATTTATAATGTGATTAGATTGCTTTGTAAATGGGATTAACCATGTAGGTAACTGCCCAATTATCCTTGGGAACTTATATGGTCCTCTTTGAAACATGTAATATGAATTTATATTATTGAATAGTTTAATTATAATGAAATAAATGGTATGTATTGACATGATGGGTTTCCTTCCATTAAATGATTTAAACAATATGTCTTGACTTGATTAGCATGTTAATGAGGGCTAGTTTCTTTAAGTAAAATAGTTTAATTAAATGAAATGAGTTATGAAGTATATTAAGACCATGCTTTCAATTATTCTTATTATGAACTAAAATGACTTTAATATAATTGAACTTAACTAATGGTCATATGAGAGGTAATTCCTCATGTGTTATTCTATAAAGATGGTTATTATTTGCTTATATTTATAGGTTTGATAAATAAATTGCATGCATGGTTTTTCCTAATTCCTTTTATTATAAATTAATGCGCCTTTATATAGGCTATTTATGATGGTAAGGGATGTTGATAATGATGGATAATCACACTCTCATACATCAGGTATTGATTATGGAATCTCACACCATTGATACTATATGGAAATTTGGATGAGGGACTATATTCCATGATTGAGTGGTGACATGATGGATCACTCACCATCCTGAGTGTTGTAGCATGACGTTTCTCACTTTATTGGGATATAGGGAATGTACCATATTTCTTGAGATTATAGGCTCGTTTAGACTAATTAAGGATGACTGAGTTATTCCCCAGTCATACTAGTAGATAGTATTCTAGATATATGATCATTTACATCCTCAAGTACTTGATTCAAATAGGTAGATGAAATGTAGAACTATATTATGTATATATTATTACAATATACATATGTTTACTATTTAGAAATATTTTCCATCTTTTAGCTGAAGTAGGTTGAGTCATCCAGGTGTTCTATTGGAACCTGAGCTGACTGATGTTGATTTATTTATGTTGCTTCTATTTATTTATTCATATTTCCTGTAATTATTTACTTATACAAGGAATTAATTACATTTTAGACACCTTGGATGGGAAACTACTAGGATTTATATATCACACCCTACTCAGTCCACCATTGCATTGAGAGTACCAAAGTAGACCTTATGTTAATAGGACCATGGATGTTTTCATACACTACTTTTCTAGTATCTGGGATTTAGGAGCACAAGATTAAGTTGGAGCTTGAGATGCTCTTGGAGATCTCCCTTGGGGATTTAATTTTATTTTCTTCCTTGTTCTATACAATTTCTTTTAACATGCTGTATGATTGATGTTTTCATTATTTATCATCATCAGGACATTAATGCATCATTTGTATATTCGAGTTGGACGTCTTTTATATTTAGATTATAATATTCTTCCACTACTCAATTTTTCATTTATATACTGCTTCCTCTATTGATTCTTATTTACTATACAGATGCACTACTCTAATATGAGGGAATATTCTCCACACTATCACATCCTACAACCCTCACTACAAGTCAGAAGCCTCTGGTGTACATGGAGTTTTCTTGAGGTAATGTGACCCACAGGTTGGGCTACCATCTTATTGGTTAGTCGATTTGGGATATTATAGTTTAGGTTCCTCCAGAACACCTAGAAAACCATGTCTACTTTATCCTAATCCAGAATATCACTAAACATGTCATTTTTTATATATAAGAATATATTTAACATATATATATAGATATATACATGAAACTACAAGGACCTGATGTGTGAGATCATAGAATCCACATATAATAATAATAATAATAATAATAATAATAATAATAATAATAATAATCTCATGGTATAATCAAGGGAAACATCCCAATCATCTAAATAGGGTATATGAAGGGCCATTCCTAACATTCCCAATCAATTAAGTGAAACATCATATCCAACACCCTAATTTCTAGGCATGAAACATCATGTACAATCACCCCAAATGGATGTGAAATTCCATGTCCAACATCCTAATAACTGGTATTGAAACGTCAAGTCTAGAAACCCCAAATAGATATGGAACTCCATGTACAACATACTAGATGAAGAGGGTGTGAGACATCCTATCTAATGAACCTAACTAAGGCCTCTCTATAATTACCATGTAATGTGAGCCCCAATTTTATTATGAGCCCTTAAGCAAGGTTTTACATAATGAGTAACCCATTATCACTCAAGGTATAGTTTAATTCCATTGGACATTGCATTTAATATTCAATCATAGTCCATTATAGACATCTATAAAAAAATAGGAACCATCATGACTATTTATTTCAATTTAAGTATAAATACCAAAGAAGTTAAAGTTCATAAGCTTTCCATTTATCCACCTAAATATTCCCATTTTATTTCCTCATTTTTATTAGATAATATAGCAAAACTCATAGGTGGTTTTATTATAAAACATGAGAATTACTATTATACAAAATTCTCTTACATGATAGATAAATTTATCATGCATCAATGTTTATTAAATAATATTATGTGATTTATAATCATAATCATTTAAACTAATATACCCAAAATGGTGGTATAGTTACCCATACAAGGCATACAAGTCATGATGTATAATAAACAGACCCCAAGGGGTGGTTCAAGTCTAGGTTTACAACCTCCAATAGTGTAATTAAACTCACAATTACTATCTAATTTAATTCATTAGGTTCTAAGTAATTAATTTCTCCTTTTAAGGGTAAAACATGGAAATTTCGACACGAGAAATAATAGAATATTTAATAAATTGAAAAAATTAATTTTAATCATATATGCCTCCTAACTCTTGTTTAGTATGCTTCACTCATTCATTACCAAGCTTTGATTCATGATAGATCAATATAAAATGTAATTATAGGAAATAACCATGAAAATAGGGAATATTATCTTGATTTTAAATATGCTTCAATATGGAAAGTTAAAACGATAAATGATGAATGAGAAATATCAAACCAACCAAAGGTGATAAACAAGACTGACATCACTTAATTCTATGTTCAGGGGAAGAAGAACCATCCATTCCTAGGAGGAAGAGAGGAGAGATCCATGAATGGGAAGTAGTTGTGCATGATTGAGGAGAATAAATGGATGAATAAGGATAAAATAAATCAAGGGAAAAAGTAATTTCACCCCTTTAATGAGGTTCATGGTTTCTCCACATGGTTATCCAAACCGTTCACCAACCACATGTCTCTACTACCTAAGATGGTTTCCCCTTTGAAAAACTAGCACACGGTTTGGAAAACCATATGAAACCCATGCATTTATCCTCATTAAGATATCTTCAACAAATTGAATAATTGCATGACCACATGGGCATGATTTTAAAAACTAAATGACACCCCCATAGGGACACACAATTTTGGTTCACAGTTTTCAATAATCATGTAAAAACCATGCACCCCTTACCCTTATTTATAACAAATACAAATAAGTAAATTTTTTTCTCCACATTATTAATACAACAGGTGTAGTAGAAGTATATTAAGGTAAAATTAATCTCCTCATAACTATTTTGTATTTTAAAAATCATCCCTTCCCATTTTGTTCAATTCTTTCTTTATTCTACCTCTTCTTGAGAGATTCAATAGATTTCTATGAGAGAATAGTTGAACCACATTTTTCTAATAAATGTTCCTTAAAGTAATAAACTCTTAGTATACTTTGTTTTAAATAGTTTAGAAAATAATAGCAACTAATTTAGACAATAAAGTTGTTAAAAACATTCTCTAACATAAAACCAACTAAAACATCACTTCTTGCAGGATGTTCAAACAATATTTCAATGAATATGAACTCAAATTCAACCAAAACATCAATAACATTTATGTGTATGTTGATATGTCCCACATTTTGTTAGATAGTAACCACTAGATAATATTAATAAATATAAGACAAAATAGTTACATGAAATTGAAAATCATACCTCAAACTTTAACTTTTGAAATGTCATATCTTGAATTTCTTATTTAAAAATAATTATAAAAATATTTTTTAGATTTATCTTTTGATATATAATCTTCATGGGTTGATCTCTATACATTATATTATCTGATTCTCATTATAAAAATGCCCCAAAAATTTTGATAATAGATAAGATATATGATACTAAATTGATATTTAACAATTAACATAGTTTAAGGAGACACTAAGATAGTAATTTCAAAATTATCCCTAATGAATATTTATTATTTCTATATGTGTATCAAAAAATTCAACAATCATCTTTTTTCATTACCTTCAATTCCAAGTACAAGAAGTACAAAAAGAAAGATTGATATTAAGGAAATTCATCATCAACTACTTCATACGAGAAAAAAGATTGAGACTTTATTTTTAACCTAGAAACACTTTTCTAAAAGGATTTAAATTTAATAGAACAATTTGTTATTTCATCATCCTGGATGATCCAAATCTATTAACCTTTAGAAAGCATGGACTTACTAATCCTTTTAGCTTTATTTTGATCTATAATATGTTTCTCTACTTGTGCCAATAATGTTCTTTCATTATTTTGTGACTCCTTCAAATACCTCGCTATTTAAAACTAGGATGGACATATTGTAAAAAATTGATTTTTCACTTTCTCATCCTTCTTTTTTTGTGAGAAATCCTTTTTTATAAGAGTATTTTTGACACTAGAATTCAAAGGTGTTTTTGTTTTCCTCTTAAAAAAATATTCTTTTCTAGGAAGTCATGTCATGTACTCAATTTATATATGTCTATCTTACTTATATCTTTTACATACCTTTAAAATAGCCTTTGTGTTATCATTTTTGGAAAACCTCTCACAAAATTTATATGCTTTATATTATATTCCAACAAATAAAGAAATCCTACCATACCTTTCTTGGATTGATTATTTTCCTATTGTTTCCATCTTTCTCCATTATTTTTTAAAATTCATGGAAATATTATAGGGGTACATGACGTAGAGTCCCTTACAATGATATAATCATATATTTTTTTGTTTTGATATCCACATCATATTTATTCATTGACTTCTTGGGAGTAAATTCTTCAAACAAACTTTTTGGATTGCACCCCAAGGAATAGATCTCTTCTTTTATCAACCCCTCTTTCAACTATTTTGGAATTTTCTTTTTAGTTGTACAAGATTTGTACTAGGTTGTTACAAACCATCACACTTTCTCATTATGATTTTTTTTCAAAAATCATATAAATTTAAAAATGATTTTAATATATTTTAAATTATAGATTATGCTGCTTATATGAGTCCTTAATATCAGTAGGTTTCTTCTTAGTTTTAAATTTTATATCATAACTTCAAACCTTTTAAATTATCTATTTATTGAAATATTGTTCCTATAATCAATCGGAGTATATATAAACCTCAAAAATCACTAATAAGGACAAATAATTCTCATTACTTTTCTTGGACATTCGGTTGGGATAAAATTTTGTGTTTTCTATTTTTGGGTTAATCGCCTATTCTGTTGAGATAAATTTTGGGAGAAAATTTTCTGAAACATGATTTTTTCCACCCTTGATACATTGGTGGGTTCACCATATGTTCCCATATTTTGACATTACCCATATAGTAATAGTTAAAATTGATTTAGTAAAAGAAACATGAGATACCTTATTATAAGAGCATTAAGTAGATAGATACATAGATGATATCATGATATTTTTATACCATTTTGAGTATTTTTAAAATAAATACCATTATATAAATTCTATGTAGTATTATTTCTATTTAAATCTTCCTATGAATATTTTACTTAGGTGATATTCAGATTTCTCATCTTTATATATAATTAAATTCATTTCATGTTAAGAACATACTTATGGTATTCAGGTGTTTTCACCCTCTCTTCATAATATTTCTTCAGGTTACTCATCTAGTCCTCATGAATTTCGATACTCTCTAGTAAATGATAATCAAGATATTTTATTTTCTTTACATTCACTTCTAGTCGAGAATCCATGAAATTTCTAGATAATTTAAGAGATTTCTAAAATGCATGAGTTACTTATTTAAAAAATTTCTCAATTATTTATTTCTCATAAAAAACTTTTTTTTTTAATTCGTAATTAATTTTAGAAACTCATTTATTATTAGGAGAGGCAAATATTACTTGAATTTAACCGGATTTGTGAGGGTGAAACAACTAATTAATTTTTAGCTAATCCAACTTCCATTGCATCATATTCTAACTCTATATATGAAATTTCATCATATATCACATTAAATTAATAAAGTATATATGTAAAAAATTTAATATAGATTTTTTAAGTAATAGTTAACATTAGAATAAAAATCACTCAGTTATTATTTAAACTCATCTTCACTACAGATAGTACCTATACCATTAGAGGAATAATATTCAACAGATTTATCAAAATATTTACCTCTATGAGAAATTCCAGGAAGGGGTTATTCTTCATTTTATTTTGTATATTTTATATTATTATTAGTCCTACTCCTTTTCTCATTTCTCAAATTCTTTGTAGATACATATAAATTTGATATATTAGAATAAAAAAACTATTTTTCCATTTGAGTATATTCTTCAAACACTTAAAATATAAACATCATATAATCCATATAAAAGAATAAATAATAATTTTTTTTTATCTCTAACTAGTGAGAACCATTTTTATGATACCAATTTAAATTTTACTTAGGATAAAGTATAGAAACCTAATATGGGGCAGAGTTAGGTGTTGTTAATTTTTTTTTCTCAAATTCCAAATGTTATTTTAACTTCTTACCCCTTTATGTATTTGAACCTATGAATCTAGTTAATATAAATAAATATATTTTTATTTTATCAATAATAAAAACATATATGTAATAAAATACAATAAATAAAGATTAAAACATGTGTTCTTACAAGATTCATCCCCTATTGAGAAACCTACTCTTTACCGTGCTCTGGATTTCTATGTTATAGATTCGCTAATATAATATTGTTATAAATTACAATGGGTGTAGAGAGTTATCATCCTTCAACCATAGTTCACATGATACTTCTTCATTATATGAAATAAGTGAAGGGTAATTATATTATTCCCTACTTTATTCAGTATCTTGAATGGTATTACAACTTCCATTCATTTTATTAATGTATACCACAAATTTATCCCAGGATGTCATTGACTCCAACAAACCAGTCTCTTTCTTCTCAAATAGAGTATTCAAATTAATTTAGATAATATTTTACAACTAAAATGACTCCGTCCCTTTACGATACAAAAATTCTTTAATATAATCTCTATACTCTATTTCTTGGGATATCTCAACTCAATCTTCAAGGTATTTGATATTCAACAAATATTCTTTAGTATTCCCTACACATTGGCCTTTTCTAGTCTATTTTTCTTCTTCTATATCACTGCATCTATGATACGGAGTATCATAGGATCTGGTATGCTAACCATTTTTTCTTTTTTCTTTATTAATTATTTTTATTCTTCTTTGATACCAGAGTAGTTCTTCACTTTATTATAATATCAACTAATTATCTTATAAAAGAGTTGTACAGTTATATTGAATTGAATTTCTCTAGGATTACACACCCTTATAAATTGGATTTATAGTGGTTTTATATATATATAGCCTCATTTAATTCTATGGTATTTCAAAAATTCCATAAATTGAAATATTTTAGGATTTACAAGCAAGAAAAATAAGCCACATGCACCCCTTGATCCTCCATACCCTTTTCCAATTTTTTCACATGGGTGTTTCCCCCACATTCAACATTGAAAGTCCAAAGTTTCCCTTTATTTTATATTTTTCTCATTTTCATATAATTTAAAATAAATATTCATTTACATATATAATAACATTAAGATTCCACTTCTTAAAAACTTTCACAAAAAATATGCAGTGAACACATTCATTCAAGGCTAAATGAAAATATATCGCAACAGCTATGTCATGGGACTTTCTTTGAAAAAAATGATATATTTTGAATATAACAATATATATTCATATTTAATATTCAAACACTATACATTCATCTCATCTTGTATTTATCATCCCTATATAATTAAATTGGAATCAGATTATTTTTTAGATTTATAAAAAAATGAAAAATATATCATGTATCGAAAAATTTAAGTTCCAATAAATCCTCCAATTTGGACCACCAATATTGATTTTCAAGTATCCTATTCTGAAAATAACAATTTAATTAAACAATGATCTTGTGTATCTCCTATACTTAAATATTCCACTAATCAAGCTTGAATAATGTATTGAGAATGATGTTTTATGATTTGATTATGACATAACATTTAAACATTATTAAATATTATTTTATATTTATAATATAAAATTCTATAAATTCATTACATTTATAAAAATGATTTCAACTCCAAATTCATATATAGACATAAGATATAAAATTTGATATGAATTTTTTATATATCTTGTGGAGTTCCTGTGAAATTCATACATAACCGCTTATAAATTCTTACACATACAGGATGCAAATTTTTCCTTTATAAAATTTGCATATTGTAATATACATCCAATAAGAAATTATAAGTGTTATAAAATCCAAAGTCTTGTGTATTTATTAGAATCATAATTTCCATGAAATGGTGTCATACAATATTCTTGGAAGTCTCAAAATCTTCAAATCTCATGGAAGTCATAAGACATACATGGATATAAAATCCTTATTCCTAATTCAATGTGTCTTGAATAGATCACAAGTAATGTGCGATTATTATAAGGATTACACACTAAACAAAAGTCTTTAACACATCAAGAAAAGTCTTACAAGGTCCTAAATTTTTTAAATTCCATCTAATGGTGAAGTCATACTTGCTATACACAGATTCATACACCGATCAAATAAGTTATATGATCTTCTTGAAATGTCTTATGAAATCACTACAACTCTTATGAAATTCATACTTATCTATTTTTCTTAATCAGTAGACAAATTCATTTGAAAAATCATGTAGAATTATGAAATTCAACATTCTTATAAAATACTCAATACATAGCCAATTTTCATATTTATCTTCAGAATTATAGATTAACTTAAATAAATTCAGAAATATTTCAAATTATTTCAGATCCATACCAACCTCTTCAAATAACCTCAAAACATATTCCAATAAATGTGGTAATTATTAGAATAATTTAAAAACCACTTTAACTTATTTATAAGGTCTTGCATCATATTGAATACCAAAATTAGTGTAATTAAAGTAGATCACTATATTATAATTCCATATTATAAATTATCTTATTAAATCCTTCATCCAAGTAATAATAGACCCTAAATTCAACATCCATTATGCTCACTTACCTAGGGATGGTTTCTCCATAACCCAACTATATTCCTTCAAAAATTTAAACCTATTTTAATGTTTATAAATATAGATATACATTCTATTAATCACCAATATAGTAACTAGATTCTCCACACATTATTTAATATTTTATAAAACATATCTCAAGAACTTGTATTTTCCATTTTTATTATCTTTGAAATCGTCTGATGTAGAGGCTATTACTTGAATATGTCTATCCAAGTTCTTCAAGAAGCAACGACACAAATTCATTTTCTATTTATTATGATGTAAAAACATTATATATATTTAAATATATAATGTATGGCTATCCTATTCGTGTTATTTATTTTGTGGATACTCCCTATATCACCCAAGACTTTATGACATACATATTTACAATTGTGAACACCAAAGGTTCCATGATATTTTATTGGCGTGGTGATGATTGGTGAGTTTTAGACCATTATGAATCTTTTATTAAATTGGAAATGTAATTAAAAAATGTTATAAATAAATTTATTGGACATTGTGGATTGAAATAAGATATTGTGTGATGAAATGATCTTGGAAGAGGTATGGAAGGTCTTGGACAAGGATGAGAAGAGCTTGATGATGATGGTAACTCTATGATTGAGGTGGGGGGTCCCTATAACATAATTTCAGATGATTGTTTATTAATTGGAAAGCATGGTTTAATGTTTTAATGGTACTGGGTAAAGGTTAAGTGATTGAGAGTTCCCTAGGTAAAATAAATAGGGTATCATTGGGCCTTATCAGGTTAGAATATGTTCTCTGCAACAATTTGAGTAAATTAAGATCACCTGGAGACTATGTCGTCAAGGTGTGAAGATGAAAATAAAGTTATTGAGATACCTCTGGTAGGTCATAGGATTCTATAAGATATGTTATAATCCTAGGTTAGTTTCCTAGATCTAGTTGGGTAGGAATTAGAGTCTTAGGTCTTAGGATGATGATTGATACTTCTGTATATCTCACGCTTAATGATTGAGACCCTCTTGAGGGTGGAGTGTAATTTTAGTGTGTGACATGAGACTGATAAGTCATTCGAGACTGGGTGAAGAGTGTTCTATTAGGGTTTAATATAAGTTATTTTTGAGATCTATCCTTAGGGAGATGTTAGTTAGGACCTATATATGAGCTAAGAGAATTGTTAGAAATCTTGGAATCCGTATGCAAAGGTACTTGCAGTGAGTGTACTCGAGATAGTCTTTAGTTAGAAAGATAAATATATGAGTGGAATTTTAATTAGGGTTTGAAAAAGGCTTTGACTCTAGGGTCTGGAAGAGCCTATAGATTGAGGGATTATAATTGAGTTTTGGATATGGATTGGTGTTTATGAGATGAGTTGAGTCTAAAGGACACTAGTAGACACCCTAAAATGTGAAATAAGCATATTAATAGGACTAACATAATGGATACTCACAATTGTGATGATTTGAAGTATTTTATACTTTTAGTATTGATGGATGACATGGTATATTGAGGTCTATGTCTTGGTATTAAGTAACTATCCCCCAGTGATGAGATTGTATGATTGTGGGATGAGTTGCATGCCTTGTTCACTGTTGTAGGCATTAGATGGTTATGACTACATCTTGAGTGATAGGGAGATGAATGATATGGCAGAACCTAACATGAGAGAGATTAAAGTGGTCAGGATATATAGTACTATACTATCAGTGATAGGGAAGAGGTTAGGATGTATGTCCTTTCTTTGAGTGAGAGGGTACTGGCAAGGACCACCCTTAGTGATAGGGTATTGGTCCACCTATGTTTGTGAGACCCATAATGGGAGAGGGGAGTGGTCAGGTTCAGAACCCATTGTAACACCCCTAATATTTTAGGGAATGCCTCTTTCTAAATTTATCCTCTTTAATAGTTTGTGCTGCACATAACACCCAACTTAAGAGAACAATGAAATATTATTATGTGATTGTTATAACATATCCGTTAAATTAGTGGGAATGAATAGTATTAAATAAATTATGAAATTTATGTATTATATATATATTAAATAATTTTTTTACATTCCTCTAATATATTTTATAGGCATAAGATAAGAAAAAAAATCCAATTTTATGCATAGAAACAATATATTTCTAAAGGTAATTTTGTCTCCATTTAAGAACGCAATTGTTTTAAAACTAAAATTTTGAAACTTTTATAAATTATATTTAACAAAATAATCTTTATTTTTAAATTTTTATTGATAAAATAATCTTAGGGTTATTTTTTTCTGAAAAATTTTATTTTTCAATGAATATTGAAGAATATTTATTTTTATTGAAAACTATATTTTATTTTAAATTATTCAAAAGGAAAAAATATATTTTTATTAGTTCTAGATTTTAATTAGATTATTTGGATATGAAATAATTCAATCTTTTTTTAAAATTGATTTTTATACTTAAAATTAGTATAAAAACATTTTAAATTTAAGAGAAAATTTTTCAAAGAACTCATTTCATTATGTTTTTCTAATTTAATTTTAAATTAAATACAAAAAATTACTTGTTTTCTATTTTGAAAAAAATTATTAAATATATGGAATCTATAGGTTCAAATTTAGTAAGTAGGACAATTTTTTTTCTCTAATATGAATATCTACCTTGGTACATTTTTACCATGGTAAAGGGTAGATTTGGTAAATTTGGTTAAAAATAACATGATAAGGACTATAAAATCACCCTAAAATTTGTAAATATTTTATTTTATGATTCCATTTAATCCACAATAAATTTAGGTTCTATAATATGTCAATATTTTTTCATTTGGACGAGGTTATGATATTTATAATGTTTTATTTAAAAATAAGTCAAAGACATCCCATTCATAATTTTAATAACCATAACATTTTTAATATGGTGATATCCAAAATAAATTTTTGACTATAATTAGTATTTTTAAATATAAAATAATTATATTAATTATAGTATTTTATTTCTAGTTTTTATTGAATAAATATTTAACTTAAATAATTACACAATGATGATGCAATAATTATTTTATTATTGGAAATATCAAATAAATGATATTAAAAATATTAAAATAAATATAATTTGATATAATTAATGTCATACAGGAATTATATAGATTAAATTGAAATATTTGTGAATTATTAAAATATTTGGTTTAAATTTATCATATTTAATTATTTTTTTAATAGTCAAAGTAATGAATAGTGTAAAAATTGTCATTAATGATATTTTAAAATAAATAATATTTTATTATATGATATAAAATTACTAAAAATATATAATTAAGAAACAATATTGGGATAAGATTGAAAATTTAATCCATAATTCGTTTATCTTTTTTTGGCATCTTCTATTAATAATATTGACCCCTAAGTAGTAAAATCAATGTTGTCGCGGTAAGAGTTAAAGGGATTAAATAATGGTTAAAACTAAAAGATAAGGATAATAATGTGACCTAAATTTATCTAATAATTGATTTATGAGATTTTATGATCCACAATCATCTTATATTTGAACAAAACTCATTTTGGATCCATTTTTAATTGAAAATTAATTTATATTAATTTAATATTTTGACAGTTTTTAAAAGTTTCCCTCACCACAATTATAAATGGGAACCACCTCCCACACATATTCACACCACTTTGATCATTCTAGCCCAACCAAACACTAAATATTTATTTCATAAATATCCTAATACAATTTTTATATGCCTTGATATTCCAAAAAGACAAACCCAAAATCCTTTAAGAAGATATATAATGGAAGTCCTCCAAAGAAGAGGTAATCGTTTTTAAAAACTCATTCAAGTTAATTTCTTATTCTAATTAATTTTCTTGTATTTTTTCCATAATAAAATAATATAAATATTATAATATATATTATGAGATATTATTATGATTAATAGATAACTATATTCTACCTTTTATCCATCATATGAAAAATAAAAGCATCACGCATGTGTACATACGACTTCCTATCTCTGAAAAATGGTGTAATTTTTTTCAGAAAAAGTTATTTTGATGGGTATAATAGTGGGAATAATGTACATATATTATATTGATTATTTAAAATTAATATACCATGTACTTCCTTACCCTTTCACCATTAAGATAATGATATCATCGCTCATATGTACGTACAACCTACCGTCTCCATGACTGGATGCGACTGATTTTCCATGTTCACCATTTAAGAATGATTATTAAAATATATAAAATGAATAGATATGATGAATATTAACATAACATAATCCTCAGGATGATATAACTATATCCTATGAACAGGAACTGAGACTTACATGACAAAACATGCATAGGGAAATGAAGCAGTTAACACCCAAAACAAAGGTAATAATGAAATATTATTAAAAATGACGATAAGATGATATAAGAAGGTAATATATGGTATGATGAATATAATAATGGTTCTGGTATAAAATAATAACATGATCTAAAAAATTATACAAGAGTTTAAAGAACGTTTAACTAAATAAAATCATAAGGTAAGATTTTTTCATCTCACTTTTATTTACGTGTGACATATTGTTTTATTCAACACTTATTTATTATTTTTTGGTGTATATACTTCCCATTTGACACATTATATCATGAATTTATTTATTCTAATGATATTTAAATTTTTTTTAAATGTTATGATATTATGGGGCATATGATTCGACTGATTACAAAGTGGTAAGTTATTTCATAACCTAATTTCCATTCATTGAGTTAAACTTATACTTCTTTGATTATGTAATGATAATATTATGTGTGAAAATACTTTTTATTATCTTATGTTTTATTTCCATTTGTTTTATGGAGTTTTATAGTAAATAAACATAATAAACTCATCCAAATAACTAGGAGAAATAGTGTTAAATCCTTATCTTTTAATCAATATAGATATTTGATAATAAGAAACATTGTTTTATCAATTAAATCAATCATTCAATATAGGAGAAAATATTTGGACATGAAATAATGAATGGAAACAATATATAGAAAATCCCCTTGATGTATTGGTAGTATCATTATATGAATAAGTTTTCCAAATTAAATTTGGTTTTAACCACAATGATTAAAGCATCTTGTGAAAGGTATTAATGGTAAAGGTACTACATGCTTGGGAAACATGACATAAAATATTTAATAATTTATTTAATTAATAATTACATTATTTTATCCATTATATTTTCAATATGACATTATCATTGGATTCATATTGTTCAAAATTTATTTGTTAAATGGAAAGTGTGTTCAATTATAGTATCTTTCTATATTTATTATGAATTATTGATTCAATATAGCTTCCATAGTATGCATCTCATTCTTGGCATTAGACATCACCCTTTTATTTTTTCTAATTTTCCTAGTTTATGAAGAAGAAATTCTTAAATTATTTCAAGGGTGAAAATTAATTTCAATTATTATGTTTTATATTTTTTTAATAAGGAAATAAGGGAAACTTGTATATATCTAGTTCTTTAAGACTATTAAACTAATAAGTACTTTGGGATATGATTCCTTGTGTATTATGAATGTTTAATAAAGTAAGGCACTATATTTGGGCTATTGGGGTCAAGCTATTTACAAAAATCCTAAGTGAGTGAGAAGTGGATGTAACGAATTACCTAACATGAGTTAGAGGGACTAGTTAGAATACTAGTTGATTAACCTACCTTGAGATAAGGACTGGTTTGGTAACTTGGTATGGGCCTCACCCTAATTGAGGTTGTAGTGGCCAAGTCATGTAAATTTTCCTCTCCTTAATTAAGAAAGTATTGAAAAGACCTCTTTGAGTGAGAATGTGAGTCTTGGACTTGGAAACATGATCCTACCGTGCGCCTTCACGAAGTGGTATATGATGGTTGACACCATACCCTGAGTCTTAGGCCACTGGATGGGTTTTCAGTTTGATGAAATAAGAATAATGGATTCTATATTCTTCCAAATAATGTATGATAATGTTTCCTAGTGTCCTGGTTAACACATGATGATCCAATGCACATGGAGTCACGGTGGCCTAGTTGGCATACAATGTTCTAAGGTTCTTGTGTGTGACTGCTTATTTTTTTTTATCATTTTTACTTATGAATACATATATATTATGAAATATATTTTGGTAAATTAGATATACACTACTGAAATATATTTCTCACACTCTATACAGACACCTTAGGGAGCATGGAGATTGTTTCCAATGGTTTCATCGGGGTGCACCGCCTTTCTTGTTATTTTTCACTAACATGCATTGTTCCCCCATTCCCTCTTTCCAAAGGTTGGTGAATTTAATCAATTTCTCAGTGATTTATACTCCTTGATCAAAAGAGTATAATGGTATGTAAGTTTATCCATCCATGGATATCTCTTTGGAACTCGTCTTCTAGTATGGGTCTCCTATATAGATTAAGATATGTATGTGAAACTCATTCATGATGCCATCTCTTTATGGATTAAGGTTAAATACTATGATTCTGTTTGCACATTCCAAGGGGTCTTGATAGGGTAGAAACCTTTGGTTAGGGTAGTAGTAACATTGGGCATCACTAGCTTGTCTGGACGCTGTAACAATGGTCACATGTATTCTTCGTCATAGAAGGGAATATCAGGCCTAGGACCCAAGGCATCCCATGTCAATCATGGGGTATCAAATGCTAAAGGAATGTCTTATGAGGTTTTCCTTAGGAATCCCATGTTTAAAATGATGTATTAGTGTGATAGGTTGTGAGTATAACATCTTTTAGAGATGGAGAGAAGCAAATTGGAACGGTTGATGGATGAAGATTAGAGAGGTACATCCCTAAGAGGGAGTACCTGAATGGTTTATCAGATGGGTAGATCAAAACTTATGTGAAGGAAGAACTAAAAATGTGTGTCCCATAAAAGTAAGATATCATTCCATGTAGGATGATCTAAACACCACTAGTGGTGGATCAAGCATGTGAACCCCTAGGATGGGAACACAAAGGTTTACCAATGTTCGATATTGAAACTCATAGAGGCATCATATGTACCATGATTAGATGTTAGGGGTCAAAACCACTGTATTTTTATGGATATTGTGGAAATTATGCATGGGATATTCCCAGGTGGATGGAACAATCTCACTGGGGTGTCATGTCCCACGTAAAATCAGGATGGATTTGGATGATGTGTTGGGTGGGGTGGATGGTATGGATGGACTGTTGGGGGTGTTGGGCTTGAACCTCAAAGAGGTTTCCTACACAATCTAGGTAATTAGAAATAAAAGTATATGCAGTTCTGGAGGGGAATTTGGGCTTACACCTAAGGAGGATTCCTATGGATCATATTGTTGGGGATTTTGTATAGAAGTTTCTAGAGTGGAGAAATTGCATGGTTGGGGATTACACGTAGAATCTGCCTGTAGGACATGAGGATGATTGGGGGTTACACCTAAAGAGGAATCCTGTGGAGATGAGGTGGATTTTATGGTCTTTAATAACCTCTAAGACCATGTGAGTCATTCTTGGTGTGATAAACATGAGGATGATGTAGCCCTGACATTCATGTAATGAATGAATCATTAATGAGAGATGGTGTGCGACTGAGACATAGAAGATGTATTAGGAGGAGATCATTCTATGTGAGGAGGATCTCATTCCCTATGGTTGGGAATTATTTGTATAATTTTCCCATGTTATGAAATCCCAAAGGGAGATAAAAATAGAGGGCTCTAGTGCCCATACCTTTGATGAACTAGTGGCCAAAGTGGTGAGGAGGAGAAAAGGTATTGCGTCTTAGAAGAAATAATAGGAGCTTACTATAGGATGAATGCCTAAGAGGATGTCATTTCCCAAGAAGAGGGTGTGGATGATTTCATTACATTTTAGGATGATCTCTTTCCATTTTAGTCGTACACATGACATCTAGCATTTTTTACACAGGGAGAGGTCATAGTTTTACATCATTTTTTGAGGATGTTTGGGGCCATGAAGTTTTACATCATATATCTTGGATGTGGGGGAATAAATCCTCTCCCATTGTGACTACATAACTATCGTACATACACCCTTAGGGGGGGATGGATTCTACAATGCTAGGTTGAAAGTATGGGAAATAATGATCACTCACGAGGTCCATGTTATCATACCTATTTTGAAAATCAAGAGAAATTAGGGTTCCTATGCTAAAAATAAAGAGGTAAAAAAGAATCTTGGGCCACATTTATAGTGGAGTGGCCCACAGGTTAGGGTAGACCAGGTCACATAACTATGTGAAGTGCAGCTGAACCATTCCTGGAGAGATATTTAGGCTTGGGGAACTCGACCTTCATGAATAGATGTCAGCAAAGGGAGGCGACATGGAGAGTCCAAGGATAAGGGCTTTGTAAAGTAGGGGACCTCATTGAGAAGTTCCTAATGAATATTGGGTGCTTCGTAGAGGAAAATGGCTTTGTGAATGAATTTGATTATCAAAACATGGTAACTCTATCTTGGCATGAAGTCAATAGCTGGTAATAGAGTGCTTCACAATGTCATAACACTCTGTGAAGATTCATGTACCCTGAAGGGCCTTCTTCCTTCACAGAGGGCATAAGACTTTGTGAAAGGAATTCCCACCTTAGGTGGGAGTATTTATGAACAAGGGGACATGGGTTTCATGATTCTCTAATACCTTGAATGATCCTTTTTCCTTTTAGTTCACAATTCTAAGGTGCTTTACTAATTGGGAGCTTCAAAGTTGAAAGGTCGGGGTAGACCTACCTTTTAGGTAGAATGAATCAGGTATTTATAAGCACAGGGGTTTCATAATGATAGGAGGAACAATGTGAAGAAAAGTCAAGCTCCATGAATGCTCACGACTCCATTTTACTCTCGAAGCCATCCAAAAACGTTTATCATGGGTACAAAGGTCCTTCAGAATCACAGAGCATGCCGTCATGGCCTCACACATTCATGGTGTTAGAAGGCTCTCCATGAAATGGCTTTGTGAGGGAAACCCTTAAATGGGGTTTTGGGTCTATTTGAGCATTTTCAAAATGGTTTGATCTTCTCCACCAATCCCATGGAACTTATTTCATCACCAAAAAAGACCTTATACCAGCCTTACAAGTCAGATCATGAGATGTGCATTAGACCATGATGGGGAATCTGGGAGGGTATTGAAGACTGGGATGAGGGGAGTCTTGAGGCTATCAGTATTTCCACTTGTGTATTTTGATTTCTTTTATTTAATTTTTATTTTTTCTCATATTAGTGGGTGATCAATTAATGTATGACTTTATTAATCCATATTAATTTTGTCACAGAATGAGTTTTCGTTTTCTGTTATGCATAATTTTTTTTATATGGACGATGTTTGGTTGTTTATTCGGTTTATTTACTCCAACTCAATGGAATAGTCTCCCCAATGTATAATTTAGACCACTCAAAAGGCCTTATGGAACCTTATATGGAACACTGCTGAGTGGTCCTTAGATCAGGTAATCACGATCAAAAGTATAACTACATATCCATAGCCAGAACCACTTCACAACCCCCTCACAGTAGGGTAAGATGGATATGAAATAAATAGACCTTATACCCTCTTTCTTCAATGCTCTACCCCCACTATTTAACCACAAAAAAACCATATAATCATGTTAGATAATATATACATACTATATCTTCAATCCACTACAACCTATACATATATACCAACCATGATTCATAACAAGTGGGGTGGAGATAGTATTCATCCATATATTCCCTCTAGAACCAAGTTATTAGGGTAGACACATGAAACCCATGTCCCATATGGGAATCATTCCGGTTCCTCGACTCATGTTCTCGTGATTATGAAATAATAAGAAAATACTATCATTTATTGATAAAAAACCCAATTTAATGGATTACTCACATCTAGAACACATTATTAGCTACTACCTTCAAAAATCACCTCATGCAAACCATAAAACATTAACCACCACTTCCACAACTAACCTACCAAACCTTACCACTCTAACACCACAAAAAAATCACATAAAATAAATAACTTTCCTTTACATCATTCCATTTATCCTATTTTTAGATTTAACATTTTACAATCCATATTATGTTTATTTATCCATATTGAATGTCAAACCATTCATTTAATCAATAATACATATTTATCCTAGATTTATGTTTTTTTATCATGGAAAACATATTTCATTAAATATCCAATAATGTATTAATTTACAACCCATTATCCATTACCAATTCTCTTATTTCAAGCCACATTCTATGCCACTAGGAAACAACCACACAACCCACAAAAACTGATCCCATCACCATATAAACCTCCACACAACCAATGCTAACATCAACTTATCTAAACCATACACATTAATAACACATTTATCTAACCATAACCACTATATCATATTAGAATAATAAATTCAACTACACCAACCCTCGACCAATGTCACTCAAACCACAATAAGGGTACACATAACTAACCAGGAACAAATCATCAAAATTACAGTTTTGTAACAAAACCAACAACATATCTTATGCACGAATTCATACTCATCCAACAATTTATTCATATGCATAACAATACTAGTTCATAGATTATATCATCCCCCAATTATTTACTATATTTAAATGATTAATCTTTTATGGAATATTATTCAATCATTACAACCCTAGAAAACAATTCCATCATAGAAAAAACCATCTATTTAATAGATAGAAAATAAAATAATAACATAATAACCTCTACAAAAAATATGAATCACACCTTCTCCCAGTCAAGTTTCTTAGTAAAGTAATTATCCTGATTAGTTAAATCCATACTATTAACCCAATAAGAATAAAAACATTAATGTTTCATAATCACGCAATAGAAATAAAGATTTTTTATGAATCCATTACCTTAATCGATGCTTCAAAAATTCACCACATAAGGAAAAGGAAGGAAGAATGATCACACTTCTAAGAACTCACCATGAAAATGTAGAACACCTATTTACAACTAACCCTTATGAACTAGACAACTAAATTGGTCCAAATCCAATAAATCCAATTTCTATATCCTCCCTAAAACTAAAAAACCATAAAATAAGGCAAAAAGAAGGGGAAATAACCATGTATCTCAATGAGATCGATCTATAAAATCTGAGAGATAAAAGACACAAAAGAATAAATGAATACATCTAAATATGCTCCACTGTGTTCACCTAGGGTTCAAAGAAAGTCAGGGTAGTTGGATATAATTCATTATAGAACCTGGATTTATAATTATTCTAAAAAAAAGTGCATCATAGTGCGAAAGGCCACACCTAAGAACTGATCCACAATATAAAATATAATATCCCATGAATATTGGAGGGAAAAACCATTTTAAAGATTATGAAATTAATAATGTTCATAGTGAATCCAATGTGGTCAAACAAAAAAAAGTCAAAAAACCCAAGATACATATTGTTAATTTCATTCCCTACCTTGAGCCTGATAGACCGTAGACAATCCTCATATCACAACCATCAACAATATAGTCAAACCAACCCTAGATAGGTAGAACCATGTAATTCAAAAACCTAGACCCCCATAAAGCAATTCCTATCTTGATGAATCAACATGAAATATATTAGATTAATCTAAGGCATTTTACCCCAAGACCTACACCCATCACACCAAAATTGAACTTCCACTGTGAGATAAACTGACATTAAAATCTCATAGTTTATTTCCCACACTGAAACACATACCTCATGTCACAACCTAATTGTTCAGGGCGAAAAAAAAACCAGAGAATATTTCTCTCTCTCTCTCTCTCCATATATATCTATACTCCTAATAAAGTTTTGATGATTTCCCTATTGGGATAATAGTATTTAGGAATGTATCTCCATGAACAAATTGGACTTTTATAATAGCCAGAGGTATGTCAGTAAGGTAAAAAAGATTTGCTGATGCTAGATTGAAGGATGAAACATCTCTTAAAAATGAAAATCCCTTGCCTCCTATAGGGAATAGGGTTAAGTGAATATTGAAGGAGATTCCTGAAAAAAAAGGAATAAAATAAACCCCTCATTCAAAACATCTATTGATTAATGGATATTTAATGAGATATAATGATCCTTTTAATCCCAAATCAGAAGAAAGGTTATCTATAGATCCTCTAATAAACACTCTATCTCCTAATTTGAGACTATTACCTTATAATTCTCCAAGATTTGATGTTGAAACTTTCAAAACATCTTCTTCTAAGACCTATCCCTCTATAACAGGTCAACCCTTATATCGTCAACTAGGAATTCTGCTAAAACTTTCCAACCTAAACCACACATAGATGAGCACTTCTAGCCATCTCTATATCAAGAAAGGAAAGTTATAATCCCAGAAAAATGGAACCCATTTTAAAATAATTAAATTAAATTATATTTGTTTCCCTAGAATCATTCCAATTCAAGCACAATAATAAACAACATGATACATGTACCTCTTTTAGTTATATTCCCCATAATCAATATTATCTTACCTAACACATTTAGTATTCTTAAGGTCCTTCCATTGGATCACCAAGGGATTTAAATGACCATGTCTTGACTGGTATCTCGAGCTATATCAAATTATATGTGTGACTAATACTATTTTCAAACTAAATCCATATAGTTTTAGTATTTCTTAACTCCAATATCCATCACAACTCTCAAACATAGCTTGGAGACCACTCTATCAAGACTTTCCCCCACTAGAAACCCCTCTTGAGCATAAAGGGAAGATCAAAGTGACCCTAGAATCTCATTTTCAATAGGCCATGAGTTGTTCACTAGGACCATGAGTATAAACATACATATATAGGACGAAATGTCCTCATAAAACCATTAAAATATAAAGAAAATTACCAATATACTCCCTAAAAAATAAAATATAACCATTATACCAAAAATTCATGTGATATCATACATGATAAAAGCTAAAAATAAAATTCCAAAATGAACTCCTATAATAATGAATCTAACAAAAAAACTCCAACCAATGAGTTATTAATTTCTATACCGATCACCAACTCCATCCTTCAAATATAAAAAAAGATATGTATATATAAATTGGTGCGAATATATGTATCCTTAGCCAGATCATCCCTAAAACCTCTTATAAAAATGTTGAAGAAGTATACTTATGTATTAGTAAATAAAAAATTGAACAAAATCACACCTATATCAAGTCAAATATCACCCATACCCACCAAGACTCACTGACACACCACCGTATCCAAGTATAGTAACATTGTATCAAAATAATATATATATATATATATATCATGAAGGTAATCCAAAACCACATCCCTAATGATCTTGTCACTATCACTCCCCAACTTGATATGTTATGTGCTTCAATATTTTTTATATCCACATAATAACATACCATTAAAACCATAACCACATATCCATAGCCAAAACCACATATCCGTAGCCCCAACCACATCACAACCTCACATTATAACCTGATCCCCATAGGGTAACTTGAACATGAATAACAACTACCACATGTCGTCCTCCTTCTATGAACATCACCCACCATATAACGACATCACAACCACATAATTATGGGAGACACTATATACTTACAAAGTCCTCAAGAAATTTCAACCTATATTCATATACCTACCTTGTCCATCAAATCCAATAATATATTTTAAGATAGGAAAAGGATGAGAATGAAGTCATCTATTTATTCCCACTAAAACCTAGATATTGGGGAAGAATTTAGGAACCAATTCCCCATATAGGCATCTCCCAAGTTCTTCAACTCAGGTGTGGTGCATATGAAATAAAACAATAATATCATATAATTTGAAAAAGAAAACCCAATGTAAGGGTTCACTAATACATATAACACATTAATCACTACAACCAAAAAAATGACCACATCCCAACTATCACACACCAATAACCACTGCCACAAAAATCCAACCAAACATGACCAATCTAGCACTATAAAACATCCACATAATATAAATATCTTTCCTTTAAATCATTCCATTTATCCCATTTCCATATTTACCATTTTACCAGACGTATTAAATCTATTTATCCTTATTTAATATCAAACCATTCATTCAATAAATAATCCACATTTTTTCAATCATGATCTTTTCAAATTGACCAACATATTTCATTAAACATCACATAAATTATTAATTTCTAGCCTATTATCCATTACCAATTCCATTATTTCTATCTATATTTCATCCCACTAGTAAACTACCACATAAACCACAAAAACAAAACCCATAATCGTATATACCACCACACAGCCCATGAACACATCAATCGAACCAAACAAGACACATCAACCAAAAATCAATCCAACTACCACAACCATACCATATTAATTCCAAAAAATAAACTAGAACAATCCATAACCAAAGGAACTATAAACACTACAAGAATAAAAAAATAAACAGTTAAAAAATATCAAAATTATAGTATAAAAACACAACTAACAACTTATTATAAGCATGATTTTATACTTTTTCAACACTTTAAGTATAATAATATCAATATTAGTGTCCAGATTTTACAATAAACTAATTAATTATTTTAATTAAATGATTAACCTTTAATGGATGGTGAATCAGTCATTCCATCCATAGATAAAAAGGACTACCACAATAATAACCATCAATCAAATAGACAATAATTACAAAAATAACACAAGATATTGTAAACACATGCGAATTACTCCTTATCCATTTGATATTTCTTAATCTAGTTATTATCTTGATTTGGATAATCCATACCATTCAGCCCATAATATCAGAAACATCTTAAATCCATAATAAAATAAATTAAATATATTTATTTTACAAATCCCTTAGTGCAGTATATGCTTCAACAATTCACCTCCTGAGAATAAGTAAATAAGAATGATCACACTACTAAGAACTCACAAGGAAAATATATTGAACCGATAAAAAACCAACCCTCATCAACCACACATCACAATAACACCAAATAAAAATACTCCTATTTATATATCCTACCATTGAATAAATAACATGAAAAAATGAAGAAGAGGGGGGTAAATCACCTTGGATATCATGAAGATTGATCTCTATAAAAGAAGAGAAAAAAATAAATTAATTTTGGGACATTGATCTCTAATGACTCACCACAAATGTTCTAGGTTTGGAAGGAATTCTGGGAAATATGAGAGACATAAAAACCAAAATTTATTATTATTCTAAAAAATAGTGAATCATGACATAAAGGTAGGGACTAAACCACATCGAAGATCTAATCCACAATAGACTATGTGATGTCCCCTTAATATTAGGGGTGAAACCAGTTTAAAACATATGAAATTAATGAGAATCATGACACAACAAAATTGATTATGCTACAAGTCTCAAAAACCTGTGATCCACAACATTAATCATTGCCTCTTTCTCAGTCATGATACACCACAAAGAATATTTATCGGGAAACCATCAACACCATGATCAAATCGATCCCATATAAGGAGAACCAAGGACCACAAAAACCTAGATACCCATGACACAATTCCTCTATTCACATTGGAACTTTCCATACATAATATTAATTGAAGTTATTTCACAATTTAACCTACAACCACCATACCGTTATCAACCATCCACTGAAAGATATAGAGACACTAAAATATCAAATTTTCTCTACCACATTACAATGTATGTCTAATGTTGTTATTGAAATTCTCATGGAAGGAAAAAATAAACCAAAACTCCTCCCCACTGAACAACTAATCATGTCACAATGACTAATAATCACAACATGATTCATGTTAAAAGTATAAAATTCATCTTAAACTATATTTGAATCCCATAAAGCCTCTTCCTAATACATATAACACCCAAAATATAAAAATTAATAGTATAATAAATTATGAGGTGTTAAAAAGGGAGGTGTTTGAAGAAATATTAATTGTGGGGAATTTTGGATTTTCTATATAAGCATGATTTTAAAGTTATGTAAAGAAGGTTCTAATCATATGTCTATGTAAGAATGTTTTTGAATTTGAGTATGTGAAACATATATTTTTTGGCCTTGTTTTAATGAAATAAAAGTTATGTAAATGATGAAGTTGTGCGAGACTTGTTTTTTAATCGATAAAGTGAAAGTTCGATAGGTTACGTTAGTCTTGCCTCAATTATATACATATGAGTCAATAATATGGTAGTTTGAATTCATGTGTGAGACTCACAATTGTAATTTTACATGAATGTGTTATTCATGTGGATTTAATGTCACATGATGATGAACCTAATTTTTCAAATCTCATCTAAGTGATATCTATATTGGTGTAGTTAAATGTTGGCTAAATAAATTCATGGAAAATAATTTGAGTTTTTCAAACTAATTTTCTAGAATTTTTAAATAGATAAATAAGCAGAGACATAAGGAAACCTTGGAAAATGAATTTAGGAGGCTTGAATAAGAATATTTTCTTCCAAAAATGAATTTTTAAGATATGAGATCTATGAGGTTTTTCAAAAGTAGTTTATACTGGTTTTTAATTAACATTTATACTAAATAGAACAATTTTATGGAATGCATTAAAGACCAGTTTTCTTAAAAAGAGATATTAATTTTAATTTATGATTAAAGGAAGGGGTGAATAAATTTTATTAGTTACATTTATTTGTATTTAATAATACCTAGATTTTATATAAGGATATAAAATTTCCACCCCATCCGAAGTGAAATCAATCTAAACTATCTTATGTGGAAAATTATTTCATGTTTAAGCTCACCTTGTCTTTGGAATATCTGTTTCTTTCTTAGTTCGTGTAGTTTCAAGGATTTCGAAATTACATCCATATAACTTTTCAATTTATAAAAAACCATTATCAATGGATCTAACCCCAACTTGGGTGATTTTTATGTAGGTTGAGGAACATTCCAAATTTCTTAGAAAAGGGATTCCCTCCAACATTATTATTTTTGTTGGTGGCTATACCATGTATGGAAACCTCTTTTAAATTATATAAGTGATTTAGTTTATTATAGGAATAGAAGGAAGGATTAATTATTTATTTACAAAACATGAGATTAGTCTTGGAGGTTTTTTTCTAGGTATACAACATACTTCATAGGGGTCTTTATAGTTATGTAATGCATATATTCCACGAAATTTTAGAACCATAAGTCTTAATGTATTCCAAAAAAATATCAAAAGTAGTTGAAAATTTGGAACCCTAAATAACAATATATTTTAGTATAATATTTATTGTAATGGAAAATAATATATGTGAAGAAATTAGGAAACTAGATATTTGGGTTAGTTAAATTGAAAGAAGCATAATATTTTTAAAATATTAATGAATGAAAAAATTTCTAGCGTCTAATTTTTGTGCTTGTGAGGTTAATTTTTGGTACATGACTGTTTTATGAATCAATTTTTTTATTGATTAGAATTTAATCATAATCAATACATGGGAAAAAACCGAGGAAGAAGTTGTGAGAGAAGATTAGATCATTTTGGGTTGGTAATGAACAGATGAGTATGGACACTGGGGTTTTGATATGAGGATTTAAATAATTATTGATACAAATACCAATAGTTGTGTATAATTATCGAGATAAATACAATTTATAATGATTTTTCACATCAACATCTACCCCATAATTAATTGTGATTTTAATCAATGAGTTAACATTCCCAATACTAAATTATTGGGTTATAAATCGGAAAATTATATGGGAATTATGAAATCCAAACATGTAAATTTTATTTATAACACAGTTTAGATAGTTTTACCAATAATAATATTCATTATTTCGAAGTAGAAATTTCTTAGTTGTGAAAAATTAGTCTAAAAACTTATTTTCTACCTAAAGAAACTATTTAGACTCTTTCAAATAAAAATAATTTAGAAAGTATTAATAATGTTTTTATTTTTTTTAATTTAAATTTGATTGAAAATGAATTAAAATGAGTGAAAGGTTTCTATATTGTATGAAGTGATATTAGGTATTGAAAAAATCATGATATACATCTTAAAAAATAGAAACTAATGTATAAGGGTAATATTTCTTTCAAATTCTTAAATTATACTGTATTTGAACACTAATATAGGGAGATTAAATCAATTTTAAATAAAGATGTGATTTTTTTAAAAAATTCATGAAAATGTAGAGTAACATTTAGAGGAAAAAACAACAAAAGAAAGTAAAAAAATATATCCATTTTTGAGGAAGATAATTTTTCTAATAATAAGAATAATGGGGAATGAGAATGTTTAGATAATATAATTTTTAATTTTCTTAGTTTATAAAATGAATTAATTTATTGAAATTTTGAGATAGGAAGAAGTTGAGGATAGGTAAGAAGAAGAAACCCATAGATTCATGTTTAATAATAAATCTTTAAAAATAAATTGAAAACATTAAAGATAAGGGAAATTTATAGAAGGGAAAAAAATATTTTCAAGAATGAAATAAATATTTATTGGCATGGATAAAAGAGTTTTCACCAATAATTATTTTGAGGTTAATATTTTTTCTAAAGTGAAAAAGTTGAAAGAATTGTAATCTAGGTTCTATGAAATAGAATATGAGTTAAAGAATCATGAAATGTGTTTAAACAATAAAAGATCAAACATCATTTATGAATGTTAAGAGTGTCAATGGCAATAATAAAGCTAGATGAGTGTGTAATAAAACTTATTCATTGGGAAATGTTGGTTTGGAATAAATAAAAAAGATGGTGAAGATATGGTGTATCACACCCCTACATTTTAAATTATATTATTTTATTATTTTTTGGATTTTGTTAGTCTTGTTAAGGTGTGAGTTGAGTGAATGTTTAATTTTTTTTGATATTTGATGTTTTGGTGGGTTTTGGGTCATTACACGGGCGCCGAACGGTTGGAGGTAACCTTGTGGTCGGCCCGGATGTCCCTGTAGTTACCCATTACCTAAAATAATATATCATTATAATAATGAGGTAAAGTAAATGGTTAAGACATAATGATAATAATAACACTGTTGGGAAGATAAAAATATTTTTTGAAATTAAAATTTTTAAAGATATTGTTATCATTTTAATGGATATAAATATAATTATTATTCAGTTGTTATTAATTTTGTTATTATTTTAAAATAAAATGCATAAAATCATGATTATAATTATTACTATTTTTATTTTTATTACTAATAATATTATTAAGAAAATTAATGACGTTGTAATGATTATATAATTATTAATATCATTATAAATTCTTTTGTTAAAATTTTGTTGTTATTATTAGTATTTAAATTATTATTATTATTATTATCATTATTTTTTTTTATCATTATCATTTTCATTATTATTAATAATTTTTTTATATTTTTTATTATTGTTAATTTTAATTTTTTTAATTTTTTTAATCCCTCTTTTTTATCCTCCACGCCTCACCCGCTTTCTCCTTATTCACTCTCACACACACACCTCTCTCCCTAACTCCCTTTTTTATTGTTTTATTACTCCCCATTATTTCCCTCTCTCCAATCACACCTCCCCACTTTCATTTATCCCTCACGCATCATCCCTCTTTATACTATTAATTCATTTAGCTTTTTTATTCTCTCTCTCCAATCACCCATCTCCCTATTATCTATCACACATCCCCCTCTCTCCCCACTTATTCCCTTTTTTAATCCCTCTCTCTGCTCATACCTCTCTCCAATCACACCCCCCTTTTTCCTTTACCCATCACGAACCACCTGTATCCCTTTAATTTATTTATTTATTTTATCTCCCACACACCACCCCACTTTCCCCATACCCCCTCTATCCCTGATTTTACCTCAAGAATATTTCTTCCCCTTACACTCACAATAATTCCTCCTCCCCTCCTACACTATTTTCGGCAGCTGCTCCTCCATTCGGAAGTTCCTTCCGTTGTGTTCTCTTTATCTATTTTCCTACCCTCACTCAATTTCTAGGGTTTTCATATGGGTTTTCTTGTTTCCTGAACCCTAAATGCTAGTGTTAATGTGCATCTCAGATTTCCTTTGGATTTTTGGTGCGACATTAGTCCATGGGGCGTCTTTCTACCTCCTGTTGAAGTTTCATTCCAATCGCATGAGGTTTCGGTAGGTGTTGACAAGTTATTCTATTCTATAGTCTTTAATTTGATTCTTTCCATTTTAAATAAATTTATAAAATAGTTTCATAGATTTATGGAACGATTTTTAAATTTATTAGAGAAATTTGGAATTTATTTGATTTGTAAAAATTAGGTTTTAAATGAGTTTTAGTGAAAATTGCATAGTTTTATGATACCTAGAAATCTTGTCTGAATTTCTTATATTTCATTAAGAAGGAATTGGGGACTTATGAAATGTATCACCGTCATTATTTTTCCATGTCATTTTTTATTAACGAACATTGTTTGGTTGTGTTATCGCTTGGTTATTGTGTTAAAACAATCTTTTAAGGGTTTAATGAATTCAATGTTTTAGTTTGTGTTCCTTTAAAATAATGTGGGTAAGTGGTGATTTTAGGGGAAATACTTTAAAATGTTTTATTGGTGTGAATTTGATTTCAAAAAAGTATTTCTAGTGTCTACGGTTTGATGCTGGTATAACCTTATAAATGTGTTAAAATGTGTTGGAAAGAGTTTAATGTTTTTTTGGATTGTTTTATGTTCTATAAATAAAGTAGGTGGTTCTTATGGTTTTAAGGTATTTGGTGTTTTATTGAAAGTTTAGTTTTTGAAATGGATTTAAGTTTTCAAGTAAAGTTGGTCCCCTTGAGTGGTTTCTAAAGATTATTTTAAATGTGTTTTTGTAATGTGTTAATTTAAGTGTTTTGGAAAACATGGTTTATAATGCATTTATTAAGGTTTGTCCATTCGATTTGAAACATGTTTTGGTGTGGGTCAAAAAAGTGTAAAAGCATGTTTGATAATTGTGACGTTTTTGAATTTGTGCTTATAAATTAAGGGCCTATTTAGATTTTTAAATGTATGAATGGTATTTGGAATATATTTTGAATAAATGTGTGTGCCCTGTTGGAAACTTTAAACATTTTCTGATTTTTTTTAATGTTTATATGTTAGAGTATCCCAATTGGAGCCTTCGTGTGATATGAAATGAATGTATATAAATATGGGGAACCTTTTTAGGAGTGATATCCATGAGGGGTTATCATATATTAGTGTCTGTTTTTGGGGTAGGCAAGTGCGGTGAGGTGTGTCACATGTGCGAGGGCCTCCTACTTACAAAATATTACTATAAACACCATGGGGTCTTGGGTGTATTATAGATTATCGAGTGACGGTTATTCATCAGCCCCGATTAGATGGGTTGGTTCCCATGGTATATAGAGAAGCCATGTGGGATTTTCCTTTGATTTTTTTTGTGAGGGCGATCAGTGGGTTATAGACTATGGGGCTTCACCATAGGCTAATAGGTGGTTCTGAACTGATTGCGTCCAGGGGTTTTCTAGGGAGGTTCAGGATCACCCATGGTTACATCTTGTATTGCTTGTATATTTTCTACTAAACTGGTTTACTTTTATCTTTTATTGTTTGATTAATTTATACTACAGTAGTTTATTTTTAGCTTGTATGGTTTACCTGTCGCCCTTTTGCACAACCCTGATATTACTTGTTTGGTTTTTTTTATAAAATGGTAAACTGTTTTCTTTTTTGAAATAATGTATGTTGTGAGTTAGTTATCATAGAAATAAATAGGTGTTATTTTGTTTAAATAGGGAACCTTATTTTTATAATTGTATTTCCAATCTTGTGTCATCGGAAAACTTTGGGTAAGGAAACAATTGGATTCAGTGGTTTAATTTTGGCATCCCTAATGAGTATTTTTGTGCTCACACCTATCCATTACCATTTCAGTTGTAGGTTCAGTTATTGTTTAGGCTTTTCCATAGTGGCTTCTCATGTGGGAGTAGTTTTCGACTTTTGGTTAGAGCTGACAAAGGTGTCACCTGGAGATACTTGTAGCGGGGTCTTGTTTCTAGTTTTGTTCGTTTTAGTGGTACTTTTGTATCTCGATTGGTTCTTTATTTATTTAAGATTAAGATGTTGTTTTCTATATGTGATCTATTTTTTCTATTTATTTATCATGTCCTGGTTTTATCTCATGGGATTTAGTTGTTCCCTCATGTGTAATTTGAGGCCCAACACTGGTTTCCATTCTAGGGGGATCGAGAACTCCCATCTGGACATGTCACAGACCGGCTCGGGTGATCGGATCAGGGTCGACCTGGGATTGGTTCGTGACAAAATGGTATTAGAAGAGGTTATTTTTATTTGAGGTGTTTGGTAGATGGATATTAGGACTATAAAACCTTGAGAGGTAGGTGTGAGAATGGTGGCATGAACCCTTCCTCATTCCGAACATTGAGTTTCCAGGGGTAGTTCGAGATTTGAGTCTTGTGTCTTTGTTTTGGATTGAGGGATGACAACAGAGGCAAGCAGGTGTCACATCATGGCCTCACATAGAGTAGTGACCCATGTGGAGTCAGAGTTCATGGTTTAAGTTCCTCATAGTTGTTGATTCTTACTTGAGGCGTGGCTCACTACCATGTCACCAAGTTAAGTGTAACTGCTAGTTCCTCATTCTAATGGTTCTTTGTAAGTTGTAATCCATTTGGTTCCGGTTGGTGAAAGCGTTTTGTTGGAAATGGAAGTGGGTTTTTTTAAATGAGAATATTTTCTCTGATATGGTTTTAAATTTTTAAAGGATGATTTAAAATTGGAAGCATTTTAGTAAATCCATTGGTTTTGATGAGGAAAGGATGTGGACCTTGGTACTCTTTATGGAAGATCACATGTGTGTGGGTGAGTACAGTAAGTGTGTGGGGGAACATGTTTATGGGTGATGTGGATATAAATGGGAGGAAACAGATGTGATGATCTATAGGATTCCTTGGGTGAATTTTTAAATATAAAGGTTTTGAAAATTTTCTTTCCTTGGGGAGTGGATTTTTTGGCATGTTAAAAGTGTTTTTGGTATTTGAAAAATGACCATGGGATAAGGCAGTTACAAAATTTAAATGAAAATGGTGATTTTGAAAAAGAGGGTTTTGGTTGTGTTTATTTTTTATTGGATTACGTTCCATTTTTCTAGGCTTGGGGTGTTCTTTTCAACTTTGTTTTGGCTTTAGGAAAGTTTTGGTTTTGTTTTTATCGTGTTCTTCAGAGTATTCTACCCATAAAGGGCCCTAGTGTTGTCGATGAGTCATGCCCATGTTTCGGTTCATTTAAGTTTCATCGCCCTTTGAGGTGTTGGTGGTCTGTTTGAGGTGGTGGAATGACTTGAGGGAAGTGGAGTGTGTATTTGGGTGGTTGGGAACTCCATATTTTGTTATGGTTTGTGTCGTTTCAGGTTTGTTTAAGGGTTCAGTTTGGGACCACTGGTGGTCGGATGTCTTATCATCGTTGGATTTTGGGGAGTATTTGGTGATAATTGGTTTTTTAAGGTTCCCTATCTGGTGAAGCAGTGTGTGCATGATGAACCTTCTCTAAGTGGTTATCTTCATTGAACCTAGAACCTAGTTTGTCAGGATTCCTTTAGGTGTGGCATCGTAATGGCTGGTTTGGGCATTCCAAGATGTCGGGCCAGATCCCTCTGATGTCCTGTCATCATTGTGTCATTCGGGTCACCGGGAGAAGTTCAGTGGGAAGCGTCGTTTGAGGAAGGAGTTCTGATCAGGGGAATCTAGTGTCTGATTTTGAGGCCTAATATGCTTTGACCATTAGAGCCCCATCCTCAGGTCTGGGGGTGAAGCCCGTTCGCAGTCAGCCTGTCAGAGGCATGTGAGACCTTTGGTAGTTTCTTTTTCTTTTGTCTTATAATAGGGACATTCATAGTTCCCTTGTACTTGTTTTCCTGTTATTTTAAGTTCATATTTTTTGGTGATAGTGCAATAAACATATCCTTCCATGATCTTAGTAGTTCATTCTTCTGAATATAACCTCTAGAATCGTTAGTATTTTATAAAAGTGTTTTTGTCCCTTGTGTGGGTTGGTCCAGGTTTAATTAGTGATCATTTGAATATTTTAGGTGTTAGGGAGTTTTAGATCTATATTGGGAAGTCATAGTTCTAGTGGTGTTGTTATAGGTAGTTCCTTATTTGGGTGCCCTGGTAAGTTAGGTGGCCTTGTAGTGGTTTTCCTTTTAAGTTTCAGCGGTCCTCGTCAACTCTTTTTGAGAAATTAGTAAGTTCGGTTGGGAGATTCCAAGTCCCACTCAGGGTGGTGTGTTTGAGTTCTAAATTCTTATGTTATGAGAATTATTATGGTGGGGAGAACCCTCTACTGTTCCCTCCTTGTTTCATGTTATAGTTTTTCATTGAGTTCGTCAGGTGTAACTTGTAGAGTGAATAGTTAGCTCAAGGCTCATATTTTTTTCCAATGGTTTTTGTCGGGTAATGAACCGAGTTTTGGTTGTATTTTAACTGGATGAATTTCTGGGGACAAAAAAGTCTCATGGTGGGGAGAGTTTTCACACCCTCAACTTTTAAATTATTTTATTTTATTATCTTTTGGCTTTAGTTATTCTTGTTATGGTGTGGGTTGAGTGCATGTTTAATTTTTTTTGATATTTTATGTTTTTGGTGGGCTTCGGGTCAGTGCATGGGCACCGCACGATTGGAGGTAACCATGCGGTCAACCCGGATGTCCATGTAGTTACCTGTCACTTAAAATAATAGAACATTATGAGAATGAAATAAAGTAAATGGTTAAGACATAATAATATGAATAACATTGTTGTGTAGATAAAGATGTTTTTTTAAATTAAAATCTTTAATGTTTTTATTATCATTAAAATGAATATAAATATAATTATTATTTGGTTGTTATTAATTTTTTTATTATTTAAAATGATAATGAATAAACTTACGATTATCATTGTTACTATTTTTATTTTTATTACTAATATTATTATTATTACTAATATTATTATTAATAAAATTAATGATTTTGTTATGATTATATAATTATTAATACTTTTATAATTTTTTCATTATTATTTTTGTTATTATTATTATTTAAATTATTATTATTATTATTATCATTATTATTGTTATCATTATTACTATTGACAACTTTTTTTATTTGTTATTGGTGTTAATTTTTTTTTTTTAAAAGGGGTTTAATCCTTCTTTTTTTTATCCTCTACGCCTCACCCACTCTCTCCTTATTCACTCTCATGCACATCTCTCTCCCTACCTCCCTTTTTATTGTTTTTTACTCCCCATTATCTCTCTCTCTCCAATCAAACCTCCCCAAATTCATTTATCCCTTAGGCAATGCCCCTCTTTATACCATTAATTCATTTTTATTTTTTTATACCCTCTCTCCAATCACCCATATCCTTATTATCTATCATGCATCCCCCTCTCCCCACTTATTACCTTTTTTTATCCCTCTCTCCACTCAAACCACTCTCCAATCAAACCCCCCTTTTTTCCTTTACCCATCACTCACCACCCTTATCCCCATGAATTCATTTGTTTTTTTATCTCCCACGCACCACCCCACTTTCCCCTAACCCCTTTCTCCCCGATTTTCCCTCAAGCAGGCCTCTACCCCTTACTCTCTCAAGAATTCCTTCTCCCCTCCTGCGCTCTTTCTGGAAGCCGGTCCTCCCTCCGACAGTTCCTTCTGGTGAGTTATCTTCTTCTATTCTCCTCTCCTCAATCAATTTCTAGGGTTTTCATATGGGTTTTTTTATTTCCTGAACCATAAATGTTAGAGTTAATGTGTATCTCGGGTTTCCTTTGGATTTAGGGTGTGTGATTAGTATGTGGGGCATCGTTATTTCTCCCATTGAAGATTCATTTCCATAGTACACGTTTTCAGTAGGAGTTTCCAAGTTCTCCTCTCCTAAAGCCTCTCCTATGATGCTTTCCATTTTAAATAAATTTATAAAATAGTTTTGCAGCTCTATGACACCATTTTTTAATTTATTATAGTAATTTGGAATTTATTTTATTTTTTAAAAGTATGTTATAAATGAGTTTTAGTGTAAATTTCATTGTTTTATGATACCTAGAAAATTTGTTTGAATTTCTTATGTTTCCTTAAGAAGGAATTGGGCCCTTATGAAATGTATCACCGTTATTATGTTGCAACGAAATTGTTTATTAATGAAATTGGTTTGGTTGTGTTAGGGATTGGTTATCTTGTTAAAACACTTTTGTAAGTGTTTAATGAATTCAATGTTTTTAGTTGGCGTTCCTTTAAAATAATGTGTGTAAGTGGTGATTTTATGGGCAAGACAATAAAATGTTTTCATGGTGTGAATTTGATTTCAAAAGTGGATTTCAGGTGTGTATGGTTGGATGTTGGTATAGCATGCTAAATGTGTTAAAATGTGTTGGAAAAGGTTTAATGTTTATTTGGACTGTTTTATATTATATAAATAAAGTAGGTGGATAATTATGGTTTTAAGGTATTTGGTGTTTTCTTGGAAGTTTAGTTTTTGAAATGGATTTTAGTTTTCAAATAATGTTGGTCCCCTTGAGTGGTTTCTAAATACTATTTTAAAAGTAGTTTTGTTATGTGTTGCTTTAAGTGTTTTGGAAATCATGGTTTATAATGTGTTCTTTAAGGTTTCGCCATTCGGTTGGAAACATGTTTTGGTGTGGGTAGGAAAATGGTAAAAGCATGTTTGATAATTGTGATGTGTTTGAATGTGTTTTTAGAACATTAGGTCTTGTTTAGCTTTGTAAATATAAGAATGGTGTTTGAAAGATATTTTGAATAAATACATGTTCCCTGTTGGAAACCTTAAACGTTTTCTGAAATGTTTTATGGTTTATATGTTATAGTAGCCCAGTTAGAACCTTTGTGTGATATGAAATGTATGTATATAAATATGGTTCACCTTTATACAAGGCATATACCTTAGGAGTTATCGTATATTGTTGTCCATATTTGGTGTAGGAAAGTGTGGTGAGATGCGTCACACGTGTGAGGGCCTCCTAATCACATAGTATTACTATAACCATCATGGGGTCATGGGAGTCTTATAGTTTATCGAGTGATAGTTACTCACCAACCCCAATTAGATGGGTTGGTTCCCTTGGTAGATAGAGAGGACAAGTGGGATTTTTCACTGATTTTTTCAAGAGGGTGATGTGAGGGTAATAGACTATGGGGCTTCACCATAGGCCGATAGGTGGTTCTAAACTGAGTGCATCTAGGGGTTGTCTAATGATGTTCTGGATCGCTCATGGTTTCAACTTGTATTGCTTGTTTATTTTCTACTACACTGGTCTAATTTCTTATTGTATTGTTTGATTATTTTCTACTAAAATATTTTATTTTCAGATTGTATTATTTACCTGTCTCCCTTTTTCACAACCTTAATATTACCTGTTTGGTTTTTTTTATAAAATGGTAAACTGTTTTTTTAAATAATATATGGCGTGATTTGGTTCTCATAGTGGGAAAGAGGTTGTATTTTGTTTAAATGGGAAAACCTTATTTTTATAATTGAATTTCAAAACTTGTGTCATCAAACAACATTGGGTAAGGAAACACTTGGATTCAATGGTTTAATTTTGGAATCCCTACTGATAATTTTAGTGCTCACGCCTATCCTTTACCATTTCAGTTGCATGTTCAACTATTGTTCAAGCTATTCTTTAGTGGCTGCTCATGTGGGATAAGTTTTGGGCTTTTGGTTTAAGGTGACCAAGGGGTTACACAGAGATACCCATATTTCAGTCTTGTTTCCAGTTTTGTTCGGTTTAGAGTTACTTTGTATCTATATTGGTTCATTGTTTATTTAAGATTCAGTTGTTGTTTTTTTATATGTGCTCTATTTTTTCTATTTATTTATCTAGTCTTGGTTTTATCTATTTTTCTTAAATCATTCACCGATTTGTACTTTTATGGACGACACTATTTTCCATCTAGGTGGGATAATGAACACCCCTCGGGACATATCGTAGACCGACTCGGGTGAGCGGCTCAGGGTCGACCCTGGATTGGTTCGTGACATGGTGAATCATAAAATGAAATCCAGATATAAGAATAATTTGTAGATAATTTATTTTAATAAGTGATAGTAAATTTATGAAATATTTATCCAAAAAAATTTTGTGAAAAAGGAAGAAATTAATGGCAAACCCTTTTACATTTTCATGTGAAAAAATCCTTCACAAAATGCAGTTTATTTAGGAAAGAAATATAAAATTCAAAAGGGGTTGATTAAGAAAAATAAAAAATATATATTCAATGGTTGTGGAAGTTGGGGACATTATATATGAACCTAAAATGAATAAAATACATGATAAAATAAATATACTGAATTTGGGTTGCAGGCACATGACATGAAAACACGATAATTGTAATGATTATTTAACTTTTTTATACTTATATCATTAAATAAAATAATTAATTTTTAAATAAATTAATAATTATTTAATACTATTTCATTTGATTTTTTAAGTATTTGTATTCTGAGAATAATTTTAATTATTATAAATTAATGAAATTTAAAATAGATGTGTAAATAAATTAAATAATAAATTAAATAATAAATTAAATATGTAAATTAGATGTTCCATGATCACATGACACGATGAACCATTTAATAAATGGGTTGGGTTTTGGTTTTTCTATATTTATATGAATATTAAATATTTCAACATGAAATGACTTGAATTGACATCTCTATCCAATGATTTTAGTAAAAAGGACACAAAGATGATTTTTTTGATATAACACCATTTATAAAAAATAATAACTATTGATCACACAATTTAAGTGTTTTTTAAGTATCTAATATAACTTTAAAGTATCATAAGAAATAAATAAATTTAATTGATAAACTGAATGAGAGATAAGATGGTAATGATAAATTAGAAAAACAAAGACCGTAATAACACTTATAGTGAATGATAATTGAGTGTTTTTTAATTCATTTGATGAACAAAACTCTGTGTCATAAAAAGGGATCACACCTCTTCATGTATTCCACTAACTAAGAGAAGTACAAATCAAATCTATAGGTTTCCCGTTAATTATAAAACATTGTATAATCACTATAGTAAAGGAATAAGGAGAATGTGAAAATATTTAATTCATTTAAAGTTACTATGATTATATTACACATTATGAAAGATGGTCAAAATTCCATTTTTATAAGAACTAATTTAATCATTGAATTTAATATCAAACTATAGAAACATTAAACATTAATACACCTACTTTTAATTGATGTTGAACTATTCAAAATCCTAGAAAACTCAATTCCACTTCATCTAATGATGTGTCAATATGACAAAAAGTATAGAAATTTTTATTAATAAAAACATATCACATGACATGAATAAAACCACAACATAAAGTGAATATCCATGCCCTATCATATACTATATTGTTGATACTATCACTATTTCATGGTGCGGTTTAAGAAATTATTCTTTCAATCTCTCATTTACACTAAATCCTTATAGAATTTGTGTATATTTAACAATAACATGTGAAAAAATATTTGAAATTTTTCTATGAAAATCCAAGCTTGGATGAAATCCAACCTGACACCCCACCCAGATTGTGAAATGGATCAGAGGTAATTACCAATCCCAATAGGGTGGAAACTATTGGATGGGCATCGAGTAACACCTTTGGGAATTTTTTCACCCATGAAAATCAATTATAAACCAACCACAAACTCACATCACATCATAACCAATATCCACAATACAATAGCTAAATGGAAACCCAACAAGAATGAGTTATGAATATAAAATTTACAACCAAAAGCTAAAATAACCAAAAAGGGGAAGGATACTAACTAGACCAAAGAGTCTCAATGAAATATGTGGGTTTATTCCCGCATTCCATGACCACTTATACCTATACACAAAGGAACCAACGACACATAGGTCCACCATCACCACCATGAAAATAATTTCTATTACTTGTGTCAAATATAAAAAGTTCTATATACACTTGAGGGTGTATGTAAGGTGTGAGAAACAATTCCTAGTAGGATACCACAGAAATAGATTCTCTGAATTGACATTAGTACACAAATTAACATGCTAGTTTGTTAGAAAATAATGATACAAATTAAATAAAACATGATTTAAAATAAAATAGGAAATAAATGTGACAACCATATGAAATAATAAACATATCACCAGAACCATGGGAGGTACCTAAGGTAATAGATTTCGTGGGGTCAGAGGATCCTTTTACTCTTGGTGATAACATCATGGACACATCAGTCTTTCTTCTTCTCGAGCAAAACAATCCCCATAAAGTATGTTTATTTAGTGTTATTACATAATCCTATCAGGGAGACCGAGGCCTGAGCCCTGCTGACTTGCTTATCATATTAGACATAGTCTTCCCACAAGAAACTAGGATTCCCTTGTTCTATATTATAATCCCTATATAACATTAAAACACTTTTCACACTGTCATAATCTCTATTTTTGAACACACACTTTGAATATAACTCTTTATAAAGGTAAAATCATTTTGAAACATTTACCTCAAATGAAAAACCGTGAGAAAAACCTTTTTCACAACCCATAAAATTTGTAAAAACCATTTAGAAAATAGTGTAAGAATAATAAAATCTTCAAATAATGTCAAATCATGAAACCACCTACCTCTTTCAGAGAATATTCACAAATATTGGTGGAAACCAGAGACTGGACCAATGAGAGACACTAATGAAGAAATATAACACCATAAATAACAATATTTAACACAACAAACAATATTGAAACCACTATAGGTGAACTGGACCACTATAGAAAGCAGAACACAAGTAAGAAGGGATAAGAGATCAAGAAAAAGGGAAAATATAGTATGGATAGGCTTAATCAATTATTACTCGAAAATAGAACCAAAACAACCCAAGATTTAGAGCTCAAGGGAGTAGAGGAGGTTTTGGGGGTGTTCCTAGGTATATAGAGTTTTAATGGAGGTAGAACAAGGTGATTGAGGGTTAAAATAGGGTAGGGTTAGTTTAGTAATTCCAAATTTTTTAATGACCTCGTAAGCTATAAGATTTTCCCAACAATGCTCCAATCGTATTCCACCTCTATCCAATAAGAAAATAGGCTACATAGTTTACCTGGAGAGGGTGCATGCCCATGTGCCTAGCTGTGTGGCCTGGATAATGCCACTGTCTAGGTCACGTGGTTTAACATGAGAGGTCCGCACACTCATGTGCTAGGTCATGCGACCTAGACAATGCCACTATCCAGGGTGCATTATTTTCACTCGGCCAGCTCATGGTTTACACTAACCATGAACTAACTGTGTGCTTCCTTCTATCCATAAAAAAATCACTATGTGTCTCAAAAACTCTAGATACATCAATTAATGAACGATAATACCAAAAATAAAATAAAAAATACCTTCAAAATTTTACAATGAATGTGACGATTCTCCCCCCCCATAAATAATTTCTACCCTAGGAATGCCTAACCAAAGTCTAATCAGAGAATAAATAAGGATATTTCTCCTCCACTCAAGAATATCATTCCCTTGTCTCATGATTTTCATTGTCATTCCACCAAAGGATCCTAACTAGCAGTGTTGGTTTCCCCTAAATCACTTTCAATTAGTAATCCAGAAGCCACACTAGTCGTTAACACATAGAAAAATCAATTTCTAACTCCAAATATTCCCATTTCATCACAGGTGGTGGGTCTGGGTTATTATTCTTCAATTTAGATACATAGAACACATCATGTACTGCCATCAATTAGGTCATGAAATCTAACTCGTATGCCACCATACCATTTCTCTTAGTAATCTCAAAAGGTCTGACATACCTTTGTGTAAGATTCCCCTACTTACTAGGGCGATGGTGACCCAATCAAGGTACTACCCTTAGATACACTCAGTCACCTATCAAGAATTCTATGGCTTGATGTTGTTGATCGATATAGGATTTATGGAGGCTCTCCACTGATATAAAATGCTTACTGATCAATTGAAATTTATCAAAAATTTCTTGTTTAAGCATTTATCCCAACACGGAAGCCTCTCCCACTTTTTTCTAGCACATGGGCGATTGATAGGGTCAGCAATAAACACCTCAAAGGGATCCATTTTAATCGAAGATTGGTAACTATTATAATAGGAAAATTCCACCAATCCAAAATGGTTATCCGATGAGCCACTAAAATCCAACTAACATACATGAAGCCTGTGTTCCAAAATTTAGTTCACCTGCTCCGTCTAACCATCTATTTGAGGATGATATACCATATTTAAGGTTTGACATGTGTCCCTATTGACTTTTTAAGGAATAAGAGGTAAATTGGAAGTCCCTATCTGAAATGACAGTTGATGAAAAATCACGAATCCTCACAGCATCCTAAACATAAAACCATCCCAACTCACACTACCATAGATCAATGCAATGGTAGCACCGACTTTTATCAACACTATGAAAAACACACTGATAAAAGTGGGGTCTATATCAGTGGTAGTTAAAAGTATTGATAAAAGTTACTAACCAAAAATATTATTAATTTACATAAAATTATTATATTTATATTCCAAAATAACATTTATTTATATACATTAAATAAAAAACATGAGTTTATAATTAATATATATTTTTTAATAATTCAAATATATATATAATCTCTAAAAAAGTATTTATAAGAATATAATTAAATAAATATATATTTAAATAATTATAATATTAAAATAAATTTTATTAAATACTAAATATATTTATTATATTTATAATTATATATTTATAATTATATATAAATAATTTTTAAATATATATATTTATAATTATTATTATAAATACTAAATATATATTTAAATAAATATATGTTCCCAATGAATTTTTTTTAATAAATATAGTGATGCATGAGTATAATTGATGTACATATATTATGTATTAATCATGAATGTTCATTTATACATTACATCCTTATTATTATTCTTGTTTTCCTTATATGTGATGACTCATTTTTTATGATTCATACTTTATTAGGTGTATGATTCATTCATATTATTCTCATGAATCTATTAGGATCTCATAAATACATATAAAATTATATTAAATATATTTAAATAATAAATATATTTATTATATTTATAATTATAAAATTTTAATTATATATAAATGTTTTTAAATATATTTCTTTATCATTATAATTATTACTATATATATATTTAAATAATTATAAAATTACAATAGATACATCTATTATATATATAAATATATATATATTAATAATTATATATAAATATTTATAAATATATTTATTTATACAAATAATTAAAAAGAAATATATAGTTAAGTAAATAATTATAAAATTATAATAAATATATTTATTATATTTATAATGTTATAAAAATATATAATTAAATAAATATATTTATAAATATTTAAAAATATTTATAAATAAATACTCATATAAATAATTATAATTCTAAATAAATATAGATATATTTAAATAATTATAAAATTATAATAAATATATTACTTATTTATATTTATAAAATTATAAATATATTAAATATATTTGTTATAATTTTGTAATTATGTAAATAAATATAAATAAATATATATATATATATAAAATTACAACTCTAAATAAATATATTTTTACTATAAATTTTTAATTAATAATTAATTAATAATTATTTATAGTTATAATTATAAATAAATATAAATTTATTTAAACTATTATAAAATAATAAAAAATATATTTATTATACTTATAATGTTATAAATATATATAAATAAATAAATATATTTATAAATATGTACAAATATTTATATATTAATAAAAATATTCATAATTATAATTATAAATAAAAATATATATATTTAAATATTTGTAAAATTATAATTAATATATTAATTATATATATTAATTAAATTATAAATACAAAAAATATATCTCTTATAATTTTATAATTATTTAAATTAATGAATTTATATATATTTATAATTATAACTATACATGAATGTATATTTCTTATAATTTTTTTTAAATTAAATAAATATATTTTTATTATAATTTTTAAATATAAATAAATAGATATATATTTATACTTATAATTATAAAGAAATATATATTAAAATAAATACAAAATTATAATAAATATATTTATTATACTTATATTGTTATAAATATATACAATCAAATAATTATATTTATAAATAAATACAAATATTCATAGTTATTAATGTCAATAAATATAGATATATTTAAATAATTATAAAATTCTAATAAACATATTAATTATATATTCTTATAAAATTATAAGTATAATAAATATAGCTACTATAATGTTATAATTATTTAAATAAAATTTTATTTATTTATTTATACTTATAATTATAAATAAATATATATTTTATTAAATAATTATAAATTTATAATAAATATATTTATTAAATTAGTAATATTATAAATATATATAATTAATATATTAATTATATATATTTATGAAATTATAAAAGTAGGAAATACAATTAATATAATTTTATATTAATTTAAATAAATATATATATATAAATTTATAGTTATAAATATTTATAAATAAATAATTATAATTATATATATTTGTTATATATAATTACAAAAATAATAAATATATATACTTTTAACTAAGAGGTATTGGCTGAGGAACAATGTATTCAATGTGATTGTTTTCATTTAATGAAAATCTTAGAAAAAAGATTTTAACACATTTTTTGGTGTTACTACTTATTTGGTAACACTTTTTAGAAAATGATTATTTTTATAAAGTATTTCAAACTAGATTTTTTGGGATGTAATATGAAAGCTATCTCTTATATTTGGTAGGATGTGGTGACCTACTGAAATTTTATATCACGTCTATATTTTATAAGTTCAAGTTTGTTTTTCCTGGTTTTTCTTCTTTTGGATCTTTTGAGAGGGATATATAGTTGGATGATGACCCTAATTGAACATATTTTATGTGTTTATTTTGTTAAAAATTAATACTAAAGAATCAATTAGGATGGATATGAATAAAAAATATATGGGTTCCAATCGTATGCTAAAAGAGTATGAAGATGGAGTGAAAGAGTTCATCAAGTTTGTAAAAGATCATGCACATAATCCTTCTGAAATCCTTTGTCCGAGTTTAAACTATTGTTATTTAAAACTAATTAATCCAGAGGATTTGGAAGAACACTTGATCTGTCTTGGATTATATTGAAGTTATAAATGGTGGAATAAACATAGGGAAAAGAGAATAAAGCTAGTGTTCAGGATTACACTATATTTTATGGATAATCTGATATGATTGAAAGTGTGTACAATAAAGAAGTCTGTATCAAGGATGTGATTACGAATGTAAATGATGATGAATATCGAATTGAGGAAATGATAAGGACTGTTTATGATGAACTTTTTTAATTCCCAAAATTGTTTGAGAAGTTAAAGAGTTGTGAAAACACACCATTGTGTGTTGGTCGCACTAAATATACAGCATTGTAATCCATTATAAAGTTGTATAAATTGAACGCAGGGGATGGATAGAGTGAGGCCAGTTTTACAGAACCAATTTCTCTCTTGAATGACACTCTCCTAGAGGGTATTGGGCTCTCAAGATGAATATACGATGCCAAACGAATGCTACGATTAATGGGTATGATATCTGAAAGAATACATGCCTAGAAAAATGATTGTATACTATTTGGGAAGGACCAAAAATCACATAAATAATTAAAAAAGATTGGTGATTCTCAATACAAGAAAGATAAATACAGTCTTATGAAATTTTTATGGTACTTTCCAATCATTCTAAGGTTTAGGCACCTATATGGAAGTGAGGAGACTGTAGGGAAATTAGAATGGCATATAGATACAAGAAATAAATATGAGAAACTATGTCAACTAGAAGACTCTCCCTAGTTGAAGAGAATTGATAATGTGTATCTTGAATTTGGATATATGTTGGGAAACCTACATCTCGTGTTATCTACCAATGGAGTGAATCCTTTTGGTTTTCAAAGAAAAACTCCAAGTACAAAGCCAGTTATGTTGGTAGATTATAACTTGCCACCCTGGTTATGTATGAAATGAAAATACATCATGTTATCTATGATTATATTGGTACCAAAACAACAGGGTAATGATATAGATGCTTATTTGGTTTCATTAATCAAGGAGTTTAAATTATTGTGGGATTCATGTGTTACATTGTACGATGCTTACCGAAATTAATATTTCACATTAAGATCTATATTTTACAAGATGATAAATGACTTTCCTACTTATGGGAAATTTTCAGGTGTAGAATTAAAGAAACTCAATGATTTTTTATTTGAGAATAAGGTACAAAATCAATTAGGCAAAAACATTCATTGAATACTTTTCTTCTAAGACATTGCAGATTTCTACCCCTACGGAATAAGTATCAATCTAGAACAAAATCATTCCATGAATGTTCAAAAGAATGTACAACACAATATCCGTTAAAAGGTGATCACATATTTGAGAATGTAAAATTTTTGTACATTTCATTTTGTAAACCATTTTCAAAAAACCATATGAAAACAATTTGGGAAAAGTGATCAGTTTTTTTGAATTACCACACTACAATTGTTTGTATGTCAGAAATTTTATTAATGTTATGCGTGTTGTGAAAAATTTATTTGATAGTATCATCATCATGCTGCTAAATTCACTTGAAAGAAAAGATGGAATTAAGGCTATGTTGGACATGGTTGACATGGGAATACGAGAAGAGTTGGAACCAGTGAAGGGTGAAAAATGAACTTTTGTTTCTCCAACTACTTACAATATTTCCAGTTAAGAGAGATATCCATTTTGAAGGATGTAAAGGTTTCAGAGGGGTATTAATCAAATATCAATAATATCCTATCAATGAACTATTTAACATTAAAAGGCATGATATCACATTACTTCCATGTTTTTATGAAATATCTAATCCCTATAGCATTACATTTCATTTTCCCTAAGAATACTCGACATACATTAACCAAGATCTCTTTCTTATTCAATTCTATAGGTAGAAAAGTTTTAGACCATGTAAAATTTATAAATATGGAAAGATAAATTTCCATAATATTATGTGAAATGGAAATGTTCTCCCCACCAACATTATTCGAATTCTGTACCAAATACCAGTATATTGTGGAAAATATTGGTCTACCAAAATCTTGTCACACTAGGTGGCTTATGGGTGAAGGAATTTATAGAAGAGAGGTTTTCACAATAAATATTACAGATCGAGAGAGGTACCACCTTTAAATTTTTCATAATATTTTGGAGGTTTCCCCATATGTTGAATCCCATAACTTTTTTAGTAATTTGAATCCATCAAGGGATGAAAGATGAATATCAAATACAAAAAATAAATAGTTTATAGGATTGTTTTAGGATAATATTATTAAGGAGTGAGATGAAAATCCAGATTCAATCACATAACATGTCTGATGGCTAGCTAGAGGACCAAGTGTGTATATAGTATCTTATAATTGTTATATAATTAATTGTTGTATGATCATATAAATGAACACAATGAAGATAGTACCGTGAAAAATAGCAGAGTTACACTTACAATTGATGTGATGCATGTTTATGGTACTAAGTAAAGAAATCCAATTTACACAAATATGTCATACTTTGGCATCATCAAAAAAAAATTGGAGTTAGATTATACAACATTTGAAGTTATGATTTTTCATTCCAGGTGGGTTGATAATATGAGTGTCCTTAAAATAGATTAATTGGGATTTCTGAATGTTGATTTTAGTATGGAATCGTATAAATATGAATCTTTTATAATGGAATCACATGAAATACAAGTATTTAATGTTCAAGATCCCATAGATTGAAAGTGGTCATTTGTTCTGTTATCAACCAACTCCACTAAAGGGTCATATGAAAATTTAAATGAGGATGACGCTTTCATTAGTACTTTGAAACCATGTTGAAATGGTACCAATGTAAACACCATTTTTCATGTAATATGAGACCACAATTAAGGGATTTGGATAGTCAATAGAGGGGTCAAATCTATTCATACTAAAAAATAGATCTCAATAATCTGGTTATATATTTCTTGTAATATACATTTTGTTACCCAAAGTTATTATCTTTTCATTACTATATTTATGTATTCTAAATTAAATGTTATACCACTTCTATAGATAATTAATTACTCATGTGCTGGTGCTCTAAATCCCATGGAACAATAGGTCTCTCATCCTACTGCTGATCACAATGTAAAGAACCAATAACATTTTTCACATGCTACTGCTCCCAATCTTAAGAAACACTAGGTTTCCCAAAATGTTGCTACTCCCGGTGTAGAGGTATAATTAACATCTTAACATGCCAATTCTACCACTATAAAGGAACAAAATATTGAAAATGTTGAATCTGAGGAAATGGTAGGTGATGTAGGACTGGCGATGTAGAAAAAATAGGAGTGCTATAATCTTACGGTGTTAGAAAAAATCAATAAGGTGAAAATAAAAGGCATCAAACTTGACGTGGGATGGAATGCACAGTGCTAGTATATTAACCCCAACAAGTCCATGTTATGAGGACCTGACCTTAAACATTACATAATATAGCTATTTCAACTAGATTACAATTATTTATATTCTCAAATATTTTTTTATGTTTAGAGTTTTAGAATTTTAGGACATAACATATACATATAATCCCATAATTATACAAAGTGGGTACCATTAAATCTCTATCAAATTCTCCCAAAGCATAAAATTCTTAACACAAAATAATAACATAATTTCTTTGAAAAATCTTTATAACATTTAACTTGACTTCCTTATTTCTATTACACATCCCCATAACTTGTTAAAAACGTTTAGAAACATGGTATGAACATAAAAAGAATAGTAATGGATTTTAAAAATGAGGAAATAAATTATTAGTCCATAATTACTTATAAAGATATGAAATAATTTCACAAAGACAAAACTCTCACCCATATATACATACTTTGCGAAACATGATATTTCTATAAAACATTAAGGAAAATATATAAAAAAACCTTAAAGGTATCTTGGGGAATTAATATTTTACATTGTAACCCTCATGAATACCTTATGGTTTGTAACCATCATAACTACCTTACAATGTAGCTCTCACAACTACCTTATTGTGTAACTTTCACAGTTACACTTGGTGTAACCTTATGGAAGACCTCCAACATACACATACCCAATGCATTGGAGGGAGATAAAGGTCCCACCCTTAATCATAAAAAATTCCCAAAAACCATAACATAATCATAAAACATGAATAATTTCATAAAAATATTGCTTTTGAATTTTCTAAAATAGTATTTTAAAATAGAAATTTTAAAGGAAAGTACCATATAAATATAGTATAATTGAAGTGGGAATTAATATAATAAAATTATTATGTGTATACAATGTAAATAAAAATAATAAATCATAATATAAATGAAATTCATTACACAAATAATCTTGGTAGCACAGAATTAATGAAGTAGAAGGTTAACCTAAAGATTGGAAACTCGGTTAAGAATTACCTTACATCAGGTTCTTCTTACTTAAAACTTGTTTAAAAGTCCTATATAATAGTTAAAAGGGTGTTATTAATATTTTAAAGAAGAATTTTTATTTATTTAACTCCTTATATGATCATCTTATGACATCATTTGACAACTTTATTAATAATATTTTGTTATTTACATTGTTTTGAGTGCGTTCTTTACATGATTTCCATGGTTGGTTCGTAAAGAATTTTCTTGTCGAATGGAAGAGTAAATCCAGAAGTGGAATGAAATGGTGTTAATATGTTTCCAAAATATTAAATAATTCCATAAATAATTTTGATTATATGGTATGAGTATATATCATTAATCAATAGTGATATTTGTTTAGATCACTTTAGCGATTCTTCGATAATCACTAACCTCTTTCACCATATAACTTTAATAATATGAGTATAAATTAATTTCAAAACAAAAGTGATGTAATATAAAAAATTTAATTTTTTTAACCATTAAAATGGTTTTACAACCAGATTTGAAGGAATTAATGGAAATAGAAGACACATCATCCATGATTTTGGTAAATCAGCACATCACGGATGATGTTTTTATTTTTAGAATAATAGGGGGAGGAGAAGAAGTAAATTGATGATCTTTTCCATAAAAAAAAAATGAAATCCAGAATATATAAGATTATAGTGCTTTCATAACTCTTGGATAACGGTAGGGGAAGAGAGTATAAGAAAAGAAAAGAATTGAAAAGAAAACAAAAGAAAGTAAAGGAGGATCTTTACCTCTTGATATATTCTCTTTGAGATCCTCCTTAAGGAATTTGGTTGTTCCCTTTTAGTGAGACCAGTTGGTATTGTACATGGGGAAGATACTTGGGAAGGGAATTTGGCATAATTTAAACAATTCACATAGCTTGAGTGGTGTGAGAGAAAGAGGGGGAGTGGGGGTGGTATCTATAGTGAAGGAGAGGAGGGGTTTTCCATTATTTTTATCATTAATTTAATATTTTTTCTCAAGAATATGAATAATCTTGATTCAGGCGACCCAAAATAGTAATAAGTGATTGTGGGTTTAAAACAATTGACATTTAAATCACCTAAGACTCAAGCATGATGAAAATATATATTTATTTATATTTTTTTTGTAAATTATCAAATTTAACTATTCGAAAAAAATTCTAGTATTTAAGTAAAATAACAAAAATTCCCCATGACTATTTTTTGAAGTGTAGGATTCAAAAATTAACTCCATTTTTTTAAAATAATTTTCTAAATATGATTAATTATATTTTTAAATAAAATGATAATTTATTTGAAAAATTACAATTTTAAAACTATAACTCATTTTATATCACCTTGAAAAATTAATCAAGATCTCATTATATTATAACATTATGAAAATAAAATATTAATATGATTTAATATTCATAAGGGTCACATTACTATTCATGTTACTATTCATAGTTGTATGTTACTATTCCCCAAAAAATATGTTGGGTCTATTAGATTCCAAAAAACTTACTGATCACAACTATATATGTTTTTTGAAATTCAAATCATTAAAGCGATAACATTATGTTTAATGGATAGTTTATAATTATCTTCTTAAAACAAGTGTTGTTATGTAGAGAATAATTATTTCATTCATTTCTATTTATTTTTAAAACCTTGAGGTGTTAGATTCTCCCCACATTTTGGAAATTGTGTCCTTGATGTTTTATTTACATATTAAACAAATATGGATACCTTTCCCTCATAGCATTTTTAGATTCCCATATTGCTTCTTCAACCATGTGGTTTCTCTAAAAAGCCATTACTTGGTGGATTACCTTTTTCTACAATACTTGTTCTCTTCAATTAAGAATCAAAATAGGTTCCTCCTCATAAGAATGATTCTCTTCCAGCTGAACTTCTTCTAAGATCAAAACATCAGATGAATCTAGAACACACTTTCTCAACATCTAAACATGATATACATTGTGTACCTATAATAAAAAATAAGGCAAAGCTACAAGGTAGGAAACCGGTCCAATTTTATCTAGGATTTCATAAGGTGAAATGAAATGTGGACTCAACTACACCTTAATACCAAAATGCATAACACTTTTCCATGGCGAGATTCTATGAAAAAACTAATCAGCTACCTTGACAGAAAATTCCTTCCTCCAGTTATCTGTATAACATTTCTGCCTGCTCTGAGATTCCCTCATGTGTTGTTGTATCATCTTAACTCTGTCAACCAATTATTCTACTAATCTCGATCCCATCAACTTCTTTTCCTTGACTTCATCACAAAAATATGGAGTTTGACACCAATTCCTATATAATGCATCAAAAGGTTCTATATGTATTATGGAATGAGTACTGTTATTATAAGAAAATTAAACTAAAGAAATATGTTGATCCCATCTTCCCTTGTAATCTATTTGACAAGCTTAAAGAATATCCACCTAAGTCTGAATTTTCTATTCTCATTGGACATTTGATTAAGGATGAAATGATGTATTGAAATTTAATTCTATTCCCAATGACTTCTGAAGGACTTTCTAAAAGTTATAAGTGAACATGGGATCATGGTCAAATACAATGGAAATAAGAACCCCATGCAAACAAGAAATCTATTTGATGTAAAGTTAATAAAGTTGATCCAAAGACATAGTATCTTGAATAGTAAAGAAATGAGAAAATTTATTCAGTTGATCAATAATAAACCAGATTGCATTATTTTGTTGAGAAGTATTTGATAATACCACAATGAAGTTCATGGATATATTTTCCCATTTCCACTCTAGCACTGGTAGAGGCAAAAGCATTCCCTTCAGTAACTACCACTCTACATTTAACTATTGAAATGTCAAACATTTCATGGTAAAATATTCAATATTCATTTTCATTATATCCCACCAATAATATTCACGATGGTCTATGTACATCTCAGTGCTTTCAAGATGAACTGAAAATGGAGAACAATGAGCTTTGCACACTAATTATTTCTTCAGTTGGGAAACATAGATCACACACAATATTTTTCCAAATCGAAAAAATTATTTATCAATGTTAAATTATAGAAACATACATGTTTTGACCAATTATAATAATTTCTGTAACTCCATATCTTCCTTCTGTTATTGCTTAACTTTTTCTGATAAAGTTGACTACACTAAAACTTGAAACAAAATAGAAGAATTTCTTGCACCAACCACTTCCAAGACTAAATTCTTCAAATCATTAATCATAGGGTCTTGTTCTAGCCATAATATAGTTAATGATGCATGATGTTTTAGACTTAATACATCTTCCTCTTTGTTTGATTTTCCAAGATGGTAATTTATCATGAAATAATATTATTTTATCAATTCAAGTAATCTTCTTTCATTCATGTTTAATTTCGTTTAAGTGAATATATACTTCAGACTTATATGTTCAATATATATTTCACATTTGGCTCCGTATAAATGTTTCCTCCAAATTTTTAAAGCGAAAACCACATATACTAATTCCAAATCATGTGTGGGATAATTTAAGTCATGGAGATTTAGTTTTATTGAAGAATAAGAAATTAAATTTTCATTCTGCATCTGAACACAACCAAGCCCCTTTAATGAAACATCCTTGTAGATGACAAACTCTCTATTTCTGGAAGGTAGGGTCATAACTGGAGAATTCACTAATCTTCTTCTCAATTCATAAAAATATTCATGACATTCTTTCATATAGATGAATTTAAATCATTTTTGAGTTAACATATTCAGTGGACTAGATAACCACAAAATGTTTCCAAAAAACCTTCAGTAATAGCCTTTATAACCATGAAAACTATGAATCTCGATTATATATGTGGGTCTTGGCCATTATTAAAAAATATTCATTTTAGTAGGATCATCAGTTATGCCATATTTAGAAACAATGTGTCCAAATAAAGAAATATTTTGCAACCAAAATTCACCCTTTCTGAATTTCCATACAATTTCTTTTCTTTTTAGTTTTCAAAAAAATAACCTTAGGTGTTTTTAATTATCCTATTTACTTCTATAATATTCTATAATTTCATCAATAAATAGAACCATAATTTTATCCAAGAACTCATGAAATATTATATTCATAAGATCCATAAATACAACAGTTTCATTAGTTAACCCAAATGACATAATAACCAATACATAGTGACTATATCTAGTTTGAAAAGCTATTTTTGAAATTTCATCCTCCTTCACCTTCAGTTGATGGAAACTGGATCTCTTGTCAGTTTTGAAAAAATACTAATCTCCCAAGAGTCGATCAAACAAGTAATTTATGTGAGGAAAATGATACTTATTCTTAATGATATTGTTATTCAAATCTCTATAATTAATGAAAACCCTACAAGTGATTTTTCAATTCAAGAAGTTCCATTTGAGCCATTCGATAACAAGGCTTTCAAATTGGATTAGGATTAAGAACTTAGTCAATTGTGAATTAAAATTCTCAATTCTATATAATATAAGGTAACTCATCAGGGAAAAAATCAAGGATTTATTTACCACTGATACATCATTAATATGAATTGTTCCCTTATTTTCGACAATATGAACAAGATAACTTTCATTTATATCTTTCAATATTTTCTCAGATTCATGATATGTTACCAATTTTATGGGTTTGTTCTTGTATACAAACTATAAATCTTTATGGAAAACAACTTCATTAGACCTATAATCAATCTTATCATGATTAACATAATTTTTTCATAACATTTGAATTCTCGGGTGGCCAATTCCCTTCGGTATCTTGGTTTCAATCCGGAGTAAAAGTGATTGATTTTACTATCATTATCAAAAATAATATTTGGAGTGTACCTGTCCATTCAGGTGATGTTTTCATCATAAAAATCCACTGAATATTCTTATGTTTTCCTCAATTCATGTAATTACTTTTCTATCCTATGTAGAACCACCTTAGGAATATTTTTTTAAGGAAAACACTTCTAAATTCATCCCACTCTAAATATAAAATATCCTCTCTATCCCTGATATTCTTGAACATTGACTACCCCTGGTTAGATTCACTTTTAGAATGATAAATGAAAAAAATAACCTTTTTAATATCTAAACATCCCATAATATTGAAAATACCTTCATGGGATTTAATCCATTCTTCTATTGCTACTAGGTCATCAGATCCATCAAAAGGAGGAGGGGGTTACCACATAAAATATTCCACTATCGTCATATTCCTTTGTGGTATCTCTGGTTTTCCTCTTGCATGGATTCAACTACCATTTATTACCTGATTCAGGTGAGCCATTACTATCACAAACTTCTCGGTTCCAATTCTCACCATTCCCATTTTTGGATTCATAAGGATAACCACCTTGTAGTTCCTTCCAACTTCTACTTCCCTATTTATTCTATGGAAAACCATTATAAACAGACATATCTTAGATGAAAAAACATGGTAATGTTTAATTTCTATACAATTTCAACTAAAAAAAAGGTAAAAATAATTTACAGTAATCCTTTAACATAATCCTAACCCTTAATGTTTTCAAAACCGTTCTCTGATAACAACTATAAGAACCTAGACTTAAACATTACATAATCTAGTTATTTTAGGTTGATTTCACTTATTTCCATTCGAAAAGATATTCTTAGTTAGTGTTTTATAATTTTAGGAAATAACTCATATATATCATACCACAATAATTCAAAGTGAGTATAATTAAATCTGAATCCAATTCTTCCAAAACATAAAAATTTTAACACAAAATAACAAAATGATTTCTTGTAAAATTGTTCATAACATTTTACTTGACTTCCTTATTTATCTTACACATCCTTATAACCTATGAAAGACATTTAAAAACATGGCATGAGCATAAAAATTTCCTTAAGGTATATAAAAAGAAGGAAATAAACCATTATTCCCTGAGTAATTATAAACATATGAAATCATTTCACAAAGACATACTTCTCTACCATATATACTTACTTTGTGAAACATGATATTTCCATAAAACATTAAGGAACACATATAAAAAACCACAAAGGTGTATTGGAAAATTAATTACTTACATGGTAACCCTCACAAATACCTTATGATTCATCACCCTCACTTATAACTTACAATGTAACCTTCATGACTACCTTATGGTGTAACTATCATAGATACACTTGGAGTAAACATATGACCGACCATCAAATTACACATACCAAATGTATTGGAGGGATATTTAGGTTATACCCTTCATCATAAAAAATTCCTAATAACCTGAACATAATAATAAAACATGAAAAATTTCATAAAAACATTGCTATTGAATTTTGTAAAATAAAATTTTAAAAGAGGATTTTTAAAGGAAAGTCACTTACAAATATCATATCATTATAGTGAGAATTAATATAATGAAAGTATTATTCATATAAACTATACATACAAATAATACAACATAATATAAAATAAATTAATTACACAAATAATATTGGTTGCAGATAATTAATGAAGTAGAGGGTTAATCCAATGAATGGAAACTAGGTTAAGAATTCCCTTACCTCAGGTTCTTCTTACTTCACACTTGTTTAAAAATATTATATAATGATTAAAAGGGTATTATTAATATTTTACAGAAATATTTTCATTTTTATAACACATTATGATATTATTATAACATCATTCGACCCATTTATTTAAAATAATTTTTTATTTCCATTATTTTGGGTGCGTTCTTTACATGATTTCCATGGACGGTTCATAAAGTATTTTCTTGTCGAATAAAAGAGAAACTTCATAAGTGGAATGAATGGTGTTAATATGTTTCAATATTATTAAATTATTCTATTAATAATTTTTATTATTTGTTATGAGGATGAATCATTAGATAAATCATTAGAAAAATCATTAGTTATATTTGTTTATATTATTTTAGCGATTCGTCGATAATTATGAAGTTGTTCAATCATATGCATTTAATATTATATGTATAAGTTAATTCAAGAACATAAGAGAGTTTATAAAATAAAATTTTTAAAACTATTTTGACCATTAAAATGGTTTTACGACCACATTTTATGTAAGTAAAGGAAATTGAAGGCACATCGTCCACGATTTTCGTAAATTGGCACATCAGGATATGTGTTTTTCTTTTCAGAATAAGAGTGGAGAGAAAAAGAATTAAATTGATTATTTTTCCCATAAAAAAGATAAAACCAATAATATATAATATTATTTAGATTTTAGGACTCTTGGATAATGGTAGGGAAAGATAATATAAGAAACCAAAAAAATTGAAAAGAAAACACAAGAAAACAAAAGATGATTTTTACCTCTTGATCTCTTCTCCTTGAGATCCTACTTAAAGACTATGGTTTTGGACTTTGGGTGATAACAGTAGGTCTTTGAAATGGGTAAGAACCTTGGGAAGTGTATTTTTTTAGAATTTAGACAATGTACAAAGCTTGAGAGGTTTTAGAGAAAGAGGGGGTGAGGGTGGTATTTATAGTGGATGAGAGGAGGGGGTTTCCATTATTTTAATTATTAATTTAATATTTTTTCTCAAGACTATGAATATTCTTGATTAATTTTACCCAAAATAATAATATGTTCATGAAAGTTCAAAACATTGTCCATTTCCATCAGACATGACTAAAGCCTGATTCAGAAAGTCATTAATTTTACATTATTTGTAAATTATTGAATTTAACTATTCACCAAAAATTAAAGTATTTTAGAAAAATACCATAATTTCTCCATAAAAATTTTTGATGTGTAGAATTCAAAAACTACCTCCATTTTTAGAAAATATTTTTCTAAATATGATTAATTTATTTTTTAAATTAAATCACATTTTATTCGAAAAGTAACTATTTTAAAACTATAACTCCTTTTATATCACCTTAAAAAATTAGATAAGATCTCATTATATTATTACACTAATAAAATAAAATAATAATATGATTTAATATTCATAAGTATCATTTTACTATTCATATTACTATTCATTAGTGTATGCTACTATTCACCAAAAAAACAAGTTGGTTCTATTAAACTCTAAATAACTTATTGATCATAACCATAGATGTCCGTTTTTTGAAATTAAAATCATAGAAGCAGAAAAATTATGATTAACAACTAGTTTATAATTATATCCTTGAAATAAGTGTCATTATGAGGTGAATCAACATTTCATTCATTTCAATTTATTTTTAAAACCTTGGGGTGTTACACATGTTCAATAGTTATATTGGAATCGTCACTTAGCAGCATTCACCGATTGATGTTGATTTTTGGAACCATGTTGTGCATGTTCCTATGACACTAATGTGGGATGATATTACATCAACATTATGATATCATTTCATTATTTTATTAAGAATTAAAATAACTAAACATTGAATTACTCTTTCTAATCCACTATAGAGTGAATTTATAGTAGATGAATCCCGTAAGAAATATGTATTAATTATTTCTTAAAGGATTCATAGAGGATTTTGAAAAATTCTAACAAGACATCATCTTAAAGAAGATTAAGAGAAAATAAAGCTTCACCTACCAATAATCTGGGCACACCTGATAACCCAAGAAGTGTTGGATGAGTTTGCTGGTCATCATAAAGATGTGAATTTTTAGGCACATTGTAGCTAATAATACATAATTTTATAATATGTGTATTCAATTATTTGATTAACAATTTTTTATTTATCAAATAGTAACCGAGTGCTTGCAAAAAGGAACGGGTTCCAAAATCAATGTACCCCTACTGTAAAGCAAGGATGGGGTATGCTTCACTTGAAAAAAAATTGGTATGTATTTTTAATGTACCATAATACTTTTATGTGACATAAAATAACAACATAATTATGTTCCTCTATTTATATAAAGATTGATGACTTCAAATCCAAATACACTTCCATACCACACCATGTTCTATGGAAGGAGTAACGTGTAAATAAATTTGGGATATTAATAGATGAAAACACGCAAAAAGGTGTGAGATATATGTGTAAGTATTACGTAATTAAAATTTAATTTGATTTAAATCTCTATTATGTAACAATGGTTACTTATTTTTCTATCCAACATAATCACAAGAATGAAAAACACATATACCAGATGAAAACCTACTATCAGTGGCCTTGAAGTGGCCAGAACAATATGGATGTGTTAGAGGTGTGGGTTTTTGGGTGACACCATATACATATTTTTGAAAAAAAACAAGAGGAGGATAAAGATAATTAAATGAAATAGATGAAAGAAAGAGTATCTACCCTTGAAGAATAATTCCAACAGTATAGAGATTTTCTTGAAACATTTATAGTGGGGAATAAATGATAATAAACACCTCATGAACAACCACTGCGTGATGAACCGACCCCTCCCCCACTAGCTTTGTGGCGGGAAATTCCTCTCAAAGAGTTGTCTTAGTCATGTTAATATATACTCTAATAATTTTTTTGATGAAATTTGAATTATACATACACTGATACCTTTCCTTTATTGATATTCTAAATGGTTAAAATGACTATGAATTATATCTATCAACACCCACCTATCACCTTGTAGCGAGGGTTATAGTGTTCAATATCGAAGATGATAGTCTACACAACAGACCAATTCTAATAGGTCACATGAGAGTAAAGATTAGTGTAGCTCATGAGATTAGTGTTGAGCTACCTCTTCCACTTGATGATGATTATATTTGTACATTCGACCAAGATATTGGAACATTCATCACATGGCCATCAAAAATTTTAAGAAACATTTCGACAAGGAGGTATTCATTTCCAATTTATTTTTCAAGCTAAAACACTGAAAATTAATGAAAAACATTCTAAACTGATAAATTTTATTACTGGTAGAAAAAGGGAAGAGTGTAAAATTGAAGAACAACTCAAAACCATATAAAGTATTGAATGAACAATAAAAAATATGTTTTGAAATCACCTTTACCCCACCCATTACATATCCTCATTTACTAACATTGAAGGTTCATGTGGATACAAAGTTAAAAAATGGTAGTAGAATAATAGTTAATTTTAAATAAAATATGCATGGAGAGGAAGTTGAATACTACATTAGTGTGGAGATTTTAAATGAAATAATAGACTATGATTGGATTAGCCCCTCAGTTGTAAATGTATACATGAGTTATGTTTTTATGATTTTATTTTCCAAAAGTTGATATAATATGTTAATTATGACTAATTAAATTTCATATTTTTGGTAGTAATATATATATATAAATTGAAGTGATTTCCCCATTAAAAAAATTGGACTCATTGGTCCTCACAATAATTCTACAGAATAAATAAATTGAATCTAAAAAATGATGAAATAGTGGCAGGCTGTGTCAAATTTTTTGAACGCAAACTTTGTATGAAAAACTCTTCTTAATATCAACAATACATAGGTAAAAATCTAAAATTTAACCATATGAAATATATTTTCATTTATTTCATTAATTTCTCCTTTTTTTAGGCAACATTGGATTCCCATTAGGGTCAATTTGGATACTCTAAATATTTATTTCCTAGAATCAATGCATGGATACCAAACAAATTGACCACACATGATGTTGTTTTTCAATTTATAATATACTAAAACCTTTTTTAGAACTGAAAATCAAGTTATATAATTTATATTATTTTTTAATGCGGATTATATTATGATAGGGCGGCATATCAATATATTGAAAAACATGGAATGAGGCTAGGGGCTAAACACAAGTACCCTGAAAATTTCAACAACTAGACAAGTATCAAGGTATGCATAACGACATTTCACTACCCAAACACATAAAAAAATTACTTATTCTCCTAGTTGTTTCTGTAGTAACCTAGCAGATAAATATAAAAGATTGTGGTTATTATTTTTTTAAATTTATGGGGGAGATCATATTTTAAAAACAAACTAGCATCCCCGAAGAGGTATTTTTGTTGATAATTACTATTTCATTAAAAATAACTATTAATCCTTTTTATATTTATATTTTTATAATAATACTATGACTATTGAAAATAATCATATTAACAAGATGATATAGATTTTATTATAAATTAATGTGTATCATACATGATGGGAGAATGTACAAAGATAGAATGAATTTGTGACTTCTATAGAAGTAGTGGATTGTTTTATATTAATTTAATTTTTTTTAGTACTACTTGCATAAGAATTTTTTTCTTATATAGTTTTATTCCTTTGTTCAAGTTAGGGTGGTGTGTTTTAAGCAGCTCATTCTAATAAGATATTGGGCTTCGAGGCTACAATTGAGATGATGAAAATAAAGAAATGGTTGATGAATTCATAAAACCATCACAAAAAGTTGAATTAATACTAATTTTTTTATTTTATCTAATATTTGTAAGTTAATTCACTAATATTTTTTATCTAACATTTATTTATTTTCTCTTAAATCATTATGATTTCCATTGCTTCTATTTTTCAGGAGACCAACACTTCATATAGTCAATGTTATAAAGTTAAAAAACTTTCTCGTTGAAAACTAGAAGAGTGTAGGAAGCTTATTTTGTCATTTTGGTGACTTCTCATGATATAATGGGCACATGAGATTTCTCCCATATCTGGGATTCCAACAAAGAGAAAGTTTTCGGCTATGAACATCGAGTCAATATTAATTGTTGACAGTTCGACAAAGAAATTCAATGGAAATAATGATACAATTTGCAGTTATGGTTTATTTTGGGACTGTGGAATGTGTAGGAATCAAACACACCTCAATCCAACACACAATGTGAAAGGTATGACTCCAAGTAATTTTTTTCTATTTAAAATTCATATATAATTTAGTAAAAAACCGAACTGACTTACTCAAAACCAAGAAAACCTATTTATATTATTTTTATAATTTTAGAAAATAGTACATATTTCATTTATGACATGTAGGAATCATGCACTCCTCAATCCGATACATGATGTGCCTAGCATGAATCAAAGTTTATATTTTTATTTAAAATTGGCATTAATTTTACTAAATAGAAAAAGTGACATATTAAAAATAGATAAAATAAATTCATATTATTTTTATTCTTTAGGAAAACTATCCATAAGTCATTTTTATGTGGAGTAGTTAATTGGACATAAATATGAAGCACAATGTGATTGATATGACTATAAGTGTGTCTATTTATTTAAAATCGACATTGATTTTAGTAAAAATAAAAAGTGATATAATAATAACCAAGAAAATGCATTCAAATTGTTTTGATAAATTATTAAAATGACCCATAAGTCATTTTTGACATATGAGAATCAATCATAACTCAATTGGACACAGAGTGTGACAGCTGTAACTCTAATTTTTTCTATTTATTTGAAATTGACATTAATTCTAGTAAAAAGAACAAGTGACATACTGAAAACCGAGAAAACAAATTTGAATTATTTTCATACTTTAGGATAATTATCCATATTTCATTTTTGATGTGTAGGAATAAATCGAACCTCAATATGATTAATGGTGTCATTATTATAATTTAATGTGAATCTATTTATTTAAAATTGACATTAATTTTACTAAAAAGAAGACGTGAAATAATGAAAACCAAAAAAACACATTCATATTCTCTTGATACATTAAGAAAAAAAATCCATAAGTCATTTTTGATATATTGGAATAAACCTCACCTCAATCGGATGCACGGTGTGACCACTATCACTCTAAGTGTGTCTATTATTTAAAATTCACATTAATTTTAGTAAAAAGAACAATTCACATATTGAAAACCATGAAAATGCATTAGGACTATTTCTATACTTTAGGAAAACAATTAATAATTCATTTGTGGTGTGTATGAATAAATCTAACCTCAATATGATTCATGGTGTGACCAATATAATTCAATGTAAACCTATTTATTTAAAATTGACATTAATTTTAGCAAAAAGAACAAGTTACATATTGAAAACATAGAAAACAAATTTATATTGTTTTGATAAATTAGGAAAATGACCCCTGAGCCATTTTTTTTTGTAGGAATCAACCTCACCTCAATCTGACATACAGTGGGACCACTGCAACTATATGTGCATCATTGTTTTTAAAATTAGAATTAATTTTAGTAAAAATAACATGTAACATACTGAAAACCAAGAAAAAACATTCCAATTGTTTGGATACTTTATTAAAATGATATATAAGTCATTTTTGATATGTAGTAATCAACTGAACCTCAATATGATGCGTGGTGTGATCGGTATCTTTCAAAGTGTCTCTTTTTATAAAAATAACATTAATTTTACTAAAAAGAATAAGTGACATACTGGAAACCAATAAAACACATTCCGATGGTTTTTATAAGTTAGGAAAACTATAGAAAAGTGATTTTGGAAGTGTATAAGTCAAACTTACCTCAATATGATGCACATTGTTACCGCAATGACTCAAAGTGTGTTTTTTATTTAAAATTTACATTAATTTAATTAAAAAGAACAAGTGACATACTAAAAACTAAGAAAATATATTCATATTGTTTTGATACTTTATAATAATGATACATAAGACAGTTTTTATGTGTATAAATCAACAACACCTTAGCCTAGTCCATAGTGTGACCAGTATGAGTAAAAGTGTCTGTTATTAGTTTAAAATTTACATGTTTGTTTGAAACGTGTCACTCACTATAAAATAAGAAAACATGATATGATTGTATTGATAATATATTAAAGTGATTCATAAGTCATTTTTGATGTGTATGAAGTAGTATCACATAAATCCGACACACAATACAACCATTATGACTCAAAATGCATGTTTCCAGTTTGAAACAACATTTTAGTAAAAAACACAAATAGAATATTGAAATCTAAGAAAATGAATTTTTATTGTTTGGATAATTTAGGAAAATGATATTTAAATCATTTTTGATTTTTAGGAATCAATATCACCTCAATATGTTGCATTGTGTGGACAATATAACTCAAAGTGTATTTTTTTTGTTTAAAATTGGCACTAATTTTAGTTAAATGAACAACTGACATACTGATAACCAATAAAACGCATTCAGATTGTTTTAATAATTTATGAAAATTATAAATGGGTAATTTTGACTTGTAGGAGTCAAATTCACCTCAATCCGATGTATAGTGTGACTATTATTACTCCAAGTGTCTTTTTTTTAAATTGACATTAATTTAAGTAAAAAAGAACAATTGATATTCCGAAAATTGAAAAAAATGCATTCTTATTGTTTTGATACTTTAGGAAAATGATACATGAGTCATTTTTGGCATGTAGAAATCAACTACATCTTAATCTAACACATGGTGTGACCGATATAACTAAAGTGTCTGTTATCGGTTTAAAATTGTTATTTTAGTTCAAAACGTGTCACTCACTAAAAACAAATAAAATGCACTTCGATTATCATGATAATTTAGGATAGTGATTAATAAGTCATTTGTGATGTGTATGAAGCAGTCACACATCATAATGATTGATGATGAGACCAATATGACTCAAAATGTATGTTTCTAATTGGAAATGACATTTTAATAAAAAAACAAAAATGGAATATTGAAAACCAAGAAAATGCGTTTGATTTTTTTTGATACTTTAGGAAAAAAATACATTAGTAATTTTTGATAGGTAGGAATAAAAATCACCTCTATATAATGCACTATGTGACCAATATAACTCTAAATGTGTTATTATTTAAATTTAACATTAATTTTAGTAAAAGAAAAAGTGACAAACTCTAAACTAAGAAAAAACATTTAGATTATTTTGATATTTTAGAACAATGATCTATAACTCATTTTTGAGATGTAAGAATCAAACCCATCACAATTAGATGCATGTTGTTACTAGTATAACTTGAAATGTGTCTTTTTTATTAAAAATTTTCATTTTATTAACGTATTCTTTCATTTTAATGTTTAATTTATTTTTTATACTATTACTAACATAATATTTGTTTTCTTATATAGGTGGAATATTTTTCTCAGGTTGATATGAATTTATTTCGAAATTAATACCATGGGAATACATTTTTGATACGGGATCACTTGAATTAAAAGATGAAACATTTATGTTTTTAAATTTTTGTTGGATAATTGTAAATGTAATTATATAAAACATTTCTCAAAATATATATAGAAGTGTTTTTTATTCCTCATGTAAATTTTTTTCAATTAATTTATTTATTTTGTGTTGATAGTTTATATATTTTATTGGGTTGTGTTGTTATATTAACAACACACTACAGCAAGTTAGGCCTTTATCATCACCATTTCTACCACTGATAAAGGCCCCCCTTTATTAGTACAATTTAAAGTCCCTTATAAACATCATATACTTGAAGTGAGGCTTAATAGAGTGGATGTAATATGTATATACTCTGTAAATACACATAGTGAAACATAATATAAACAAAACCCATCACACAAACAATTTAAATAGCACATAAATTATAAAGTAGAATGTTAACCCAAAGAATGGAAATCGGGTTAAGAATTCCCTTACCTTGGGCTTGTCCTACTTAAAAATTGTTTAAAACTCCTGTATAATGGTTAAAAGAGTGTTATTAGTATTTTACAGAAACATGTTCATGTTTATAACATCTTATATGGTCATTTCATAACCTCATTTCACCCCTTATTTGTTAGTATTTTGTTCCTTGCATTATTTTGGGTGAGTTCTTTTGTGATTTTCACGATCGGTTCATGATGAATCGTTCTTGTTGATTGGAAGTGAAACTCCAGAATTGGAATGGAGTAGTATCTACATATTCACAGTACCATAATTTATACCATTTATCACTTTGGTGCTTTATATGATGATGATTAATAAGTTAAAACATTAATTATGTTTGTTTAGATCATTTAAGTGGTTCTTTGATAATTACAACTTCATTTAGTCTTATAAATTTGAATCATGAGTACAAAAGAATTCCAGAACCTTAAATGAGTCATAGAACATATCTTATAACCTGGTTCAACCATATAAATGGTTTCACAACCAGACTTTAAAGAATTAATGGAAATTGAAAATACATTGTCCACGATATGGATAATTCGACACAAATGGACAATGTTTTTTTGATTCTTTAAATAAGTGAGAGAGGAGAGGAATAATGATTTGTAATTTTACATAAACATGAAAACATCCAGAATATACATGATTCTGGAGATTTCATGCCTCTTGGATAATAGGGGGTGAAGAAAGTAGAGAAAGGAATCATGAAATGAAGAAAACATGAGATATTTTTTACAAAAATTCGATAATCTAACGGCGTCTCTTAAAATTTCATAAAAACAAGATTGATGAGAGGAATGGAATATCTCATCATCATACAAACTTTGGACAGTAAGGGGAAACATTTAATGAAATATCCCAAAAAAAGACAAAGGGAAAGGAAGAGAATAACATAAAATGGAAGAAAAGAATGAAAATGAAAGAGGATGTTACCTCTTGATCTCTTCTCCTTGAGATCCTCCTTAAGGGCTTTGGGATTGGTCTTTTGGTGAGACCAGCAGCTCTAGGACGTGGGGAAGAAGATTGGGGAGGGAATTTGGAAGAAATTAGACAATTCTCAAGGCTTGAGAGGTGTGGGAGGAATAGGGGAGTGAGGGTGATATTTATAGTGGAGGAGGGGAGGTATTTTAGATTATTTTAATTATTATTATAATATTTTTATCAAGACTATGAATAATCTCAAATCAAGTGGCCTTAATTAGTGAACATATCAAGTTAGTTCAAAGCAAGTTGCCTTTAATCACTTATTATGTCATAAATAGTGCATATTTACTAATAAATTGATTATACGGTATTTTATCGTATTTCACTATTCACTGAAAATTCAAGAGTTTCAGAAAAATACCAAAAATTTACCCCTACCATTTTTTGACGTGTAGAATTCAAAAATGAACTCCATTTTTCAAAAATAATTTTCTAAATATTATTAATTTAATTTTTAAATAAGGTCACAGTTAATTCGAAAAATAACAATATTTAAGTGCAACTAGTTTTATGTGACATTGGAAAATTAATTAAGATCCCATTATCCTATTGCCATGGGAAAATAAAATAATAATATTATTTACTATTCATGAGGTCATATTACTATTCATATTACTATTCATAAGGGCATGTTACTATTCACCAAAAAAACATGTTTGTTCCATCAGACTCTAAATAACATACTGAACACAATTGTAGATGACAGTTTCTTAAAAAATCAAAACATAGAAGAAATAAAATTATGTTTAAAGGATATTTATAAATATATACCTTAAACAAAATTTCAAGCATTTTCAATTTATTTTTAGAAAACCTTGGGATGTTACATTATCCCCACCTTCTTGAAATTGCCTCCTCGCAATTTTATTTTCTTACTAAACAACTGAGGGTATTTTTCCCTCATAGCATTTTCAGACTCCCATGTTGCTTCTTCAACCATTTGGTTTCTCCAAAAAACCTTTACCTGGTGGATTACCTTATTCCGCAATACCTATTCTCTTCGATCAAGAATCTGAACCGGTTTTTCTTCATAAGAAAGGTTCTCTGCCAGCTGAACTGCTTCCGGCCTCAAGATATGTGATGAATCTGGAACATACTTTCTCAACATCGAAACATGAAAAACATTGTGTACCTGAAAAAGCTCGGAGGCAAAGCTACGCGGTATGCAACTGTTCCAACTTTATCCAAGATTTCAAAAGGGCCGATGAACCGTGGACTTAGTTTCCCTTTCTTACCGAAACACATCACACTTTTCTAAGGAGATATTTTAAGGAAAACATGGTCACCTACCTTGAAAGAGAAGTCTTTCCTTCTGTTATCTGCATAACTTTTCTGCATGCTCTGAGCTGTCCTCATGTGTTGCTGGATCATCCTCACTTTCTCAGCCACTTCTTCTACTAATTCTGGCCCCATCAATTTTCTTTCACCGACTTCATCCCAAAACACAGGAGTCCGACACCGCTTTCCATACAAGGCCTCAAAAGGATCCATCTGAATACTGGAATGGAAACTGTTATTATAAGAAAACTCAACTAGTGAAAGATGCTGATCCCAACTTCCCTGATAGTCCATTGAACAAGATCGAAGCATATCCTCCAAAGTATGAATCGTTCGTTCTGACTACCCATCTGATTGAGGATGAAAAGCTGTACTGAAATTCAACTCTGTGCCCAAAGACTTCTGAAGTCCCTTCCAAAATTTAGAAGTGAACCTGGGATCTCGGTCAGACACAATGGAAAGAGGAACTCCATGTAACCTGACAATCTCTTTGAGGTACAATCGAGAAAGCTTATCTAATGTCATCGTATCTCTAATAGAAAGAAAATTAGCAGACTTTGTTAGCCGATCAACAATAACCCATATCGCATTGTTACCTCGAGAAGTCTTTGGTAGTCCCACCACAAAATCCATGGATATATTCTCCCATTTCCATTCTGGCACTGGCAAAGGCTGAAGCATCCCCTTCGGTAACTGCCGCTCTGCTTTAACCTGCTGACATGTCAAACATTTCATTGTAAAATCATTAATATCTCTTTTCATCCCATTCCACCAGTAATACTCCCGAAGGTCTCTGTACATCTTAGTACTTCCTGGATGAACAGAAAATGGAGAACTATGAGCTTCACACAATAATTCTTTCTTCAGCTGGGAATCACAAGGCACACACAACCTTTTTCCAAACCTTAATACACAATCTTTATCAAGATTAAATTCTGGAAACTTACCCATTTTAACCAATTCTACCTTTTTCTGTAGCTAACGATCTTCCCTCTGTGCTTTCATAATTCTGTCTGACAACGATGACTGCACTTAAACCTGAAACAAAACAGATATATTCCCTACACCAACAACTTATAAGACAAAATTTATCAAATCATTAATCAAGGGATCACGTTCCAAACGTAACATGGTTAATGATGCATGATTTTTCCAACTTAAGGCATCCGCTACTTTGTTTGCTTTTCTAGGATGGTAATTAATCATGCAGTCATAATCCTTTATCAGTTCTAGCCATCTTCTCTGCCTCATGTTTAATTCCTTCTGAGTGAATATATACTGAAGACTTTTATGGTCAGTATATATTTGGCATTTGGTTCCGTATAGATGATGCCTCCATATTTTCAAAGCAAAATCACAGCTTCCAATTCCAAATCATGTGTGGGATAATTCATCTCATGAGGATTAAGTTGTCTCGAAGCATAGGCAATTACCTGATCATTCTGCATCAAAACACAACCAAGTCCCTTCAAAGAAGAATCACTATAGATGAAAAACTCACCATTCCGGGAAGGTAAGGCCAAAACTGGAGCATTCACCAATCTCTTCTTTAGTTCCTAAAAACAAACATCACATTCCTCTGTCCAAACAAATTGAACCCCTTTCCGTGTTAAGTTAGTTATTGGGCTAGATAACCGTGCAAAGTTCTTAACAAAGTGTCGGTAATAACTTGCTAAGCCCAGAAAACTACGAATCTCTGTAACATTTGTGGGTCTTGGCCATTCATCAACTACTTTTGTTTTGGCAGGATCAACTGTACTCCATCCTTATTTACAATGTGCCCAAGAAAAGAAATCTGTTGCAACCAAAAATCACACTTTCTGAATTTTCCATATAGTTTCTTTTCTTTTAATGTTTGTAAAACAACCCTTAGATGTTTTTCATGATCCTCTTTATTTTTAGAAAAAACTAGAATGTAATAAATAAAAACAACCACAAACTTATCCAAGAACTCATTAAATACTCTATTCATAAGATTCATAAATACAACATGTGCATTTGTTAACCCAAATGGAATAACAACAAATTCATAATGCCCATATCTAGTACGAAAGGCTGTTTTCGGGATGTCATCCTCCTTCACCTTCAGCTGATGGTATCCGGATCTCAAGTCAATCTTGGAAAAGTACTGAGCTCCCTGGAGCTGATCAAACAAGTCATCAATATGAGGCAAAGGATACTTGTTTTTAACAGTGATGTTATTCAAAGCTCTATAATCAATGCAAAGTCTCATGGAACCATCTTTCTTTTTAACAAACAAAACAGGGGCTCCCCATGGTGAAGTACTGGGACGAATGAAGCCTTTGAAAAGCAAATCCTGCAACTGATTTTTCAATTCAAGAAGTTCTATTGGAGCCATACGATATGGGGGTTTCGAAATTGGCTTAGCATCAGGAACTAAGTCAATTGTGAATTCGACTTCTTGTTTAGGTATGACACCGGGTAACTCCTCAGGAAAAACATCAGGGTATTTATTTACCACTAGCACATCATTAATTTGAATAGTTCCCTTGTTTTCAACAATATGAGCCAGATAACTTTCATTTCCATCTTTCAGTAGTTTCTCAGCTTCTTGATATGTTATCAATTGTATGGGTTCATTCTTGTATACAAACTGAAACTCTTTCTGAAAAACAACTTCTTTAGCTCTACAGTCAAACTTAGCATGATAATAAAAAAGCCAGTACATCCCCAGAATAACATCAAACTCGCCTAAGGGTAAAACAACAAGGTTTGCAGGTAAAGTCTTTCCAAATACCACAATAGAAATATTCTTATTATTCCACTTTGCTATAACATTTCCCCCTGGTGTTTTAACAACAAGTTCGGGTATCATTTGTTGAGGTGATATTTCCAATTTACTAGAAAATTCCTCAGAGATGAAGGAATATGTAGACCCCGTATCAAACAAAACATTAGCAAAATCTGAGTGAACAAACAAAGTACCTAATACAACTTCATTGGATGGCCCAACATCTGCTGACGTAGTCGCAAAGGATCTCACTACACCTTTCTTCTTGTAGTCTGGCTTCTTTGCATCATTTGGATCCCTCTTTGGACAGGCATTTGCATAGTGACCCATCTCACCACATTTAAAACACTTTACAGTTTGCTCATCAGGATTAGTCTTTGGATCATTTTCATTGCAATCTAGGGCCATATGTCCAAAATTACCACATTTAAAACACTTCCCAGTTTTGATAAGACATTCCCCAGGGTGCTTCTTGCCACACTTTTCACAAACTAGAAACTGTATTTTCTTACCATCAGATTTCATTTGTTGATTCTTACCCATTGCTTTCCAATTGGACCTCTTCTTCTCTTTGTTTCCAAATTGCATGTGATCGTCAGCAAACTCCATCTCTACCCTCTCAGCACATCGGACAAGTTTCTCGTAACTTTTGAATTCACGGGAGGCCAACACCCTTCGATACCTTGGCTTCAATCCTGAGTAAAAGCGGTTGATTTTGCTATCAAGATCCAGAATAAGATTTGGAGCATACCTCGCCATTCAGGTGAAGTTTGCCTCATACATAGCCAATGAATCTTCCTCCTTTTGTTTCAATTAAAGGAATTGTTTCTCCATTCTTTGTTGCACCACCTTAGGAAAATATTTTTCAAGAAAAAGACTTTTAAATTTATCCCACACTAAGGAATCAAAATCCTCTCTACCCCTGATATTCCTTACCATTGACCACCACTGATCAGCTTCCCCTTCAAAATGATAAATGGAAAGACTTACCTTTTGATTGTCCGAACATCCCATAACATCAAATATCTTTTCAAGGGCTTTAATCCTTCTTTCTTCTGCCACTGGGTCAGAAGATCCATTGAATGCAGGAGGATGTTGTCTCATAAAATGTTCCACCACTGTCATGTTCCGTTGGGGTACCTCTATTTTTCCTCTTGCATGGATGCCACCACCATTTATTGCCTGCGTTAGCTGAGCCATTACTGTCACAAACTGCTCGGTTCCAATCCCTACCATTCCGGGTTGTTGATCAGGAAGGATGTCATTCTGTCGGTGCCTATCCTCTTCATCATCCATGTTCCTTCTACGGACAACCATTATAAACAAACATTTCTTAGATGAAGCAACATGGTAATCTTTAAATGCTATAACAAATTAAACATAGAGTGGAAATTATTTATGGTATTCTATTAGCATCACCTTAACCCCTAAAGTTATCTAAACCATCCTTTGATACCAAATATAAGGACCCGCACTTATTTCATACATAATCTTGAATTTAATCAAGAAAACACTTCATTTTACATTGAGGATCTTGTCAAGTTCAGAGCTTTAGAGAATTAAGACAAAACATTCATAACATTACCCATTGTTACATAGTGGATACCATAAAATAAGTTTCCATTTTCCTCAGAATATAAAACATTAAAACATAAAACAAGACTCCTTGACAATTCTTCAACATTTAACATGTCTTCCTTCCTTGTATTACTCATCATTAACCTGTGAAAAATCATTTAAAAACTTGGGATGAGCACAAAAGCTCAGTAAGGTATGAAAAAGAAGGAAAAATCACATTAGTCCATGAATACGCATGACGTATGAAAACATTTTCAAAAGACATGCTTTCCACCCATAAAATCTTACTTAGAGTAACATGAGATTTACACAAGATCCACACAAACATAATTATAATCATATAGGTATATTGGGGAATTACTTGCATAATATTGTAACCATCTTGGATACTTTAAAATTTGTAACCCTCACGGCTACCTTACTTTGTGTAACCATCACAGTTACACTTGGAGTAACCATACGGCCGACCTCCAACTTACTCATACCCAATGCATTGGAGGGAAATATAGGTCCCACCCTTCATCATAAATAATGCCCAATAACCAAAACATAATCATACAACATAAACAATATCATAAAAACATTTCATTTGAATCTTATAAAACAGAATTTTAAAAGAGGATTTTAGAAGAAAAGTCCCTTATAAACATCATATACTTGAAGTGAGGCTTAATAGAGTGGATGTAATAAATATATACTCTGTAAATACACATAGTGAAACATAATATAAACAAAACCCATCACACAAACAATTTAAATAGCACAGAAATTATAAAGTAGAATGTTAACCCAAAGAATGGAAATCGGGCTAAGAATTCCCTTACCTTGGGCTTGTCCTACTTCAAAATTGTTTAAACCTCCTGTATAATGGATAAAAGAGTGTTATTAGTATTTTATAGAAACATTTTCATGTTTATAACATCTTATATGGTCATTTCATAACCTCATTTCACCCCTTATTTGTTAGTATTTTGTTCCTTGCATTATTTTGGGTGAGTTCTTTTGTGATTTTCACGATCGGTTCATGATGAATAGTTATTGTTGATTGGAAGTGAAACTCCAGAATTGGAATGGAGTAGTATCTACATATTTCCAGTACCATAATTTATACCATTTATCACTTTGATTCTTTATATGATGATGATTAATAAGTTAAAACATTAATTATGTTTGTTTACATCATTTAAGTGGTTCTTTGATAATTACAATTTCATTTAGTCTTATAAATTTGAATCATGAGTACAAAAGAATTCCAGAACCTTATATGAGTCATAAAACATATCTTATAACCTGGTTAAACCATATAAATGGTTTCACAACCAGACTTGAAAGAATTAATGGAAATTGAAAATACATCGTCCACGATATCGGTAATTCGACACAAATGGACAATGTTTTTTTGATTCTTTAAATAAGTGAGAGAGGAGAGGAATAATGATTTGTAATTTTCCATAAACATTAAAACATCCAGAATATACATGATTATGGAGATTTCATGCCTCTTGGATAATAGGGGGTGAAGAAAGAATAGAAATGAATCATGAAATGAAGAAAACATGAGATATTTCTTACAAAAATTCGGCAGCCTAACGGCGTCTCTAAAAATTTCATAAAAACAAGATTGATGAGAGTAATGGAATATCTCATAATCATACAAACTTTGGACAGTAAGGGGAAACATTTAATGAAATATCCCAGCAAAAGACAAAGGGAAAGGAAGAGAATAACATAAAATGGAAGAAAAGAATGAAAATGAAAGAGGATGTTTACCTCTTGATCTCTTCTCCTTGAGATCCTCCTTAAGGGCTTTGGTCTTGGTCTTTTGGTGAGACCAGAAACTCAAGGACGTGGGGCAGAATCTTGGGGACGGAATTTGGATGAAATTAGACAATTCTCAAGGCTTGAGAGGTGTGGGAGGAAGAGGGGAGTGAGGGTGATATTTATAGTGGGGGAGGGGAGGTATTTTAGATTATTTTAATTATTATTATAATAATTTTATCAAGACTATGAATAATCTCAAATCAAGTATCCTTAATTAGTGAAAATATCAAGTGAGTTCGACGCAAGTGGACTTGCATCACTTATGATGTCATAAATAGTGCATTTTTACTGATAAATTGATTATACGGTATTTTATCGTATTTCACTATTCACTGAAAATTCAAGAGTTTCAGAAAAATAACAAAACTTTACCCCTACCATTTTTCGACGTGTAGAATTCAAAAATGAACTCCATTTTTCAAAAATAATTTTCTAAATATTATTAATTTAATTTTTAAATAAGGTCACAGTTAATTCGAAAAATAACAATATTTAAGTGCAACTAGTTTTATGTGACATTGGAAAATTAATTAAGATACCATTATCCTATTGCCATGGGAAAATAAAATAATATTATTATTTACTATTCATGAGGTCATATTACTATTCATATTACTATTCATAAGGGCATGTTACTATTCACAAAAAAAAAACAAGTTTGTTCCATCAGACTCTAAATAACATACTGAACACAATTGTAGTTGACAGTTTCTTGAAATTCAAAACATAGAAGAAATAAAATTATGTTTAAAGGATACTTATAAATATATACCTTAAACAAAATTTCAAGCATTTTTAATTTATTTTTAGAAATCCTTGGGATGTTACATCTAAAGTCAAATCCCATGAATTGAGCTCGATGAAGATACCAATTGAACACCATTGTTCCACTATAGAGGATTCAAGGTGGTCGTCATTCGAAACTTGAAGAATAATATAAATCTAGACAACCGCCACCCATCACCATTCCATTAAAGTTGTCAAACCATGACTAGAGGAAGAAGATGTCACCACTGTGCATACAAGAGATCCGTACCCTATATTACACACCTACTAAGTTATCTCCACATTAAAAGGAGCATAAGTTTCAAAGGACCCACCCCATTCTAGATGCCACACCCTCTTCCAAAGAATACTAAGTCTCCTAGATGAGAAAAATAAAAATAAAATGAATATATATATATATATTATAATACTAAAAATAATATATATGTAAATTTGTGGAAATCAACTAGTGATAACCAAGCCCAAAAAATTGGATCTGGATGCATGTGCTTTGTTCTGCAAGGACCAAAAACCATTCTAATCTATTTATGCATCCTAAAATATCGAAGTCAAACGTTGTTTTCCAATTTCACAAATCCCTCATGCCTTTTCTTCCTTGATCATGAAATCTAAACTATGGGGGTGATAGTGGGAAATGAAGATTCGAGAATCATCATTCAGCAATGACGACCATTGATTCCAGGTGGAGAGTAACTAGAATATGTCTTGTGGTTTCTTCATGGAGAAGAATTCAAAATGGTTTTGCATTCTGTTATCGTGGTATTTTTTTCACTGTTGAGGAGAAAAAATAATAGGTTACGTTACATGTGAAGGAAAGGAATATTATCATGGTGCCATGACTGTGATATTGAATGAGGATTGACATGAAATAAGATTATTAATTAAAAAATATTTCAGAATAAAGAAAGACACACATTATTCAAGAAAAAGTAATAGACACAAAATAAAAACCCATCCTGAAACACACAACAACAAGGATCACAAGCCGAGAACATAGATTTGACATTAGTAGATACTAGAGATCAAAAAAGGGTTGAATTAGGAATAATGAGGTAGAGAAGATTCATTATTTCTTACCTTGTTTATTTATTTATTTCAGTATAAACTCTTATATGGGAAATTTTTTGAAACGTTTAATGAAATCGTGATTTTTTTCTTAACAATTCTGAGGGAATAAGTTGTGTTGTTTGATCTATTTTACTTTGTTCACAAATTTTCATAACCAAATACATCTCTTTATTTAACTTTCAAAAATCATTTAAAAAAACATTATGTATCAGGAAATAAATTATCTTGATCTAGATTATTTTAAAAATCACTTCAATTAGAGGTTTTCACTAAAAAGTTAATTGTTTTCAGTAGAGAGTAGCACACTGAGTTCGACTAAAAAATTGATCTCATTGATAATTGATTTTTTCTCATTTGGTGATCGAGTGACTTATAGAATTGAAATGTAGTAGAAGCCATTCATTCATATGTTTAACTAACAAAAAATATGGTTATACTTCTTTAATTAGTTCTAGGTTCATAAATTCAATTAATTAATTAAGGAAAATCATTATAAAAACTAGCTATCCAATTACCCACTATTTGACTAGTTAATTATTCTCACTTGCTTTTGATCTTAGGTCTTTCCTCCTTTCCGAAAATTATAATCACTTTTACAACCACAAAAATCTTTATTCTCATCAATAATTAATCACCACCCCCTTTTCCATCTTATTTTTATGCAATTTTATTTTATTTTTATTTTTTTCGTCTACTTTTCTGTATAGTTAAATCACACACTATGAGTCCTTCCTTATAGATCAACTTCTACACATCAGTAGAGTAGTTTTAATCAGAGTTATAAATAATTAGTTTTCATGAGTCCAATAAAACAGTGTCAATTTTTAACCATTTCCATAGGAAAAAATGTGTGAACAAGAATCAAAACAAAACACAAAATTACATATGAAAAAAATACAAACACACAAAAAAAAAATATAAAAATATTGTTAATAAAATATAGAAAATAAAAAAAATCTATTGAAGCCACTGTGTGTATGAAAAAAGTTCTAAACATCAGATCATAGAACCTACCATACCAAAAAATGATATACGCCTTAGGTATTTGAAATAGAAAAAAAATTAAATTATAGGATAAAAGATAGTATGAGAATGAGAACATTAATAATCAACCACCATGAAATGTGAATCAACATTGAAATGAGACAATTGAGAGGAATATTTTGAGAGAATTATTGTTTCATGCTCTCTCTAGTAATCCATCATGAATTAAACTCTCAAAAAGGTCTAATAATTTTGAAATAAATAAATCCATGTTTTCCCAACTACCTACCTTCAATGGAATACTCATTGAAGACTCTCTTAACATCATTAGGGACTTCTAATGTAATATTTTGTAGCTTCCCATGAGATACCTGAGTGAGGAAGATCATAAAATGTGAGTTTTCTATTTCAACATTAAGGTAAATTACCAAAAATGGTTTTTAATTTTATCATATGAAATATACATTACCCAGGATCAGGTTTATAATGATTTCACCATAATGTTTTACCTTAAGAGAATGAATATTGAAATTAGTTATTAAATCAATGGTTTCGTGCGTAATTAGGGATAATTATTCCATGAATATTGGGATTGATTTAGGGGATTACATAGATAATGTCCAAAACAACAATTCACACCCCAAATCCTCATGGATACTTTCTACAATAGTCTCACCCCATACCATAAAACATTGGTGGACCAATCTGTTGGTGGGGACTTTAGTGATAGAACCGCCAACACAATGAAACCAAATTTTAATACATTGGAATAATAATAACAAAATCAATGCTCAAGAATAACATCCATTGTGAGGAAAGAATCAAATAATGTTCCAAAATATGAAGCACAAGTTTATAGATTTTTCAATGGAAATACTCAAAACACACTTTGGGAGAAATTCCACCACTATGGTTTGTTTTTAAATTTACATTCATGTTGTCCCAATTTTGATATCCCTACCCATGATATTGAAAATAATAATTTTGTTGGATATTGTTATAGTATGAATCTTAGAGATCATCTATTATAAAACACGTATAATCAGGGGTATAGAAACCATCCATATATTTCTTAGAGGGAGCTGAACGTTCTTAGACCTGCTTCTCCCCTAATTTTTAGCAACCACATATGCAGTAGTTCAAACCTCAACAGAAAACTGATCCATCTATGTTAAGACTCAGCCCTTCCAGAATAGAATTCATTTTTATTACTAGAAGAAGACTCATACAACAGATGAAAGAAATGTGGAAGAAGAGTGATGGAGAAGAATAATTGAAGTCTCCTAGGACCACTCACCCAAGCCCAGATGCTTCCTCCCAGCTCTAAACTAAATTCCCGTACCCCTTTTCCTACTCCTATGAAACTTATATAAGTATTTAACTAAAATAATGTGGGTCCATACCTTATGAAATTATAATTATTCCAATAATATTCACCTAACCCCCTAGATAACCAACTATTCTAGGTACCCAACACTACCCCACCCTTGAAAATCACATTTTAATCACGGTGAGATAGGGGTGAGGTTATGGTGTAGTGGATATTGATGTTAATTTTAAATAGATAATATAAATAAACCATATATTCCACCTTGGTGGATGATAAGGCTGTAGAAATTCTTTTAGTGGTTTGAGATGTTATGCCTTTTAGTGTGATGGTTCGTGAGTCACCATGTTCTTCTTACAGATCTCAATGATCCCCACCAAAATCACCAGACTATCAAGGTATTCAAGAGAATGTGTCACCACTCTTATGGAACACCCTTCACCAGCAAAACACTATATTCCACAGTTTTCACCACTTATTTTGAGGCCCCATTTCATGTAATATCTAATGGAGGGGTGTGTATGGCTAGATTGTCCCCCTATAGTGCCCCTGCCACCTAATGGTGCAGTTCCCCAGCTGCCAGAAGTCCCATACTATTGGCAAGAGACAAGTATACCATCACTGAGTTTCTAGCTAGTCCATCCCATGGTGCTTTGTGCCACAATTTCATCAGGCACTTTGATATGTTCCACAAGTAATACAGATGCTTGAGCAAGAGATTTCTCATGATTCTATTCTTTTACAAATCTAGAATTTGATGAATTTGGATCATAACTTATTAGTGTCTGATTTTTTACTTTTTTTGACATTGATTGGCACCAATTTTGATTCCATGATGATTTATGGTGGCATCATGTCACTAGTGGTAACTTTCAGCTCCATGAATGGAATCTAAAACTCTATTTCATATAATCTCTCCAGTAATTCATATTTAAACATGGACCATGATACATCTAGGTTGACTTCCAACACCATGTTACACTAGTATGTCCTGAATACTACCATAGATACATGAGAAAAAGGAATCACTGATTCCTCCCAAGTTCAATGGATAGAGAAATACCATTCTCCTCCTGTGATCTATCCATGAGTATCCTTATTATAAAACACTAAAAAATCATCCGGGACTGAGGGCAGCTGATCGTCATAAAAAAATGGTTTCTTCCCCAAGTGAAATATTGTTGTAATGAAATACTTATGAAATGTTTTATGATCTAACTCTTATTGGTCCATGTGTTGTTGGAGTTGCTTCAATGTGTCATGCATCATGGCTATCACCCCAACCGATGAAGTCAATTTTTAAAACACACCTTACACATTCCATATGTGCTATTTCATGATGTATAATCACACCTTCACTAGAAGTGTTTCCATCTATCAACTAAAAATATAGTCACACCCCTTCCAAAATGCATTTTGTAGTGTGTCCCATACTGAAAAACTAAGGCACATGGCATAAACTCTGTGTTTTTCTCTTTTTTGTTTCGCTTCATGTCCCTCCTGGGGTAGAAAAGAAGGACATGTTTCTTGGTGGGCTGTTTCACCCCCATAGAGAGTAAGGGGTCATGCACCCCTATACATGTCACTAGTCTATGCATGTAACATCAGAAATAGTCTAGTCTAAAGATTCAGAAAGGTAAAAAGATCTCGTGATGCACCTCTTCCTCCAGACGACGTTGCAACAAGGGAATCATAAGACACCCCCCAACTAAGCGCAACATCCATGAAAATAGAAAATGTATTCCCTCCCTAAAAAATGAGTTAGTCGGATAGCTTTTCGTCCATATATGATCATGGAGTTGGTAAGGTGTTGTACCGGTGTGTCAGATACCACTGATTACGAGTTATCCAGCGGAAGGCATCATCATCAAACAAAGGGGAAGATGCAATAATGTGTGTCTGATCATACAAGGAACTTCGAAACTTTGAAATAAAGGCTATATGACTCAATGCGTTTGGAATGAATTCAGCAATGAACAATAGAATGCATAGGTTCCCTATCATAAATTGGTATAGATCGATTGCTACTATGGATGTCATACTTTGTTTGTCACGGCATACAATGCATGAACTTATAAAGAGAACAACATAGTGAAGAATTGCATATAACAGAAGAGGATCATGCTGTATAAGATTCACAATATGTCACTCATCCTAGGGAAATAAAGGATAAATAAAGTGTTCCATGAGGAGAACAAAGTAGCTAGAATGGCAGGTCAGAACAAATGTTAATACTCGTCCCTTCTATAATATAATCCATTTGTATTACCCGTAGCAGACACATACATCATATGGAAGAAACAAGGAAGAAGAGAGATGGAGAAGAATACTCGAGAGACCCCTATACCACCCATCCCATTGAAAAGGATGAATCCCAGCTCTAAACTAAATTCCCATCACCCGTTTTCTTGCTCATAAGACCCTTATATAAGTATTTCCCTAACAAAACATGGGCCCCTCCCCCAACATATTCTAATTATTCCCACCATTTTTCCCTAACCCCTTGCTAACCCAATATTATGGGTACCTAATATCTATCTCACAAGACAAAGTGAGGGGTTTGTTCCAACAGCTGATAGGTAGGTTTGATGATCATAAATATAAAAATTATTTTGATAAATTGAAAATGGATTTAGGATGAAAAATAAGGACTTTGAAATGGGAAAATTTGCTAGAGAAGTTGGTGGTAGAGATAAGAGTAAGATTCCTAGAACCACTAAAGAGAAAACTAGAGTAAATTCCTTGGTTTTGACCACTAGGAGTGGTATCCAACATCATCAGGAAACTAGGAATGTACCAGAAATTTATTAAAAATAAAATCACAATGAATATATAATTTCTAATATAGAAAATTTTGAATATAAAAATTAGGATAAAAGAACTGGAAAACTTTTAAATACTTCTATAATAACTGAAAAAACAATAATAGAATGGATTGAAAAATAAATATTGTAATGGCAGGAAAAATCATAAAGAGGAAATTGAATGGATTCTTAAAATTGTTAGGAACTTTTCTCCAATAAAAGCTTTTTCTCAGACAATAGAAAAAGAAATCCATGATTCTGAATTTTTAACATTTCTAAATGTTTTCAAGAAACATAACATTGTAATTCCATTCCTTTAAGACTTTTTTGAAATAATATATCATCTAAATCCCCTAAAAAATCCATTCAAACAAGAAAAACATGGAAGTATTTTCCACTTACAATCTCACATAAGAGTATAATTTTGTGTTCTAAAAAGGATACCTCCCAGAATACAATTCCCATTGAGCTTTTTCATTACCGACACTATTAGTGATAGGGGTGTATAGTTCAATTTCACATTTGATTTGGAGGACGAATCAATTTGGATCCTTTTTCCTTGTTTCATCACTTCAGATTTAGATTTCCAAAATCCACCACTATTATTTTGAATCTTTAAAATTGATCCATTACTCACCCAGTTGGTAGGGTAGATGACTTGATAGTGGGAGAAGGAAGGAAATTTTTTCTTTCTAATTTTATGATACTGGAAAATGAACATGCCTAGGAAGTACTTATCATCCTTGATACCACCTTTCTAGCCATAAGGAGGCTATCATCAATATCTGAAATGGGAAATTAATTTTTATCCTTGGGAAAAAAGAGGAATTAAATGTTTAAAAAAAAAGAAAGAACCCACTCTAGACCCAATATATCCTAGAGATGAGATTTTAGGAGCTGAAGAATCTATTGATCAAGAGGAAGAGGAGTTTTTGAGGATTCGGGTAGTAATTAATGGTGCACCTGAGATCCCTGGTAACACAAGTATGGTAATTAGTTATAGTAATGAGAAGGATCCTTTTGATGAGTTTGAAGGAGAATTATTACCATACCTAGATGATTTTACCTTATAAAAAATCTTGAACCCCAAAAAAGAATCTAGATGTGAATATTTTTTTGGAAATCATAGTGATGAATAAGAAATTTTCTTCACTGCCTTCTTTAAGAGGTAGCATGATGATATTAGACCTCCTAGGAAAAAGTGTCTTCCGTCCAACCAGGTTCCACCAAATATAGAACTGAAGACCCTACCAGCCCATTTGAAATATTATTTTTAGGTTAGTTTGAAACATTACTAATCATCACATCATCCAAACTAGAATAACGTCAAGAGGAAAACATTATGAGTGTCTTAAAGAAGTACATGTTTTTTATTGGATAGACAATTGTTTATATAAAGGGTATAAGTCCATTATTCTCCATTAAAAAAGTCACCATGGAGCTTGAGTGTTAAACAAGAGTGGAATCCCATATAACACTAAACCCAAACATTAAAGAAGTGTTCCAAGGGGAAGTTATTGGGTTTCTTGATTATGGAATAATATTTCATGCTTTTTGATAGTCCCTGGGTATGTTCTTTCTAGGTATTACCTAACTAGAGTGGATCGACTATGATAAAAAATGAAAACAATGAGAAAATATAAACAAGAGCTATGAAAAAATTTATGGCTTTCATAGACTATAGAAAAATCAATTATTCCACCAGGAAGGGTCATTTCACCAAGTAATTGTTTTGACCAAATGTCAGAATGGATGGCTGATAATGAGTATTTATGATTTCTTAATAGTTACTCTAGTTACATATATATTTAGATTATTAATGAGGATCAGTAGAATAACTCTTTCACTTATCTATTTGGGAAATTTTCTGTGTAGATAATTCCATTTGTCTTGTGTGGTGCTCTAGCCCAATTTTAGATATGCATGAGTAAAATATTCCCAGACATGATTGAATGGATTATTTATGTTTACATGGATGGTTTTTCAAACGTATTAATTGATTTTGAATGTTTCCTTGAAAATATTGAAATTATTTAAGAAATATTCCCAGAAAAAAATATTATTTTAAATTTGGAAAAGTTTTAGTTTAGGGATATTGAAGGAATTTTGTTAGTTCACAAGGTTTATAAGAAAGAACTAGTGGTTGATAATTACAAAAATTGTGGTAATACAAGATGTGTAACCACCTGAGAATATAAATAATATTAAAATATTTTTAGGCCATTCTAGGTTTTACATGAGATTCAATGTAATTTTTCCAAGATCACAAGGGCAATCTAATCTATACATTAGAGACACACCATTTGTGTTCAATGAGAAATTACTGGTGTCCTTTAACTTTCTTAAGAAGAAACATACTACTTCACTTGTGATCATAGCCTCTAATAGAAAGTTCCCATTTGAAGTGACATGTGATACCAGTGATCTAGCTGTAGGCGTGGTTTTGGGGAAGAATAAAGATAAGAGGTTGTATGTCATTTATTATGATAGAATTCTATTTTATAATGCCCAAAAGAATATTCCACCACTAAATAGGTTCTGTATACTATTATTTTTTCTTTTGAAAAATTTAGGCAATGGTTTTTTGGTTCCATGGTGATCATTTTCACTAAAAATTAATCCCTCAAGTACATACTAGCTAAGAAGGATTCAAATCCAAGGCTCATGAGGTGGAATATCCAGTTTTCAGAATTTGATAAAGTAATAAAGGATAAAAATGGGAAAAAATGTCATTTCAAAACATTTTCAAGGAAGAGAAACACCCAAATTGATGAACCAATGGAGATCAACACATCTTTCATAGAAGAAAAACAATTTTACGCTTCTGTTATGAAATATTCTTCTTTTACATATTATCATAAATTTCAAGATATAAGTATTATGAAATGTACCATTCCAAAAAAGGAGTAGGTTTATATTTGAGATGAAATACTATTTCTGGGATGAACATATTATTTTAAGAAGATGTATTGATGGTATTTTAAAGAGGTGTGTAGTTGTGGAGGAAATTATCCCCATTATTGAATTCTTTCATTCATCAACTTGGGGTGGAAACTATGGAGGGGAAAGAATTACCAAGATTTTTTTATTAGTTGAGATCAATTTTACAACACTATTTAAGGATGTTAGAAGACTGGTGATTAGATATGATAAGTTCCAAATACTTGGAAATGTAGGTATAAGGCCGGAGTTTCTAGAAATAGGAATACTGAAGGATAATCTTTTCTATGAATGGGGATTTAATTTCATGGTAACATTCACTTCAAATTATGGGAATGAATATATTTTTCTTCATATGGACTATGTGTCCAGGTGGGTTGAGTTAGTGGCTCTACCCAAAAATCTAGCTGTTAGTGTGGTGAAATTCATCAGAAAAAACATCTTTTCAAGGTTTGGATTTCCTAGATCATTCATTATAAACAACAGAACCCATTTCAAGAAATATAAGTTCTGGAATTTAATATAGAAGTATGGATTTAATCACAAAACTAGCACACCATAACACCCAAAATCTAGTGGGTATGCTAATGTAACTATCCTTGAAATAAAACACATTTTTGATAGGATGGTTTCTTTCTCAATAAAGGATTGGTTTGTGTAGATGGATGAGGTTCCCCGGGCTTACAGAACTGCTTATAGGACCCCCATAAGGATGTATCCATACATACTTCTCTTTGGAATGACTTTTCATCTTTATATGGAATTAACTCAAAATTATTTTTGGTTGATGAATTCCTTGAACATTGACTTCAATTCAACTAGTGATATGAGTTTTTTAGATATGAGGGAATTGGAATAAATTAGAAGAGAATCCTAGAAAAATTTAGAAATTTATGAAGAGAAAATCGAATGCTTCCATCGATCATTCATTAAGATTAGATATTTCATGGTTACTCAAAGGGTATTTCTATTATGTTATATGCTTAAAAGTTTCATACGAATTTTGGAAACCAAGTGTTCAATACCCTTAACTATTTGGAGAACAATTTTTAATAAAGCTATAGATCTAGTTAGAGATGAAAATACAATATTTTGGGTCAATTCCCAGAGAATCAAACAATTATTTGAAGGGAAGACTAAGGGTTTTCATAGACGAAATAAAACTCTATTATACCACAAGGAATGGTCATTTAACCATTCCATTTTTAGACTAAGTGTTATAGAGGATGGATGATAATGTGTATTCATGATTTCTTTATGGTTACTCTAGTTACAACTATATTTCCATTACTATTCAAGATTGGTAGAAGAAATCATTAACTTATCTATTCATGATATTTTCTTGGTAGATAATTCCATTTGTCTTGTGTGGTGATCTAGACACATTTTAGAGATGCATGATGAAAATTTTCCCAAAAATGATTGAAATAATTATTTAAGTTTTCACAGATGTTTTTCAGTTTTAAGAAGTGATTTTGAATGTTTCTTTGAAAATGTAGAAATTATTTTGGAAATATTACAAGAAACAATATTATTTTAAATTTTGAAAAGTTTCAGTTTAGGGCTAAGGAAAGAATTTTGTTAGATCACAAGGTCTATAAGAAGGGGCTAGGGGTTGTTAATTCCAAAATTGATGTAATACAAGAGTTACAACTACCTGAGAATATAAATAAGATTAAAATATTTTTAGGTCATGATATTTTTTACATGAGTTTCGTTAAATATTTTTCCATGATCATAAAGACAATATAATCTCTACTTTAAAGACACTATATTTGTGTTCGATGAGAAATTCCTTGAGTATCACAGTGAGTTCGACAGAAAAATTGAACTCATTGATAACTGATTTGTTCTCATTGGGTGATTGAGTGACTTCTAGAGTTTAAAAGTATTAGAGACCATTTACTCATAGGTTGAACAAAATAAAAATATGGTTAGCCTCCTTTAATAAGTTCTATGTGTATAAATTCAATTCATTAATGAAGGAAAATCATTATAAAAACTAGTTATCTAATTTTCCCCTAATTGATCAATTGATTCTTCTCACTTTCTTTTGATCTTCTGTCTTTCCTACTTTCTGGCACTTACAGTCACTTTTACAATCAAAAAAATATTCATTCTCATCAATAATTCATCACCTCCCCCTTTTTCATGTTCTTCTTATCCAATTTTATCTTATTTTTATTCTGTTTATCTACTTGGATGTATAGTTAAATCACACACTACGAGTCCTTCCCTATGGATAAATTTTTTTTATTCACAAGACTTGTTTTAAGTAAAGTTATAAATAATTAATTTTCATGATTCCAATGAACCAGTGTCCATTTTTAAAACAATTTTTAGGGAAAATATTGTATGAACAAGAATCAAAACAAAACAAAAAATTACAAATAAAAAAAATACAAACACACAAAACACAAAAAAATAAATATACAAAAGCTATCAAAAAATTTACAAGAAAATAAAATAATATATATTGAATCCACTATGTGTATGTTTAAAACCACAAGATTTCATAGTAAGTTATTTTCTTTAAAGTAATTCAATAGCTTGCGCTACACGCAACACCGAGTTCGAGCGCACCACGACTTACCAAACTAGCCGTTCAAAAGCGGTTATGAATAGTATTAACTGAATTTTGAATTTTATATACTCCATATAATTTTAAAAGACATATTATGTTTTTCTTAGATATAATATAAGAACAAATTCTTTTTTTTTTTCTGATAAAAGAAATATTTTTGAAAAAAATTGCAATTTTACCACCTTTTAATGGAAAATCCTTTTTAAAACAAATATTTGACACTTTTATATATTCAATTTAATTAAATTAAATTCTTATTTATAATCTTGACATAAAAATTTTATTTGGATAAATTTTTGGTACTTTTCTAATAACTTTTATATTTTGATGAATACTGAAAAATACTAAATTTAAATTGAAAACAACTTTTTTAATTGAAATAATTTATGGTGTTAAATTCTGTATTTTAATGGTTTGGAAGTATAATTAGATTATATTTTTATCATTTAATACAATGTAGGTGATTGTAAGTAATTTCACATTTAAATTTGACATAAACACATGTCAATCTTTTGATAGTTTTTATTTTTTAAAAACCCACTTTTTAGTTTTGACAACAGAAATTAATTTTAAATTAATTAATGAAACTCCTATGTTTTTAATTTTTTAAAATAGATTTTATTTTTGAATTCGGAATATCAAAATTATCTTAGGGTATTTTTTTTGTATTTTTCTGAAAACATTCAATTTTGATGTAAAGTGAAAAACACCGCGTTATAGTTTAAAACTGACATTTTATTTAAATTTATTTTAAGTCAAAATTGATTTTTAATACCTATATAAGTTCAATATAATTCATTGGTTTCATTTTATAATAAAATTAGATGTACAAAAGTTTATTGAACTTTTTACCGTCTTTTACCCACCTCCTAGGAGAATTTCCAAATTCACATAAAACATAATTTTTCCATTTCTATGAGTGGAATTTCAAAAATCCGAAAGACACAGTTGATATCAGTAAGTAAAATTTGGTTTAATAAGATGAAAATAATTAATGGTGAATAGTAACTTTTTACTTTTATTTACCACGGTTAATAGTTAATAGGGTAATTAAGGGTAAATATGATGTTATTATTACCATAACACATGTCCTAATTCTATTGGATAAGTATACTTCCACCAAAAAAAACTTAGGAATAAAATATGAAACTCTTTGGTCCACTTGGATTAGATTAGGGAATTTATTATTATCTAATACAAAGAAGAGTTAAAAGAGTTAAAATCAATGTTTAATAACTAAACATTTTTAATATAGGGTTAAACATAAGATAAATCAGACTATAAATATTCATTATAAAGAAAAAAACATTTCTTACATAATTGAATTTTATTTATATTTTTTATACATTAAATAATTTTATTTATTTATGAAACAATGATGATGCATTAATTACCTAATTAATGAATGATTAAAATAATTGACATTATAAATATCCAACTAAATATTATTTGAGACTTTTATGAACTCCACTAATTTTATAGGTTAATATGACATATTAGGGTTGGTCAGATAAATTTTTTTCGAAGTAATAATTCTATTATGCTTTTAGAAAAAATACCAAATAGTGTCAAAATTGACATAAAAGAGTTTTTAAAATAAATATTATATTACTAATTGATATTCGATTCCTAAAAATCTCAGGTTTTGCCGAAAGACTTATATAATGATATGTATATCATTAATTAACCACTTGAGGTTCTCTTGTAGGTATATAGTATGTTTATTAACCATATAATATAAAAATACAAAGAGACATGGTAAATGTCAAACTATTTAACTAAGAGTTAAATCTAAAAGATAAAGTTAATATAGTGACCCAATTCAGTCTAAAACCTATTGGTTGAGTGGTTTTCAACCCATCCCTACCTTATCCTTTAAATGATTCATTTTGGAGCCATTATAAAATGAAAATTATTTTATTATAAAATAATATTTCGAGCTTTTCCTAAGGTGCCCCTCACCCCTCTTATAAAAGGGCACTTCCCCTTCTCTCTAATTCACACCATCAAAGCCATTTAGCTCACCCAACCCTATCCCAAATACCCTCTAAAATTCACTGGCTTCATACTATAGGAAATAATATTGTCATAAAGCCAAACTAAGGAGCCCTTTTGATCAAATGAAAATGAAGAACACGAAGAAGAAGTAAATATCTAGTCCCAACTTTCAAGTTCCTTTCTTCTTCCACTTCCTCTTTATTTGTTGTATCCATTCTAAAAAATAACTTTAGTATCTTCTATATACTGTGATGTTACTTTATATATTGTAAAACCATATTCATTATTCTATCCATCCTTTGAATGACATGTCACCATACGTGTGTACGTACAGCTTATCGTCTCCACATCGTGGTGTAATTGTTATTCAATACATTATTATTTGGATGGGTATAATAATGATGTATAATTGATGTAAATAATAAATATAACATGATAAGGAATCTTTATATATGATATAACATCCAATTATATATTATTTTAATATCATAAGAATGATATTGTCGCTCGTGCGTACGTACGGATTACCGTCTCTACGAACGCGATGAGATTCATTCTCCATCATATCCATTCATGACTAATTTTAATTAGATGATTAAAAATAATGTTTAAAGACTTAATATAATCATGAATATGAATAATATACATCCTATCCATAGAAACGTTACTTATGTAACAAAGAATATAAAGGAAAATGAATCTGTTAACACCCGAAACGACGATAATACTAAAATATTATTAACAAAGAAATATTGAAAGATCATATCTGATATCATATTAATGTATATGATTTTTTTATAATTTATTAACAATTATTTCACCATTATATATGAGTTTAACCACACTCGACCAAGGAAAAGTACAAGGTAAGGGGTTTATTATCTCACTTTTAATGCCATGAGATTTCCATTGTTGGCCACATATTTATTGCATGTGGTGTATTATGTACTGCCATTTTATATATATTATTATTATTATATTTATATTAATGGTATTATGTGATTAATTTGGTGGTTATTAACTTTTTTTCATACGACTCGATTGATTATAATGAAGTAGGGGTTTTCATCTCATTTTTTTACCATAAAATTAATGCTATATTGGCCACTATTTACTTTTGTGTAGAGTATGTACTACCCCAGATTGTATTCATTTTGTAATATAATTTAATGTATGTGTATTTACATCTTCATTTTATGATACTTGTTTTATGGGGTGTATGTATCATAAGTTACCGAATTGCTAAGGGAATTTCAAATTTCAATTTCCTCTAATTGGGCTTTATGCACACTTCATTGATTATTCTACTCTATGATTATGTGTGGAATCACTATTTATTATTTCTGTAGTAATTTCCACTCCACTTTCTGTGGATATACTTTTGATATACATAATCACTCCATTGATAAATTCTTAATTCACCGATATGAACGTGATAAGAGTAATTTTAACTCAATCTCGATTTATTGAGTTAAACATCTAATTTATTGGGGTTGTTTTTACAAGAATATGTGTGAATTTACTCTGATTTATTTACACTAAATATACAATCATATTGAGTGTATTTAAATTTTTAATACATAATTATGTCATTTATTTATCCTTAACCTATGTATATGGTCTTTATATGATATTTCATCTCAATTTACATTCCACTGAGATTTATTTGTTTTTATTCACCAATTCACTTTTATGTGGTGTATATAATGTAATTTTACATCGTATATCATGAGTCCCTTTATTCTCATGATATTATTATTTTTTGATTACCTCAATTATTTGTATTCAAGTGTCTCTCTTTTGGTTAGGAACTCTAACTAAAATATCATTTTAAATGTTTTAAAGATTTATTATTCTAAATCTTTTTCATTAATGAATATGTTTTAAAAATGGTTTTAAGGATTTATTTATACGGACATTAATGTTTTAAAATTATAATTCCTTTTAAAATTTTCAAAGTGGTATGGGACACTTTGATTCCAAAATCTAATTTTAAATGGATTCTTGAGATATAGTGTGACTTTTAAATGTTTTCAGGAAAAAGGGGGATATTTCTCTCAAATAGTTATGACGATTAATTTATATATGTAAATATCCTTCATTTTTATCAATTGAGGTTAATATTTTACAATAAAATCTTCCATATTGTATTGAATGAGTTATGTTTGACTGTGGGTGTGCTATTTTTATACCATTAATGGTTTGTGGATAAATTATGGACATTTCCTATGATAATATTAATATGAATGTTTATGTTATGTTTCAATATTTTTATATGAGGAATTAATTGGACTTAGTAAGTGATGAGTGGAGCCCGCTATAGCTCCTCAATGCATCAGTAGGTCTCATGAGACAAACTAGTATCTTGGAACAAGGCCTTGAATATGTGGTTATGAAATTATAGAATTATACATTCCATCATTATGAAAGTGGATATTGATATTTCATGTGATTATTAGACATAGAATATCCATGTGAATAAGTAAATGGCATTATTTGATTTTATATTTTCCAAATTATGCTGAAGTTCAAGTTTAAAAGGATTTTGTTTTAGTCTTATACATTACCTTAAATGTTTATACTTATAAATGAAAGTTTTTGCTGTATTGTTATCCTTACTGAGTATCTGAGCTCACCCCTTTATATGTTTTATTTTCCGCATGATACGAATAAGTATATTATGACTGACCTGCAAGGATATTCTATGGGATCTCAGTGTTGTCTATTGAAACAATGTTGTTGTAGTTTTCCATTTTATGATGCAATTTAAACCTTATGAATGTATCTATTACTTCCAAGGATACTAAACTAATCGGTCTTTCGAGACTTGATCTTTTGTGATCATGCCAATGATACGTAATAATGCACCGACTCTGGGCTTCTGGGGTTGAGGCATTACAGTATGAAAAATAGGTCTCTAATTGATATCATAGATCCCACCATACCAAAAATTTAGAGACACCATAGGGATTTGAAAAAGAATAAATTGAAAATTAAAACAGAGTATAAAGTATAGGATGAGATTGAGAACATTAACAATCAACCACTTATAAATGTTAATCCACATGGAAATGAGATAATTGATATGCATATTTTGAGAGAATTATTGTTTCATGATATCTCTAGTAATCCATCATGAATTAACCTCTCAATTTTTTTAATAATTTGGAAATAAAAAAATCCATATTTTACCTACTATCTATCTTAAATGGTATGATCATTGAAGACACTCTTGACTTCATTAGGGACTTATACTATAGTATTATATAGATTCCCCTCAGAGAGACCAGTGAGGAAGATCTTAAACTGTGAGTTTCCCATTTCAACCTTAAGATAAATTCCAAAACATGTTTTTAAATGATATAATATGAAATATATGTTACCCGAGATTAGGTTTATAATGCTTTCACCATAATGTTTTAGCCTAGGAGAATGAATTTTAAAATTAGTTATAAAATCAACGGTTTCTTACAAGGAGAGGGAGAATTATTCCTTGAAGATTGGGATAGAATTAGGGGATTACATAGATAGTGTATGAACCACAAATTCACTCTACATATCATCATGGATACATTATACAATAGTGTCACCCCTTAGAACCAAACATTGAGGGACCAATCCTCTAGTGGGGGCATTAGTGATAGAAACGCTGAGGTGATGAAACAAATTTTTAACACATTGGAAAAAAAATCACAACATAAATGATCAAAAATAATAACATATCTGAGGAAGGAACCCAATAATTTTCCACAATCTGATGCATAAGTTACTAGATGTTTCAATGAAAATACTCAAAACACACTCTGGGAGAAATTCCACCATTTTGGTTTGTTTTGGAATTTACATTCATGATTTCCAAATTTTTATAAACCTAACCAAGCTCTTGAAAATGTTAATTTTTTAGGATATGGTTCTAGTATGTAGCCTAGGGATGATCCATTATCAAACAATTTTAATTATGGGTATAGAAACCGGCCAAATTTTTCTTAGAGGGAGCCGAGGGTTCTTAGACCCAATTCTCCCCTACTCTTTAGCAACAACCTAGGAAGAAGTTAAACCTCAACATAAAACTAAACCACCTATGTTAATACTCAACCCTTTGAGAAACGAATACCATTTTATTACTAGTAGCAGGAACATATGGTGGATGGAAGAAATGAGGAATAAGAGAGAAGGAGAAGAATACTCGAGGGATCCTAGGACAACTCTCACAAGCCTAGATGCTACCTCCCATATCTAAACCGAAATCCCGTCCCCATTTTCCCTACTTCTATGACCCTTATATAATTATTTTCCTAACATAACATGGACCCTCCCACAACATATTCTAATTATTCTTAGCATATTCCCCTAACCACTAGCTAACCCACTATTCTAGGTACATAACACTACCACACCCTTTAAAATCACATTGTCCTCAAGGTGAGATAGGGGGTGAGGTTCTGGTGTTGTATATGTTGATTCTCATTTTATAAAGATAATATCCATGAAATCAATCGTATATTCATCCCTAGTGGATGAGGAGGACACAAAATTTCAGTCAGTGGTTTGTGATGTTGCTTCTTCGGGTTTGATGGTCCGTGAGTCGCCAAGTTATTCCTACAACCCTCAATGTCCTCCACCGAAATCACCCTACTATCAATGTGTTCAATCAAATGTGTCTCCACCCTAATGGAACATCCCTTAACATTCAATAAACTATATTACAGTATTGGAATCATTACTTTGGAGGCCCCCTTGCTCGCAATATCAAATGGAGGGGTGTGTATGGTCAACTCGTCCCCCTGTAGTGCCCCCGACTTCTAATGGTATAGTTCCCCAACTACTAGAAGTCCTGCACTGTAGGCGCGAGAAAATTATACCATCCTTGAAAGTCTAGAAAAAGACCCCACAATGTGCCCTTATGCTTCAATTATGCCAGGTTCTATGATATGTTCCACAAGCAATGCAAAAACATGAGAAAGAAATTTCTCACGCTCCTATTCTTTTGAAAATTCATAATTTGATGAATTTGGTGCTGAAATTATCGGTGTCTGATTTTTTTCATGTTTTCTATACCGATTATTACCCGGGATTATTCCATGATGATTTTTAGTGGCATCATGTCACTAGTGGGATCTATCTGCTCGACGAAAGGAATCTGAAACTCTATTTCATAGAATATATCCAGAAATTCATCTTTGAACATGAACCATGACACATCTAGGTAGACTTACCACACCATGTTACACCAGTATTTCATGAATGCTACTATAGATACCCGAGTAAGAAAAATATTTGATTCCTCTAGAGTTCAATGGATATAGAAATACCATTCTAGTCATGTGATCCAACCCCAAGGATCCTTCCCATCTAACATTGGAAAATACTTTAGGAGTAGGGAAAACATCTCATCATCCAAAAATGGTTGCTTCCCCGACCAAAATATTTCTATAATGAAATAATTACAGAATGTCTCATGCACTAATGCTTCTTGGTCCTAGTGTTTTTGTTGCTACTTCAAGGTGTCAAGCGTCATGGAAATCTCCACAACCAATGAAGTCGATTTTTCCAACGCACCTTCCAAACACCTTATGCACTATTCCATGATGTCCAATCATGCCACAATTGGAATTATTTCCCTTCATCAACTGAAAATATAGTCACACCCCTTCCAAAAATATTTTTTAGTGTGTTTATTGCAATGAAACTAAGGCACATGGAACAACCTCTATATTTTTTTTTAATTTTTCACTACATATCCCTCCTGAGGCAGAAAATCCAGACATGTTACCTGGTGGGCTGCTTCACCCCCAGAGAGAGTAACAGGTCGTGCAACCCTGTACACATCACCAAGCTATACATGTACTGTCAGACGTGGTTTGGTCGAAAGTGTCGCCATGGAAAAAAGAGATCGAGGTATTCCTATTCCTCTAGACGATGTTGAAATGAAGGCATCAGAAGCCACCCCCAACCATGTGCAGCATCCTTGAAAATATACCATGTATTCCCTCCCAAAAAAATGAGTGGATCAGATGTTCTTTTCCATGGATGATCCTCCAGTCAGTTGGGTGCTATACTGGTTAGTCAGAGACCACTGATGGAGTGTTATCTAATAGAAGGCATCATTGTTAAACAAAGGGGGAGATGAGATAATGTGCCTCTAGTAATGTGAGGCACTTCACAGCTGTGAAATTGAGGGCATCTTCCTCAGCACACATGACATGAGTTGATCGACGAAGAATAGAATGAATAGGTGTCCTCTCATGAATTAGAAGAGATCGTTTGATGCTATGGATGGATAACTTCATTCGTCTTGGATCACAGTTCATGTACTTCCGAAGAGAACAACAAAGTGAAGAATTTTGTATAAGAGAAGAGGAGGATACCATATAAGATACATAATATTTCTCACATCCTAGGGAAATGTAGGATAAATGCAGTGCACCTCGGGGAGAACAAACAAGGCAGAAAGCCAGGTCAGACCAAATGTTAAGACTCAACCCTTCCAGAACAGAATTCCTAGTATTACCTGTAGCAGGAACATACAATGGATGAATGAAATTTTGAATAACAGAGATAGATACAAATACTCTAGGGCCCCTAGTACCACTTTCCCAAGCCAAGAGATGGACTCCCAACTCTAAAATGAATTCCAACCCCCTTTTCCGTAATCATTTGACCCTTATATAAGTATTTTCCTAATAGAATGTGGGCCCCTCCCCCATAATATTCTAATTATACCCACCATATTCTTCTAACCCTCTGGATAACCCACTATCATGGGTACCTACCATCTAACTCACAAGACAAAGTGAGGGGTTTGTTCCAACAACTGATTGGTAGGTTTGATGAACATAAATCTAAAAATTATTTTGATAAATTGAAAATGGATTTTAGGATGAAAAATATGGAAGTTAAAATGGGAAAATTAGAGAGAGAAGTTGGTGGTAGAGATTAGAGTATGATTCCAAGCACCAATAAATCAATCCCTAGAGAAAATTCCACGATTGTGACCACTAAGAGTGGTATTTTAACCCCATATGGATACTAGGAAAGTACCCCAAATTTCAAAAAAAATAAATTCTTTATATATATATAAATTTTAATATAGAAAATTTTTAATATAGAAATTATGATATATGCACAGAAAACCTTTTGAATCTAGCTGTTATAACTAAAAAAACAATAATAAAATGTATTTAAAAATAAATAAAATAAAGGCAGTAAAAATGTTAAAGAAGAAGTTGAAGGGATTCCTAAAATTGTTAGGATTTTTTATCCAATAATAATGTTTTCCCGGAGACTAAAAAAATAAAAAAACATGATTCTGAATTGTTAAAATTTCTCAATGTTTTCAAGAAACTGCTTATAGAAATTACCTTCCTTTATGACATAATTCAAATACTATATTATCTAAAACCCCTCAAAAAATCCATTCAAAAAAGAAAATCATGGATGGATTTTCAACTTAAAATCTCTTGGAGTAGTATAATGTTGTGTTGTAAAATAGGATAACTCACAAAATAAAAGGCCAATAGAGCATTTCAATTCCCTACACTATTGGTTATAGAGGTGTATAGTTAAATTTTATATGTTATTTGGAGAAAGAATCAATTTGATTTTATTATTCTGTTTCATCACTTGAAATTATGATTTCCACAACCCATCACCATTTTTTTAAAAAATTATAATTGATCCATTACTCACCCAGTTGGTAGGATAGATGAATTGATAGTGGGAGTAGGAAGTAACCTTTTGCATGCTGATTTTCTGATACTAGAAAAGGAATGTGACCAAGAGGTACGTATCATCCATGGTAGGCCATTTCTAGCCATAGGGGGGATATCATCAATATCTAAAAGGGGAAATTAATTTTTATACTTTAGAAAAAATAATAATTAAATGTGTTCAAAATAATTTAAGAACCCACCCATTGGTCAATCTATCCTAGAGATGAGATTTTAGGAGCTGAAGAATCTGTTGATCAAGAGGAAGATGAGTTTTTGATGATTCTGGAAGTAATTAATGGTGCACCTAAGATCCATGATAAAACTAGTATGATTATTATTTATAGTAATGAGAATGATCCTTTTGATGAGTTTGAAGAGGAATTATTATAATACATAGATAATTTTTCATTAGAAAACATCTTGAAACCAAAAAAAGATTCTAGATATGAGGATTTTCATGGAAATCATAGCGATGAAGAGGAAGTATTCTTAAATTCATTTTTTAAGAGGAATCATGAACATATTGTACCTCCTATGAAAAAGTGTCTTCCCTCAAGCTAGGATACATAAAATATGGAACTAAGTACCATGCCAACCCATTTGAAAAATTATTTATAGAAGAGTTCTAAACATTACTAATCATCACCACATCCAAACTAGAGGAAAGTCAAGAGGAAAACATGTTGAGTGTCTTAATGAAGTAAAAGTATGTTATTGATAGGAATATTGTTTATATAAAGGGTATAAGTATATTATTATGCATGTATAAAGTCCCCATGGATCTTGAGTTTAAACCAAGAGTGTAATTCCAAAAAATACATAACCCAAACATGAAATAAGTGTTCTGAGGGGAAGTGATTAGGTTGCCTGAGGTTGGAATAAAATTTAATATTTCTGATAGTTCATGGGTAAGTTCAATCTATGTATTACCTAATAAGAGTTGTGTGACTGTGATAAAAAATGAAAATAATTAGAAAATTAAATGAATATCTATGAACAAATGTAGCTCTTTCATAGACTATAGAAAACTCAATGATGACACAAGGAAGGGTCATTTCACCATGCAATTTTTTGAATAAATTTTAGAAAGGATGTCTTAAAATGAGTATTTCTAATTTCTTGATGGTTACTCTAGTTACAAATATATTTCCATTACTATTTAAGATCATTATAATAACTCCTTTACTTATCTATTTGGAAAATTTTTATGATAGAGAATTCAATTTGGATTGTGTGGGGCTCTAGCCACATTTTAGAGATGCATGATGAAAATTTTTCCAGATATGATTTAAAGTATAATTGAAGTTTTCTTGTATGATTTCTAAGTTGTTAGAAGTTATTTTAAAAGTTTCCTTCAAAATATGGAAATTATTTTGGAAATATTCCATGAAACAAATATTATTTTAAATTGTGAAATGTTTTAGTTCAGGGATACAGAAGGATTTTTTTTAGATTACAACGTTTATAAGAAGGGACTAGTGGTTGATAATGCCGAAATCGAGTTACTACAAGAGTTGAAACCACATGATAACATAATTAAGATTAAAATATTTTTTTGAGGTTATGCTAGGTTTTACATTAGTTTCATTAAATATTTTTCCAAGATTATAGGGATAATCAAATATCTACTTCAAAGACACATCATTTGTGTTCATTAAAAAATTCATGGAGTCGTTAAATGTTCTTAAGGAGAAAATTACTACTTCACTTGTGATCATAACCTTATATAGGAAGTTCCCATTGGAAGTGACGTGTGATGCTAGTGATCTAGCTATAGGCGTGGTTTTTGAGAAAAATACAGATAAGAGGTTCTAAGTAATTTATTATGCTTGAAATCTATTGGATGATGCCCAAAAGAATATTCCACCACTGAATAGGTTCTAAATACTGTTAGGTTTTCTATTAAAGAATATAGAGAGCACTTTATTGGTTCCAAGGTGATAATTTTCACTGAACATTCAGTCCTCAAGTACATAATATATAAGAATGACTCAAATCCAAGGATCATGAGTTGGAATCTCTAGTTCTAGGAATTTGATATTGTAATCAAGGATAAAAGGGGGATAAAAATGTGGTTTCAAACCATTTTTCATGGCTGAAAAACACCCAAATTGATGAAATAAAGGAGATCAACACATCTTTCCCAAAGAAACAACAATTTTTTTTTTGCTTCTGTGTAGAAATATTCTTCTCCGGAAAATTATTATAACTTTCTAGATATAGGTATTATGAAATGTACCTTTCAAAAAAGGAGTATGTTTATATATGAGTTCAAATATTATAAATGGGATGAACATATTATTTTTAGAAGATGTGCAGATGGTATTTTTAGTAGGTGTGTCACTGAGGATGAAATTATCCCCATTATTGAAATATGTCATCCATCACCTTGGTTTGGACACCATGGAGGGGAAATAACTACCAATAATGTTTTATAGGTTGATTTAAACTGTACAACACTATTTAAGGGTGTTATAAGATTGGTGATTAGCTGTGATAAGTTCCAAATCATTGGAAATGTGGGTATAAGGTAGAAGTTTCCAAGAAGAGGAATACTAGAGTTTGAGGATTTATATGTATGGGGATTGAATATCATGGTATTCTTCTCTTCAAAATATGGGAATGAATATATTTTTGTGCATGTGGACTATTTGTACATGTGGGTTGAGGTAGTGTCTCTACCCAAAAATATTGTTGTTAGTGTGGGGAAATTCATCAAGGAAAACATTTTTCCAAGGTTTGGAACTCCCATATCATGCATTACAAACAACGAAACCTATTTTAATAATTATATGTTTAGGAATTCAATATTGAAGTATATATTTACCCCCAAAAAAATTACAACAAAACACCCAAAATTAAGAGGGTATGCTAAAGTATCTAACATATAATTTAAAAAAAAATTGGTATAAGAGATTTTTAGATCAAGAAAGGGTTTGTTTATAAAGATGTCTGAGGATCTTTGGTTTTATAGAACCAATTACAAGTTCCCCATAGGGATTTCTCCATATATATTTCTCTTTATAAAAACATTCCATATTCCTATGGAATTAAATAAAATGTGTTTTTTGGTCATGAAATCCTTGAACTTTGACTTCAAGTCTGATGGTGATAAGATTTTGCTAGAGATGAGTGAACTGGAAGAAATTAGGAGGGGCTCATTTGAAAACTATAAAAATTATAAAGATAAAATTTAATCTTTCCATTGATAAATCATTTAGAATATAGATTTCATGGTTAGTCAAAGAGTAATGATATTCAAATATAGGTTGAAAATTTTCGTAGGAATTTTTAAAACCAAGTGGTTGGGACCCTTGACCATTTTGAGAATGATTTGTAATAAATCTATAGATCTATATAGAGAGAAAAATAGAATATTTTTGCTGAATTCCCAAAAAATTAAACACTTATGTGAATGTAATTCTAAGGGTTTGGCTGCCATCTCTATACATGAAATCTAATTGTGTCTAAAGTCCAATAGAAGACTATAAATTTAGTGTTTCATGGGAACTAACCAATGAATCCTGTTATGTTACCTTTTTTATTTATAACTTTCAACAAATATAACCCCTTCTATTGATTCAAAAATATGTAATCCAATGAAATATTTCACTAGTTGATCTTCTTGGTAATACAATGTGTAGAATTTCCAATGTTTTTCAATGACAATGGGATAAATACACCGAATCATCTAGATAAAACACCTTAAACTCAAACATTGGTTGAATATTTCCTTGAAAATTAATATCTATGTTCTTATGTCTATTTTAATAACATTATAATAAATTGAATGTACCAACCATTAGAATTAAGTCAGGATTGTAGAGAAGAAAATTTTGAACAAACTTAAATGATTAGAGCTCCCACATTCAAGGATTTCAATACTATAAATCTCAATTTCCGCAAGATATAATGAATTAAGTATGGAGGAATTCCACCAAATCTTGTTCCAATTGTAAAAAGGATTTTATCTTTGGGTGTATATAATGTTAGTTTCTCGAAAATTGTAAATCAATTTTGATTGTATTTCATAATCTGGCTAGCTCCAACAAATTTTCTTTAGAATGAAAATGTTGTTTTATGCAACCACATTGTTTACCATGCTTCTATTTGAGTTTTTTTGAGTTTTTTTTATTTTATTAATAATTAAAATCAGGAATTTAAAAAAATCATGTTTCATGGTTTTCTATAAGTGGCCAGTATGGACATTTTTTAGATATTTTTTATTTGAATAATTTTCTTTGTGGGATCTTTTTGAACTTTTCTGTCACCCCATGTGCTACAATTATATATATAGTTCAGAACTATTTTACTATGAATCTCACTTTAAGACTCATAATTTAAGACAATTATGTGAATTGTGTGTGTGTGGGGGGGGGGTGAGAAGTGTTAATTTTTATAAAACAAATTCCACAATGAACCCCTAAAAACAGTTATTTTTTTTTCAAAATTCATCCTGGTCAAACACCATTTTATGATTTCCCTAAAAAGAACAAAATTTAAAAATTTAAAAAATACAAATAAACATGAAAAAACATTTCATTATGTTTAGGCTATAATTCATTCTTAGGTAATGAGTTTTAGTATTTTTTGAAATTTTTTAATAGTGTGATTTTCAAGTTTCTTTGTTTATTATTCTTATGGAAATGTAGTTCATAAACTAGGGAAAAATGTGATCATGGAGAGATTTTGGTGTAATTGAGAGTATAAATTTAAGAAAATTTAAATTTGAATATGAACCTAGGTGACTCACCTAAAAAACACCACATTGAGCCTACTCAAAAGTAAGTACTATAAGTATTTTGAATCTTGATTAGAATGAAAAAATGGTATCCCTTGGAAAATCTCTGAGATAAGAGAACTGGGTTAATTTATCTAATTAAATAAAATATAAACTCAATAAGTTACTTGCACAATGATATGTATAAAATTTTTATTTAAAAAAATTAGAATTAAAGGGCCCTGTAAAAAATGATCTCATGAAAATGAGGGATTTTTGAACCAAAATGAATAAGGGTAAAACCAAGTTATATGAAAATTATTTGATATGTATTATTGATGTGAAAAATGGACCATTAATTTTTTTAACCCTAGGGAGAGTGCTGATCACAAGTTCTTTGGTTAAACTTTTAATTTTACTTCAATCAAACATATTTTACTCCTAGAACTGGAACTTGAATTTGAAATGGAAGTGAGATAATGAGTGAAATTTATTAGAAGGGATGATTGTTTCTAGTGTTGGAGGTATTTCTTATTTCCTTGGATTTTGGAATGATTTAGAACTTTGGAAGGATGATCATTTTTTTAAGTTTTTTTTGTGAATAAATAATATTCATTAAATTTCCCCAGGGTGAAATCCATTATGTGTGGGGGAATTTCAGGTATCTCTTATTCATTTGTTTCTCCAAATATTTTATTCTAATTAATATTATTTTTAATATAAAATTAATCTTGTTAATTGAATAAATTATAATTATTTATAATAAATTATTTAATTATCAAAATCATGCTTTTATATTAAAATATAAATTTATTGGTTCATTTTAGCTACGTTGTAAGTTTTTAGATAAGCAAATAAATTAATTTTAATCATCATTTTTATTCCTAGGTATTTTTTAATTTTTGTAAATTTTATTATTTCCATTAATTCATTTTTTCATTTTTATTTTTATGTTTTTAAAAATAATATCATTTATTTTTAATGTTATTATTTGGTTTTATTAAATTCATATTCAATTATTTTTCAAAATAACAATTTTATGTATTTTAATTTATTCTGTTTTTTTTGAAAAATTAATTCATTTGCTTGAATTATTTTTTAAATAATTTATATATGTGTTTTATAATTTGAATTTATTTTATATACTAATTTAATTTATCAATTACTTCTTTTTTGATGTTCTTATAAATAATTAATTTTATTACTATTTTAGTTTATTCTATATATATTGTAAAATAATTTACTAATTTGTTTATTTATTTTCCAATAAGTCCAACATGGTCACTTTAATAACATTTCAAAGTGATCGAATGAAGAATGTCATGGTTAGTACAGTGACTGTGCCAACCTATTATGCCTCGCTTATACTAGCTCTGCTAAAAAATTACCACTTCCAACCTACCATGAGCCTACATTTCTGGTGACCATGTGATCTATTGGTTAGATTAGGACACTCAAGAGTGGGATGAATTGAGTTCCTAAAAAATATTCTATCAAACAATTCTTGTTTAAAAATATCCTAATTTCAAAACAAATACAGTTCAGTTAACAAAAGTGTCAAATTAATAAAAAAAAATTTGTTCCAAATATTTCTCAAAGATTGATAAATTTTCAGTCAAAACAATATATGTAATTATTCAAACTTTTTAAATTAGTCAACTAAAAAAAATTCTAATATTAAAACTATCTTATATTAACAATAAAAGTTAAGATAAGCTTTCCGAAATAATTACAAAGACAAAAAAAATCAAACATGGAAAATAAATAGCATAAGTAATCAAGATGTTCAGTCTCAAGACGAGACATAATCCTCTCCACATTCTTATCACCTGCCACCAAGCCGTTTATATTAAATAATCTTTATCCACACCCTGGATCGAGGTAACCATAGTATACTAAATATATAGGACACTAGTCCACTTCCACAGTTTTGTGGGAGTCTAAAACAAACAGACATGCCACACATGGACCTCTTCCACTATTAACCATGGGAATGTAATGTGTTGAAATATGAGTTGGTGAAGATATCTTTGTATCTTCTAGTTTATCATAGTATTTGGTGTGTGTTTATCAAAATAGACACACACTACTTAAAATGTAAACTAAAGTACATAGGTAGAGAAAAAGATAAGAAATGTTTATTTTAACACTCCAAGATTTCATAGTACGTTATTTCTTCTAAGTAATTCAATAACATGCACTACACGCAACACCAAGTTCAAGCGCACCACAACTTACCAATCTAGCCGTTAAAAAGAGGTTATGAATATTAATCACTGAATTTTGAATTTTATATAATCCATATAATTTTAACATCCATATTATGTGTTTCTTAGACATAATAAAAGAACAAATTCAATTTTTTTAGATAAAGGAAGTATTTTTCAGAAAATGCAATTTTACCGCCTTTTGGGGGAGAACCCTGTTTAAATCCAATATTTGACACTTTTATGTATTAAATTTGACAAAATACTTATTATTTAGAATCGGGAGTTAAAAGTTTAGTTTTGATACATTTTTGGTATTATTCTGATAACTTTCATATTTTGGTAAATAGTGAAAAATACTAAATTTTAATTAAAAACAAATTTTCTATTAGAAATAATTTATAGTGTTAAATGATGAATTTTATTGGTTTTAAAGTGTAATTAGATTATATTTTTATCATTCAATACAATTTAGGTCATTATAATTAATTTCACTTGGAAATTGGACATAAACATGTGCCAATCTTTTGATAGATATTGTCGCTTAAAAACACGATATTTATTTTGAAAACAGGAATAAATTTTAAATTAATTTATGCAACGTATATTTTCTAAATTTGGTAAAATAGAAAAAAAATTTGAATTCAGAATATCAAATATATCTTAGGCTGAATTTTTAGTATTTTTCTTTGAAACATCAATTTTTTATGAACAGTGAAAACACTGAGTTATTTGTTTAAACCAACTTTTTATTTAAATAATTATTTATTTTATTTAAATTAATTTTAGGTAAAAATAGATACATAATACCTATATATGGTCAAAATAATTCATTGGAGTGATTTTATAATAAGTTTAGATATATAAAAAATTTTATTGAACTTTTTACCATCTTTTACCCACCTCTTAGGAGTATTTACAAATTTGAATAAATCATAATTTTACCTAATCTGTGAGTCGAATTTCAAAAATAAAAAAGACACGGGTAACCTTAGTAAGTAAAATTTGGTTCAATAAGATGAAAATAATTTTCTGTGAATAGTAACTTTGGACTTTTATTTACCGTGGTAAAAGGTAAATAGGATAATCAAGGTAAAAATAATATTTTAATAATTCAAAATTACCTTAACACATGTCCTAACCTTATTTTATGAGTAATGGTAGATCATGGGAATCCTTGGGTCGATTTTGGGACCCCATGGACCCACTTATGAATGATAATGACACTTTAGATTAATTAATTTAATGTAAAGGCAAAATTGACATAAACAAAAATATTTTAGTAATTAATTTTTATATGGTGTTATATAAGTAATATTTTTGACTATAAATATTAATTAGAAATCTAAAAATATTTTCTACATCATGGTATTTTTTTTATAATATTTAGACATCGAATAAATAAAAGTATTTTGACACAATAATGATGCAGTATTTACCTCATTAATAAATGATTTGAATACATTAGATTATAAATATTAAAATAATATCCATAACATGTCCAATTCTTATTGGTTTATCTTATTTCTACCATTATTAATCTTATCTTTGACACTAATGATTTTTGGACCTTTATGAACCAAATAGCATTATATAATAAAATAATATTTCTACACTTTCCTAAAGAGCCCCTCCTCCCCCTTATAAAAGGAGACCTGTTCTAACCAATCCCTCACACCTATCAAGAATTTAGGATCATCCAAACTTTTCCAAATTATGCTCCCTACATCCCTATACCCATCCTAGAATCCTTAACTTAGTCAAAAGACTCTTCAAGAAGTCTTTTTGGCTCAAACCATGGGAAGTTACCCAAATTAAAGGCAACAATTTCTCTTTACTTCTTTTCTATTATTTTACTTCTACAACCCCTAAAATCGTTTTATTACTTTATTTTATAACAAAACCAATATCCTCAGTATACTAGGATTTTTTTAGGAGAAGGATTCTATCTACACTTACACAAACCTCCATCTAATGGGTGAGGAACATAATGTTTCTGTGCATGAAAAACTAACGCCTCACGAAATGATGATTGTTCAATTACCTCATACCGCCTCTCATATTGGACATTATGATGGCACTGTATTTATATATGATATATATTATGTTTATGTTTTCTTCATGCTTCTTTATTTTTCTTTTATATCAAACTTTAATGTTTTCCACTATGGGTAAATGCGATAATTTTATTTGAATAAGTGCGGACTACCGCCCCCTCAAAGTGATATGACTCATCAATACCATATGTGGGACATATAAAGGATGGGTTTAATGATATTATATATGATATTATATTGGAATTATAATATACCTATGTATAATTGTGTTTTAATTCCATTAAAATAAGAAATAGAAATGAATGTAGCGTTCATGCGTACGCACGGCTTACCGTCTCCTTGAACGGTGCATTTCATTTCTTACCCCAAAATGATATTTACTATTATAAATACATGTATATACTAGATATATATGATATATAATATATATATGATATATAAATCATGAATATCATTATGGATATAATGAAAGTTTGACAATGTGAACAACTTGTAACTATAAGGTGTTCTTTTTCGACTCAAGTGCCAAATATCCACAAAACGAATGTTATTAACTTAAATGATTACATAATGTTTATAACACAGTAATAAGTGATATAAAAGGAATAATAAACTTTAAAATGTTCTTAAACAAGTTTAAATTAACTTTAGTTTATATTTAGGATATTAAAGAACAAACAGGTAAAGCTGGACATGAGGTAAGGGGTTTCTTATCTCACTTTTAATTCCACGAGATTTCCATTGTTCACCACTTATTTATTGCATGTGGTGTATTTTGTACTGCCATTTGATATATATTATCATTATTATCTTTATATTCATGATATTATGTGATTCATTTGGTGGTCATTAACTATTTTTCATACGACTTGATTGATTACAATGACGTAAGGGTTAATTCTACAATCTATTCATTATCCGAGGTTGTTTATACGTAATTATATACTGGGACCTCTTTATCATTCACATCAATGTTTCTTAAAAATTTATTTCAAAACATTCTTAATATTTCATATAATATGGGTTAAAGTCATTTATACACTTGTTTGACTTTTATAATATGTTTATGAAGGAATCTTTCTGTCGTTTTCCAAACAAGGTACTTTTTGACCTTTTCGACAAATTTAAGATAAGAATGTTTTTTTAACTTTTACGGTGGGTGTGGCCATTTTCCACCATTATAACATCATAAAATTTTCTCTTACAAGCTTATAAGAATATTTTCAAAATAAATGTTTTCTTTATAATTATGTGACTCTAAAATTATTTCAAAATAGAAAGAGAATTTCTCTAAAGAAGGTTTTGATTTCATATATGTCAACATCCTTTGATGGATTTTAAGATTATTTGAAGTTAATTTATTATGATAAATAACATCCATATTATATTGAAGGTTTTGTGATTTGTTTTACTATGGATGGGTTTTTCATATACCATTCATGGTTTATGGTTAAAGTATTGACATTTCGTATGCTAGTTTTAATACGAATGTTTATGTTATATTACAACCTTTTCTTATGATGAATGTATTGGACTAATATGTTCCAGTTTATGGACCATTAAAAGTATGCCCTCCTGGTTGGGGTCCAATTACAGTAGAGCCTCTGGGTTAGAGTCCTGTTATTGAGTCTCTCCAGGATGGAGTTCGTTTACAGAGGCTCTCTGGGTTGGTGTATGATTACAGAGGCTCTTTAGGAAGGAGTCCGTTTACAGAGGCTCTCTGGGTTTTGGTCTTGTTACAGAGAGCCCATAGGTCCTGGCACGAGGCCTGGACACAGAAATTAAAGTTTGGTATTATACATTCCCTCATTATGAAAATAATATTGATGGTTCATGTGGTCATTTGACTAGTAGAATACCCATGATTATGTTTTATTAGGACATTATTTACTCAACTCATATTACTGCCATAAAAGTATTCATGTTTATTATTGATAAAGGAATGTGGTTTCAATTAATCACCATGATTAATATTTATGTTATCTTTTGCTATATTGTTTACCCTTACTGAGCATTTGAGCTCATCCCTTTCAATGTTTTATTTTTCCCATTATTCTAATAAGTGTATTGTGATTGACATGTTGGGTTAATCTAAGGGAATAATGGCGTTCATAAAGGATTATTTATGGTGTGTTGTATTTTATAAAGTGTAATGTAAAATTCATGTATGTAATCTATTTTCCAAGAATTCTAATCTGATTGGTCCTTTTGGACTTGATTCCTTGTAATAATGCCAATGTATTAAAATATTGCACCGACACTGGGTAACTGGGGTCGGGGCATTATAGTTGGTATCAGAGAATGTTTATAAATAACCTTAGAAAATAGATTTAGATAAACTCTTATTAGAACACACAGACCTAAGATATACTTTGAGGATTGGTATAGAAGAACTTCCTAGAATTTTGGTAATGTAGAGATTTTGTGAGTTTTCCAAGAAACTACGTCCCTATCTGGATACGAGTAGGTAGAGGCGGTTCAGGAACAGATGTACCTAGGGGTAAAACCCGAAAACACCACTTTGAGAAAGACTTGAACGGGAACTGGTGCATGAAAATAGGACTTCCTACACTCTGGGTTACGACACTCCCGAGGGATATGTTTAGGATAATTCTCATTTTCATTACAAATCATTATGATGGGTTTATGGGTATATACTTCCTCAAAGAATTTTTTTATGATAATGGATTATATCCACAAACTATTCAATTTATGTTAAGTGTTTTAAAAGTTTGGAATTATGTATTTTGATTCATAAACTAATCTTGTTTATGCCATTGTATAGAAATGGCCCCCAAAAGAATGAATGTGAACTCTAACAATACGTATGATCCAAAGAGTAAGAAGGATCATATCTTTCATGGTATTAAGAAAAAATTTAGAATGGAAATAGTCTCCTATGTATTCTCAACATATGAAGAAATAGAATCATGTGTTAATAAGATAAGTAAATAATTCTATGAGTCTTATGGCTTTGAAGAGAAGGAAGAGAAGAAAAGGATGACAGAGAGAAATATGGATAAAGGGAAGTTGGAAAAGAAGGATTTTACTATATGAGATATCTGTGGAAAGAATAACCTTAGTAAATGATTGAAGGGAATGAGATTTTGTTATAAGTGTGGAGAAAGTGGATACCAAATATGTGATTGGAAGGATAAGAAAAAAGTTTCCAATGTACAATGCTTCATCTACAAGGAGTTGGGACACTACGCGAATCAATGTCCATATCATCAGAGTATACCCCAATTGCTGTTATTGGATAATAATAAATTTATAATACTATAGAAGATGAAGTGTAATGATTATATTTCTTACATTGTTGTTTAATTATTGTGTCATTTGAGTCTTATATTAAGGATGTATATGTTATAATAATTATAGAGTATATATGGATTGTACTACAGTAATATTTCATTAAGGACTTGAGATTGTGTGGAACCAAGAAAAGTGACTCAATTGCAGGTTAAAATTTTGGAAAATATATTGTTGAGATAAATATAAACCATAATATGGTTCTGATACCGAGGTAGTGATTTTGGAATAAGATATGGTTGATTTGGATAGATTATATTGGATATTCTTGAATTCATTGGAATTGATTAATAGTTTGTTTATTTAATCATTGTTGGAATATTCAATATTTTTGGATATAAGGAATATATCCAAGATTACATAATGAATAAGGGAGCATGAATGTAATCAATAAGGTTTTATGGTAATTCAGGGTGTTGCCAAGTTTTTAAATTATACATGATGAAGGTGTTCACATGTTATTACGCAGAAAAAGGGATCTTCAATGTGTTTAACATCCTTATAAATTTTGGACTGTGAGTTTGGATAGATTTATTTTGGATAAGTATAAAGGTTGGAATCTATTAAGATACTATTGTTAAGGTTATTTTTGGATTTTTATAAAAAGGAAAACACACAGAACGTGTGACAACCCGTCGCGTCGGACAAAGCTGCGGGAATCGAACCCACAACCACAGTGCGATTGGGATTTATCGCCTACCACTGAACTATGTGAAGTCCCTGGATTGTATAATGTAGTTTTTCAAAGGGTCTGATAGGTGAATTATAAATTCATATTTTTTGAACCCTATACAAATATGATAAATAGAATATTTTTTAAGCTATATTATCTTTTAGAGTGAAAGATGAGTTTGTGGTAGAAATTAGTTAAAGGATAGAACTCTACATGTCATGTATATATATATATATATATATTTCTTATCTTATTATATGAAGAAATTAATTATTAAACTTTAGGTAATGGATCTTAAAACTAAAAATGTGTTATCCTAATACCTTAAGTTTTGTTGAACTGATGATATTTTAAGTCATCATAGATTGATGCTTTTGAGGCCCTCAGTTCTACAGTTGTTTGTGACTAATGACCTAAATAACTACCTATAATTTTTTACTTTTTTCCACCAATTATGGGTCTCTAATTTACACCAATTTTCTCCTAATTGAGATCATAATTTGGCGGTGACTTTTTCATTGCCCTTTTCCTTTTATTAAGACTAAATTTTATGAACCAAATTTCCGATGTTGGTTTCCCAAAAAAGGTATTTTATATTTTCAACCTTTTATTTTTGAAGAACAATTTCAAATTTCAAGGACACAATTTATTTAATTAGGGAAGAATGTAACACCCAAAGATTTCATAGTATGTCATTTCTTCAATGTAATTCAGTAACTTGCACTACACGCAACACCGAGTTCAAGCGCACCACAACTTACCAATCTAGCCATTCAAAAGAGTTTATGAGTAGTGTTAACTGAATTTTTAATTTTATATAGTCTATATAATTTTAAAATCCATATTATGTTTTTCTTAGACATAATATAAGAACAAATTCAATTTTTTAGATAAAGGAATTAATTTTCAGAAAATGCTATTTTACCGCCTTTTGAGGGAGAACCCATTTTAAATACAATATTTGACACTTTTATGTATTCAATTTGAAAAAATAAACTTCTTAATTAGAATCGGGAGATAAAAATTTACTTTTGTTAAATTTTTGGTATTTTTCTAATAACTTTCATATTTTGGTAAATAGTGAAAAATACTAAATTTTAATTGAAATCATCTTTTTTAATCGAAATAATTTATAGTGTTAAATTACGCATTTTATTGGTTTTGAGGTATAATTAGATTATATTTTGATGATTAAATAAAATTTAGGTCATTATAATTAATTTCACTTTGAAATTGGACATAAACAAGTGTTAATCTTTTGATAGATATTGTTTCTTAAAGCACGCTATTTATTTTGACAACAGCTAATAGTTTCTCTTAACATCTTTTATTTTATTTTAATTCTCAAACCCATAAAATCTTTTCATTCCTTTCTTTTATAAAAAAAAAGTATCATAAATATACTAGGATGTTTTTATGAGAAGGATTCTAACTACACTAATACACACCTCTATCTAATGGGTGAAGAACATAATGTTTCTGTCGATGGAAAACTGATGCTTCACGAAATGATTATTGTTCAATTACCTCCTACCGCCTCTCATGGTGGAAATTATGATGGCAGTGTATTTATATATGATATATATTATGATTATGTTTTATTCATGGTTCTGTATTTTTCTTTTATAGCATACCTTAGTGGTTTCCATTATGGGTAAACACGATAATTTCATTTGAGGAAGTGCAAACTACCACCCCCTCAAAGTGATATGACTCGTTAATACCATATGTGGGACATATAAAGGATTGGGTTAATGATATTATATATTATATTATACTAGAATTATAATATACCTATGTATCATTATGTTGTAATTCAATTAAAATAAGAAATAGAAATGAAAGTAGCGTTCATGGGTACGTATGGCTTACCGTCTCCATGAATGGTGCATTTCATTTTTACCCCAAAATGATATGTACTGTTATAAATACATGCATATACTAAATATATATGATATATATAATGTCTAAATCATGAATATAATTATTGATATTGTGAAATTTTGACCATATGAACAACTTGTATCTATAAGGTGTTCATTTTTTACTCAAGTGCCAATATCGACAAAACGAACGTTATTAACTTAAATGATTACATAATGATTACAACATTGTAATTAGTGATATAAAAGGAATAATAAACTTGAAAAATGTTCTTAATTAAGTATAAATTAACTTTATTTTATTATTCAGAATATTAAAGAATGAACGGGTCAAGCCGGACATGAGGTAAGGGGTTTGTTATCTAACTTTTAATTCCGTGAGATTTCCATTGTTCACCTCTTATTTATTGCATGTGGTGTATTTTGTACTTCTATTTGATATATATTATAATGATTATATTTATATTCACGATATTCTGTGATTAATTTGGTGTTTATTGACTCTTGTTCATATGACTTGATTGATTACAACGATGTAAGGGTTAATTCTACAATCTCTTCATTATCCGAGGTTGTTTATATGTAATTATCTACTAGGACCTCTTTATAATACACATGTATGTTTCCTAAAAATGTATTTCAAAACATTATTACTATTTTATAAAAAATGGGTTAAAGTCATTTATACCCATGTTTGAATTTTATTAGATGTTTATGAAGGAATCTTTCTGTCGTTTTCCAAACAAGGTACTTTTTGACCTTTTCGACAAATTTAAGGTAAGAATGTTTTTTTAACTTGTACGATGGGTGTGGCCATTTTCCACCGTTATAACATTGTCAAAGTTTCCCTTACAAGCTTCTAAGAATATTTTCAAAATAAATGTTTTCTTTATAATTATGTGACTTTTAAATTATTTCAAAATAGAAAGAGATATTTCCCTAAATAAGTATTTGATTTCATCTATGTCACCATCCTTTGATGGATTTCAAGTTTATTGGAAGTTGATTAAATATGATAGAAAACATCAATATTGTATTGAAGGTTTTGAGATATGTTTGACTATGGATGTGCTATTCGTAAACCATTCATGGATTATGTTAAAAGTATTTACATTTCATATGCTAGTTTTAATATTAATGTTTATGTTATATTACAACCTTTTCTTATGATGAATGTATTGGACTACTAGGTTCCAGGTTGGGGACCAGTAACTGTAAGCCCTCCGGGTTAGGGTCTAGTTACAACAGACCCTTCGAGATGGAGTCTGGTTACAGAGGCTCTCCGGGTTGGAGTCCCGTTACAGAGGCTCTCTAGGATGGAGTCCGGTTACAGAGGCTCTCTAGGTTTGGGTCAAGGTATAGAGAGCCCATAAGTCCTGGAACAAGGCCTTGACATAGAAATTAAAGTCTGGTATTATAAATTCCTTCATTATGAAAATAATATTGTTGTTTCATGTGGTCATTCGACTAGTAGAATACCTAGGATTATTTTTTATTATGGAATTATTTACTCAGCTCATATTTCTACCATAAAAGTACTCATATTTATTACTAGTAAAGGAATGTGGTTTCAATTATTCACCATGCTTAATATTTGTGTTATCTTCTGCTGTATTGCTTACCCTTACTAAGAGTTTGAGCAACCCCTTTCTATGTTTTATTTTTCCCAGGATTCCAAGAAGTGTATTGTGATTGATATGCAGGGTTAAGCTAAGGGAATAATGGCATTCATAAAGGATTATTTATGTTGTGTTGTATGTTATAAAGTATAATGTAACATGCATGTATGTAATCTATTTTTCAAGACTGCTAATCCGATCGGTCCTTTGGGACTTGATTCCTTGTAATCATGCCAATGTATTAAAATAATGCACCGACTCTGGGTAACCGGGGTCAGGGAATTACATTTATAATTCTATGTGTGGTGTTCTATGAGGCTCTTGGACTCATTAAGGATGGTAGAAGTTAATCTAGAGTTGAATTCTAGAAACATACTTCAAAATAGAAAGTCATGTTTGTTTCTGTATTTTATTCTTAGTGCGATATGATATTCTTCGAAGCATCCTTGTCCTTTATGTTGTCACTACATAGATTGGTGGAATTTTGGTTATTAGTGGTGTCATCATGTATGTAAAATAGGTATCTCATATAATTTTCTCTAAGGTTCATGAAAAGATCTTTGTGTTTCTTCTAAGTCAATTCTTTCTAACACCCTATATCTTGTTGTTGAGATATTCCCTTTATACAAACAAGTAGCATCTTCTCTGGTACCTCGTACCTTATATTGGTCTCTAGAACCATTAAAATGGTGTCTAAAAAATAAAAACAACATCATTAATATAATAAGTAGTACTAAATTTCATAAATTTTACCATTAGAGTTATGTTTGAATTTTATTGATAGATCATCGATGACTTAGTCTCTCGGTAGCTCAGACAATCAATGTCCCACGCTGTCGGTAGATCATTTCGGTCAGTTTCTCATTCTATTGGTAGATGTTCATTGATGTATCATCAATTGGTAGGTGATGCATCCTTATCTCGACTATTGGTAGGTAATGAGTAGAGAAATTATGAGTGTCGGTCCGTCACTCTATCAGTAGGTCGAATGTCGGTAGGTCAGACTGTCAGTAAGTCATACTTATTGAAAATTTTTAGTTTCTCTATTGGTGTATTAGTTCATCAGTAGCCTATGTCATTTGTAGTTCATGTATCCATGACTTGTCTATTGGTAGTACAAGTATCAGTACCACATACTTAACCAAAAATTTCAATGTTGTTTTATGATGTAAACACTAACACCAGATTTTAAGATTATAATTGAATAATATTAAACACATTGTATCTTAATAAATCCTAATTATCACATTTAAGCATGATTTGTGAGCATTAAAACTGGAAGAAGGCCAACACGACCACTGAGCACTCTACCGTTCCTATTTTCTCAGTCCACCACACCACCTAAATGTGTGTGGAATTAAGCTTATCATAATATACCCTCACAAAAACATCAACTATCTATGTTTAACCAAGTACTGCCTCTGATGATCTAAAATCCAAAAATTATAGAACCAGATGAATCCCACATAGATCCATTATACAGAAAAAAGACCATCCCCTCACCAAATCTTGGAGAAATCTATATCCACCGCTATCACCAATGTGGAAAGAGAATCTATGAACCACTACTGATGAACCTACAAAACGTGACACCAGTATGCCTACTATCCAATAGGCCATGCATTGCTGATCTACATATAAAATATATTAACTATTTACTTTGAGTCACCGTGAGCCATCACATGTCACCAACAATATTTTCCATGTGAAATACCAAAGCCACTGCATCTTCACACCTCAAACTGAGGCTGAATATAAAGAAACCACCAAACTAGATCCAGCATCATCCCTCATATTTGAATCCAATACACATGAACTGAGATCGATGAATATACCTTTCGAACACCACCACACCACTATAGAGGATTTAAGGAGGAATCCATAAAAAATGTGATAATGAATTTGAATCCATCAAGCCACCACCCATCACTATTCCATGAATGATCCAAAACCATGGATGGAGAAAGAATATGCCACCACTATGCTTACAATAGATCCACACCCAATAATTTGTGCCTACCATGTTCTATTGTCTCCATGTGAAGGTGAATCTACAAAGGACCAACCCCATGTTGGATGCCTCCTTCCTATGTCAAAGAAGACCAAGACCCACATATGAAAAAAGTAATATGAAATAGAATATACATAATATATATATATATATATATATAAATTCATGGACATCACCTGGTGATTTTAAAGCCATAAAATTAGATTTAGGCATGTGATATTGCTTCTTCAAGGCCCAGTAACCATTCTATTATAAGGACACATCCTTAAATATCAAAGGGGAAATTTATTTTACAATATCAAAAATTCCTCACACCTCTTCTGCCTGACTTAGGAACAATTAATTTCATAGGGAGTCATGTTAATTTGATATTTGAGCATCCTCATTCAGCGATCATGTGCATTTATTATCTATGTGGAGAGCATCTATTAGGATGATTTTTCATTCTATAAGGGAGGGATTTTGGTTTTCCACTTCTAAGGAGAAATATTCCTAGTGAATGTTTCATGGGGAGGTGAGAGAGATCATCATGGATTTGTGGCTATAATATTGAAGGAGGATTGTAGAGCAATCATACTATTAATTAAATAAGATTCTAGAATAAAGATGGAAACAAACACTCCTAGAAAAATAAAGAGACAAAAGAATAAGAAAACAACCCAAAAGACACAGTAGGTAGGAGCACAGACACAGAACATGTACTTAACATCGAGAGCTACTAGGGATCATGAATAGGGCTGGAGTAGGTGATATGAGATATAATATATTCATTATCACTTCACTTTTTTCTTTATTTCTTTTAGTATAAACTATTCTATCTTAAAGCCTTTTAATTTGTTTAATAAAATCATAATTCTCTTCTAAACAATTATTGTGGAGTAAGTTGTGCTGGTTGATCTATTTTACTTCATTTATTCATTTTCTTAACTAGAAGCTTCTCTCAATTTCTCTTTCAAGAGTCATTTTTTTAGAACATCATGTATCTAGGAAAATTGATCATGATCATTATTAATTTCAAAATATCTTTAATATGAGGATTTCATTGAAATGTAATTCAAGATCAATAAAGAGTAGTACACTATGCTCAACTAAAAAATTGAACTGAGTGATAACTAATTTGTTCTCACTCACTGATTGATTGAATTATGCTGTTCAAAAAATGCACAGGCCATTCATTTATTGGGTGATATAAGGAAAAATTTCGTTAGCCTCCATTAATCTATTCCAGGTGATTGAATTCATGTTCATGAATAATGTAAAACCATTATAAATACTAGATTTCTTATTTCCACCTATTTCATAAATGTATTATTATCACATTCATTTTATCTTCTTTCTTTCCAACTATCCTACACTCACACTCTATTTCAAACTCACAAAAAAAATTATTCTCATCACTAATTCATCACCACTCCCTTTTTATATTCATATTGTGTTGTTTTATTTTATTTTTGTTCTATTGGTCTACTTGGTCACACACTGATATCACACAATATGATTCCTTCCCTATGGATCAACCTCTACTCATAACTAGACTAGTATTATGTAGAGTTATAAATAATTAATTTTCATTAGTTCAGTAACCCCATGTCAAAATAAAACTCCCAAACCAAAAATAAATAAGTGTACCAAAGAAAAAAAGGAACAATAATTTGAAATTTATGTTGTTTAGATTTTATTATTACATCCATGAGAGAAAAAACATGATTCCTTTCATTTTATAGAAACAATAAATTATACAATCACAATCATAAATTGAGTTAATATTAAATCATAATTAATCACACACATGTACAAGTAATCCCAGCCTACATTTATTGTGAGGCTCAACTAGTCAACCTATTCCACCACTTTATAGTCATTTTAGGTGACTCACCATTAGCCTTGGAAACCTCCAATTACCCATAGGTTTCCCTACCTCAATTAAAGACTTCTAATGAATTAAAAAATTAATCTCACAAAACCACTGATGATTCATAAACATCCTTTGGAAAATAAATATAGTTACTCTGATAGGACCACATATCACACCCTATTTACATTTCATAATAATGATTCTCACATGAGCCCTGTATTCTATAAAAAAAGTCTCAACATGTCCACAAACACTCCTTATTCAAGAACATATCACCCAAATCAACAAGCCTCTTAACATGTCTTTTCAACTAGAATACTCTCACCATTCCAAAACCCCAAATTCTAATGTTCATATAACTAGACCAAAAGAATCCAAATATTAAATAATAGTTCTTATTTCATAAAAATCTACCACTTGAAGAATAATTTCAATAATTTCATAAAACCATTAACACTTAGGTAAAATCTAAGCATCCCAAATTTCAAAATAACAGATAATGTCTCCATTATACCGTATAATCACCTAATTTTCACTAAGGGATAAAAATGCCACATAATTTTCCAAAATATGACCTTGGTAAACATGTAATATAGATTATAACTTCTATATCTCTAACAAAACATCCTCTAGAATCTTCCACATGGAATTATACTTTATCTCATTGTGATTTATCCATGAGTGAAACACCAAATGTTTATCCAAATTAATTGCACTTGTACTATATTAGAATAAAAAACCAATTTACTGAATCCTTCAGAGTTCCTTCAATAAGTACTTGGGTTGGATTATTTCCTTCCCTTATTAATTAATGACCACATACTTTACTTATATTACTGATAGTTCTAGAACTAGTTTGGGCCTTGAAATCCTTCTTATGGTTGTCCCTTTGAAGGAAAACAAAGATCTTATGGATTTCTTCTATGCGTCCACTTACCCTAAACAATCCTTATAAACATAACTATATAATATATTACCCATTCTAAAAAAAACTGGATGCATATTCCAAACCTTTTAGATATATGATAATATATTTCACTACTTCCCAATTCCTATTTTCAGAATTCTCTATAAACAGACTAATAACTCCCACAAAATGTGAAATATATGGACTTTTACAAACCATGTATTACATCAATAATCCAAACACCAATTTAAATGAAACTTTCACCATGTAATTAATCTCATATTTTTTCAGTTTCATTCTCTTTGGAAAACATAGAGTGTTTTCCAAATGGAATTGAAAAAGTTTTATACTTGGCCATTTTGAATCTTTCAATGGCTATTTAAATGTAATCAATCTAATAAAAACCCAATGGTACATCCTTACTATGTAATGAAACACACCTAATAGAAACCCTCTCAGGAAAAAAATGAATTTTAGAGTGACACATGAGGACAACCTCCAATATGATCTAGGTTAGAGACTAGAACATAGGGTAAAAACATGAAAATGGGAGGCATTACCCTCATAAATCTAAAGAAACCACATAAAAGGACCACTGATAAATTAAATAATATAAAATAAATACAATATCCCACAATAACAATAATTTGTTGAAAATTTATACAAAAAAAAAGTATAAAAGAGAAATATTAAAAATAAAACCCTTTCGTAGTAACTCTAACCATAGCTCTAAGATTCATGCATGTAATCTCTAGCTCGATCTACAAAATCACCCAAAAAAACCTAAAGATATATATTTCAATATATATATATATGTGAGTTAGAATACTTATATAATAATTAGGATCATCCACAATACCTTTTGTGAAAATTTGGATGAATCATAATGATGATTTAATAAATAAACAACAAAACCAATAGACACATAATATAGCATTTTTTATAGGTATGTTCCCTCTTTGAGTTTTGGTTTAAATTTTTTTTTTTGGGTTTCCATATTCTTTAAACCATGGTGGATGATTCTCATTTGGGGACATAGATATTTTACTGGGGAAAATGAACTAATGTTTGAAGTTGTTTTTTTTTGAATTAATTTATTCAGGGTAAATGTTTCAAGGGATTACATGGGTTTTCCATGGTTTGGAAGGCTGTATAGGTGGTTCAGGTTTGTTATGAAGGAGTTGGGATGAAATATGTATACTGTAAAATTTCATGACATGAACGGTTTACACGACATGAAACTATTTATCAGAAGAAGTTTTGAACTAGTTCATAGAATGAAACTATTACATTCCATGAAACTGAATCATACTATAAAATGGTCGATAGAGGTTATTTTAACTTGAGGAGAATTTTTTTTATCACATCTTACAAATCAGGAATTTTTCATTATGAAAGGGTTTCAATCTATGAATTTATCATGACCATATATTTTAAACTATGTATCCAATATGATTTTATTTTATTCATGTTGCATCTCTCTCTCTCTTTAACCCTATAGATAAACTCTAGGTGATTTTTGAGCCATTTATTTCTTTCCAGATGTCTCGATCAAGAGTTTAATCTATAGTGTGTCAATTTTATTTTGTTTTCCCCTATCTTACACTTGTTCTATATTTTTGAGGTGCAATCTCTTGACCACTATTGAACTGAGTTTTGATATTTTGTGGTATAGGTTCATTCTTGTGATCTCCTTTAGAAACATTCATCAATGGAATTTCAAGTTGAGAGTGTTGATTGAATCTCTATGTAAAGGTAGGTGGTATAGAATAATTCCATTTTGTCTATTTTAATGTCTATATGTATGTGAAATATCATGCGATTAGGCCAACACAATGTGTGTGTTAAGAAATAGAATAATGGGTGATGATAATCATGTTTTTAGACTACTCCTTGGATACCTTTGGACCCAATGGTGTTGTGACTTAGATTGTGGACACCCATAGGGTGATACTACCCTTGAATAATAATGAACTAACTTATGGTTTAGAGAAATGTTCTAGAATGACATGATACCTTAGGTAATTGATTGTGATAGATTCAATATGGAAATTTGAATATTTGATTAATAAATATTTGGAAATAATTTGATATAAAATGGGTGTGAAATCTCACTTTGAAATGGATTAAGATATAATTTAATTAATTAATTGGAAATTGAATAAAAAATGGTAATAGGATGAATTAAAAATTCTAGATTATGATATTATGTTGTGTTATTTTAGCCATTATTTCTTTTTTTATGATTATGAAATGCATATATAAAGAGATATTCATGATGATGATGTAACTATTATATAATGGGATATGTACGATGATGCTAAAATGATTATATAAAGGGATATTCATGCTGATGATGAAATTATTATATAAAGGGATGTGCCTAGTGATTTTGAAATTATTATATAAAGGGCCATGATCAGTGATGCTAAAATGATTATATAAAGGGATTTTATCAGTTATGCTGAAATTATTATATAATGGTATTTTTTTGTGATGCTGGAATCTTTATTGGGCATGACTCAGTTATGCGATTGTGCCATGGACTTGTGGTTACTATTTACATTATTGTGCTACGTGCTTAATGATATTCAAAAATGGTGTCGAAGAAGGATGATTATTGTATTTTATTAATTGAATAATTAATTCTCTTGATTATCACTTTATTGCATGAATTTATTAGTAGAATAGTTTGGTTTAGACATGGTGGTGTTGACCTATTGAGTTTTACTCACACCCTCACTAGATTTCCATTCAGTACCCCAGTAGATTACATGGATTTAGGTTTGGAAAAGGGATAAGGACATTATTTTTTACTGATGCTTATTGTATGGGTTGGATCATGGAGATTGTAACGACATGGGGTTTAGGACCATAGTCTTTTTTGTTTACTTTTGTCAACTTGGTCTTTTATCTATATTAATTTTAGTTTAACATTTATATGGATTTTATCCTGTATTACATTACCATTTTATTATTATTGTAATATTTAGTTGACTTTTATTTTATGTTTTATTCATTATGATGTAATATTTTATCTATTTCAACTCATCTAATAATTTTTTATTCTCTCTTTATTGTAACTCTATACTAGGAGATATATTATCAACAAAATTCTCTCTCTCTACCTACTACTATTTGTCTGCCTATGGAGTATAGGGAGGAAGAATTGAGGGCCAGTAACCAACCATATTTTCCCATAAGAGAGAGTGACAGATCGATGGATATTTAAATTTGGTGTGAGATGAGATGATTTTTTTTCAATTAATTTAATATTTGGGAAAGGTATAAAGGATACTAGGATGTTTCAAGACTTGGTAGTGATATTTTTCATAAGAGCATCTAACCCATGAATGAGGGGGGGGGGGGACTCTGAGCACCCAGGGATGAAAATGTTGTTCATAATGTTTTCTTGTAACAGATGATGTTATTTTACCTTAGGTTATTAACATGTTGTGTGATGTTATTTTTTCTTGAGATTTATACTCAACAACTAGTATTGAACGAGATGAGTTTTCATTCATCATGATAAGAAAATGAGAATATATATTGAAATTCATTATTCATGATAGGGACATATTTATTGCATGTGATATATATTTTCTTATAAGAACTGTGAAATGAGTTTCCCACTATATCAAAAAAATAAATTGAAAAAAATATTATGTCATGCTAATTAAATTGTTCATACATGATTATAGTGAACTAGAGTCAGTGATTCTCTATTGTTGTAACATGTTGAGGTTGACCTTTTCGTTATCCATTGTTCTAAATTGTGTGTTTGACTGGTATAGAAAAATAATCTTTTTCATTTTTTAATTGAGTTTTAGGAGATTGGAAATAAATACGCTCTTAACGTAGATAAACCAAATAATACCATAGCTCCTAAGGATCCTATGGATGTTTATCTTTGTGAAAACATCCTAAGGGTCATGTGATAAATGGAAAGGGAGACTGTTTACACCATATGTTCGATGTCTGACCTGATGATAGAGTTTTAGCAACAACATCTTCTTACGTTCACTAGGGAGGGAGGCCCCAAGGAATATGAGTTCTAGATTGAGTCAGTCTATGAAATGTTTAATAACATGAGAAACCCATATATAAGAGGGTGAATCCTGGTACCTACAAGATTTGTGGACTATCCTAGAATTGGTGGGACAATGTAGAGAAACCTAGGTGGCAAGAGGTGTTATACTAGAATGAATTTAAAGAAAAGTATCTAATTCACATAAATCCAGAAATTTCGATGGATGATAAGGATCATGAGTTCATAAACATAAAACATGAGATCATGTAATTGATGGACTACGCTTGATGTTTCACCTATTTTTATTGCTTTGTTCCATCTTTAGTAGCCGATGATATTTCTAGGATGAGGCGTTTCTAAGAGGAGCATCGCTGTGAGATCAATTCATATGTGAATGTTTTTGATTTGAGTAACATTTTAGGTTTGATGAATTAGGATCTCATTATGTTGTATAACATGAGAGTGGCCTTGAGAAGCCTCCAGGATGTTTCATCAGGGTGAACTAGGATCTCTTCTTCTAGTGGAAAGTAGCGTCGCTGTGCCAATTATCATAAAGGAAATAGTGGGTAGAGAATCCAAGGTAGTAGGAAGCCATATTAAGACCGTGTTCCATTATAGTATTATCACTGTGGAATGTTTTCTCACAATAAGCCTCAATTTATATACTCATATTTGGTGTTCCATGATTATGGAAGGTTGGATCACCACAGAGGTTTTTAGGGGAATTCAGAAATGGAGAAGTGGTAGGGGTGTAGGATAGGTACATAAGTTTGAGAAGGGAATAGTTACCCCTAAACAGAATGGTTTATGGAGTTCCACTAAATTTTCAGGTTGAGGAAGGGGATATAGTACTCCATTATATGATTGAAAGTATTAGGCGGAGGTAATAACACATGGGATTCATACTGGATCCCATAGAATTGGGGAAAGTCAGCTCTATTATATACAGTCTACTCTATCTACTTTGGATGCAAGACCTTCTACCATTTGTTGTACATTTATTACATCATCTACTCTTGATTATGTTTTGTTTTATAAAGAAGAATCGAATTCATATATATATTATCATTTTCAAACTTTTTGGGCATGTTTCTAGAAATCTTGGATGGTTTCTTGATCATCAATACACAATTGGGAGTTCCGTTAGAGAATATCAAACATTGCGAGTCGTGTTCTCTAGAAATTGGTGGTTTCCATTTCATTTGGGGAACATTTGTTCTGAAAATGGCAATATTTGATTTAATTCATCGTATGGATTATCTAGTTCTATACCTTGATAATATCAACTATTATTTTTGGATACTAACATTTCTATTTCTAGGAGGAAACCATTTTCCCCAGGGTGAGTGGGATATTTAGGTCAGTTGTGAAGTAACAACCAGTTGAGGGTGATTCCATCGAAAATAAATAATAATTATTTTAGGAGTTTTTATGGCTTGTATGGGTTTCTAGTGATGCCATTTGGTTTGAAAAACATTTATTGATGAATTAGATATTTAATCCTTTTATAGATCAGTCTATTTTGGTTTTTTTCAATGACATATTAGTGTACCCCAAGTTAGTAGATTATCATGCCCAATATCTAGATATCATCTTGAGTACTTTGAGAGAGCATCACATTTATCCTAAGATAACTAAATACAATTTCTAGATTGATAAATTGAAATTTTTAGGTCATGTCATCTCAGAGGATAGAGGGTTAATTAACTTGGAGAGGGTTACTGTCATGGTATGTTGGGAGTGTCCCAAGAATAACTTTGAGATTTAGATATTTCTTGGGGTTAACAGATTATTATGGGAAGTTTATCCTAGATTTATCCTATTTGGAAGTACCGATGTCCAGGAAGACCAAGAAAGTGGTGAATTTTTTTTGGTCAAATTATTATGAGATAAATTCTCTTGATTATAAGAGTAGGATTACCTTAGCACTGATCCCCACCTTACCTATTCCAGGTAAGGAATATACCATGTACTGTGATGCATCTATTTTTGGAGTCAATGAAGTTCTGATATAGGAGGACTGAGTGGTTTATGGCTCCAGACAGCTGAGAATACATGAGTGAAATTATCATACCCACCATATAATGTTATCTGTAATCATACTCAACTTGAGATTCTTGATACACTATCTTTTGTGTGATAGGTTTGTGATCTAGACAGACTATAAGAGCCTTAGGTGCATCTTTTATCAGTTGGAACTGAACCTTCAACAAAGGATGTGGGTCATGTATCAGTAGTATTTCAACATTGAGAGTTATTATATACTGGTAAAGGGAAACATGATTGCTTATTCTTTAATATGAAATATGTAGAGAGAGAAAATTCCAGAGTATTTTGATAAGTGGAAGATGGTAACACTCTTTATAGACATGCATATAGATATTCTGGAGTCCTAGGGATGAGTATATTTGACATAGAAAATTGTAAGACCTATGATTATTTACAAGATCAAATATGAGTAGATTTATGATCTAGAGGGATTTTCTCTTAGAGATAGCTTATATAGTGGGGAGCCACCACCAGGATGGTCTCTTGGAGATAGAAATGTTATTCTTATCCACGGTTGAGTAGAGGGTTCTATAGGCTTGGCTGAGGATATGATGAGAGAGTTTCATGCTTCTAGATGGGTGGTACATGAAAAATATGTATTTTTATATCTTTGGATAGTAATGGGGGCTTGGAATGAAGAAGGAGGTGGTGGGATTCATGTTGATATGTTTCACCTGTCAGTAGGTGAATGCCAAGAATTAGAGGCCTACTAAACTATTGCAACCTCTTCCAATTTAAAAATGGAAATGGGATGATGTCACTATATATTTTTGACATAATTACCTAGTACTCCCCATAAGAATGATGTAGTATGAGTGATCTTAGATCAACTGATGAAGGTATCACATTTCTCACATATCATGGAGACCTTCACTATTGATGATATTAATAGTCTTTATGTGCATAAGATAGTTTAGTTTCATTGTGTTATGAGGAGTATCATTTATTATAGAGATCCTTATTTCACTTATTGATTCTAAAAGGGTATTCAGAAGAATTTTTTATCACAGGTTTCTCTGAGTACAACCTACCATCCTCATACTAATGAAAAATATGAATGAACTATTCAGATTATAGAGGATATGATACAAGTTTGTGTTTTGCATTTTTGTGTTTCATGGGAGTATAATGTAGCACTCATGGAGTTCACTTATAATAATATCTTCTAGGAATTGATCCAAATGGTAAATTTTAAGGATTTTTAGGGAGCGATTTTACATTTTCCTATTCATTGGTTTGAGGCACGTGAGTAAATTATTATAGGAACTAGTCTTGTTCAGAAGATGTTTAAGAAGGTTTAGTTGACCAGGAGGCTGTTAGAGATCACGTAGAGAAGGAATAAATATTATAATAACCAGTGGGTATGACCTCTAGAGTTTGAGGTTGGTTATCATTCTTTCCTTCGGTTTCAACCTCGTATGGGGAAATTCCATATTGGGAAATAGGGAAAGCTGGTGCGAAGATTTGTTGGGACCTTCAAGATAGCGGAAATGGTCAGTCTAGTGGCATACCAATTGATCATTACATAGTGATATAGTTCCATGCACAACATGTTTCATGTATCATAGCTTCATATATATCATCCATACCCTTCTTACATGACATATGTTGATGATGTTGATCTGGGTGATGATGTTTCCTTTGAAAAGCATATGATATAGATTGTGGAACATAGTGATAAGTATATACAGGGAAGGACTATACCACTAGTTCGAGTACAGTGGTACCATGGGAGTGTTCAATAGGACACCTGGTAGATGGAATCAGATATGTTAATATAGTGTCCAAACCATTTCACATTGACACCACAATGATTCATGTAGTAGATAAAGGATGATATTATATATAGTTGGGAGGTTGTACAATCTTGTCTTTTCTACGTATGTACCTCTTTGAGTTTTGGTTGAACCTCATTTCTTCTGGGATTTCCTTCTTTTTTAAACCTTTGTGGTCAAGTCTCATTTGGGAGTGGAGATATTTTACTGGGTAAAATGACCTAAATTATAGGGATGTATGTTTATTTGAATTAATGGAATCTCGATAAACATTTCAAGGTCTTATGAGTGTGTTTCATGGTTTGGGTGTCTTCCGAGGTTGTTTTGGTTCTTTCTACCGGAGTTAAGTTGAAAGATCTCTATTGGAAACTTTCACATCATGAATGATTTACATGATATGCAACTATTTCGAGGAAGAAGATGTGAACTGGTTTATGGAATGAAACTATTATATACTATGAAACTAGTTGTCATCGTGAAATGGTTAATCATGTTTATTTTATCCCGAGGCAATGCCTTTTGTTTTCATATCTTATAAATCAATAATTTTCCATCGTGAATTTCTCATGACTAGATATTTTAAACTATATAAGCCTTATGATATTATTTCATTCATGGTGATTCTCTCTCTCTCTAGAACTATAAGGATATTCCATGAAATATTAGATCCATTACATCTCTTCTGGAAAACTCAATCAAGCATTTAATCTTCGATGAGTTGATTTGATTTGGTTTCCCCCTCTATTATGCTTGTTCTAATTTATTACAGTGTAATATCTTGACCATTATTGAATTAGATTTTGATATTTTGTGATCTAGGTTTATTCTTGGGTCTCCTTCTCCCATGATCCTCATTGGAATTTCTAGTTGAGATTATTTCCTGAATCATCAAACAATGTTAGGTAGTCTAGTATAACTCATAGGGTATTTTTATATTTGATTAAGTACATGGAATATAATGATATTGCACTAACACAACATGAAAATTAAAAAACAAAATAATGGGTGATGAGAATCATGTGTTATATTACTCCATGGATCCCTTTGGACATAATAGTGGTGAGAAATAACATTTGGCTACCCCCATAGAGAGCCTACCCTTGAATAATGATGTAATGAATAATGGTTTTAAAATATGTTTTAGAATTACCTGAGTCCTTAGGGGATTTATTGTGATAGATTCACCTTGGAAATTTGAATCTTTAATTATTGAATTAATGCTCATATTTTGATATAAAATGGGTGTGTAATAAGAAATGAAAATGGATTATGATATAATTTAATGAAAGAATGGGAAATTTAAAGAAAATTTGTAATTAGATGAACTAATTTTTTTGGATTATGATATTATGTTATGTTATTATGGTTGCTATTACTTATTTTATGATGTGGAAATGATTATATAGAGGGCTATGCCCAGTTATTCTAAATTTTTTATATAAAAGGATATGATAAATGATGCTAAAATGATTATATAAAGGGATATTAGCAGTGATGATGAAATTATTATATAAATGTATATGCTCAGTGATGATAAAATATTTAAATAAAGGGCTATTCTATGTGATGATAAAATTCATACATAAAGGTATTTGTCTGGTTATACTAAAATGATTATAAAAAGAGATTTTCTTACCGATGATTGAATGCTTATAGGTATTGACATGGTTATGTGATTATTCCATGGACTTATGGTTATGGTTGACATGGTGATGCTACATGATCAAATATATTCTAATATGGTATTGAAGAAGGTTGTTTCTTGTATTATATTAATTGAATAGTTAATAATGATGATTATTTCATTATTTCATGAACTTATTATTAAACTAGTTTGGTTTAGACATGGTTGTGTCGATCTACTTAGCTTTAATCAAACCCTATTTAGGCCATTGTTTGGTACCTGAGAAAATTAAATAGATGTAGGGTTGGACAAGGGAAAATGACCTTGTTGTTGAATATTGCTTGCTAGATGGGTTGGAGATTGGATATGGGACTGACATGGGATTTGGGATTATGGAATTTTGAGTTTATTTTCGTTAGCATGATTTTTTATATGTATCACATTCAGTTTGAGATTTAGATACATTTTATCGTGTCATTACATCATCATTTTCTTATTATTGGATTATTTATTTGAATTTATTTGTTCTGGTTTATCCATTATGATGTACTATTTAGGTATTTTCTTTTACTATAATATTTTTTTATTTCCACAGTGATATAAATTTGTATAAGGGGGTATAGTCTCTTACCTTTATTCTCCAAATCCCCATAACTAGTTAGCAGCCTCTGGAATACCGAGAGGTGTGTTTGAGGTCCACAACCAACTTAATTTGTCCACATGAGAGAGTGATGGATCAAGGCATATTACAAAGAGCTACCAGACCAACTAACAGCCAACCATACCAAGTACCACTCACCCTATATTTAATCTAGGCATTGAAACATAATATTATTAGAATATAAAAAATTGGTTCCTAAAAAACTCTTCCCCACTTGTTTTTTTCTCTCATTCCTTGATAGAAAATGTCATGGAACTACGATCCCTTCTATAGCCAAACCACAATACGCCATTAGAATATCATCACACTTGATGTGGGTCGGGCGAAAAATCTACTTACCAATAACTAGAGGGTCCTATATCCCCATTGGAATTGGTATCAAATTTACCATGACCACAACCACAATCATATATCTGAATACACATATTGACTACACATCACAACCTCATCACATATCCATCTCAGTAGGGTATCATGACTATTAAGGGCATCAACATTATACCCTTCTATTATGAAACATGACCCCCAACAAGTACCATCACCATGTATAGAAACCCAATATACTATTATATATAAATAACCATACCAATATTATAAAGGAGTGAAGGGATGAACAAGTAGTCTTCTATGCATTCCCTCACCAACTTCGATGTTGGGGAAAACACATAGACCCAAAACATTTGGGTGTTAATAAGGTTATCTGACTTCAGTGGGGTGTGTATAGAAATAAAAAGGAAAAATACATTATATATATCCAAAAATAATACAATCCCAAAGGGTTCACATCAAAATAATGATTCCACACCATCGCAACCACAAATCCACCATCACTAAGTGTTATCATCCCTAGAAATTTCTCCATCAGAAATGAACCCCACTTTCGATACAAAAACATCCAAAAAACGAATATCGATTCCCATTTATATAAGTTTTTTTACTATTTATATATTTACCATTTAAATTCATATTAAATTTATTTTGATGTTATATTATGAATTTTACAGGTTGTTATTTTACCACTGAGAGGGGGGTGAAATAGTGGTGATTTTTACAATTGTTATTTCCTTTGAAATTAACCTTTGTTGAACTATTAATATCTAATCCACTATTTTGATATATAAACATCTCCCAAAATAAATAAATAAAAATATCATAGGAAAAAAATATTTTTAAAAGGTTCGATCTTAATTGTTGGTGATATTTCGTTTGAGAATTTTAAATAAAAAAATATCATATTTTAACATCTTGAAGAAAATCAACGAACTGTTTCTTCATCAGAATCTGAATTTTTAATTTTGAAATATATGATGCTAAAATAGTATATGAAATAATAATTGTGTAAATAAAATAATTATTTTTATCAAATTTTTTCTACCACATACTATCTACACAAAATATTTCTACATCGTAAACTAATATCTTCACTACGAGCAAAAAATAATTTTCTCATAAAATTTACTTTTAACTTCAGTGATCTCTCTATATCTTCATTAAAATTGGAATAAACCAATTATTTATAGGTAAAAAAGTCACCAAATATTAATGAAGTTAACACATGATAATTCAAAAAACATGGTAATTAGTTTTCAGCAGTTCTATTGTACGAGACAATGAAAAATATATCTTCTATATCTATAGAATGTATTGGCCTGTGCATAAAATTTTAAAAAAGTTACCATATACTAATTTTTTCTGAAAACAGAATTCACCACATAGTATTTTATATGATTTTATTTTTCAAATAAAATAATTTCAACGTAGAAACTTATTCATCTGTATAGAATTTTTAGTCATCTTCACATAAAATTTTAATTCTTCTCTGTAAATAATTTTAATTCATCTCTGGAAATAATTTTATCAACCATACTATTGTATTTAATGTATATACTCACAATATATCTTCATAGAAACTTCATCCACAAATTATGGTGTCCATATATTCAACCAAAAATAGTATACACTAAAAAATCATCATTCCAGTAATGTAGTTTCCCGAGCACACTACCATTCCCAAGTAGAATTTAATTTTTTATGAGGCTCTATATAATTAAGCTCATATTCAAGGATATATTCACCAAAAAAATTTCTGTATATAAAAATGTTTATATGGCATCCAGTTTTCATTATAACTATTATGGAAAACTCAACTCATTCATCTACATACTATCTTCTCCTATTGAGGCTTTACCATATAGCATTCTCCACGTACCATATAGAAGTTTTAATACTATAATTATTTTAAATGTACTATTTTTTATAGTATTCATAACATAATAGGAATACTAAAGTGATCAAATAATTTTTAGGATTTTTTATAATTCATAGTTAATTGTATTTCAAACTCCAATCATGCTGGGATGATCTCGCTTAGTGGCTGAGCTTCATTCCAGTTTCATAGTATGGAAACTTTTGTTTGTGAAGGTCTTATACATTGAATAAAGAAGATGATATTTTAGATTGATCAAATAGTCAACATTCAAGCAATCAATTAGATTGGATGAGTAAAATTTTATGCGTATCATTTAATGTGGGTGAACATTTCCGGCAAAGTAGTTTGTGCAGTTACCCAGTCAGGATTGAAGTATCATTAAGATAGGGAGGTGGTGAATCAGTGATATCTTTATCTATTATGCTTCCCTTTTTGAAACAACCTGTCCCTGCTGTTAAAGTGTTTTTCCTTACTAAACACACAGAACCACCGAAATACAATTTTTACAAGGTTCCCTAATCAATAAGAGTAGCTACATCCCTGGTATGGTACATAAACAATAAAGTACCACACAACCCACTAGAAAAAATCTTTTATGTGGAATACAATTTTTAGGATATACCCTTACAATCATGTATAACTTGGAAAACAATACATAAGTGTGTGTGCACCCTCTTAGCACAAATAGGAAATTACAATATTTTAGTGCTTCTTTATAATTGAACAGGTGTATTCTCTGAAATAAAAATCTTCACATTCCTACCCAGAAGTTGGTAGGAACTATCATACACAAAACTGAGTACGTTCGGGGAAACCAAATCTTTTGATAACCCTTATAGGTGTCTTGCGCAAAACCTTTATTCCAGACGCACATGATTTGAATTGTTTCACGAAACACCTCTTGCGTGAAACTTCAATCTTGCGCACAATGCCCTTCTTGCAAAAAAATCTATTTCTTTCTCACATTACCTTTTAATTAAAATTATTTCTCAACTCAGAGATCAGGAATTATGTAAGTGTCGAGCTTAAAAAAATTTAGGGAGTTACCTCTTATTTATTGACATAGTTGACCCCTGTGCGCAAAAACCATGATTTGTCGTGCAAGATCCTGATGTGTCGTGCAAAACCCCTTTTGATGTTGCATTGGGAGCATAAGCCTCTTTTCTGCAAACCTCATCTTTTGTGAACTTCTTGAATATTTCACACACTTCATTCATTTGGTTTTTTTTGAAGTTTTAACCTCTAATAATTCCTTGCATGCAACATTCCAAAATGCCTTCAATCTTGCTTGCAAAAACCAATATTTTGTGCAAGCCTCTCCTTTTCCAGATCTTGATGTTCATATAATGGAACTCCACTTGTGTGAAACATACCAATATATACTCAAACTTTTTCATGTCAACCTTTGGCAAAATTACATTTCTCAATCTAATGATTTTCAGCCCCAAAAATTTGGAAAACACTAGGAAACGACGCCACCAAAAAATAAGTTTCAGGAAGAACACCAATGACACTTCATTATAATATAGAATATTTAATAAAAAACTACTTTCATCACGAACCATATCTATCGTGATTTATAGTCTTTGATCTAACATCTTTAGCATCTTCATATTATCACCGGGAAGTATTGTAACTTCCCTATCTTCCAGCAGCAACATTCTTTCCAATAAAAATTGAATATTACTGGCCTAATCTTTTCTTCCCCCTTTTTAATAAGGCTTACATCACAAGTTATCCTAACACATGATATTTGTGAAATACAAATAATACAACAATCATATAATTTTCTAGTCCATTACAAAGTGAATTGATTAATCATCTTTGAAAACAAAAGAAAACACTCTATAACAGAAAACTCTTCTTACTTCCTTCTCCATCCAACTTAGTCCCAACAGTTTGTCCCACATCAAAAAATCAAAGAGGATTAACTCCTTCTTATAAGATAATCAGATACCAATACTCCTTTAAGATGATTACCGAGTACCAACATCTATCTTCACTACACATACCACCAAGACTTTGACTCATAGGCTACTGGACCAACTACTGCATGACTTTGGGATTGTTCTCTCTGAGCCCTAGGCATGGACCCACTAACATATTTCGAGACCATTATAAATGGGGGTGCTCCCATGGGCCTATGATAGACCCCCTTAAACCATAGCTACCATATGACCTCCCTATTATGATTTCCCATGGGGTATGACCCCTTGGCCCCCTAATTATGGGTAAGGGCTAGACATGGGGGCTTGATTTTTTGGATTATATTTTTTAAAACACCTATTTAAGTGTAAATACCACCTCATATAACCATTATATAATCTAAAAAATATATGAAAACTAAAAAAATATTCCTCTTCTGAATAAAAAATGATGTAATTATGGATTTCATCTTTATCTTGTAGGATTGAGTGTCGTTACTATCATAGGTCTTGGAACTGAAAATCACTTAAAACAATTTCATAGTTTTCAAGGATATTTTCTCAAGCATGAAATACAATTACATTATATGAATCAATAAAATATCTCATAACAACACCAATTCATACAAAACTAACAAAACATACATTGATACAAACTTGACAATAAATAAAATACATATGTTCGAAAATATCCCCCTTTGTATTTTATTATCAGTATCTCTTTAAATAAAAGTCAAAATGTGTGTTTCATATTTACCCCCTTAATGATAATAAAATGAAAAGGGTAAGTGGGGTCTTCTTAACTCATATTTATTCTAGAAAACCTTTTCTATTATTTTCTTAAAAGACTGAATGAAATTACATGAAACATTGAGGGGATTATTTTTTTGACACGTCAAAATCTAGGTTGGTATACCTGGTGTAGAAAACAAGAGATATATAACCAAGGGTATCTATTATTTCAATTAAATAATCAAGTATGTGAAATAATGCTTAGAAAGTCTCAAATGAAATTAAAATCCTACACACACTTTATCAAAAACATCATAATGTCCAAGTGAACAAGAATAATCCCCTCATTTTCTCAAAATTTCATTAATAAAGATCTCCCCTTAAATAAATACAATTTAGAATGAGAGATGAGACTGTTAATGGTTTAATAAAACCACATGAAGAATCCTCCACACGATATACATAATCTTTCATCATCATGTAATTAAATGAAACCCCTGATGAACAACACTTATCCTTTAATTCCATGCAATGTAAGAACAATATACATAAAATAACATGGAATAAGAAGATACCTCTTGATATTATTCAAGTGAGAGGAGAATGATGAACATTAAGTAATATCCTTAACTCAACAAACCACTTTTTGTCATCATTGGGGTGAAAATATCTACAACTTTATATTTAGTAAATATGTATTCTATGTTGAAATCTCTACCTTCCACATTTTCATTGATAAAATAATATATGATATTAATATTATTGGATATTAAATATTGAACTAGATTTTTAGACAACCTGATAGAACATTGATTAATTCATGAAATTATTAGTGGTATATCAATATTTATTTTCAAATCTACCAATATAACTTATATCCAAAATATTTGAGTGCCATCATTTGTTGCTAAAACATATTCAGTCTCATCCATGATCAGTGTTACATAGTTCTTCTTATTTTTATACCAACTGACACATCCTTCTCCTAGAAAGAATATTCCACATGAATTTGATCTTATGTCTATACAATCAACTTATCAATTAGTATCTTTAAAGCCCAAATGTTTTAAATCTACACTATGTATCTATATAATCCTATAGTTAAGTGTTACTTTCACATATCTAATATTTTTTTAGTATCAAAAAAGTGAGACTCCTTATGGTCACTATGAAATTGGGCACAAAGAGTCACTGTATAAGTTATATTGGTTCTCAATGCTATTAGATAATTTAGAATTCCAATGATTCTTTGGATTTCTTTATGATAAATTCTGTTTTTAAATTTATATTTGTGAAATTTTGTTTTAAATAAAACAGGAAATGAAATTTATTTTTCATTTTACATTCCAAAATTTTTAATCATTTACCTAGAATATGTTTCCTATGATATAAATATAGAATTTGGTTTTTACTAAATATAAAATCCTAGAAAGTATGTCATCTGGCCAAGCATGGACATCACAAAATTTACTTTCATTTACATTGAAAAATATTAACATAGACATTTCTTGTCCATATAAAAATCGTTTCATCCACATATACAATGATTATGAGAGTACCATTGGAAATTTCTCTCCTAAAATGTTACTATCAGCTTTAACTTTATTAAACATCTTATATCTTAAAAATTATTCCAATTTAGATTACTAGGATCTAAGAGCCTATTTCAAACCATACAAATATTTCCACAATCTTTATACCATTATATCATTATTTTCCAAGATAAAACCATCAGGTTGTTTAATATAGAATTCTTTCTCAAGATCACCATTTAGAAAGGAATATTTCAAATCTAGTTGATAAAATTTAAAAATTTTATGTTCTTATAGTTGCAAGAAAATTCTAATGGTTAAAAATTTTCATCAATTTAAATTTCATTCATTTGAGAATATCCTTTTCAAACCACACAATCTTATTTTCTCTATACATAATCATTCTCATACAGCTTATTTCTGAAAATCCACTTGGTGCCAATTTTTTTATGTTTAGGTATTGATACAAGATCCCAAGTGAAGTTATTCTCAATATGATAAAGTTACCCATTAATATATTATATCTATTCCTCATTATAAACAACTTCATCCACTATTTGAGGTTTAATTTGAGAAATAAGTGTAGCGTGATCATCAATTCTAAATATTCTTCTTGTTTGAAGTAGAGCATGTTGATTACTGATGATATTTTTAGTCTCAAAATGTTTATTCAATTTTTGTAAAATTTTATAAAATTTCCTTTCGATTTATCTTTAGCACCAGTATGTTCAGAATAAATATCAAGAATTTTTGTCCATTTATCAGTAACTTCATAATTCTTACATTCCATTTTCATACCATTTTCTACAAAATCTTATAAATATGTATCAGTCAATATATATAGTTATTTCATATTTTCAACAATTTTGACATAATTATAGTTAAATAAAATTTTCATTCATTTTTTTTCAACATATTCATCCACTACCATTAGATTGGTGGCCCATGAAAATTTCTTCCTTTAAATTTAATTAAAAGATATCAATATTAATGTTCTTGATCTTTACATTTAAAGGGATTCCTAAATCTCTGAAGTATTTAACAGTTGAATTTTTCATGTACCATAATTCATATGAATAATTTTTGTTTTTGGTCTCAGGAGACACCTATTATGCATGTGTATGGTAGTACGAAAAGATTCTGTCCTGATTTTTTTTGATATATTGTGTTTAGATAACATAGTTGTTCCCGTCGCTACTATGATTCTATTCATTCCTTCAGCTATCCCATTTTTTTGTGGATTATATAGTGTTATATAATAATTAATCATTTCATTATTGTAATATATCATTAAAAATAATCACAAATAAAATCCTTATAATTATCGAATTTCATTTTCTTGTTATGGTGGCCCATATCATTCTCATCTTACCTTCTGAAAATTTTGACCATTTTAATTTCCTCTGAATTTTGTTTAATAAACATGAAATTATTAAATTGAGTAAAATAATAAATAAATATAATGAATTAAATGTCAAATATAGTATAATTTTGTCTCATTAGACCACATAAGTCTGTATAAATAAATTCAAGGGGCCCAGAAGAGAGAATATCCACCCCTTTGTTTGAATTTTGACCCAATTTCCCTTTTTAATAGGTTTCAATGATTTCATCCATTTCTCTATTTATCTTGGAAAAATCTCTCATAATATCATGTTTCAATATTTTAATTATACTCCTTCAAACATGATGGAAAATACATATATTCCATTGGATGTTTTCATCTTTGGTACACAAGTAACTAGAATGGAAAAAATCACCAATCTGAAATAGATTACCAATAACTATTGTTCATTGAGTGATAATTATTTATAATTACATGCTTACATTGAAAATAACTCTCCTTTTATCATAATAGATCACCTTGGTTCATGTGTCATACCTGTTAGAGATATATTATACTAGAATAAATATTATTTGTGTTCAAACACTCCATAACACTAAAAATGACCTATGAACCATGATATTTCAAATTGATCGTAGCCCTCTATTGATTTTTTTGTTTTATTTCCATATAATAAGATTGTATTTTATATGAGGAAAAAATATTTGTAGAGAGTTTCTTTCTTCATTTGAATTATAAGATGACATCTCACTAGTTTTCATTCTCCATACTAGTCCAGAATTTATATTTGGAACAGTTTGTGATGATTCTACCTTGACCTCAACATCCTGGATGAAATATTTGCTAATATTTTTTAAGATATTCTTTGATTCAAGACATTTATATTGAGTTTTAGACTATTATATTTCTTTGAGAGATTTTTTATTCAAGTTCCATTACTATATTTTCAATTTCATCAACTTTTAGTTTATTTATTTTGATATATTCAATATAAATAGTCTCTTTCTTTGAAAATTCTTCTTTTTCCACATTTATCTTTTCCTTTTCTTCCAAAAAAAACAACTTTTCCTTCTTGGAATTTGTGTTTCTCTATATATAGGATTCTGATTCATTATTCAATATGTTCTATGGCTATGTTAAATCACTATAATCATCTTCACGTATAGAGGTGTCAAACTATTTTTCCATATGATCCATGAAGTTATTTTCATCTTTTGATTAGCTAAATTAGGAGGAGTTATCTTCATACTCCTTACCCATCAAAACTTATCTTTTAATTTTAAATAATTTATTATTTCTTCCATCAAAATTGTTTGCACGCTTTGAGCTCTTACCATATTTTTTGTGTGGTTTCTCATCATTTATCTTAGGTTCCACATAATTCTTTTTAGGAAAATTTATAGCACAATGAAAAATGTCATTACAGTTGTATCACCTTGGAACTGGTGCTGCACAGTTTTGTGCGTGACGCTGGCTGGCTGTTCGTGGGAGGAGCGGTGATTGCGGTGCTGTTTGAAATTTTTGAATTTTGAAATATGTATGGTGAAATTTTCTTTTCGAAGGTCGTGTGTGATGATGCGGCTGTGTTTCTGTATGGTTACCGCTCTTCCTAAAAGTGTATTTTTAATAAAATAAAAAATGAATTTGGTGGTGGTTATCAAATTCACCTGATTCTAACATTTTAACATCTTTGATTTGGATCATTCTTGTGGCCAAAAAATCCATCTCATATTTGATCTTCTTCATGATGACTGAAATATTTTTCATTTCATATAAAATGAGTATTTTATGTAATTATTAAATAATAATATCATATCTATCTTGAAATGATAGAACATTAGGACCAAACCTTTCAAGAAATTTTCTTATCAGTTTTTTGAAAATAGTTGAATCATCGACGTTTTAACCAAAACTAGGAATATTACTGACAATTTCATTTATTCTTATGAAGTAGTCATCAAAATTATCTTCTTCACCCAAATTCATATCATTCAATTTATCCTATAAATTTTAATTTGGATCCCTTGACTATCAAATTTACTTAGTAACTACTTTCAAATTTATCCCAAATTTCCATCGAATTTTTGAGTCCCATAGACTTTGTGTAAAATATTTACAAAAGAGACATCAAAATTGAATTTTGAGCTTTCCCATAACTTTCCATATTTATATTATTAGTAAAATTAAAAATATAATATTTAGAGATGGGTGGTAATCCAATAATAACTGAATCATTAACTTCAAGTCCAAGAGATAGAAGACAGGGAAACATACTATTTTTCTAAATATGATATTTCTTTCCATTGAAAGTAGAAACACCCATACTATTAAAAGAATTAAGATTATCCATCATCATATCCTAGTTAATAATTATAGTTTTAACCTACCTATGATAATAATTTATGTTCCTAGGTAGTAATAATACAACTTAGAGGGGGGGGGGGGTTGAATCTGTGGTGATTTTTATAACTTTTTATTCTTTTGAAATTAACCTTTGCTGACCTGTTAGGATTTGATCCACTCTTATTATAGATCAATATCTCCAGAAATAATTAAAAATAAATATAAAATGAACACAATATTTTTAAAATTGTCAGTATAAATGTGAGCATACTTCTTTTTATGATGGGTTAGGCTTCAAAATCACATATTCTCTACTATAATCACAAGAGGTTACAACATGCATTTCTTCACTAGAATAGAGTCCCACTATTCTTTCCAGAGTCCCACTAGAACAAACTTTTGACACATACTATTACAAAGATGATTACAAGAAACAAAATAAGGATCACTTATATTTTTTATTCTTATATAATAATTGTTTAAGGTATTTCTTTTGATCTTTATAGATAAATGAAACAACATATGCTCAATTTCTGAAGAACATTACTGAAGTGGTTCTTCCTCAATATTTAATTTTTTACTTCTTAAATATACTTCTCTCAAATAGTATGAAACATTATCATTTTTTATATAAAATAATTATCACATAGAACATATATGATGTTATATACTATATACACTAACTTTCACTTCTTCACGAACTGATATATGCCCTAGGAGAGAAAATAAATTTTCTAATATAATTTTCCCTACACTTAAAAACTATCTATATATCTTCTTTAATTTGGTAATAAAACCATTATTTATATGAAAAATCACCATTGGTTAAAGTAGTTGACACATGATAATTTTGAAAACAAGTAAGTAGTTTAAAGTAGTTCCATTTTAGGTGACACTAAAAAATATTTCATCTCTATCCACAGAATGAACTGGCCTCTACATAACATTAAAAAAGTGACTGCATACGTTTTTCATTTATAGACTGAAATCAACATATATAATTTGATACTATTTTCCCTTTATTATAAAATAATTTTTTTTATAAAAACTAGTTTATTAGCATTGAATATTTATTCAACTAGACATAACATTTTAATTATTCTCTGCAAATCATTTTAATTTATCTTTATAAATTGTTTTTTAAACCATCCTCACATACTGCATGCATATTTTTATAGTATATCTACATAGTAACTTAATCTTAAGATCACGGTGTCTACAAACTCTACCATAAATAGTATACTCCTCAAACACATCATTAATGTATGAAGTTTCCAGAGCACACTTCCATTGCCGCATAATATTTTATTTTCGAAAAATATTTTTGTAATTAAGATCATCTATAAGAAATTATTACTTATATTTTTTTCATTGAAATAGGTTCACATGGAATCTAGATCACATGATAAATCTCACTAAAAACTCAAATGGTTCATCCACATACTCTCTTCTCATATAGGGGCTTTACCTCATAGCATTGTACACATACTGTATCCAATTTCAAATACTATAATAAACATCCAAGAACTATTTTCAATAGTTAACATAACAACATTAGAATACTAAAAGTTACAAATAATTCTTTATCTCTATGTTAATTCATACTTATCAACATTTAAAACTCCTACCATTCTGGGATGATCTTGCATGGATACCGGTCTCCTTTATTGAGGATCTATTTGAAAAAAACTATTTGCGAAGGGATCATACATGGGAGGAAGGAAACGATCTCCAAAATTTATTAAAAATTTCATATTCAAGTGATCAATCAGATTGTATGGGTGATATTTTATGTGTATCATTTAATATCGGTGAACAATACCTACAAAGTGGCTTGTCCTAAATTAAAAACTCAGAGCGACTTCACTCTAATTTATAATCTAATCAGTGACCACTTCTCCTTTGATCTAGATATTGGGGATCACCAATGGTCTTCACTATACACACCACTTGGGATTTGACATTTGGGATACTAGACCGGCCTTTGGTGCCTCCGGGAATGCACTCTGTGGGCCCTACTCAAGGGCCCACCAACATATCTCGAGCCCCTTATACATGGGGTGCTCCTATGAGACTATTAACGAAAAAATTATACCTTAGAAACCATATAACCTCCCTATAAGTCTCTCCTATGGGGTTTGAACCATTGACCCCCCTAAGTATGGTTGAGGGAAGCCATGGGAGATTGTTTGGATGGCTTCAATTTTTTTGGAAACAGAAATCTAGGTGTAAATACCATCTCATGTAACCATAAAAAATCCTCAAATAATATTCTAACTCAACAAATATTTATCTTCTTAATACAAAGTGATGTATGAATGGAATTACTATTCACCTTGTAGTAAAAAGTGTCATTATTGACACCAGTCTTGGATATTAAGATCGCTTCAAACAATCATCATATTTTTTCAATGATAACTTTCCATGCCTAACATCCAATGCCATAGAATCCAAAAAATTTCTTTTGGAATCACCAATTCATCCAAACTCACCAAACACATATAAAAAAACCTTACAAAAATTAAACACTAAGGTTCAACATATTTCATATTTAGTTAAAAACCATTTTAACCATTACCCACATTTAAATCCATCCCTTATCCATCCATTTCAAGAATTATGATTTTAGTTATATACCACGGCTCATTAGAATATATCCCACACCAATTTAATGTGTTCATTAATAGAGATCACATTACACTATTATAAAAAAAACTATAAAAAACCCACAATAATCAACTAAACACCCAAAAACATCCAGTCATAGGGTCCAACAATGCCCACAAAATCCACTCAACAATTCCTCTTCCACAAAACTCACCTTATAATCATTAATCCTTAACAACCCTATCCCCTATTTCTATCTTTGGAAAGGAAGATCTTTCCCCACTACACAATAAAACCCAACTCAAATAAGACACAAAAAATTACCACTAAATACCACACAATTGCTACATCATGACATAGATAACTAGTATAAAATAATACCAAATTTTAGAAATAAAACACATACACACTTCCCTTTCACATAATAAAATTTACATAAAATTCAAATTCTAGATAACTAGTTCATTACCATCATTACATTATTAACCCTTTAAGAAAGGGTGATTCTAGAAATTCAATCACAACTATAGAACATATACATATCTCCACAGTAAAATATTTTTAGCAGAAAATATGGAATTTATCATTCATATAAGGAAAATCATGGGAATATGTAAAAACATGTGATCACCCATTTACCTTAAATATCATTTATTCTTACTCATTATCTTCATAAAACCAATCCATATCATCAACCCAATGAAAAAAAATCATGAACCTTCCATAATTCAAACATAAATAAAGGAGAGTTCTCAAATATCCTACCTTAATAGAAGATTAACCAACCACTTTTTAATATGAAAGGGAGGAATAGATACCCAAAATGCCCCAAACACACAAATGAAACCCCAAAAACCTATAAAACATAAATTAACATAAAAAAACTCAGAGACACAAAAACCAATTCAAAACCATTGTGGCATCCTTCCTCGAATGAAGAAATTAGAGAAAATACTAAAAAGAAAAGAAGGAACTCACCTAAGATCACCCCCAGTTGATCTCATGAGGCCAACGGATAAATAAAACTAAAGGAAATTCAAATACCCCATAGGATTCTTCTCTGATCATCTAATTATAGAGATAAATTTAGAAAAATTAAAAGAATATAAAGGGATAAGTGAATTTATACTAATAATTATAAATTAATGCATCATTATGTGACATACGATGGTTATAATATGATGGTGATAATTTCACAGGATGCATTGTGAATTACTCTATGCATCCCACATTCAAAGATCAGTAAAAAATTTAATCTGATACAACTGATGAAGGGTTACATGTTGAACAAATCGCCATGATATAACACCTCCCAAAATTGAAGCAATTAAATCAGCCTCAAGGTCCTCATGCTATAGAAGAAATAGCCACATTGTGACATCCAACTGACACAACCTTGTATGGTAGACCCCATTAATTCAAGATATAATTGAATCATCTACACCGTGAAACAAAAAAGTTGGTAATGGTAATACTATAAGATTCATCCAAATTCTACAAGAGTTATTATAATTTATCAAGACTCCCCTTCCTTTTCTAAAAAATACCTTAAATCCTCTCATGACTTGATAAACAATGAAACACAATGATGGAAAAACCAAAAACCCCACCCTCTAAGAAAGATGACCCTACATAGTGAAACAACCATGCCCACACCAAAACCTACCTCTCCTTGATAAAATCATAGAACAACCTTCACTTTACTTCCTCTAATATTTTCTTGATACATATAACTCATGAATCATATAAATTAATGGGAAAAAAGGTATGGGACATCACATTATTAGACTATAAAATGTTTATCATCCTTTAGAATGATAACCAAGACACAAGAAAAATGGAAACCACCCCGATAAGACACAACCTATAAAATACATCTCAAACAATGATAATTCTATTACCCAAGTACAAAAAAAAACCAAAAAATGATATATCCATAAATTATCATCCCATTATATTTATAAAAAAATTATAAATCTTATTAAAAAAGTCTCAAAATATCATGAGATACTAAGAATAATTCTCCAAATCATACTCCCATGTCCATTACTCCAAGCCAACTTATGTAAGAGACTGTGTTTTTTAAGATAAGAAAATTGAGAATAAATTTGGTTTTTTCTTAAAAAATATTATAAGGGGTAAAATGGTCATTTATCACTATAATATGAGCTCAGATAACTTTTTTAATTGTTATGTTGGTCCTGGAATAGGGTGTTTACCCTATGACATGATTTTGGTGTGATTTTGAACCATTCAAATTTTTGTGGAATAATTAATATTTAATATATATTCAATTAAACATTAATTTATTCAGACATATTTGTTCAACCATATATTTTTAAAATAGTGTTAGATTGAGATTCTATCACAACTGTTTAGTTCAGAATGATTTTTTCCTAGGTACGACATAAACTCATTTTGGGTATCACTGTCAGGCCAGAGCCCATTTTTATTTAATTTTTTTTCATTTTATTTTCTTTTTTTTTTACATTTATTTTTCTTATTTTATATTATTCCCCCCCCTTGAATTCTCATGTAAAACCTATTGGTTTCCCCTTCACGTGAATGATATAAAAAAATGGAGAGAGAGAGAGAGATAAATAGGGTTAGGAAGGGAGGTGATACCATAGAGCTCGAGAAGAGCAATATCATCATTGGGTATTTGTGGATCGTGAATATAGGTGAAACTTCTGAATATTCTTCACAAAGGTAAGATATTTTTTTATTTTTTTTATCTATATACACTTATATTTACTTATTTGTAGTTTCAAGGCCCTATTTTGACTACTTAGGGCCCCGTATGGGTTGATCCTATAGGGGGGGGATAATGTTTTTGGCTGATCAGGTTTATCATTCAGAAATCCTAATTACTTGGTGTGTAGTTCAGGAACACATACTATGTGTTATTTTCAGTATAAGAATATAATATTTTTATAAGTACACACCATGTACAATTTGTACATGTTGCACACTGGTACTTGGCCATATAGCTGAGTACCTAGTCAAAAAGCCCATGTAGGGGTACATGGCCACGTAAAGTACACTAATAGACCCTAAGAAGGATGTATTCCATGTAGAAGTAAATGTCCAAGAGGAACATATAGACATTTCATTGATGTTATATAGGGAGGTACCCCATTTAGGGTATATTCTCTGTGCATGGTATACATTTCATGAACATGGGATTTACACGCCACGTATGGATGAAGTACACACACATGTGGGGATTCATGGGTACACACCATGTACTAGGGTATACATGTTGTGTACTAATCCTTTGATAACTTTTTGATGGAATTTCATATCTTTACACCCTGGAGATAGAATACGACACATTATTAGTATATATTGAGTGTTTTTATGCATTGATTGTGATGGTGGATCCCATGGGTGTTATTAGAGGACTTCTAATTGGTGATTAGGGGTGAATAATAAATAATGGCGAGGTTCCACCTCCAATAATTGGATTCAGTTTTCCCTAGAGAGTTTGATAAAATAGTTTGGTGTTCTCAGCAAGCTAGAGTGAGACCCCTGATTTGAGGTGGGCTATGATCCATATATCTATTATTATGTTAAAATAATTTTCCTTTTATTCTAAGAGGCTATCATATCTTTTTACCCAGAGGATCCTGTGTGGGATACCTCTACCTTACTACTATTATTCAGAGTCACCTATGGGATGGATTCACATACATGCTAACTAAGAGAGTCTCTTTAAGAATCCATCTACTTATTTACTATTTCCAATGATCCCATGTAAGATTCATATGATTATATACAATATTATTTTGGGCCCTATGTAGGAATTATCTTCATATGTACAATCTCTTTAGGATCCCATGTAGGATTCCTCTTCTATGTCTTAACTTAGGGGACCCAGTGAGTTCCCTAGAAATTGAACAATCCTGAGCTAGTTCATTACATGTTTGGGAAGAGGTTGTAGTAAGTGAAACCTTAGAAACCATAGAAAACATATAATCCCATGATGACGAGGCAATAGTTATGGGAATATGCATTTGATCATCCTTACTATTTTATTTATATATTCACATCATTAATATTGATTCATATTTGATTTCCATAGGTTTTTATTGGTTTTTGTTCAATGGGATCAACATGATGGGGTGTTTTGTTAGGGTTCCTTAACATACATTTGGGGACCACAATTATATGAATTTTTATTTTATTTTCATATTATTGGGTTTCCCAAACATACTTCATGGGACCCAGATGATGCGACATTTATATTAACTATTATTTTATCACAATACCCATAAATACGTCCTAGGGTCTTCCTTTTGATCCTTTTTATTGTTTTTTATATTATTGGGGTTCTTATATGTAATTATTGGGATCCGTCTTGTGATATATTCTCAATGATTGTTACGCTCTCCCAAGTGATGGGTTTTATTACAGTCCTCCTAATCAATTACTTTACTATGGTGTTGGATATGGCCCTCAACATCATTGATGCACTATTGGATGGTTGTGATCTCCTGAGAGATTCCTAGGATTCTCCCTAGGGTATATTAGACATACTATCACATTACAGGACTTGACATACTTGACTAGGAGTGGGATATTGAGCAATTTTTTAAATAGATACTGAGAATATACTTAGATCCATAGAGAATTCCTTACAGATTATGTAGAGGTCATCCCCATTAGGGATTATATGAGTAGGTATGTTGTGATCACCTATGAACTAAGACCGAGGGATCATAAATTAGACAGTATTTACATGGATGGAGTGGTATAGAATCTATCTCAAAGACCATTTACTGGATGTTAAGGTATTACCCGAAATACTTTTTATAGTGATTGATGGTGAGTAAGGGGGATACTAGGGTTAGGACATGTATCACCCTCTGGTGATGTAGCTAGGTTATATACATTTCCGGCACTAGAAAAAGTAGGTATCACTGATTGGGATTACAAAACTAGGGATTGTTATAATAATAAATGGATTGAGTGGTACAACATTCATCTCAATGACCTTTTCATAGGATATACAGATGATCAGGATTATAGAAACATGGATTAATAGTTTTTACTATGTTATTTTTTAACTTACTCATATATATATGTATATATATATATATATTTATGGGAATATATGTACATATGTAAATATATATATATATATTTATATATGATTTAACATTTTCTAATTGATTGGGTTCATGGACCCAGGGATCGACTATGGTTTCAATTTATTTATTTTATTTATCTTCTCAACTATGTCTTAGCTTGGATTAGCATATTCCATAAGAGTAAAAACCTAATTCTTTATTGAGGTATGAATATTTTACTTTCTATAATAATTTTTTTAATTTTTTTAATCGCCTAATGTGTATACCTTTGAGGTCATGGGGGAATAAAAGGGTTTCCAGGGCTTCTTTAGATCCCATTACCTAACATTTTTGGTAAATGCAGCACATGTGACATGGTTAGTAGAAATCATGCGGGGTAGGTCCCATGGTTTCTACTAACCATGGGAGGCTGGACAATGGGGTTTTAAAAGACACACACATTGAGGAAACTATATGGATGGAGGTTCAAACCCATGTGGGAGCCCCTGTATTTTTTGAAATATATTTTTCCACATTTTTTGCGTGGTCAGTAAAACTATGCATATTAACCATGTAGGTTCCCCCTTAGCACAACAGACGGTGTGCATTTGGCACACAGTTTTTCCAAACATGCAACTAAACCATGAGAAATAGGAAATTTTGGTGAAATGATCACATTTTCATTAAAATAAATTTAAAACATAAAATCCCTTACCATTATCCTTTGTTGGAAAATAAAACCGTGGATAGATCCCTTGGAAGCCAAATTATAGGATTTTTTATGGTTTTATAGTCCAAGAATAGAATTGAGAGCTGTTTTTCTCATTAAATCTGCACTGGTGAGTACTCAATTCCTTTGGTGTCATCATTCTTTTGTCTTGGAATTCGCTTCACTATTTAAGTGTAAGATATTATTCCTTATTTTCAATGTTTTTTCTATTATTCATTTTTTATCCCGGTCACAGTCTAATCTGGACCTGATACTATACAGGAACTCTACTACAGACCTATGTTTGTTGGTATCATGCTTTTACCTTAATGTTCAGGTGTTTATATATATTCCATTGTTCCATGAAATAGATTTTATGGGAAACACCTTTGAAATAAAATTTAATCCTTGATTAAAATAAATAAGTATGACCTATGTAATTAATGAGACCATTTGATAAATGTTGAAAGATTATGAACCTTGAATTGGAACCTCCACATGGATGCGTTGTTAAATTAATTGTTCCTCCATGGGTGTAGTATGAACTTTACTACCCTTTTAATTGTGTCATTTACCCCTAGCTATGGGATGTTAAATGATGAATTAACTTTTAAATTGAAATTATTATTTGAATTGATAAAATTATTGGAACAGAAGACCATGTACCTAGTATATGGCCATGTAATTGGTTTCTTAAGCATAAGTTTCATCTTATATTGATTTACCAAATGATATAATTGATAGGATGATCCTTCTAATCTTATCCCATACTTGAGCCCCTTTCTTAGGAGAGTTAACATTGAAATGATCATGGTGATGAAATTTGAGATAATTAAATGATACTGATTGAATGTTTTTATCTTACATGGGTGACACATTTATTTATATATAAATTCCATGGATAGATTCATATGAATACTACCTTACATACACCTGAGTGACACTTGGAATCCCTAGTGGAATGCCAAGGATAGACTCAGGGGGCTGACTGGTATGTGCTCGTGTTATATTTGGACTCCTTATATAGATTACCAATGAGACACTTTGAGGGATGATTCTATATTCTCTAGGAGTGAGACATGGGATCCCTTAGTGAACCACCACAGATTAACTCAAATGGAAATGATGTTATACCACACATAGAGTGATACTGGTATTCCAGTGAGAAATACATAGGATGGGCATGTAGGGTTTTTGGTTAATGCTATGTAAGGTGATACCTATATTAGAGATATCTAATTAAAAGGATGGACTTATATTAATAATTTATCGATTAATTAAATGATTTATATGACATTTTTTCCAATAAAAAGCACAATATTTCATTCGGTTAAAGCCTTAAACCTTATTGATTGGCATGGTTAAGAAACTATTGATCATATATCATTATGGGGACACTGGGATAAATGTTTAGACCCATGAATTATTTATTTAAATGAGACATGACTAACTATTTATTCATAAACATGTGGATAAGGTCGAATAATGTATCATAGGGTAGGTTTCCATGCAAATACGAAACATTATTTTTTGTTTACTTTTAACACATTAAATATTCTATTTCAGCTTGAAAACTATGATTTTTTATATTAAATGAATGGATGGCATTAGAAATGAATGTTGGAATCTTATGAGAATTTTATATCATACCCTACTGAATATTCCTTGGTACCTAAGATTATTTCATGATCATATGTATGGACAAGTGAAAGCACACTGCTACTGGTTTTTGATTACTTCTTAAAAGTATGGTAGTATAGTATTGAGATGAGGCTCATGATGCTAGATAGGATATATTTTGTTATTTTTGGTATTTTCATACATGTATTGTGACATTTATTGTATACCAATTTTGGATTATTTGTTGACACATGACATGATCACCATTGTATATGAGATTCCTTCTTGCATTGATATATATATATATATGTCATTGGATGTTGTCTATTTTTGGATTGATTTACTTCTTTCCCTATTGATTCAATTTTTCTACCATTATGTTACAATCTAAAAAGAGAGTATATTAACCCCACATACACACAATAGGACAACAATTCAAGTCAGAAGCCTCTGTCATTTAGAGAGATACACTTGAGGCCAAGTAGCCAATCACACTCGGGGCACCGTTCAATGGCATCTGGGTCTGAGAAATTAAAAAGTGGTATCGAAGGTGGTTACTTTCTAGTAAGATTTACTATTTTGGGATAATAGAAAGGGATATTATAGAATAGTAATTTTCTAATGAGATGTTCCTAGGTGTAGCTAACCCATGTATAGAAAAAATCAAATTTCCTCTGATTAAAATTGTTGTTTAATGGATTTTAGCTATTATAGTTGTTTTGATTCCACCATTTGGTGATGAAATTAAATTTTTATATTATCCTTGATATGATTCTGGGTTCTATTTTGTTGAAACCTAATGGTATGAGGGTATTCCATATCATACATCATTTTATACCCTCTAATTGATTCACATTCCATGCATTATTATATTCCATATAGGATGAATTTATTATATTCATGATGTTGATATAGGTTTTGTGATAGATTTATATGTTGTTTTATATATATTTGGTGAAGGAAACCAAAAAAAATGGTTGGTACTTATAGTTCCTTCCATAACCTAAGAATTTGTTTTCTGATCAGGCTATAACAAAAACCCCAAGCTGTAAAATATAGCTTGGTGAGTCATGAAAAAAGAGCCACACAGACTAGAACATGTTATGATGTAGAATATGTGAATATCATATTTTGGTTCATCAAGAGTATGGGGCCTTATGGATTGGAATTTTTTGAAATTTTTTTAACCATTTAGTAATGAATTATGTTATAACAAAAATTGAATTTTTTATAGAAGGGAATTGGACCTAGATTGGACCTTAGAAGTGGGAGGTAGGTAGTATCCTATGCTTTTTTATTCTCCATTTGTTTCCTAGACCTAACTCTAGGAGAAGATAGAAGGGTGTGATTTTTATATTGTAGGAATTGTACAAATCTTATTGTAATATATGCCCATTTAGAGGTCATTGATATCATTATTTTCTAAGGTATGCATTAGCAATTTTAAAGGCATGCCACCATAATGGCCTCTGGTCATACGATGGGAGGATAAAGACAACCATGCATTGGAGGTAATGGGCCATGGGTTACTAGTGTATCCTCCTATAGTGAAATCTACAACACTAGAGTTTTTACTAGACATATTGATGAGGTACATTTCTGAGAGACGTTTTCCTGATTTATGAATACTTTTTAGGGAGCACTGTAACTTGACTCGTTTATGGTGGAGCTGATGTGTGTGTTCCCACATTAGCATCCACCCATGTTTTCGGGGGATTGAGAACCACAAGCTGTGAATTCATGGATAGAGACTATGATATCTATCATTGAGCATCTCAAGACCCCAACTAAGAGGAGGATAAAGATCACTACTTATATGTTGAGTTATTTAAAAGATAGCATGATGTCTTTACTCAGAATTATAATCAGCTAAAGATTTCCTTGAGGGATCTTTATATGGAATTATATGATTAATTCTATCCCAAGTATTTGAGGCCTGATAGAGCCTGAGAGTTCATGCACATAGAGCTATGAACGTTTCTAGTTATGAATTATTCATCCCATTTTATGGAACCCCAATGCATCACACCTATTTTTATGGGTGACAAGTAATCTGAAGCCAAGAGATTTGAGGATGGTATCAGGTATGTAATCTGATTGCAGGTAAATGTATTTCAGATGACTATCATTTATGGAATAGTGAATCAAGCACTTATCATGGAGCATAACATGAGGGAGGATAGGGGTGAGATCCAGGGTGTTTCTTAACCTAGATCATGTACTACATTGAAAAAAGTAGGGAGAAACTTTTGTATCTTCCACATGTTGATATTAGAATCCAGAGATCACACTCAAGTATCCATGTGAGGTTCCACCAGTGCGATAAACAAGTACATATGAGACCATAGTGAAGAGGGACCCAATGGAGTTTCGATCATGCGGTAATAGAGGTTATCTATATAATTTTTGTTTAAATTTCACTAAAAAAATCCAATGAGAGATGGTATTAACTGACTCTATATATAGGAGCGGGGTCAACAAATTCTCATTAGATTGGGATATAGAGTACATCTGGTTAATCTGGTTTAGGCAGTGGTTACGTCTATGGTTTTTTTACCTTTGTTTTGTAGCTACAATAGAGTGGATTTTCTCATGGTAGCCAGGTCGTATCTCAGGGTCTCATATTAGGATAGATAAACACTATGAAACTAACCCATGAGGAGCATAGTTCTATAACTTCTACTATGAGAGGTATTATTCTATTAGTATATAATTTAGTATCTTCTCTTTTGGATACATGTGTTTCTAAAATATTTATATATTTTACCATTTTGTAGATCCTTGAGCTTAGTGTTTAGTGTTTTGTTGGATTTATGACACTTGATAATCCATTGGGAATTTGAGAGGTGGATGTACATCAGTGTTGGGAGTACCCCAATTAGATTGGTGGGTGTCAATTCATATGAAACCCTTCTTTCCTTGAGATGATAGGTTTTGGAATCATTATTAGGATGGTCTATTTAGTTCCCTTCCATCATTTCATTGATTTATATCACCAAATGGCGACCTTCACATAAGCACATGGTGGAGATATTATTCACAATGATGAATGGGTTGTCCTGAAGAGCCATGATAGACCTGAACATCATGGGATAGGTGCGATGACAACCTATATTGTGAGTTTATATATGAATGATTAGGGAACACATTATAAAAATATTCACCCAATGGTTGATAATTTTAGGGTTTTTTTATAAATGAACTTTCAATACTACCTCCAGTGTGATATGTTGACATATCTATCAAGATAGTGCCCAGAGATCCACCAATATCCATTCCTCCTTACTGGATGGATACTACTAAGATACCCGATCTCAAGAGGAAGCTATAAGATTTAGAGGAAAATGGTTTTAAATAACCCATTACTTATCCATGGTGTGCGTTAGAAACTTTTTGTGAAAAGTTTGACAATACACGTAGGATATATGTGAATTACCTAAAATTGAACCAACTGACTATTATGATCTTGTATCCTCTGTTGCAGATAGATGATTTCTTCAAGAATCTCTAAGAAGATCAGGTATTCTCAAAAATTGACATGATATTTTATTATCATCAGGTTTTATTTAGACCATAAAACATACATTAGAAAAATTTTCTCATTAGGTATGGTATATATAGTAGTTTTTTATGTCATTTGGTCTCATGAATGCACCAAAATCTTTCATTGAAATGAAGAACCAAGTTTCCATCCTCATATAGACTCACTTTTCATGGTATTTATGGAAGATATATTTGTGTATTCTCTCACTCAAAATGACCATTCCAATATCGTGATATCATATCGGATACAATGATAGAGCATCAATTATATGATAAGATCACTAAGTTCCACTTATAGATGGATCATATTCTCTTAATGGGTCACATTATCTCAGATAGAGGAGTATAAATTAACACAGATAAGGAAAGAGCTCTAGTTTCTTGAGAGCATCCTAAGAAGATATTTTAGATATGGAATTTATTGGGTCTATATGGATATTATAGGCATTTCATACATGACATCTCATGCCTCGCCACACCACTAATGGGATCGACTATGAAGCGTGTGAAATTTTTATGGTCAGATGCATGAAATTTACCCTTTCATGAGATTAAAGGGAAATTGACATCAACACTAATACCAATTTTTCCAGAACTTGGAAGAAGATACACTATGTATTATGATGCATCGGGAATCAGGACTAGAGTAGTTATGATGTAGGTGGATAAATTTGTTGTGTATGGGTATTAACAGTTTAAGACACATGAAAGTAATTACCGAACTCAGGATATCATGTTACCATTTGTTGTTCATGATTTTCATTGTTGGAGAAACTATTTACTCAGAGAGTGTTTTGTGGTGTACATGAACCAAAAAATCCTCAAATAAATCTTCAAATATCATGACTTAAATTTGAGTTAGTGAAGGTGGGATGAGTACCTATAGTCTTTTGACTTTGAGCTTGCATATATTCCTAGTAAAGGTAATAAAGTGGTTGATGCACTATGAAAGAGGAATTAGATTCATGTTGTTTTGGATTCTAATATTTATTGGAAGCTTATGTACATCTATTATAAGATGTAATTTGAGGTGCAGGATAGTCAGGGGCAGACCATTCTTTCTTCACTAGTTGTGACCTATACTCTTCTGAATGTGGTGAGAATGACACACCTCTCAGATTCTAAGGGCTTAGTCCTATAGGATTGTGTGGAAGGTGGGGAACCTCATCCATGTTAGAACATAAAAAAGGATTAAATTATATGTATACATGGTCACAAGTGGGTTTTTGAAAAAAATCTTGAGGAGATTATTTGAGACATTCAGGCTTCAGCTTGGGAAGTGAACCCCAACCTCACTAAGATGTGTCATTATATTCATTGAAAATACTAGTTTCCAAGTATAAAAAGTAATGTAAATGGTTTTTTCATATGGTGTTCCACCAGTTAGCAGATGAAGGAAGAACACCAACAACCATTCAAGATTCTATAATAGCTTCCAATTTCTGAGAGGAAATGGGATGTTGTTGTGATAGAATTTGTGACCAGGTTACAAAGGTCACCATGAGGCAATGATGAAATTTGGGTTAATATTGATACGATCACAATGTTTTATAATTTCCCTCCTATCAATGATACCCTTTTAATATATTATATTGAGAGGTTGTATATATGTGATATTGTATTACTTCATAGGTCCCTCATACTACCATTTTAAATAATAACACCCAGTTCATTTAACGGTTCATGAAAGAGTTACAGAGGGAATTGGGTATATAGTTTATTCTAAGAATAAAATACCACCAACTAATCGATGGATAGTTATAATGCATGATATTGGTCCTTCAAGATATTATGAAGGCATGCATATGGGATTTTTGGGGCTCTTGGAGGGGCACATACCCACGATTGATTTCTCTTACAAAAATATCTTCCAGGATACTATTCAAACAGTGCCTTATAAGGATTTGTATTTTAGGACATGCTGATCACCCCTATGTTGGTTAGAGGATGGAGAGGTAGAAAATACTGGACCCCATGTCATACATGAGACTATAGAGTAGGTTCAGTGGTTTTAGAAGCATATGGATACTGTAGAGTCTTGAAAAAGATCTTACTCTGATCACCATATATGAAATCTATAGTTCAAGATAGGGGACTGCGTCTTTTTTCATGGATCATCGAGGATGAGACATAGGAGGATTATGAGAGAGGGTATGCTTTCATCATGATTTGTTAGGTTGTTCAATATTATAGAAAGGGTTGGGATGATATCCTATCAGTTGTAGTTTACTCATAGGTACTAGGCCATGCACAACATATTCCATGTTTCCCAAGTAAATAGTTATAATCCCAACACATCTCATGATTTTCAGATTTAATAGGATGAGTTATAGGTATATTAATCCTTTGATGATCATCCAATTCATATTGTTGATTGTAGCATGGAAGTTCTGTGATGCCTATTAGTTCCTCTAGTTCAATTTTAATGGAATATCGACCATGAACATGATGATACTGTGGAGAAGGATGATGTTTTACAAGCAAAATTACATTATTTGATCATAGATGATTTTTCACCACCATTGGAAGGGAATTTTGGGGATGAATTTTTTTTAAGAGGGGATGTTTGTGATTGATTGGTTCTTTCTTGAGGTACACAATATGTTACTTTACATCAATTTTTGGTTTAAATTTTTATTTATGGCCGAATGTGTATACCTTTGAGGTCATGTGGATATCAAGGGTGTTAGGTTCTTGTTCAGAGCCCAGAACACAAATTTTTGGAAAAAAATGACAGGAAGCACAGTTCGTAAGAACTGTGTTGGAAAGGTCACATAGTTTCTAATAAACATGTGAGGCTGGATAGTGGGTTGCAATAGGCTACATGTATGGAGGAAACCATATTGATGGAGGTGAACACTTAGGTAGGATAGGTCACATAGTTTCTAATAAACATATTGAGTCCCTTCCATCTAGTATCATAGAATGTATTCTTAGAATACCTTGAATTATGGAAAAGTGATAATGCAGTTAATAAATGACTAAATAAATGATGTTGAAACCATGGGGTTGTAGTTTTCAAGGATGCAATGTGGAGGTTATACTCCTGGGGATCTGTGAACTTGGTTTGGATATTCTCGGATGGCATAGAACTTTGTTGTTATGGTAATGAAATTTAACTATTAATTTTTTAATGGTTAAATAATTATATAACTTAAATTGAAACTAATAAAAATGGATAAGTAACTTAGTTTAGCTCCTTTTTTTGTGATTATAGGATATGTAGTATTAGTATTGGATGTCGGGAATCTGTGAGACGTTAGCTACAGTTGAGTAAAATACAAGTTTTTCCCATGGTGTGGTTGAGAAATAAACAATTTCATGTAATTTTTTGTTTCTATCTGATACTCCACCCCTTTGGTTAGGGAGACTGACACCCTGGGGATTCTAAGACCAGGGGGGTGTTTTCCCTAACATCTCGGTAGGAGAATGGATGGATGACTACTCCCACTGGCCCCACTCTCATCTCTTGGTAGTTACTAGTGATGGTATACATGGAGGTAAGTTTTCCCCATATATGTGTAGAGGGATGTAATGGATTGTGGTTATTTCACCGACATATATTCTAGATATAGTTTCATATGGACTACTATAGGTATAATGTGTATAAGATATGATGGATTGAGGATCCTTACTTTGTGTATGGGTTGTAATGTCTTGAGTTATAATACATAATGTATGATACATGGTATACGAGTTGTGGTGGCTCTGAGAAACTAATTGACTAGTTTTGGTTATGTGTTTGTGGTGGTGAGTTGCATGAGATGCATGTTGGGGTGATTCACCCAGGTGTCTATGGGCAAGAATTTTTAGAGAGAGATGATCAGGAAGTGCGATGTTGGGGAAAATCCGAAAACAAGTGGGAAAGTGGTAGTGGATTACCCTTGAAATTCTTTATTATGTTATATAATCATGTTTACAATACCTGGTGGTCATATCCATGTTGAGGCTAGGAAGACAGCATACATGTTTATGTGATGAGTTAGTTTCACTTGATGTTCAATATGCTTTAGCATGGTTGCCCTATTTTTGAAAGAGAGGCTCCGAGGAGGATCCCACTGAGTATACTGCAATACTCACCCTACATTATATAAACTATTTTCAATACACTTGGAGCAGGTTGGAGATCAGACTAGTTACCAATAGCTTGCGGGTTTTGCAGGAGCTATTTGAGCTTTATGGTTGCTACCGTATTACTTTATTTTGGTACCTATAGTTTTCTCTTTCAGTTTTAGTAGTCTTTGCACGGAATTACATATATGTACTTGGATATATTTTATATTTTACTCTGAGTAGGATTTTTTTGGTGTCTATATTATCTATCTCTTTCTCAAGTGTTCTCTTAGAGGTTAATGCCTCCCATTTGTGTGTTTACTATACCCTCACTGCTAGACGCCAACCTGGGGCCCACTGGAGGCGGGACTCGGGGTTCATTATCTCACTTCTCACATTGCCATCCCAAGAGGGGTACACATTGTGGGGAGGGGTCATGAAAAAAGTGGTATCAGAGAGAGGTTGAGGTATAGGATGGAGTTGGAGTTAGGCATAGGTGAGGTTGCATGGGTTCTTAGGAAAACAGTGTTAGGTGTGTTTCACAAGTGTTTCGAACACTGGAGAGTAGAAGATACATGGATATTTAGGTCCCCCTATGATTTTATACATGAAATATTTATGTTTATAATGGAAACTAAATTAGGTGACACTTTTTTCAAGGTAGATACCTAGGAAAGGATCATGCATCGTTCTTCTTTGCGCCTGTGTCTGAATGGGTAGACCTTGGGATAAGATAATCTAAAATGAATAAAAGAAAACAATTAAATAATGTTAAAGTATTTTATATTTCTGTTTTAAGAGATATATATTTTTTATTCTTTTGTAGGTATGGCTCCAGGTTGGCGTCCTCATCAGTTTAACATAGAAGATGTCCTATAGGTTGCGCCTACAGATCACCTCCAAGTAGAGGTTGATGACGACGACACTTATAGAATGAAAATCCCTTAATTTTAGTTCTAGAGTATAATGAAGTATGAATGATACATTTCAGATGCAGTTATGGAAGAATATTTTGAGGAGGTTGAGATAGATTTCAATTGTATCTATGCTCAGAAGGGGCACTCAATGTCGTTGGTTGTGACGATTTTGTGTTGCGTAGAAAGGCAGTGGTGGTTCTTATTCCTCAGGGATAGAGAGTAGTCAAAATTATCAGGGGAGGAGTTTTGAGACATGTTTAGAGTCAAGTTTCTTTCTTTGAGCATAATAGTAGCTAGTATACTGGTGCAACATACCCTTCAATAGGGGAGATCTTGTGTGAGAAAGTTTTCAATCCATTTCTAGAACCTTTTGTGAGATGATTTGGACTTATTTCCTAGAGACCAGGGTGAGGTATTTAGTAGAGGTTTTTCATCCAAAGATCCATTTCCAGGTCACCCCATTTAAACTAAAGGAATATCTTGATGTGATGGTGAGGGAATAGGTCCTCTAATGGATGTTAGATAGAACTGGATTATCATAAGAGTGTAATCATCCAAATTCCTCCTGAAGGAGAGTTGTAGTTTGGGGTTATCAGTTCTCAGGGTAGAAGAGTTTATATTTGGCCATGGTAGGTCCCAACCCTCATTATCTCATTTCTCCATTGGTAGAAACTATCATACCTATTCCAAGGTATCCAGAATTTGTTTTTATTTTGTAGTCTGAGGACTTCAGCAATGAGAGTGCTCAACAATTTTGAGTAGTCAGCGTGCGTCAGTTGTTCTGCTTTAGTTTACTATATTGAGGTAGTTCCATACAAGAAAGAAGTAACAGGTTGCACCAGTTTTTGATCAGTAGATAGTAGATGGGGAACGAATAAGACAACCTTAGGATGATCCTCATATATAAAGAGTAGAGAGCGGACATGGATGTGGTCTCTGTTAGGGTTAGGGAGGCTATAGAGTTGGTCGTGGCCAGCTTCATGCATTAGCCTTACTAGTGCCAAGTGATCAAGAAATCATTCTAGGTAGCCTTTGATTATTTTCTTCATTGGTTCTTACCTTGTTTGATTCAGGACTGACACACTCCTTATTATCATTTACCCTTTTCTTTTCTCTGGGACTTGAGGTAGATAGGATTCCAATTCCCTTGGCATTGACTACGCTAGTTGAAGGCTAAACAGACTTGTTTGATGTATGTAGAGACTATTAGCTAGTTCTAGGGTAGAGCTGATCTTGGGGAGATTTCCTATGGTTATGGATACAACCATATGAATTCATCCTTATCATGGATTTTCTATATTTGGTTTAGGATATCGTGGATTGATTCAGGAGTAAAGTAAAGTTATTCGAGGTTGATGGAGATCCACTGTTTTTTGTTGGAGAGTGAGACCCTTCAATGGGTCATAAGAATGTTCCATCCATGTCATCCTTGAAATATGAGATGATTCTGAGTTCATCAGAGTTTTAATAGTTGGAATTTTCTAGGTTTGTAAAATAGTACCCTAATTTATTTCTATAAGAGGTTGTAGCGTTACCCCCTCAATGAGAGACTGATTTTGGGATCGAGCTATAGCGAGGGGAATCTCCAATATCGATGTATCTATAGAGGATGGAGCCTTAAAGGTTGGGAGAGCTATGTATATAGCTCAATGGTTTTTTATAGTGTTGTTTTATTCATCATAGTGAGTCACCGTGGGGGGAATATTTTTTTCGTAAAGAATAGTGATGAAACTTTGTTGTTGTGTGTGGATTATCATAGCTTAAACAAAGTGAATGTGAAGAACCACAATCCTCTTCTAAGGATTTATGAGTTATATGATCAAATGAAGGGTGAATGTTGGTTCTCTAAGATCAATTTTAACTTAGGATATCATCAGATGCATGTGAAGAGTGAGGATATCCTGAAGACTACTTTCCGTTGTTATAATGGGAATTACGAGTTCATTGGGATGACATTCAGTGTGATTAATGATATAGCTATGTTCATAGGGTTTATGAATGTTGTGTTCCATGAGTTCCAGGATATGTTCATGATGGTATTCATTGATGTAATACTTGTGTACTTCATGTCTGAGGAGGAGTATACAGAGCATCTGCATGCCGTTTTGGGAGTTCATCATTGACAACATCTGTTTTGGAATATGTCTATGTGTGAGTTTTAGGCTCAAGAAGTCATTTCATGGGACATTTTTTATCCAAATAGGGAGTAGTTGTGGATCCATAAATGATAGAAGACATTGTGTCTTGGGAATCCCTCAAGATAGTGGTAGAGGTGAAAATTTTCCTTGGTCTTGCTGGCTTTTACAAGAGGTTCATTACTGAATTTTATCAGGTTGTGAATCCTCTGATAGCATTGACCAGAGAGGATCAGGTGTTTGTATGGACTAATCAGTGTAAAATATCATTTGATTATCATAAGGATAAATTTGTTAGGGTTCTAGTTCTTTATCTTCCAACAGAAGGATTTTAGTTTGAGGTTTTCTATGACACTTGACCTCTCGGGTTAGGCTGTGTTCTGATGCAGTAGAGAATAGTAATTTCTTATGGGTCCCATAAATTACCTCCACATGAACATAACTATGTGACCCATTAACTCTAGTTGGTATTAGTGGTGTTTTCTTTTATGTTGTGGAGACATTAACTCATTGGCGAGCATTTCTCCATGTTCAGTAATCATAAGAGCCTGAGGTACATTTTCTCCTAGAGTGACATGAACTTTTGACAACATCAGTGGATGGAGTTCTTACAGGATTACAACTTCAAAATATTTCATAAACCTAAAAAGGAGAATTCTATTGCCAATTCACTAATAAGTAATCTGCATAGTGATTTAGTTCAATAATCAGGTGAATCCTAGAGAGTAATGAAAGAAATTTGAGCATTAAATCCAGATATGGTAGAAGTTGGGGGAAGAGGTTTTCATCATTAGATGATGGTGTGTCATCATTGGTGCATCAGGTAGAATATTCCCGATAGGGGGATCTTGAGGTGGAGGCGTGGGGTGACTTATTTGTTTGTGGCAAGGCCCTTGATGTATGGTCAATGGATGAACTACATCATGTGTTTTTTTCGGGGGAGGATTTTAGTTCCTTTAGAGATGCGTGAGATTCTTCTCAAATAGTTCCATAGTTCTCCCTTAACGGCATATCCTAGAGTGATAAAGATTTACTGATCTTTGAGGAGTTTGTTTTGGTGGCCTGTGGTGAAGCATGTAGTTGCAGAGTTTGTGTATTGAATTTTTCTCTTCTATAAGATAAAGGCTTATCACCATGTTACCTATGGTTTTCTCTAGACATTATATGTTCCTCAGTGGAACTGGGAGGAAATCTAAATGGACTTTTTATTGGTTTACCTCAAGATACAAGATGCTACGATTATATATGGTTAGTAGTGGATCATTGGAATAAATCATCCCACTTTATAGATATCAAGGGGTTGAGATTAGTAGTATTTTTGTCAATGAAATATCTGGAGGATGTGGTGAGAATCAATGGAATCCAGAGGATGATCATTTCTGATCGAGATCCTTGATTTACATCCAGGGTGTGGAGAGGTCTTCAAAATGCCTTTTGTTCTTAGATATACCTTAGAACTTATTTTAATCAATATATGTATGGTTAGACAGAACATATCATCCAAACTCTAGAAGACATGATGCACTCTTATGACCTGGATTTTGGAGGTTTGTGGATGCATCACTTACCCTTGGTAAATTTCACTTAAAATAATAGTTTCCACTCCAACATCATTATGGAACCATTTGAAGCCATGTATGGCCAACCCCTCCATTCTCTATTGTTCAATACTAGGGTTATAGAGTCAACAATTCTTGGGCTGGAGCTAGTACAAAATAAGAAAGAGATGGTTTAGGTGATTCATGACAGGATGAATGCAATGCATGACCATCAAGAGTCCTATGCCTATCATAGGAGGAGACATCTGGAGTTTGATGTTGTGGATCACATGTTTGTAAAGGTGACTCCCCATCATGGGTATCAAAGGTTTGTTCATAGGAGTAATATTTCTCCCTAGTTTTTTGGTCCTTTCGAGGTGTTGGATCGTGTTGGAGTCGTGGCATATCAGGTAGCACTTCCCCCACAAATGAGTAAGATACACAATTTTTTTCACTTGTCGCAGATCTTTTGTTATCTTCATGATGACTCTCATGTCATCGATTTGGGGGAGATGGATATTGACGATGATGCGACACTTGAGGAGCGACTGTTAGAGGTCTAGTACCATAAGGAGAAGGTGTTTCATGTGCATGTAATCCCCTTGTTTCCTATCTTATGGTGACATGGTGGCATGTAGGAGATTACAAGGAAACATGAGTCGCTAATACGTTCTCATTACCCTGAGTTGTTCGATATTTAGCTCTTTTCTTGTAATTATATTAACTTATTTGTTATAAAACATTTCTTCTAAGAGTTAGATTTGTCTTGTTGATTATTGTTGATTTCTCTCTTTTGATATGTATCTCCCCTAGGAGATTGGTTAGGAGTTGGTTATAGTTTTCCCATGTTATCAATGTAAATACCCATAAATTTCCTGGAAATTTTTTTCTTAAATTCTTTGGGATTTTGCAAGTATGCAGTTTCTGACAGCACTTGATTCCAAGGCACAGTGTGCCCGGAATCAATTTCTGAAGCTTAGCTCATGTACGTTTAGTGAATGAACAAACGGGTTTTGGTAACTTCTGAACTGGTGCTCGAAATCAGATTCAGAGGGCACCATTGAACTCGCAGCGTCGCCAATTGTTTAAGGGGTATATCACCTCGAATGCAGTCGGGGCGGTGTGGAAGCTAGTTTTCCAGACTTCATGGAATAAAAATAATATCTATTTTATTTTTATTCTTTATTTGAATTTTAAATTTGTTTGAATTAATGTGGGGGGACACCACCTACATTAATTCAATGAAACTCTTCCCTTAATTAAATAATAGAGTAGGTTATTAGATGAGGGAGCATCTGCAGGAGAAACCCTACCCTCTTTCTCTACTCCTCCTCCCTTCCTCTACTTCCTTTTTCAACCATTGTTGCACCACCAAGGGATCTCCTCTTCCGATGTGAAAACAAGAGACGTCACCTTCTGACGACAACGAACGACACCACTTCTCTGAAGATCATGTCACGAGGTAGGGGTTAATTCTTTTGTTCATGTTTTATCATCTCCCTTAGTTGATTAAGATTTGGCCGAATGTTATCGTCCTAAAGGGAGGAGATTGGACCGCACAAACACATGCGATTCTCCTTCCCTTTTTTCTTGTTGTTCTTCGTTGACATTTGAAGTGAAGGAGGCACAGTGCCATTGCACCGCGCAGGGACGAAGAGGACCGCGGACAAAGTGGGCAGCGGTGGGCGTTCGCAACGCCATCACACCGCGCCGGTGAGGCCGAAGGAGGCCGCTGATAGGAGTGGGCCGTGGCACCGTCGCGCAGTGCCGGTGAGATGAGCTGTGACCTTAGGCCGCAGTGGACCAGTAGGGGGCAACTGGCTGAGCCGGCCGCTGACATTTCTAGGAGGCGGGACTCTTATGGGTCCCACGGCGGCTCACAACCGGATGACCATAAAGGTCGGCCGTTACCTGGAAACCGAGGGGGTGTAACCCCCCCGACCAACATTTAAGAAGGACCCCACTAGGTCCGCCGTTTCCGAAACAAAGGGGCCACACCCCTTTGTGTCCCGCTCGGCCAGCGCCGAGCCGCGACCGGATTTCGAGCCAGGTTGCGCCCAGACAAGTCGAGCCACACCAGCCAGGCCGGGCTGCACCCTCCCGGGCCGGACCCGGACCCGGGTCGGGTCGACCCGGTTCAGGCCGACCCAGGGGGTATTAGGCCGGGTCGGACCGGGCCCAGACCCCCTATTTTTGGGCCGTTGACGGTTAAATGACCATATCTTGAGCTACATAACTTCGATCGATGCACCGTCAGTTGCATAGGATTACATGGAATGAGATGGTCGTTTTAGTATATTAAACTTGAGGTTTAAGTGAAGTTTGTGTAGGGCTAGGTTGGTTCGAACCCGAAACCAACCAGGCCCTTGGACGGAAACACTTGTAACTTAAGGACCAGACGTCCGAATGACGTGCCTTCAGTTAAGTTGATTTCATCTTACTGAGAAGGTTCTTTTGGATTATTACACTTGAGGTTTGTATGTAGATGGAGTACAGTAAGGTTGGTTTTACCTTAAAAACCCACCAGGCCCCTGTGACGGAAAAGCCAATATCTCTCAGACCGGGCGTCCGATTGACGCACCGTCTGTCACGTTGACTTCATACTGATGAGACTGAACTTTGTGATACATCAAATTTGGACTTCGTGGCAGTTTATGTATCGAACCATTGTCTCATGGAGCGGACCCTCCCAGAATCGAGCGTGCTGTGTGCGGGAACCTTAGAGCTGGATGCGATTGCGACGACGATGGAGACTATACTTGGATCCTACATGGGTTCGGCAGCGAGGACGACTATAATTGGATCCTACGTGGGTTTAGCAGCGAGGGCGACTGTACTTGGATCCTCCGTGGGTTCGGCAGTGACGATGACTGTACTTGGATCCTACGTGGTTTCAGCAGAAGGACGACTATACTTGGATCCTCTATGGGTTCGGCAGTGACGACGGCTATACATGGATCCTATGTGGGTTCAGCAATGATGGTTACTGTACAAGGATCCTACGTGGGTTCAGTAGCGACTACTTCTGTACTTGGATCCTATGTGGGTTCAGCAGGGGAGATGATTTAGAGGCTACATAAATCATCTCCACCCCTCTTCGTGAATAGTATTCCTGTGTGAGCTGAGTCTTGACCTTCAATAATTATCATCGATGTGATTGACTTGCTTTCCTGTGTGGATTGGGTTGTGATTTCTTGTGTGGATTGGGTTATGCTTTCCTTTGTGGACTAGGTTGTACTAGGGCTCGTGAGTTGGACCAGAACTAGAAATGATGACTTAGGTATATGTATGGGCCTATTCCTAAGTAGAGTCGGTTGATACTTAGTGTTTGTATCTTTCCTTTTTGGTTTATCCTTTTTGGATTCTGGGAGGCCTTCCGGGGTCTCGGGGTCCCTACTGAGTATCGTATACGCACCCCTGCACGGGCAACTCTGAACGTGGTTGAGGACTGTGGAGAGGGATGATATCCGGAGGAGGAATATCAGGCGGGACATACACGGATCGGACGGATGGATTCGAGGAGATGAGGAGACCATCTGTACCCACCCTTCAGGTGGGATTTCTGGAGGACGTCTCAGTGGTTGTTGGTTTACTTTTTAGCTGTTGTACTTTACTTTTCTCAGTTGTACTGTACTTTCAGTTGGGTTTGTATACTGACCCATTTACTTTCTAGCACTTACTTTTTTACTCAGTTTACTTAGTGTTTTCATCAGCTTGCGTACTCTGTTGTGTTATTTACGTATATAAAGGAAATTTATTCCCTTTTATCAGGATTTACACCTTTGGTTCTAGTCGCTATCCCCTGGCCTATGGAAGGCGGGATTGGGGTAGTCACGGCATGGGCCCCAAGGACAAGTCGTGAAAAATTGGTATTAGAGGAGTCGGTTCTACCGCAGAACTCAGGACTCTGATAATTTATTCTCTATGAATCAATAATGTTTAGAGTATTGAGTGTGGTTATCAGTCCATGGAGTCCAGTGTTGGTGTGGTGGTCGACGTATCCATACACCAGGACCCTAACTTCTGATTTCCAACTCAGTTCCCGAAATCATTGATTGCACGTGTGTTTCAAAAATTTTCTTTGTGATTACATTATGTCAGCTCACCAGGTATACTGTATTAACCTTGGCACACCTGTTTCTTTTTAGGATGGTCCCATGATGGTTTCCAGCTAGGGTTCCTAGTTACGTGCGAGATGATAGCCCACCGAGGGACGAGGCCTCGATGCAGGGCCCCATTACAGTGGAGGCACGGGCTGTACCTCTACCCGCCGAGCCACCGATGCCACCAGCCCCAACAGCTGAGAGTGCACATCACCTGAGTGCACTACACGAGTTTCAGCATCAGAGGCCACCTAGGTTCCACGGAGAGATGGACCCTCAAGCAGCCAAGGATTGGCTGGAGGCTATAGTCTGAGTTTTCAGATTAGTAGGGACACCAGCTGACCTCATGGTGATCCTTGCGGAAAGTATTCAGCACGCAGCAGCAGGTAGTTGTTGGAGCCTGATTCTCCAGGTGCACGAAGAGGCTTCACTGCTTTGGATGGACTTCAAGAGCCTCTTCCTATCAGAGTTCATTCCAGCCACCCTCAGTGAGGTGCTCATTTAGAAGTTACTACAGCTGCAGCAGTGTAGCATGACAGTAGCCCAGTACTCGGCGAGATTTACCGACCTCTCGCGCTAATCCACGAACATGGTACAAGACCCATTCTTCTGGGCCCGGACCATCGAGCAGGGACTGAGGCATGTGATCGGGGCTTCAATGATCTCCCTCAGCATTCCAATGCAGGAAGGAGTACTGGAGAGAGACCTTCTTGTGGAGAGATTTATTACTGAGCCTAAACCAGCAGCAAGGCCTACCGTGTGGCGAAACGTAGCGGAGTCTTTTACAGACGGAAGTAGAAAGATCTCGTATAGGTCTAAGAAGACCAGGCCATCAGGTGGGCGACCTCAGGATACTGGTACAGATGTTCGGGGCACACGCAGAAGATCCAGTCATACGAGAGGCAGACAGTGCAATGCATGCGGCGGGCAGGGCCACATGGCTCATGACTGCCCAACCCACCATGAAAAGGAGCAGGAGACGGTTGAGGGACCACCCAGGCAGAGGCAGAGGTTCGACCATGGTGGTCCGCAGGGAGCAGGAAGACGAGGTAGAGGAGCTGGCCCAGTAGTAGGTGGTGGACGATTCTTCGAGGCTCTACCACCACCACCACCACCAGGAGGTCCACCCCGACCACACGGAGCTGGCGGACAGAGGTAGGCTCAGCTTCAGGAAGTGGAGGCTTATGACCATGACACACCTGAAATGATTTGAGGTACTATATATGTCTACTCCAACCTTTCTGCAGTTCTTATAGACACAAGAGTGATTCATTCTTTTATTTCCGCTGCCCTTGTTCGGAGCTCGGAGATTCCGATAGATCCATTGGCTCGATCTTTATGGATAGAGACTCCTATGGGAGCAGACTCGATGATTACGCACTCGTACCGGTAGTGTGAGCACACTCTAGGAGGCGAGAGCTTTGGCTAGGATCTTCTTGTAGCGGCGTCGAGGCCTTACAACATCATCTTGTGCATGGATTGGTTATCTACAGTCCATGCTTAGATAGACTGTATTAGGCGCAAGGTGCGGTGTGTCCGCACAGATGGGAGCAGGTTCACCTTCACCGGCGAGAAGGGAGCCTTTGTAGTGCAGGATGGACTCACATAGAGGAGAGGGTAGCTGATCACACATAAGTTGTCTAGTCTCCTCCTTGGAGAAGTTGATGTGCGGAGTCCGAGTTTTCCTGTTGTGGGGGATCAGTATGCGGACGTTTTTCCTGACGACTTTCCAGGACTACCTCCTCGCAAAGAGGTAGACTTCTATATTGACATGTACCATGGGACAACCCCGATATCTACTCCAGCGTATGGGATCGATCCCACTGAGCTTCATGTGATACGGGTACAGTTGAAGGACTTTCAGGGCAAGGGATTCATCTGAACCAGTGTTTCACCCTAGGCTTCCCTGATTTAGTTCACCAAGAAGGCAGATGGGAGCATGCGACTGTGTGTCGACTACCATTGCCTGAGCCATGTGACCATGAAGAACAAGTATCCACTTCTGAGGATTGATGACCTCTTCAATCAGCTCATGGGAGCACGATGGTTTCGAAGATAGACCTCAGGTTAGGCTATCATCAGCTCAGAGTTCGAGATGAGGATGTGTAGAAGACGACATTCAGGTGCTGGTATGTCCACTATGAGTTCTTGGTGATGCCTTTCGGTGTAACCAATGCTCCAGAAGTGTTCATGAGTCTCATAAACAAGATCTTCTAGCCTTACCTCGATCGATTTGTCGTAGTCTTCATCGACGACGTACTGATTTACTCGACTACTGAGGAGGACCACGCCTACCACTTGTGGGTTGTACTGGACATATTCTGAGAGCACCAAATTTATGGTAAGATCTTGAAGTGTTAGTTCTGGATTCGAGAGGTTCAGTTCTTGGGGCACGTCATCTCTGGGGTGGTAGTTGCGGTGGATCCTACGAAGATCGAGGTAGTACTTACTTTGGAGCGACCCAGGAGTGTGACAGAGGTGCGGAGTTTCCTAGGTATGGATGTGTACTATCGGAGATTTGTGCCAGACTTCTACAGAGTTGCAGCACCAATTTCAGCTTTGACAAAGAAGGGGAAACCCTTCGTGTGGTCAGATAGATGTCAGCAGAGCTTCCAGGAGCCGAGACAGTGATTGACCAGTGCACCCATCTTGAGGCTACAGGAGGAGGGATTAGGGTACGTAGTTTACTGCGATGCATTAGGGACCATACTCAAGTGTGTCCAGATGTAGGAGCGTGTAGTGATCGCCTATGGTTCCTGACAATTAACATAGTACGAGAAGAACTATGCTACCCATGACCTGGAGTTAGCAGCAGTGGTCTACACCTTGGAGATGTGGCGACACTATGTGATGGGCGAGCACTTTATAGTCTACTTTGACCACCAGAGTCTCAGGTACATCTTCTCAAAGAAGGACCTGAACCTGAGACATCAGCGATGGCTCGAGTTTTTCCAGGACTATGACTTTGAGATAGTCTATACTCCTAGGAAGGGGAACATAACAGCTGATGCTCACAGTAGGAGGTTGGGCATTCAACTACGTGGAGAGGATACATGGCAGTTAGCCTCTTTGAAGATATCGTTTGTGGATAGGGATGGATCAGCCTTTCTACAGTCGCTCACAGTCACTCCTCCAATACTTCAGCAGGTCATAGAGGCACATCTTGGGGACGTTGACTGTGAGATGCGGCGTACACAGATTTCTACAGCGCAGGCTCCTGATGGATTTTCTGAAGGAGCAGAGCACATAATTCTTTTCAGAGGACGTACCATGGTACCAGTTGCATTATAGGAGGAGGTTCTGAGGGAGTTTCACATTTCCACATTCACGGTACATCTAGGAGTAGAGAAGATGTACCAGGATCTCCGACGACAACATTGGTGGCCGGATATGAAGAAGGTTGTGGCAGAGTTCGTTTCACGATGCCTCACATGCCAGTAGGTGAAGGCAGAGCACCATGTACCAGCAGGCTTGGTACAACCCTTAGAGGTCCCAGATGGAAGTGGGATGGGATATCCATGGATTTCGTGACGGGACTTCCACGTACTTTTAGAGGACATGACTCTATCTGTGTGATCATCGACTGACTCACCAAGTCGGCCCATTTCCTACCTATTTGAGAGAAGGGCTCAATGGAGAGCTTGGGACGCCTCTATGTTCAGGAGATCGTATGGATTCATGGTGTTCCATCATCTATCGTATCCGATCGATACACTTGATTTACATCCTGGCTTTGGAAGGGGTTGCAGGAGGGATTTGGGACGCAACTACGCCTGAGCACCACCTTTCATCCTCAGACGGATGGCCAGACAGAGAGGACCATTCAGACTCTCAAGGAAATGCTCTGTGCATGTTTCCTCAACTTTGGTCGTAGCTGGTAGGATCACTTACCATTGGTGGAGTTTGTATACAACAACAGTTACCACTCCACCATCGGGATGGCACCATGCGAGGCATTGTAAGGCCGACCTTTCTGATCACCTCTATGCTGGATAGACCCAGGGGAGTCAGCACTTGTAGGACTAGAGATGGTCCAGGCCATGATGGAGAAGGTGCAGATCATCCAGGAGCGGATTAGGACTACACAGATCCGATAGAAGTCCTATGTTGATAGGAGGTGGAGACCACTAGAGTTCGAGGATGGCGACCACGTTTTCTTATGGGTCTCACCTCGATGTGGACTACCGAGATTTGGTCGGGGTGGCAAGTTATCTCCGCACTTCATCGGACCATTTCAGGTTCCCAGCAGGATATGTGAGGTGGCTTATCGCCTGGCTCTTCCACCTCAGTTGCACCAGGTGCACGACATCCTCCACGTATCTTAGCAGGGGAGATACGTGCACGACCCGACACAAATCATTGATCACGGGGAACTGGACATCGATAACGGGGCGGATTTTGCGGAGGTCCCAGTGGAGATTGAGGATCGACATGAGGAGGTCCTACGTGGATGTTCAATTCCTATAGTGCAATTTTTTTTGGCAACACGGGAACCTCCCAGAGAGCACATGGGAGCGGGAGACTCAGATGCGTGCACAGTACCCTCTTTTGTTTCCCTTGTTTATGATGTAGCTTTATGGGGACGTAAAGTACTGAAGTGGGAGTAATATAAAGACGCATAAATTTCAAGAATTTTTTTTTCTTAAATTCTTTGGGATTTTATGAGAACGCAGTTTCTGGCAGCACTTGATTCTGAGGCTCGGTGTGCTCAGAATCAATTTCCGAAGTTTAGATCGGGTACGTTCACTGAACAAACAAGCCGATTTTGGTAACTTCTGAACCGGTGCTCGGAATCGGATTCCGAGGGCACCGTAGAACTCATAGCATCGAAAATTGTTTAAGGGGACCTTCACCTTGAATGCAGTCAGGGCGGTGTGGAAGTCAGTTTTCCGGACTTCATGGAATAAAAATAAAATTTATTTTATTTTTATTCTATCTTTTTGAATTTTAAATTTGTTTGAATTAATGTGGGGGGCCACCACCCACATTAACTCAATGAAACTCTTAACTTAATTAAATAAGGGTGGAGATTATTAGATGACGGGGCATCCGCTAGAGAAACCCTCCCCTCTTTCTCTGCTCCTCCTCCCTTCCTCTACTTTCTTTTTCCACCATTGTTTCCCCATCAAGGGATATCCTCTTCCGACGATCGAACAAGTGATGTCACCTTCCGATGACAACGAACGACACCACTTCTCCGCAGTACATGTCATGAGGTAGGGGTTAATTTTTTTGTTCAAGATTTATCATTTCCCTTCATTGATTAAGATTTGTCTGAATGTTATCATCGTAACAGGAGGAGATCAGACCGCACAAACACGGCCTATTCTCCATCCCTTTTTCCTTGTTGTTCTTCATTGACGTTTGACGTGAAGGCGGCGTTGTGCCATTTCACCGCGCGGGGAGTAAGAGGACCACGGACGGAGCGAGACGTAGTGGTGGTGTGCGGCGCCGTCGCGCTGCGCCGGTGGGGCCGCGACCAGGAGCGAGCCGCGGCGGAGGGGCGCGGCGCCGTCGCATCGCGGTAGTGAGATGAGCTACGGTGGACCAGCAGGGGGCGACTGGCTGAGCTGGCCGCCGACGTTTCGAAAAGGTGGGACCCTTCTGGGTCCCGCAGCGACTCACAATAGGCCGGCCATAAAGTCCATCCATTACCAGGAAACCGGGGGTGTAACCCCCCAAACAACATTTAGGGCGGACCCCACTGGGTCCACTGTTTCCGAAACAAAGGGGTCGCGCCCCTTTGTGTCCCGCTCGGCCAGCGCCGAGCCACGACCGGCTTCCAAGCCAGGCCGCGCCATCTGGTCCGGGCCATGCCCAACAGAGACGGACCTGGAACCAGGTCGGGTCGACTGGTTCAGGCCGTCCCATGGGGTATTGGGCCGGGACGGACCAGGCCCAGACCCCCTATTTTCGGGCCGTTAATGGTTAAACAGCTATATCTTGAGCTACAAACCTCCGATTGACGCACCATCAGTTGCGTAGGATTCATTGGAACAAGAATGTCGTTTTGGTATATTACACTCGAGCTTTCGGCAATGTTTATGTATGGCCGGGTTGGTTTGAACCCGAAGCCAACCGGGCCCTTGGAGCGGAAACACTTATAACCTAAGGACCGGACGTCCGAATGACGTGCCGTCAGTTAAGTTGATTTTTTCTTAGTGCGATGGTTCTTTTGGCTTACTATACTTGATGTTTGGACACATATGGAGTACAGTAGGCTTGGTTTTAGCTTAAAAACCAACCAGGCCCCTGGGACGGAAAATCCAATATCTCTCAGACCGGGCATCTGATTGATGTGCCATATGTCGCGTTGAGTTCCTATTGACGAGATGGAACTTTGTGATACATCAACTCTGGACTTCATGATAGTTGATGTATTGACCCCTTGTCCTGTGGAGCGGACCCTCCCGAAATCGAGTGTGCTGTGTGCGGGAACCTTAGAGCTGGTTGCGATTGCGACGACGATGGCGACTGTACTTAGATCCTATGTGGGTTTGGCAGTGAGGACGACTGTTATTGGATCCTACGTGGGTTCGGTAGTGAGGACGACTGTTCTTGGATCCTCTATGGGTTCGACAATGACGATGACTGTACTTGGATCTTACGTGGGTTCGGCAGTGAGGACGACTGTACTTGGATCCTCCGTGGGTTCGGCAGCGATGACGGCTGTACTTGGATCCTACGTGGGTTCAGAAACGATGGTTACTATACTAGGATCCTATGTGGGTTCGGCAGTGACGACTTTTGTACTTGGATCCTACGCGGGTTCAGCAGGGGATATGATTCAGAGGCTACATCAATCATCTCCACCCTCTTCGTGAATAGTATTCCTGTGTGAGTTGAGTCATGAACTTCAATCATTTTCATCGATTTGATTGACTTGCCTTCCTGTGTGGATTGGGTTTTGATTTATTGTGTGGATTGGGTTTTGCTTTCCTGTATGAACTGGGTTGTACTTGGGCTCGTGAGTTGGAGCAGAACTGAAAATGATGACTTAGGTATATATATGGGTATATACGTAAGTAGAGTCGGTTGATACTTCGTGTTTGTATCTTTCCTTTGTGGTTTATCCATTCTGGATTCTGGGAGACATTAGGGGGTCTCGGGGTCCCTACTGAGTATCGTATACTCACCCCTGCACGGGCTATGCCTGCACTACGTTGTGTTGGTTACAGATGACGGGAAATGCTGAACATGGTTGAGGCTTGTGGAGAGGGATGGTATCCGGAGGTGGACTATCAGGCAGGACGTACACGGATCAGATGGATGAATTCGAGGAGCTGAGGAGACCATCTGTGCCCACCCTTCAGGTGGGATTTCCAGAGGACGTCTCAGTGGTTTCTACTTTAATTTTTAGCTGTTGTACTTTACGTTTCTCAATTGTACTATACTTTCAGTTGGGTTTGTATACTGACCCATTTATTTTCCATCACTTACTTTTTTAATCATTTTACTTAGTGTTTTCTTCATCTTTCACACTCTGTTGTGTTGTTTACTTATATAAAGGCAATGCCTTCCCTTTTATCGGGATTTACGACTTTGGTGCTAGTCGCCATCCCCTGGCCTATGGAAGGCGGGCTTAGGGTAGTCACGACACATGCCCCGAGGACGGGTCGTGACAATCACATTGTTCTTATATGGAAGTGGTTATTCTCTTGTAGTGGTGAGTTCCTTGAGAGGTATCTCATGAGGTGGCTGTTCGGATGACCCATTTCTATTCCCTCTCTAGGTTGGTTTTGGATTCTCATCGATGAGAATATTATTATAGGTATTTTATATAATTTTCCAAACCTCTACGATCCATTTCATAGTGAAAATCTAGTGTTTGAGGTGTTCTTATAGGTCAATGTGACTTATTTCTAACCCTTTTCAAAATTTCCAGTTCTGTGAACAATTTTTCCTGTTCCATGAACAATAACATCGGTTAGTCATGTTGGTGACTTGTTTAGGTGAGTCATGTTTACGATTCACATTAGTGACTTGTGTTGGTGAGTCAATTTAGGGACTCATGTTAGTGATTCGCATCTGTATCTCATGCTGGTGTGTTGCGTCAGTGACTCGCATCGATGAATCACATCAGTGAGTTACATCAGTGACTGGTGACGATGAGTCGCATTGGTGGATCATATCGGTAGCACGCATTAGTGAGTCATGTTAGTGAATCAAATTGGTATGCCTAATCGGTGACTCACATCGGTGAGTTTAATCGGTGAGTCTCATCTATGAGTCATGTCGGTGACTTTCATCGGTGAGTCGCATTAATGACTCGCATCAGTGAGTTGTCGGTGAACAGTTTTTCCAGCTTTTTACAATTTCACCCCTTTGACATTATATTTAATGTATAATGAATTCGAAAATTTTTTATGGGATTTAAATCAAAATACAATCCCATAACTCCTATTTAAATTTTACAAAGGCTTTGGGTGCCAGTACTTGGTCAAAACTATTAATCTCGACTAGGTTTTCCTTTAATGGTAAATCTAAACCACATTTAAACTACATATATATTTATATTTTCAAAAGTTAATGATATCTTCTTGTTTTGTTATTCTATATTGTTTTCCCCTAGTATGAGAGACCCAAACCTCTCTTCCCATAGGAGTCATAGGATTGAACTGAAATCAGTGGATCCTCTCCCCTGGGTGTTTTCCTGCTGCATGCACACCCCCTGTTTTGGTGAAATTAGAAAGTTTTGTTCCATATTTGATATAAGTTATATTATACTTCCATTCTTATGGGTCCCTCAATATATTTTCTCCAATTTCTATTTTCCTAGTGATGTCATGTGATCTTTATGATTTTAAAGGATATTTCTTGGGTGTTGGTAGATTCAGTTGAGTTATGGCATCCTCGGGTGGACGTCGTCGTTGAAGGAGAGGTGATCATGATCTATTGTGTTGGTCCATTATCATGTGAAGAATGCTGGAAACATTTTGAGTTTGGGGATTTATGAAATTTCAATTTTATTTACATGAAATTATATATTAATCATGGTTTATACCACTACATCACAATTAAATTTTTATAATAAATATTTGAACCAGATTAAATAATTGGTATCAATTGCATAACAACGTTATTGCCTCTTGATTTTCTAGTTAGTGTGATATCTATGATTTGGATTATTTATCATGTTGTTCTATATGGAAATTAGTAATGAAAATAGATCTAGAATTAATTGTAAGTAAATCATCCAATGATAAAGAGTAATGGTTAATGAATCTAGTTGTTCTTATTATGCTTTGATGACAATCAAATGGTTTCTATTATGCATGTTTAATTGGATTTTTTATTTCAAGATGGAATAAGGAAACATATATGTTATAAAGATAATTCCATGTGGGGTTATGAGTTACCCTCTTTCTTGTAAAGGCCAAATGCCTTATGCTTTGGAGTTGTGAGTGCTCGTTATGTGTGATGGATTAATGCCTTGTTTAGGGCCAAAATCCCAGTCGCTATATTGTTTGTTTCCGGCTACTTGGGTTATGATTTAGGCTAGATTAGGCTGATATTAGAAGGATATTATGGTATGTGGGGGTAGGGAGGCCTCGTTTCTTGTGGAAGAAGATGGTTCCTAGATTGGAAAGATGCATCTACTTATGCATGTGGGTGTCGAGGAGGACACCAAAGATGATAAAATGGATTGAAGATGGGATTACTAGTTGATGTGAAAATGGTTTCAGTTGAATCTGTTTCTTTTGTACCTACTTTACTTTCCCCACTTCTTGAGTCACATTGACTTGATTACCCTCCCTCCAAATAGTGGTGAATACTCACAGGGTATTCCATATGATTTTTGTTTTTATCTTCTTGAGGATGGATGTGTCTACACTCTTTGTATAGGTGGTAGAGACTAGATAGATAGTTCATCTACTCACCATGTTGAGTACCTTGCATTTGGTAGCTTAGAATGCTTTCTAAGAATACCTATAATTATGAATAATTCATAATTCTATTAATAATTGATTCAATAAATGATTTTTAACCCCTGTGGTTGGCACTTGATGGGATGAAATGTATAGGTTATAATCTCGAGGAGCTGTGGACTTGGTTTGGTTATTCCTGGAGGGCATGGAACTTTGTTGCGATGATAATGAAATGTAATGTGGAATTTATTAATGGTAAATATATAGTTAAATATATAATTAAAGTAAAGTGCCACTAATAAAAAGGGATATGTAACTTAACGTATCTCTTTAAATGGTTGTGTGATTATAGGATATATAGTCTTAGTAGTGGTAGCTGACACTCTGAGAGACGTTAGCTGCAGTGGAGTCTAAGTCTAGGTTTTTACCATAGTGTGGAAAAAGATATATTATATCATGTACTTTTTTGTTTCTATATGATACTCCAGCTTGTCAGTTAGGGAGACTGACACCCTATGGATTCTAATCGCTAAGAATGTTTTCCCCAACATCCTGGTGGGATGATGGATGGATGACTACACCCTTTTTCCCACTCTCTTCTCTTGGTAATCACTAGCGCTAGATTGAATGGAGGTTAATTTTTACCATATATGTGTCTTGAGGTCTGTAATAGATTGCAGTTATTTCACAAACATATATCCTGGATATAGTTTCCTATTGACTACAACATGTGTAACATTTATAGGCTGTGATTGCTTGAAGATTCTTACTCACTAAATGGGTTGTAATGTCTTGAGGTATAATACTCGATGTATGATACATGCTATGTGAGCTATGGTAGTTCTCAAAAATTACCTAGATTCTTTTGGTTATGTGTCTGTGGTGGTGAGTTACATGAGGTTCATGTTGTGGTGATTTTCCCAGGTGTCTGTGGGAAATCCTTTTTGAGGATAGGTACACCGAACAAGCGATGTTGGGGAAAAGATTCAAACTTGTGGGGAAGTTGTTGTGGGGTCCCCTTGACATTCTTTATTATATTATATACTCTTGTATGAGATACTTGGAGAGAGTATCAATTTTGATTTTGGGAACATAGTATACCTATTTAGGTGATGATTTATTTTCACTTGTTGTTCACAATGCTTTAGAATGATTTCTATATTTTTACATGAGAGGATCCAAAGAGGATCCTATTGTGTATAATATTATACTCACCCTATTTTATATAAAGTACTCTTAGGTCACACATATTTGGTTAGAGATCAGGATTTTTACTACTAGCTTGCAGGTTTCAAAAGAGTTATTTGGGCTTCATAGCCACTACCGTTTTACTTTCTTTTGGTTATTGTAGTTTTCCCTTTCAGTTGCAGTAGACTTTACAAGAAATTACATATAGGTACTTTGGGTTCTTTTCTATTTTTGTCTAAGAGGGAGTTGGTTGGTGTATATCTTATTTATCTCTTTCTCATGTGTTCTCTTAGAGGGTAATGCCTCCCATTTGTGCGTTTACTATACCCTCGATGGTAGTCACCAACCCATGGCCTAGGTGAGGTAGGACTTGGGGGCCATTATCTCTCTTCTCAGATTATCGGCCTAGGAGGGGTACAATTTGTTAGGAGGGTATTGTGACAAAAAGCCCACATCCCTAGGATATGGCCCTTTAATTTCTTAATTAATCAGGTGTTTATTCATATATTGATTTCCCACATGAGATAATTAAGAGGCTAAGACTTCTATTCTTAGACCATACTTGATCCACCTTCTGAGGCGAGGTTAAATTGAAATGATCATGGTGAAGACCTTTTATATAATTAAATTATATTAATTGCATGTTTTTATCTTCCATGGGCGACACAATAGTTCATATACAAACTCCATGGCCAAAATCATTTGGATACTACCTTACATATGCTCAATTGACACTTGGACTCCCCAGTGGACTAATAAGGATGGAAACTTGGGATGACTGATATTTTTTTAAGTGACACTAGGAATTATTTTATAGAAAAACATGGATAGTCTCAAAGGGATGATTCTATATATGTATGGAGTGAGACTCAGGCTCCCTTAGTAGACATCCAAGGATGGCGTCAAATGGGAATGATGTAATGAAACACCTAGAGAGACACTGAGATTCTAGTGAGGAATTCCAAGGATGTTCTTGTAGGGTTCTTGGTTAATGATATAACAAAGAGATACCTAGATTTCAAATATGGAATTCCAAGTATGCAATTAGGTTCATAAATGAATGATTCATGAAAGGATTTATATGACGCATCTTCCAAGCCAAAGAAAAATCTTTGATTTGGTTGGAGCCTTACACCTTAATGATTTGTCTGGTTAGAAAAATCTAGACCACAAATAATTACGAGGGACACTAGGATAAATTAAATGTTTCAATAAGTATTTATTTAAATGAGAGAGTACAGAAAATTTATTTAGAGACATCCAGATAAGGATAAAGTAGGTAGTAGAGGATAGGTTTCCTTGCGAACCTAGAAATTTATGGGTTGTTTACATTCAACTATTTATAAATTATATTTCTTCTTACACACTATTATTATTATATACTAACTAAATGGATGAAATTATACACCATTATTGGTGGCCTACTATAATTTTATGTCCCATCCTACTCGAGAATTTTTTGGTACATGAGAATATTTCCTGACAATAGGTATGGATAAGGGAAAGTTCCATGTTATGTGTTTTTCATTACATCATTAGAGCATCATAACACATGATTGAGTTGAGTCTAATGATGCTATATAGGATATTTTGTTTTGTCTTTTTGGTATTTTGATGCAAGTATTGAACAATTTATTGTATAATTATTTAGGATTTTTGTAGAAAAATTAAATTATCATCATTTTACATGACATTTCAAATAGAATTGTTATATATATCTGTCTTTGGATGTTATATATTGTCTGATTGATTTTATGCTTCTTCCAATGATTTTATGTTACTAGCACTTTGTTATTCTTTTAGGAGAGGGAATAATCATTCCATAGACCATCACTATGCCTTCACTGATAGTCGAAAGCCTCTGGTATTTCGAGAGATGTGCTTGAGGCCATGTGGCTAACTAGGATCATGACATCATTTAGGGGAATCTGGGTCTGGGATGTTAGAATGAGCAACACTTATTATAATAGATTATAACATCACCATTGGGGTTGTACTAATGAGACTATTTATCATCCATTTACATGTACCATGGTGTGTGTGCAAAACTAATGTATTTTTTTTGGTTTATTACAGATGTGTGATGGAAATAGAAGTGTCCCAAGGTTACATGATTGGGTATAGCCGCTCATGTGGATTTATTATGATTGGGATGGACCAGTTCAGAGTGTCTTGGATACCAAGTATGTAGTCTAGATCAGAATTAGTTTTAGATAAATGTACTTATATTTTAGTTTCCATTATGTACTCCTATATATGTGATCATCCCAATGGGTTATGAACGATTTATGTGATGACCTGGCTATTTGATATTTTATAGAATTTTATTTATTATTATTTTTTGTTTATATTTTAGTTTGTTACTGCTTTATCACTCTATTTATTGACTTCTTTTAATGATATATAGTTATTTACAGTATTGTTCTCTTTGATATGAGGACATAGTATCTCCAAACACACACCTTTGGCCCTTACTTCTAGTCAAAAACCTTTGAAATATGGAGAGGCTCACTTGAGGCCCTATGGTAAACTGGCTCGGAGAACCGATTTAGTAGAAACCGGGTCGAGATGTTGAAAATTAGTGTCAAAGGTTTTCCTTTCATAATTTATTACTATTTTTAATATGGTATACATGATTCTTATGAATTTTCCAAAACATGTGATGGATATTGGAGTAGTGCATAAATAACACCTATTCTAGTGAGATGTCCTAGTTAATGGGGATATGTGTTTTCTCTTATTTATATGTGATGTTATAGTTTTATATGAATTTCTCTTTGAATGAAGCACATGTGTCATATAGTTTTTCATTTTTTTCAGATTTATTCCAGTCAACCATTGGTGAGGGGAAAATGTTTTTTTGACCCATGACTGACAATGGAGAGAGGCATCTCATGCCTTATATTTGTCTTGTAGGATTCACATTCTTTAGGCCTGCTAGTGTGTGATTATTACTGATGATGGAGGATTATTATTTAAAGTGTCAAAAAATAAATAAATGGTGTTTTAACAAATAGGTTATTAGTGGAATTATACTAAATTTTTACGAATTATTTATATATATATATATATATTATTTTTGATGGTACACTATGTGGATATATGGTTAAGAAAGACATCGAGAATAGATCGGGTACTGTGAAGAAGTTGACTGGTGGTTGGACCTGGATAAAAATAATCGAGAGAAGTGGTGTCAAGAGTTAGTTAATAAAAAGTATCACTTGGTTTTATGTGAGCGTGTATCAAGATAGCTACACACACCTATCAATGAAATCTTAGTGAACTCCGAATTTAGATGTGAGAATACCCTATTTTGACATTATCTTGAGTACATCAAGAGAGCATCACATATACAATTAGATTGTTTTATTTTAATTTATATTTCCTAGATTGATGAGGGAACATATTAAGGTATCACTCAAGGAGTGGTATAAGGTAATGCATATAATGGGGAGTGAACTTTTGGCCATTTGAGGGCAATGACACTAATTTTTAGTTAAAATTTTGTGGGTTATGTGGAAACCTTTCTCAAGAAGAGGGTACATGAGAAAACTTGGTGTTTCAGTTTAGAACTCGGGCTGAGGAATTTGGCCAATCTAGTATTTTTGTCTTTTTAGGGATCGATTAGGGGCCTTTTAGTTTTAGCTCGATTGTGAGGAGATGAAAATGATATTTATATGGTGGGGTGTATCAAATCAGTCATGGTTGAATTTATTCCTTGAGGAATGATTTGTTAACATAGAGATACCATTTGTTGGATGGTCAAGATATAATAGTTTTTAATTTTCTTGGGATGAGATCATGGACGTGTTTGACCACCAAGGATTCTCATGGATGAGAAGGGTTATAGTGGGGAGATTATAAGGTCCATTTTTTTAGACTGGAAATTTGAGCAGAAATTTTATTTATTTTTCTCCGAAATTCTTATAAGGGATAAAATGGACATTTTACCATAGTAGATGACCTTATATATAATTTTTATCACTCCATTAGTCCCAGAATTGGGGTTTTACCATTGGATAAGAGTTTGGTTGAATTACTTAGGGTTTTAATTTACATATAATAATTAATATTTTATATATATTTAAATAAATCTTCACTTATTGACACATGTTCTCTCATCTATATATTTTGAAAGGAGCATTGGAATGGGATTCTGTTTCTGGAATTGATTTTAGAATGGAAATTTCTTTCTTAGGCAAGTCATAAACTTATGTTGGGTTCCAGGGTTGGGCCTAAGCCCCATTTTCCTTTTCTTTTTCATTTTCATTTTCTTCTTTTTATTTTTCTTCTCATTCCCATGTATTCTTACGTATGCCTTGTTTGCATACACTCTATGCGAATGAGACAGAAAAAGGGAGCTGATGAGAGAGAAAGAAATAGGTAGAGTAAAAGAGGTTCCACTACAGAGCTTAGGAGGATCCTAATTGTCATGCGGCTATCATGGACCATGGATATTGGTGAAGTTTTGGCATATTCCACCCAAAGGTAGGATGTTTTTATGTTTTTCCAAAAATCGCTATAGAATTAATAATTTCTACTTTTAGGGAAGAATTATGACTAATAAGATATATTTGAGATTCTTTCTACATGAATTGGGAATAAAAATGGGTTTCAACCCAATTTGAGTGGTTTCCCATTAGAAAATCCTGATCACAGAGTGTGGAGTTCATGATCACAAACCGTGTGTTCTTCCTATTTAGTGAAGATGATTATTTTATAAGTATACTGTATATAAACATAGTATTGGCAATCATCCATGTATTCATGTACCTATATATATAGCCTTTGTGGGGGTACTTGGAAGTTCAAAGTATACTACCAGACCTTGGGTCATATGCACACCGTGTTGAAGTACACGGGCAGAAAGAATACTTGGAAAAGCCATGTGAGGTACATGGGAAGGTACCCCATGTAAGGAACACATCGTGTATATGTTATATATATAGTGAACTTGGTATTTACAAACCATGATAAGTTGAAGTACATACCCAAAAGGGGATTTAAGGGTACACGCTATGTACTAGGGTATACATGCCATTTAATCCTCCATTGCTACTCTTTTGAGGGTTTTTTTCCATATCATCACACACTAGAGCTAGAATTAGACACATGAGTAGTCCAACTTGTGAATTTATATAGATATATCATGACAGTCAAACTCTTGGGGTTGTTTCAAGGGCTCCTAATTAGTGTTTTAGGGTGAATGAGATAAAATAGAGGGGTGTTTCCTATAATAATTGGATTAATTTATATTCTGAGAGTGAGATAAATTTTTTAGATGTTCCAACTAACCTAGAGTGAGACCCTTGATTTCATATGGGATATGATCCATAACTCTATAATGATGTTAAAATACATTTCATTTTAGGTGAAGATTATATCTTATCTTTTGACCTAGAGAATCCCATTAGGGACACCACTACCTTATTAGTATTACAAGGGTTCCCTTATGGTATACCTTCACTTACATTATGAACTAGATAATCCATTATAGGATAACTCTACTTATTTACTCATTACAAGGATCCCATGTAGGATTCCTCTACCTACGTACACTTTTATTGAGGGTCCCATGTAGGAAGGCACTTCATATATACCATCTCTATGAATACCGCGCATGATGCATCTTCTGTGTCTTCACTTAGGGGACCCATTTGGTACATCGATGTTTGAAAGACCCTGAGATAGTGTGTTGGGGGTTTGGGTAGATATGTTAGTGGGTGTAACCTTAGACCTTGTACCGAACAAGTAATCATATGAGGCTAAAGAAGTAGTGGTGGCTTTTAGCATTCAACCACCCTCACTCTTTTATTTATCCATTGACATGATGACTATTTATGCAACAATGATTTATATAGGTTATTACTTGTTTATTGATGGTGGTATTGATGTTATGTGATGTTTCATTGGAGTCCCCATGCATGATTACTGGGGATAGACATCAATGTATTTTTATTTGATTGTCATATTATTGGGGTTCTTAGACATACTACATGGGAACGACTAATGATCTGTTTCTACTGACTACTATTTTATAATGATAACCTGATATACTTCGTAGGATCCAACTTTTTATCCATGGTATTTTTTATTATGATTTTGAGATACCTAGAAATACTTTATAGGCTATGAGTTTTGAGAAATAATCTAGTATGATTTCACTCTCCCAAGCAATGGGGATTATTATTCTCTCACCCATAGATTAATTGAACATGGTGATGGACATGGATCTCAAATTTTTGACGCACTCGATGATTATTATGCTCTCTTGGGGTTTTCTTAGGATGACCCAGAGGGTCAAGTGGATGTACTGTTACATTACATAACTCACCAGACTTGACTGGGAGTGGAATTTTGATCCTTTTTTTAAATAGATACCAAGCATGCACTTGGATCCAGAGAGAAATCCTTAGAGACTACCTATGGTTTATACTCCTTAGGGATTATCAGAAGAGTGATTCCATCATCTTTTATATATTGAGACCTGGGTTCAAATACAATACTAGATTTACATGGATTGAGTGGTAGGAATCCAACTCAAAGGCCATTTATAGGATTCCAAATTATTACATGAAATCCTTTATTATAGTGATAATAGGAAAGTAATGGTGAACCCAGGGTTATGAAATTTATCCCCCTATGATGATGTAGATTTAATATAGAAATTTTCAGCACTGGAAAAAGAAGGTATCATCGATTGGGATTATAGACTCATGGATTGACTTAATTATAGACGGTTTGAGTGGTATGACGTCCAGATCAATTCTGTTTTAATAGGATGTCCAAAAAATATAGATTATAGTCCCAAGGATCGAAAACTTTTGATTATTTTATTTTTCACCTTAATCATATATATATATATACATATATATATATATATATAAATATATATTTATGGTAACATACAGAAACACACACACACACACACACATATACATGATGGAACTTTGTCTAGTGAATCAAGATCATAGACTTGTGAATCAATTATGATTTCACATTATTTATTTTACTTACCTTTTTTAATTGTGTATCGGAATGTTTGATCATATTTCATGAGAATTTACTTATGGATACTAATTATAGGTTCAATATTGTGGAAATGTTAATAATATTATTGATAAACCCATGTACATGCTCCTTGGTGTGCAAGATGACTCTATTTCGGATTTCACGTTAATTAGAGATGTATGATAGATAGGGTTGTGGCCTAGGGTTGCATGATCGATGAGAGACACTAATGTGGATTTATTAATATCAGGTAAGAGTATCTTATAAGTTTCTTAAAGACTGAGTATGTAGTCTAGCATAGATTTAGTACCAGAGCCATGAAAATTTAATTTAGTTTCCTTTATGTACTATTTTATATGTGATCAGACTAGTGGTTGATTAATACTGTATGTGTTGACATGGATGTATGAGATTTTATATAATATAACTTATTGTTATAGAATTATTCTATTTTATTTTATTTACATCTTCTGAACTCTATTTATAAAATTATTTGATTGATATGTTATTATTTCTAATGTTTTTCACACCAAAATGAGGGAGAGTATCTTCATAGACACACCTTAGTCCCTTACTTCTAGTCATTAGCCTCTAGCATATGGAGAGACATGATTGAGGCCTTGTTGTGAACTAACTGAGAGCACCAGTTTAGTGTAATCAGGGTTGGGATTATACACCTCTCCTTTATAAAACATGAACCAAAAAATAAATTGTATGTCTAATAACATGTTATGATGATCTTGGATTTTGAAAAGTCACTCGAGGAATGATTCATCATCCCCTTAATTTAACTCTCCCCATTCAATGAATTTTGAATTATATTGAAGATATCATTGAATACATGACAAATGAAAGACATCATGGGTCCATTCCAACTTAAGGGGAAGTGAAAACTCATACAACACCTAACAAACACCTCAAAAGTATTGATAAACATTGGAGAAATATTACTTCATTGGATAAAAATATTCTTCCCATGATGAGGGTAAACCCCTAAAAACACATAATCCCCTAATTTTAACTCCATATGAATCCTCCTTTGATAAATATAATATTTATGATGGTAAAACCTCACCATTATCCTATCTTAAATCATATGAAACTTCTCTATCCTACACTACACCTCATCTGGTCCACAGTCCACCAAATACCCAATGTTTATTTAGCACAATATATATCATAAAGTGTTCTTATACAATGACTCAAATGGATCCATCCTTATGGTAGAGTGACAAATATTATTATAATATACCTCAATGAAACGAATTTTATTCACCCATGATACACAAAAATCTAGAACGTAGGCTCATAAAATATCCTCTAGAGTATGAATGGACCATTCAATCCTTTTATCCATCTATGGGTGGAAAGAAGGTCTGAGGAAGAGTTGAGAGTTGAAATTATTGTATTTGGTGTCCTAGGACCGAATTTGTTTAGTTTGATTACATTTATATTCAATGTATGGAATATTAATAAAACATAATTTTATATATTACTCATAGTTATTCATGACTCATATGTAATATTGTCCTAGAGTAAATGTAACATTGATAAGGTCATATCATTTCCCTACTATGATGTAAACCTTAAAGTTATATGATGATATTCATAAATACTGTTTAGTGGTTGGATAACATACTATGATGGGAAATATAATATATATAATGATATATTAGAGAAATCCTAAGTGGATGAGGATTCTTATCATGAATTTTTCACACGGTAATCTCCAAGATGATAGATTATGAGAATAAACCACCCAGTTGGAATTCACCATGTTTTAGTGACATCAGATATTATTATCTTCAAGCATGTGTAACGAATATTAGACTTCATGATTATTATTAATGCATGTTATGAATCACATAGTAATATTATTTCATAAAAAATCATATTAATAATTTATGGAGAAGTTGGATACATTGAGTGTGTCATGAGTGTCCTGTTATTTAATGATATGTTGAGGAAGGATTTTCCCCTTCCATATTTATGGATTTTGTTATCTTGTACATTTTATTGTAATAGAACCATTGCCCAAAATTCCTTGGGCATGATGTAATGAAATGTTTTTTTAAGATAATCAAAGAAATATGTATTGAATATATAGGTTGGTGACACAAATGTGAAACATGCTTGATGAGATATTGAGACAAAGGGATTATATTACAGAATGGGCATTTCTATTTGGTTTTCTTCGTTGTGATATTAAGGTCCTTAAATTTGGCGACTTCACCCATTTTTAGAAAGTAATCCTGTACTTTAGGCAAACCTTTCCAATGATAATGAGTAAGAATCCTAGAGGGACACACACTAAGTGTTTTTGATCATCATTATTAAATTCTATGAAAAATTAATTAATAGAATATATATTTATTCTGAAGATTGAGGAATAATTTTTTTCATGTTTTATCAATAAAAAATATTTATTGGGGAATAAAATATTTATTTTTGAATAAAATATTTATTCGAGTATTTATGAAATTTATATGAGTTTAAATATACAAAGAATATGTCTGTTGGTGGATATTTATATAAAATATGGTAAATAATATTTATCATACGCACATGTTGGGGTACACCGAATAATAACAATACTACTACTATTTTGTGGCATTGGGTTTACTAAGAACTTGATATTATTTTAATATCCATCATGAAAATAAAATATTTTTTTAACATAAACCTAACTCTAAAAATAGTACTTTATGGATATTGTGTAGTTGAATAAAAAATAGTGAATTTTTGCACACAACTAATTATCCCTCAACTCCTCCTTCGGTCTCCCTACCAATATTGAGAAATGAAAGAGATATTCCATCACGATTTAAGTACAAGCGATTGATAAAAACAATACATGATAATAGATTCTCCACACTTGAACCTAGAGATCAATTGGAATTTTCTGGAGTTCTAAGGAGTATGTGAAGACCACTGCTATATGGACTATATCACTGGATCCTCACAACACAATGAAGGAAATACAAAATGGAATTTTGGACAGTCAACATCTACATCGAGGAATGATCATAATCCAAGGTATTTAATATCTTACAATATGAATAAATTTCTTATATATTTAACATGAAAAGATACTCTCTATTGGGGTTCTTGGAAATTAAATTTAAAATAAATTTTAGAAATATCACCCACCACAAGCGCTTCCATTATGAAAAAAACCTTCAAGTGGCATTAGAATAGTAAAATTGTATGTTTATAATTATTTATTTGATTGTTTATATATAGGAAATCATGGTTGAATATTTTAATTACATATTATTCAATATTTAATATGAATTGAAATAACATTTTATTAACATATTAATAATGTTTATTCAGTGTTTAATTTTCTTAAAGGTCAAAGAATAGATGAAGAAAAACCCGATATTCCATCAAGATGTTCCATTTTTTTGGCTAGTAAAACTGGGTTAAATGATGTGTAGTAAGAGTACACACCATGTACCCATGTGAATTAAACCTAGACATGACGAGGTATATATAAAAAATGAATATTTAATTACACATGGGTAATTTATTGTGCACCATGTATAGAATGTGCCAACCTGGAAAATGGGATTTCAAATTACATGGCGTGTACCAGAAGTACACGCTGTGTAGTTTTCATGAGTTAACATCAAAAATCACTCAATTTTTGTGGTCATTATACTTTGTCAGACCATGTGATACTGATATATTGGAAAATTTATGATATACATGATTTGTATGAGGTATAAATGGAATGTATTTCATTATTTCCCACATTTAAAATACACACCGAGCCATTAGGTGAGAACACCTGACAAATGAAATAAGGGATACATCACATGTAGCTGGCTTGTACATGTCATGTGATACAACCAAGATACACACCAAAGACCCGTGAAAGTAACATAGGCACACAGAAAATTGATACATAATGTTTAGCTTAAATGTACACGATGTATAGTCCAGCTGAGTCAACACGCCGAAACCCAGACATGTAATCCAAATACATGATAATTGAGGTACAAAACGTGTAGTAGTATAGTACATAGTGTGTTGTCTCCCAATTACCGATATGATTAAATCATACTTAATTGAAAATTTCAGCATTAAACACTTCTTTCTTTTCTTGTTTTATTATGTTTTTGAAAATTTAATAAGGGATTTAAGGAATATTAAATTCTCAATTAAATTATTGTAATTAATATTCCATTATTGGTTCCATAATTTATTTTACATTAATTCCTTTAGTATTTTTATCTCCAAAAGGATTTGTATGGTCATTAAGATAAAATGAAATTAACTAATAAATTAATTAATTAAATTATGTTTATCAAAATAATAAAAATGGATAAGAAATTAATGTTTAGCCAATTAATTTTTCATATGAGTTACCGGTATGAACATTCATGATATTGGAAAAGACTTATGTGTGATTTTTATTTTTTTAATTTAATTTTTTATGGTTTTTATTTTTAATGTAAATATTAAGTCATGGGATTCATCCCTACCTCCATTATTATTTAGGTCTGGTGTGTCCATGGTTATTTATGAAATTCTCATTCACTAATCCTTTGGTTATACTCACCTTAATGTGAGTTGTTAATACATGTAATTAAAGGAGTATCCAAAGGTGTGTAAATTCTATTTAATATAGAACCATAATGATTCCAACCTAGGAGATACACATATGGACAAGTGGATCTCTATAACTCATGCCAAGACAAGTAATAAGAGTTATTTACCCTAGGTCAAAGGTTGATTAATTGTGTGATTGTCAAATCAACTGTTGGATATGGTCATTATAGGGTTATTTATTTATTTATTTCTATCTATAAAATATTTATTTTATGGAATCTAGAATTATAGGGAATAGATAAATGAATTAATGTAAAAATATGTATTTAAATAAATGGATTTTGCATAAATGTTTTATCCATCCTAGATAATTAATTGGGTAACATCTAATTAATATTAATAAGACATGTAAAAGATAAAAAAAGATAAAATTTATTCATAATTAATTAAACCCCTCAACCTAATGTTATGTAAGACTAATCCTTCAATTACTTTATTAGGAATTAATCTATAGAACTATCTATAGTACATGGAGAAATTATGAAAAATTTATTTTATCTGCGAGTTATTATGTGGTTTTTAGGATTAATTAACCAATCATGTATTTATTTTAACATCAAATGTTTTTTCAATGCCAATTTAGAGGCAAGTGTTGAGGAAATTCATGTTAGGACTTCAAGATAGGGGAATCCACATAACAGATTAAAGAGCTTCAAGCCTAGAGTTGGGAATAAATCCTACCTAATTTCTTTCTAATGATTTTCATTGACAAAGTCTATATCATAATGAAATGTAATGGGTATCCTTACCACTATAATTTCAAATAAACTAGATATTATGAGTTTAATGGTGATGGATTTTGAGACATGATAAAATAGCGGGAGATTTAATAAAAACAATTAATTTATTATTTATCACAAAATTTATAATCAATAAAATTACTTGTAATCTAATATTTTAATTGTAGAATATAATGGAGGGTATCATCCACACTATCCCTTTGATATATATTTGATAAAGAGAGTATCCTCACTGGAAGTAAATTTCAAAAATGGTTTAGATGACTTTGGGTTGTGTTATTCCACAAATATAAATTTACGTACGAGAATCCTAAATGATTGATATTCCTTTCTAGGAGGTTTGTGATGAATATATCCTTATATATGAAAAACATTTTATCGACATGAATTAAATTCAATGTTTGATGCTTTAATCAATGTCTAGTGAACTCATGAAGTCTCATGAAAATATTGATTCACATAGCACGCCTGATAACCTTAGAGGTCTATACCAAGATAGATACATACAAGAACAGTTTGAGATTTCCAAATCACTCTTTCATCGTAATATTATTGAGGGTCTAATAAATAGGCCTCACCTAGTCAAGATCAATTTCTACTAAGATTTACTTGTGGTTATAGGGTATAATCTTTCCAAATAACTCTTCACCAATCTCATTCTGGAATCACTCATTTACATATTCCCTAGTTTTTTTTAATTTTAATATAATTAGAAAAAAAAGTCTATTCTAGATATTATGAATAATCTTTTCCAAGTGGTTAAATAGGCGATGTGTGAAAAATCCTTCTGTGCTTATGGAGTAAAAAATTAAATCTCATGAAATGTGTGCTATGACCAAAGATTCTTCTCACTATTCTAAGAAGAGGAAGATCAAGTGGCAATTAAGGGAACATTATAATTATTATTTTGAATGTTTCAATAAGGACCACTAGAATAAAAACTACACCCATCGAAAGAAGAAAGGGTAAGCTTAAAGTGAGTTTGTTATTGAGTTTGATTTATCTATTTCTACAAATTGGGTATGAGATACACCTTTTAGTACTCACATATGTATTAAAATATTGGAACCATGTAGATTTAGGATGTTTGGTTAAGGGGAGGTAGATCTATGAGCATCCAACGAAGCTAAACATAATTTTGTAGCTATCAGTGACTACAAACTTACATTTCCAACGAGGATGACCTTGATTTTTAAATATTAACATTTTGTGCCTTAAGTTACCAAACCAATTATATCATATATCTACTAGATAAAAATTCTTTTATTTTTTATTTTGGAAAAATATGTTGATTCTTTTATAAAGGATAGAACTCATTATGGTAAGTCACATTTATATAACGGTCTTTATGTGTTAGATTTTACATGAAAAGTATTGGAAATCTATCATGAAGTTACATCAGATGAATCATACCACAACCAACTTTGGGATCACTGACCTTGTCATGTAAACAAGAAACTCTAGGATAAATTACATCAATTATGATTTTTAGATTCTTTTGAATTTTACCTACATGGTTTATATCACACATTTTTACAAGTGAAAATGAAAAAATCTCTATTTAATGGGAAAGGTGAAAGGGATAAATTGTTAATTTAAATAGTTCATATCGATGTGTGTAAACCACTCCCTCTTGAAGTAGGGGTTGGTTTTCTTACTTCATAAATTTTACAAATGATTTTAATAGATATAGATATGTAAAATTAATTTGGTATAAGTCTGATTATATTGATAAATTTAATGAATAAAATACTGATGGTGAGAACCATCTTGGTAAAATTTTTAAGAAACTCTACTTAGAGAATGGTGGAGAATATATTAATCAAGAATTAATGGATTAATTATGGGAGTTTTGAATCCTATCCCAGCTAAATACTCATTATACACAACAATGGAATAAAGTATGTGAAAGGATGAACCATAAATTACTGGATATGGTAAGATCAAGGATGAGTCATTCATGTCTAAAATTGTGTTTTTGGGGATACACATTAAAAATAACATCATACGTATAAAAATGAGTGCCGACTTGTCACACCCTAATCGATGATTTATTTTATTTTAATTATTTTGGGTCTTATTTTGGGATTTTGTTTGAACGAGGATTAATAAAAAAGGGTTTTCTATGGATGTGTAGCCATGCACGCGACCGTTCTCGGTTCCCATCCTTAATAAGATAATGTTCTAGTATTAAATTTGTTATTATATGGGCACACGACCATACGCGTCACCATGCACACAAACTTTTACGGTGTCTGAGCTCAATTTATAAATTTATTATTATTATGGTAGGTTTTATTATTTTATTTTTAGTAATAAACTCATTATTATTTATTAGGTTTTTTATCCTCTTATTTTATTTTTATTTTATTTTCCCATTACTCTTTATTTTCTTTTCTCTTTTATTATTTCTCTCTTTTTCCCCTCACTCCCTCTCTCTCCCATCGCCTTCGCCCACTTTTTTGGTGAAAAACCTACCCGCAAAAATCCCTCTCCCTCTCCTCCATGCGGCGCGAGCCCTACCGCCATCTCCCTTGGGTGTCAGCTCACACCCCCTCCCTCATCCTGCACACCACATCGACCTTCATCGCACTCCCCTTGTGCCACCCCACATCACCCCATCTCCCTCATTTCCTTATTCTTTCGCAGAAAAACTCCCTTCATCCTGCTATTCCACCTCCGGACCCTCTCTTGAACCGGCTCCTTTCTCCTCCTCCATCGGCGAACTGAACCAGCTGCCCACCTCGCACCGACATATGCTGCCCCACTACCTCACACTGCTCCCTTCTGCATCACACAACCGCACCTTGCTTCGACCGCTTTCCTTCTGGTGGTTTTTTATGGAGAGCATCTCCAGCACCTCGCACTACCCTCTCTCTCCTCCCCAAATTCTCTTGCACGTCCCCCTTTTTTTTCTATCACCCTATTCGGGTTCCTTTTTGGCTAGTGTCCCCTCTCCGGAACACAAATCCAGTTGGCGACCCTCGAACCGGCACGCTGCACCCTCCTCAGCCTCCCTTCACTGCACAACCGCCTCACATAAGGGTCCAAAGAGCCTTTCTTCCCTCTTCACATCCATGCGCTGCTTCCATATCTTGACTAGACTTTTTTTTCAACATGGAATGCCCCCAAAACCTCCTCGTCTCGCTCGACCAGCCTCTCACAACCTCCCCTCAGGTGAATTTCACTTCAGTTGAATGTTTCTTCATTGACAGGTTGCGAGTGAGGGCTTCATGTTTTTTTGGGGGTCCAATTGCAATATATTTTCCTTAATTCTTGAATTAGGATATAACTTAGGTTGCTCATAGTGTGATTGTCATTCCACGGGAGTTTCAATCCAAATGGTGAAGGTGGTGTACACCAAGGTAGGTGGTTCCATGTTTAATTGTAATTTAAATAAATAATTTCCAATTTTAATTAATTTAGCATTTTATTTAATTAATTTGTTTCGTGCGAAATTGGTCTTCTTTTAGGTTTGATTTGGAGTTGAATTGTTTAGTAGCCTCTTTATACTATGTGTGCATTTTCTGCTGAAGTCTTATTTCTAATTAATTGTTAGTGATTTTTTTGTTGTTGTGCGGTTAGATTATTAATTCGTTAGTTTGGTGTGAGTTCGATTTTACTTGAGGTTTAGTGTGCTTTTATGTGATAAGTAGAGTGCCTCATGATATAAGTATGTTGTTGTTGTGAGAAATCATGTTGAACTACTGATTAGTTTTTCTTTATTGGGTAGTTAATTTTTTTGGATGTGAAAAAAGGGCGCAATTAGTGTTTTGAAGTTGCGTCTGGTTGTGTTTAGTCAAAAATGATCTTTTTAATGATTCTTGAGTGTTTAAAGTCATGCTTCATATATCAACAATATTTGGAAAATTTTTATGGTAGTTCGCTTAGTTATAGTAATGGTATTTTTAGAGGTTTGGAATTACTTCTAGTGGACTATAATTGATACCTATCAGGGAACTCCATGGGTGGCTACACCCCCTGGGTGGGACACACCAACATCCCCAGTGGTATCCATTTCCACATGAAGCCCTTGGGAGGAGAGCCATGCTTCATCCAACACTCACATGTGAGAGTTCCCAAGGATCAGATTCATTCCTACCTCCTTTGCCTCTGATACCAACTGTAGAGACCCAAAGCTTCACGTACATGGAGATTACATTACTTTTTCAGAATACTTAATACATAAAAAAAACACTCAAGGACCGTAATAGTGTAGGGTCTTTGGAAACAAGGAATATAAACTTCAAATCATGTTGAAAGATCTTCAAAATCTCCCATAACGATCTTCCCCTTTTTTTCATACCTAAAACATTTCTTTATATCCTGGGGAAAAGAAAACATATAAAGGGTGAGCTCAAATGCTCAGTAAGGGTAAGCTTGGAGAAAATAAAACAAACCATAAACATTTGAACTTCAAAACATGAACATAATATTTAAACATCAAAATCTCGAGCAATAACTTAAAACATGGCAGTGCGTAAGGCATAGATCATAAAGAAACATTAATCAGGATAAAATTGAATGGGAATATAACATGTAATTGTGGCAACCATTAAGCACATTATATGATTTCCATAGTATCCAAGGCATTGCTGCTAAGACCATCTTAGTGGACAAAGTCCCTTTCTGAATCGAGTTCACTCCTCGTTCTAGTCCTGTATTACTGAACCAGATTAACTTACCATTCCATAAATGTCTATATCAAGAGATATAAATCTTTAACCAATGCATTGGAGGGAGATATAGGTCCCACCCATCTCATAATTAAACTATTCTTATGTGTGCCAAAACATAAACATAAATCATTCATCATAACCTAAAGAATAAAACGGGCTTCATAAACATCATCCCATCATATCATAATCCATATAAAACAAATAGATATCATTACATCATAAGAAAATTTAAACCCTATAAATCATAGAGACAACATACTTGAAACATACACATATGAAATAATGTCATCTTCGATGGAAAATGGTTTTGATAAAGCACATGAAATGAATTCTTGAGGAAAATATCCTTTCTTCTTGAAAATAATTTTATTTTCAAAAAATGCCCTTAAATTTTAAAAGAAAAGGTTTTTTTTGAAAATAGTCATGAAATCTTGTAGAGTAAGCTTCATGAAAATAAGGCATTATGAAATCGTAAAAATCCGTTCATGCCGTATATAAATAAAATTCTTCTCATACTTTTTCCGGAAATGTCAAAGAGTACCTTGTATGGTAAACAAAAAAATATTCCTTACATACCCTGTAGTAAAAGAAAAAAATTGTTAAAACAGACTTCAAACATATATGAAACCATTTTTAGATAACATGGACATGGATGATAACAAAACCCCCAGTAAATACTTACGAATAAACAATCTCGAATAAGAGCGAGATTTGAATAGTTATCCCTTACCTTACGTACGATATGCTTCGTATGTATCCGAACCTCCTGTATAATGATTTAAATAATGTCATTGACTTATTACAGAATAATAATAATTGTTATGATATCATATATGGTTCACTTATGACTTTATATTACCCGTTCTTTTGTAAATCCATGTCAAAGCAGTGTTTTGGGTAAAATCGTTTCATTTATCATAGGTGTTTCTACTTGTTGTTACTTATTACTTATATCCTGATTTCCTTAATTTTAGAATGTAAAAAATGATTTATATATAATAAATATTCATAATATACATATATATGTCAGATTGATAAATGAAAAGAAATACACCATTCAAGGAGACGGTAGGCCGTACGTACGTATGAGCGCTGTTTTCGTTTCCTTATTAAATTGAATGGAATTAAGTAGATGAAATACACACACACACACACACACACACATATATATATAAATTAATCCAGTATCATTATTATGTCATATATTTCATTATTATTCAGTATATATACTTTATAATCATTCATGAATGGTTAACATGGAGAATGAAACTCATCGCATCGTGGAGACGGTAGTCCGTACGTACGCACGAGTGATGATATCATTCCCATCATCATGGAATTGTATGTCACGACCCGTCCTCGGGGCCCGTGCCGTGACTACCCCAAGCCCGCCTTCCATAGGCCAGGGGTTGGCGACTAGCACCAAAGGCGTAAAATCCCGATAACTGGGAAGGCATTGCCTTTATAAAGAAAACAAGCACCACAGAGTACAAGCGGAAGTAAAACACTAAGTACAAAAAGAAGAGCTGAAAAGTAAAAGGGGCCGGAAATACAAGCCCAACTGTAAAGTACAACTCAAAAAGGAAAAACAGCAACTGAAAAGTAAAACTGCTACGCCGAGCTGTCCACTGGAAATCCCACCTGAAGGGTGGGTACAGATAGCTCCTCTGCTCCTCGGGTCCCGCCGTCTGCTCCGAGTATATCCCGCCCAGTGGTCCACCTCCGGGTACCGCCTCGTCGTATAGTCCACCTCCAGATACCGTCCAGTCCTCGAACACTCGGCCTCTGTCAGCTCTGTCCGTCGTCTGCAACCAACACAACGAGGTGCGGGCATAGCCCGTGCAGGGGTGAGTATAACGATACTCAGTAGGGACCCCGAGACCCTCAAGGTCTCACTAAAACCAACAAGGATAAACATAAGAAGATCTCAACAGATAAACTCTACTTAGGTATATGCCCATACATATACCTAAGTTATCAAGTAACCCATCTCAGTCATGAGGAAACACAAGGATCATGAGATCAACGGATGACCACTACCCAGGTATATGCCCATACATATACCTAAGTTATCAAGTAACCCATCTCAATCATGAGGAAACACAAGGTCAAAAGTCTCAGCTCAAACCAGGATTTTCATTATCGAAACCGTAACTGCTGAAGAGCCCCGTCTCTGAAGTGTGTAGTAGTCCTATCACGACTCCGAGGTACTGCTCACTAACCTATGACTGCTGAGGTACTCCTCCTGTCGAGTACTGCGGGTTTGCGGCCAACTACCGGGCGCTCCGTCCGCTGAGGGTCTGTCGCCAAATACCGGGCGCTACCCAGATAGCCTGCTGAGGTACTCCTCCCGTCGAGTACCGCGGGTCTGCTGCCAACTACCAGGCGCTCCGTCCGCCGTGGGTCTGCCGCCAAATACCGGGCGCTCCGTCCACTGGGCTAGTCGACTCACTCCAAGTCGAGTCGGTCAAGCAGTCGTCAGGTCTCAGCCGGCTACACGGTCTCCGTACTCTGCACGCTCGTCTCCACCGTCGCAGGTCTGTCGCTACAACCAAGCGCACACACTCAGTAGAGTATCGCGGGTCCGCCGCTACAACTAAGCTCTCCACCGCCAAGGGTCTGCTGCTGCATCCAAGCGCACCACCACTGTCAAGTACCACGGGTCCGCTCCACGAGCTACTGGTCGATACTCCAAGTATCACAAGGTCCCGCGAAGAAGTGTCCCAAAGGCCCGTCTCGTCACAGGGGTCTCAACGCAACAGACGGCGCGTCGATCGGACGCCCGGTCTGTGAGTTATTAGCCTTTTCGTCCCAGGGGCCCGGTTGGTTTCGTGAGCGAAACCAATCCCGGCCGTATCTCAACTGCACCCCGAACTCCCATAGGGTATACTCAAAGGGACCGTTACTCAACGTAACCACCAACGCCGCTGACGGCTCGTCAAGCGGACGTCCTGTCTGTAAGATATTAGCTTTCCCGTTCCAGGGGCCCGGTTGGATTTCGGGTACAATCCAACCCGGCCATACTCCGACTGTAACCAAAACTCGGGCGGAGTATGTCAAAAGTTCCGTCTCATCAAGAGGAAGTCAACGAAACAGACGGCGCGTCAATCGGACGCCCGGTCTGTGAGTTATTGGCATTTTCGTCTCCGGGGCCCGGTTGGTTTTTAAGGAAAAACCAACCCGACCGTACTCCACCTGCGTCCAAACCTCGGGCGGAGTATGCCAAAAGATCCGATTCACTAAGAGGAACACAACGCGATTGACGGCGCGTCAATCGGACGTTCGTGGCTCAAGATATGAGCGTTTCCGCTCCGAAGGCCCGGTTGGTTTCGTGAACGAACCAACCCGGCCGAACTCTGAGTAACCCGAAACCTTGAGTGCGATATATCGAAACGACCGTCTCGATCCAAGGATCGCGTTGCCGCAGACGGTTCGTCATTCGGAGGTCCGAGGCTCAAGTTATGAGCCAAAAACCAAATCAGGTTCGAAAACGGGGGGTCCGGGTCCGGGCCGACCCGGCCCGACCCCCCCCCCCCCGGGGCGGTGCGGCGGCGGCGCGGCGGCCGGCGGAGGACGGCGGCGGCGGGCGGCGGTGGCGGGCGGCGCGGCGGCGGCGGCGGCGGGCCGCGCTGGCGGCGGCGGGCGCCGCACGGGGTGGTCACGCGGGGGGCTTGATTGCCCCCGCTGATTTACTAAGGCGGCACGGCTTATTGCCGTGCCTTTGCCAAAAAACGGCCCCCGCAAGTGGGGGCCGGCTGGACGAACCGGGGGGGCTTTGCCCCCCCCTCCTTTAACGAACCGCCCCCCTCATTAAGAGGGGGGTTTGTTGAACCGGCCGGGGGGGTTTTTCCCCCGGGTTTTATGACATCCGGCCGGCCAGCTGGCCGGCCGGTTTTTACCAACGGGACTGGAATTTCCGGTCCCGCCCTCGACTTCCGACGCCGGCGGCCCGGCCGCTGGTCTTTCCTTCCGCCGCGGCCCGGAACCGGCCGCGGTCTCCTCGTCCCGCCGCGGCCCGGAACCGGCCGCGGTCTTCGTCGTCCGGCGCGGTGCGACGGCACCGCGCCCCTTTCGCCGTGCCATGAATCCTCCCAACGCGGCGCGACAGCGTCGCGTTCTTGAAGTCTCTCCTCGGCGAAGCGCGACGGCGTTGCGTAAATTAATCGCACGGCAAAACCGCGTGGTGCGACGGCACCACGCCACCTTGCTTCCATCGCAAGAATTTAAACAAGAACGTTGGAGGGGGGTTCGGCCGTGTTCGTGCGGTCCGGCCCCCCTCACGTTAAATAATAACATAACTAAAGAAAATCCAAAAGCCTCACGTTTAGTCATGCTAAAATCCATGATTCAAGAATGGAATTAAATAATCAATAAATAACATCCCCTACCTCGGGTTAAGATTTGAAGATTTGATTACGCTCCGCGGAAGACGGCGTCGCGGAGGTCGGGTGTCGCGGTCGTCGTTCGTCAAATCTGTTGACGAAGTGCTATGCCCGAAGAGACACGACGTTGGCGGATCTTCGTTTGCCGACGAAGGTTATCCGAAGAAGAGATGGCGTCCCCTTCGTTGTCACGGTGAACGAAGAAAGGAGTTGCGGCGTTCTTCGTCGGAAAAGAGAGCGTTCCTCGTCAAGTCTTGAGGAAAGTCAAAATAAAAGGGAACAACGAACTCAAGAACCCTTACCACGATCGTCGCACGCTGACGAAGTCGTGGAATATCGGTGTCGATTCCTTTGACGTCGGAGGAAGATTCGTTGTCGAAGGCGTTCTTCGCGGAAAACCGTCGCGGAAGGGATGACGCGGAAGAAGAACGTCGCGTCGCGGATACGGCGTCGCGGATGGATCGTGTTCTTCGGCGGAGAAGTTCTTCGTTGAAGAACGACGTTCTTCGCGTTCTTCGTTGAGGTTGAAGAAGAAGAAGAGGAGCTCTCCACCTCTCAAGAAGACAAACGATCAACCCAAAATAAAATAAGATAACATCTTATTTTATTATTACAAAACACATTAGAAGAATTTCAAAAGTTTGAAATTCAAAAGAGATAACTCCACATTTAACTCACTTATTTAATATACATGAATTGTATAATTAAATAGAAGTTAACTTGTCAAGTCATTAAGAGGGAGAGTGGGGAGTTGAAAAGGTGGGGGGTTCGTGTGGGCCCCACCACACTTAATCCTCCCAAGGGAGGTTAAGTGGGTGTGGGTCCCACTCCCAACCTCCTAGATAGGTTTTAACAAGTTAAAAATAAAATTGTTCTACACAATTTTATTTAACTCAAACTAAAAACCCCAAAACGAAACTCTCAACCCGCGACAAACGCAACTCCCGAAAAGGACTCTTTAAGCGAATATCGGCGCTGCGAGTTCATCGGTGCCCTCGGATTTCAATTCCGAGCACCGGATCAAAAGTTAGAAATTCCCGCTCGTTCGTTCACTGAACGTACCCGAGCCAAACTTCGGAAATTAATTCCGGGCACTCCGGGCCTCGGAATCAGGTGCCGTCTGAAACCGCATTCTTGTAAAATTCTAAAGAAAATTAAGAAAAAATTTCCCTTGAATTTTACGGGTCTTTACATTACTCCCACCTCAGGGCTTTACGTCCCCGTAAAGCTACATCAAAACTAGGGAAACAAAAGAGGGTACTGAGCACGCATCTGAGCCTCCCGCTCCCATGTGCTCTCCTCGAGTTTCTCGTGTCGCCATCTGTTGCGCACAAGAGGATTCGATCGCCCATGTAGGTCCCGCTCCTGTCGATCCTCTATCTCCACCGGGACCTCCGTAAAAGTCATCCCATCGTCAACGTCAAGCTCCTCAGCTGGAATACGTGGAAGACGTCGTGCACCCGGTGCAACTGAGGTGGTAGAGTCAGGCGATAAGCCACCTCGCCAACCTTGCTGAGGACCTGGAAGGGTCTGTTGAAGCGCGGAGATATTTTGCCGCCTCGGCCAGATCTCCGAATACCACGTCGAGGTGAGGCCCGCAAGAAGACGTGGTCGCCATCCTCGAACTCCAGTGGCCTCCGCCTCCTGTCAGCGTATGACTCCTGCCAGCTCTAAGCTATCCTCATCCGCTCCTGGATGACATGGACCTCCTCTGACGTGGCCCGGACCATCTCTGGTCCCACAAGAGCTGCGAGATTTCTTCTTTGCCGATAAGAGAAACCTGGTCTCATCCCCTGGATGAACCACATTCTTTGCCTAAAACAGTCAATCCTAACATGGATGATACTAATCCATACCAAGGATGACGTCGTAAGGCCTCGACGCTACTACTAAGAGATCCAACCGTTACTCTCGCCTCCAAGGGTTGAGTCACACTGTCGGCATCAGTGTGTGGTAACTGGTCTCCTCCAGTAGATGTCTCACAAGTGAGGGTCAAGTCAACAGTCAACTGGAACCTCTTAGTAACATCACAAAAGAGGACAGGAATGAAAACATCACAAAGGATGCGTCTTTTATTATTGCAGCTCATAATACAAGACGCTACACAAAAGCAACATCAACATGGAACTAGAAGTACAAGGATGTATCCACTAGTTCTGCTCCTGTCCACCTGCTCCCAGAGCTCCATGATCGTAAGCTTCAGCCGCCTGAAGCTGTGCTCTCGCATGTCCACCTACTCCCTGTGGTCGGGGTGGACCTCCTGGTGGTGGTGGTGGCAGTGCCTCAAAGCGTCGTCCACCACCTGCTGCTCGGCCAGTTCCTCTGCCTCGTCCGCCTCCTCCCTGCGGACCGCCACGGTCGAACCTCTGCCTCTGCCTAGGTGGTCCCTCAACCGTCTGCTGCTCCTCCGCATGGCGGGTCGGGCAGTCACGAGCCATGTGGCCTTGCCCGCCGCATGCAAAGCACTGTCTTCCACTCAAAAGACTGACTCCGCGCTGTGTGCCCTGCACTGCTGAGCCAGTGCCCTGAGGTCGTCTGCCTGAAGGTCTGGTCTGTCTGGACCCCTGAGTCATCTGTCGGCTACCTGCTACCGAAGACTCCGCTACGTGCCGCCCTGCGGTGGGTCGCTGCGCTGGTGAAGACTCAGCAAGGAAGCTCTCAATCAGAAGGGCTCGCTCCAGTACTCCAGTCTGAGTCGGTAAGCTGAGGGAGATCAGCGATGCCCTGATCTCGTGTCTCAAACCCTGCTTGAAGGTCCGGGCCCGGAAGAATGGGTCCCGTACCATGTCGGTCGAGTAGCGCGAGAGATCGGTAAATCTCGCCGAGTACTGGGCGACCGTCATGCTGCCCTGCCGCAGCTGAAGAAGCTCCTGGATGCGCACCGCTCGGAGGGTGGCCGGGACGAACTCCGAGCGGAAGAGGCTCTCAAAGTCCGTCCAAAGTAGAGATGCCTCATCGTGCACCTGGAGCACCAAGCTCCACCATCGTCCTGCTGCTGCGTGTAGTAGGCTCGCAGCGAGGATCACCATGAGGTCTGCTGGTGTCCTCACTAGCCTAAACACTCGTACCACTGCCTCCAGCCAGTCCTCTGCAGCCTGGGGATCCGTCTCCCCGCGAAACCTGGGCGGTCGCTGGCGCTGAAACTCATGCAGTGCGCTGAGGCGACGTGCATCGTCAGCGGCTGCTGCTGGAAGCATCGGGGGCTCGGCGGGTAGAGCTACCACCGGTGCCACTACTGGAAAAGGGCCCTGCACCGAGGCCTCGTCGCTCGGTGGGCTGTCGTCACGTTCGATTCTCGGAACCCTAGCTGGTTGCCGTCGTGGGGCCATCCTGAAAGAAACAACGTAACGCGATCAAACGATTATACCTGGTGAGCTGACCTGGTTTGAGCTGTTTTAAGGGGAAAAACTATTGAAAACACACGCAATCAGTGTTTTCGTGCACAAAGTCGGAAATCAGTTGTCAGGGTCCTGGTGTATGGATACGTCGGCCGCCCGCACCAACACTGGACTCCCTGAACTGAAAACCACACTCGGTACTCTCAACACTATTGCTTCACAGAAAGAAACATCAGAGTTATAAGTTCTGCGGTAGAACCGAACTCCTCTGATACCAATTTGTCACGACCCGTCCTCGGGGCCCGTGCCGTGACTACCCCAAGCCCGCCTTCCATAGGCCAGGGGTTGGCGACTAGCACCAAAGGCGTAAAATCCCGATAACTGGGAAGGCATTGCCTTTATAAAGAAAACAAGCACCACAGAGTACAAGCGGAAGTAAAACACTAAGTACAAAAAGAAGAGCTGAAAAGTAAAAGGGGCCGGAAATACAAGCCCAACTGTAAAGTACAACTCAAAAAGGAAAAACAGCAACTGAAAAGTAAAACTGCTACGCCGAGCTGTCCACTGGAAATCCCACCTGAAGGGTGGGTACAGATAGCTCCTCTGCTCCTCGGGTCCCGCCGTCTGCTCCGAGTATATCCCGCCCAGTGGTCCACCTCCGGGTACCGCCTCGTCGTATAGTCCACCTCCAGATACCGTCCAGTCCTCGAACACTCGGCCTCTGTCAGCTCTGTCCGTCGTCTGCAACCAACACAACGAGGTGCGGGCATAGCCCGTGCAGGGGTGAGTATAACGATACTCAGTAGGGACCCCGAGACCCTCAAGGTCTCACTAAAACCAACAAGGATAAACACAAGAAGATCTCAACAGATAAACTCTACTTAGGTATATGCCCATACATATACCTAAGTTATCAAGTAACCCATCTCAGTCATGAGGAAACACAAGGATCATGAGATCAACGGATGACCACTACCCAGGTATATGCCCATACATATACCTAAGTTATCAAGTAACCCATCTCAATCATGAGGAAACACAAGGTCAAAAGTCTCAGCTCAAACCAGGATTTTCATTATCGAAACCGTAACTGCTGAAGAGCCTCGTCTCTGAAGTGTGTAGTAGTCCTATCACGACTCCGAGGTACTGCTCACTAACCTATGAATGCTGAGGTACTCCTCCTGTCGAGTACTGCGGGTTTGCGGCCAACTACCGGGCGCTCCGTCCGCTGAGGGTCTGTCGCCAAATACCGGGCGCTACCCAGATAGCCTGCTGAGGTACTCCTCCCGTCGAGTACCGCGGGTCTGCTGCCAACTACCAGGCGCTCCGTCCGCCGTGGGTCTGCCGCCAAATACCGGGCGCTCCGTCCACTGGGCTAGTCGACTCACTCCAAGTCGAGTCGGTCAAGCAGTCGTCAGGTCTCAGCCGGCTACACGGTCTCCGTACTCTGCACGCTCGTCTCCACCGTCGCAGGTCTGTCGCTACAACCAAGCGCACACACTCAGTAGAGTATCGCGGGTCCGCCGCTACAACTAAGCTCTCCACCGCCAAGGGTCTGCTGCTGCATCCAAGCGCACCACCACTGTCAAGTACCACGGGTCCGCTCCACGAGCTACTGGTCGATACTCCAAGTATCACAAGGTCCCGCGAAGAAGTGTCTCAAAGGCCCGTCTCGTCACAGGGGTCTCAACGCAACAGACGGCGCGTCGATCGGACGCCCGGTCTGTGAGTTATTAGCCTTTTCGTCCCAGGGGCCCGGTTGGTTTCGTGAGCGAAACCAATCCCGGCCGTATCTCAACTGCACCCCGAACTCCCATAGGGTATACTCAAAGGGACCGTTACTCAACGTAACCACCAACGCCGCTGACGGCTCGTCAAGCGGACGTCCTGTCTGTAAGATATTAGCTTTCCCGTTCCAGGGGCCCGGTTGGATTTCGGGTACAATCCAACCCGGCCATACTCCGACTGTAACCAAAACTCGGGCGGAGTATGTCAAAAGTTTCGTCTCATCAAGAGGAAGTCAACGAAACAGACGGCGCGTCAATCGGACGCCCGGTCTGTGAGTTATTGGCATTTTCGTCTCCGGGGCCCGGTTGGTTTTTAAGGAAAAACCAACCCGACCGTACTCCACCTGCGTCCAAACCTCGGGCGGAGTATGCCAAAAGATCCGATTCACTAAGAGGAACACAACGCGACTGACGGCGCGTCAATCGGACGTTCGTGGCTCAAGATATGAGCGTTTCCGCTCCGAAGGCCCGGTTGGTTTCGTGAACGAACCAACCCGGACGAACTCTAAGTAACCCGAAACCTTGAGTGCGATATATCGAAACGACCGTCTCGATCCAAGGATCGCGTTGCCGCAGACGGTTCGTCATTCGGAGGTCCGAGGCTCAAGTTATGAGCCAAAAACCAAATCAGGTTCGAAAACGGGGGGTCCGGGTCCGGGCCGACCCGGCCCGACCCCCCCCCCCCCCCCCCCCCCCCCCCCCCCCCCGGGGCGGTGCGGCGGCGGCGCGGCGGCCGGCGGCGGCGGCGGACGGCGGCGGCGGGCGGCGGCGGCGGGCGGCGCGGCGGCGGCGGCGGCGGCGGGCCACGCTGGCGGCGGCGGGCGCCGCACGGGGTGGTCACGCGGGGGGCTTGATTGCCCCCGCTGATTTACTAAGGCGGCACGGCTTATTGCCGTGCCTTTGCCAAAAAAACGGCCCCCGCAAGTGGGGGCCGGCTGGACGAACCGGGGGGGCTTTGCCCCCCCCTCCTTTAACGAACCGCCCCCCTCATTAAGAGGGGGGTTTGTTGAACCGGCCGGGGGGGTTTTTCCCCCGGGTTTTATGACATCCGGCCGGGCAGCTGGCCGGCCGGTTTTTACCAACGGGACCGGAATTTCCGGTCCCGCCCTCGACTTCCGACGCCGGCGGCCCGGCCGCCGGTCTTTCCTTCCGCCGCGGCCCGGAACCCGGCCGCGGTCTCCTCGTCCCGCCGCGGCCCGGAACCGGCCGCGGTCTTCGTCGTCCGGCGCGGTGCGACGGCACCGCGCCCCTTTCGCCGTGCCATGAATCCTCCCAACGCGGCGCGACGGCGTCGCGTTCTTGAAGTCTCTCCTCGGCGAAGCGCGACGGCGTTGCGTAAATTAATCGCACGGCAAACCGCGTGGTGCGACGGCACCACGCCACCTTGCTTCCATCGCAAGAATTTAAACAAGAACGTTGGAGGGGGGTTCGGCCGTGTTCGTGCGGTCCGGCCCCCCTCACGTTAAATAATAACATAACTAAAGAAAATCCAAAAGCCTCACGTTTAGTCATGCTAAAATCCATGATTCAAGAATGGAATTAAATAATCAATAAATAACATCCCCTACCTCGGGTTAAGATTTGAAGATTTGATTACGCTCCGCGGAAGACGGCGTCGCGGAGGTCGGGTGTCGCGGTCGTCGTTCGTCAAATCTGTTGACGAAGTGCTATGCCCGAAGAGACACGACGTTGGCGGATCTTCGTTTGCCGACGAAGGTTGTCCGAAGAAGAGATGGCGTCCCCTTCGTTGTCACGGTGAACGAAGAAAGGAGTTGCGGCGTTCTTCGTCGGAAAAGAGAGCGTTCCTCGTCAAGTCTTGAGGAAAGTCAAAATAAAAGGGAACAACGAACTCAAGAACCCTTACCACGATCGTCGCACGCTGACGAAGTCGTGGAATATCGGTGTCGATTCCTTTGACGTCGGAGGAAGATTCGTTGTCGAAGGCGTTCTTCTCGGAAAACCGTCGCGGAAGGGATGACGCGGAAGAAGAACGTCGCGTCGCGGATACGGCGTCGCGGATGGATCGTGTTCTTCGGCGGAGAAGTTCTTCGTTGAAGAACGACGTTCTTCGCGTTCTTCGTTGAGGTTGAAGAAGAAGAAGAGGAGCTCTCCACCTCTCAAGAAGACAAACGATCAACCCAAAATAAAATAAGATAACATCTTATTTTATTATTACAAAACACATTAGAAGAATTTCAAAAGTTTGAAATTCAAAAGAGATAACTCCACATTTAACTCACTTATTTAATATACATGAATTGTATAATTAAATAGAAGTTAACTTGTCAAGTCATTAAGAGGGAGAGTGGGGAGTTGAAAAGGTGGGGGGTTCGTGTGGGCCCCACCACACTTAATCCTCCCAAGGGAGGTTAAGTGGGTGTGGGTCCCACTCCCAACCTCCTAGATAGGTTTTAACAAGTTAAAAATAAAATTGTTCTACACAATTTTATTTAACTCAAACTAAAAACCCCAAAACGAAACTCTCAACCCGCGACAAACGCAACTCCCGAAAAGGACTCTTTAAGCGAATATCGGCGCTGCGAGTTCATCGGTGCCCTCGGATTTCAATTCCGAGCACCGGATCAAAAGTTAGAAATTCCCGCTCGTTCGTTCACTGAACGTACCCGAGCCAAACTTCGGAAATTAATTCCGGGCACTCCGGGCCTCGGAATCAGGTGCCGTCTGAAACCGCATTCTTGTAAAATTCTAAAGAAAATTAAGAAAAAATTTCCCTTGAATTTTACGGGTCTTTACATTGTATCGAAGTGTATGTATAATATTTCAGAATCAATATAACTTTACAATAATCATATATAGTTATTTATTTAAACCATTACACCCATCCTAGTACGGTGGTGGTGGAAAACAGATTACACCACGACGTGGAGACGGTATTCCATACGTACGCACGCGCGGTGATTTCGTTTTCTGTAGGATGGATAGATGGTGGAATAGGGTTGTTTCATATTTATAATAAAATATAAGTATATGAGTGATACTGATGTTATTAATTCATAATGAAACAACTAAAGAAGAGGAATTAGAAGAAGAAATAAATTTGAAAGAATCGGTAACAGATGTTACCTCTTTTTCGATGCACCTCCTTTAAACTTCTTCATAGGGAACTAGGGTTGGTCTTTTGAGAAGACCAGAACCTATATGATATAACTAGATAGGTTTAGTAGATTAATTGGCAGGTTTTGGCTGAACTTCAAGGATCAAAAGGGTGTGAAGAGAAGTGGGAAGGGGTTCCCTTTTTATAAGGGAGGAGAGGGGCACCTTTGGAAATCTTAAAAATATTAAATTATAATAAATCTAAACCCTCTTAAAAACCTTCAAAAATGACTCATATTAGAATCTTAGATAATATAGGGTTGTAATATCTTCAACATATAAAATTTTGACATGTATGAAATTTATTTTAAACATTATCAACTTGATTAATCCTTATTTAATCTATTAGATTTTATTTGTGGTAATAAGAATATAAATTTTAAATTGTTATAAATAATTACTTATGTGCTGTGAATTATCCATAATTAGATAATATAAGACATATTAGACTGTATAAATTTAAATCTATAATTTTTAAATATTTTTTGTGATTTTTAAACAATTTAATAATATGTTATTTTTATAAAATAATAATAGTGTCAATTTTGACACTATTCATTTATTAGAATTTAACTAAAATCCAAACAGAGGATATATTCGAACTAAAATATTTAATAGGTTCCTAACATGTCATAGTAATCTAGAAAATTAGTGGATCACATTAAATAGTTCATATAATATTTATTTTACTATTTGTAAAACCATTTATTTGATATTTCTCTTAATAAAATAATTTCTACAACATTTTTGTATAATTATTAAATATACATATATGTTGCATAAAAATTAAAAATAAAATACAATTATTAAGATAAATCTTATATAATTAATAATAATACATTTAGTCGGATTTATCTTCTAAAAAACCTAATTTTTAAAATGTTATATTTATTAAATTATGAAGGTGACAACTTTGACATCATATAAAATAAAATAATATAAGTGTCATAATCACTTTTATAAGACTCCAAACAGTCATATATTCTGTCATTATATGTTTATGGTGTATTCATACATTACCAAAAAGTTTTTATCAGGTTTTGGGCCCTTTAATATGTATTAATATTTCAATAAAAAAAATATTATTGATTTTTTTACTAAATACATAATTTCTGCATCATTAATGTATAAGCTAATAAGGTAATTAATTAACTCTTAAAAATTACAAATAAATTACAATAATAAATAAAAACATTTTATCTTTCAAATGAGTATTTATAAGAGAATTTATATTTTGTATAACCTTATATAAAAAATACTTTAATTATTAAAGTTTGAGTGAGACATCTTTCACTTTCCTTTAAATAAAATAAACTAAAGATCTTAATCACCTCCAAGTGGTTTCTAATGGATTCCATTTCACCCCAAATATGACTGAGGATAAAATATAATCATACGATTATATTAAGGCAAGTGTTAGGGCAATTTTATAACATTATATTTACCCTTAATTACCCGATTTACCTTTTACTATGGTAAATAAAATTTACCATAGTTACTATTCATAATGCCCAAAAATAAAAAAGTAGTCTATTAATATAATTTGGACCTACTGATTCCAAATATGGAATTCATTTTTCAAAAGTCAATACAAAGAAGTTGCAGAAATTAAATTAAATTTATCCTGTTGTTGAAAGAAAACAGGTTTTTGTTTAAAACATTGCAAAATATTGAATTGATTTAACCTATGAATTCAATGTAAAATCAATGATAATGAAATAAATTATATTAAATGGTAAAAATATATTCTATTTATACTTTAAAACCATTCAATATTATAATTTAACCACATAAATTATTATGATGAAAAATGTTGGTTTTAATTAAAATATAGCATGTTTTTACTATTCATTAAAATATGAATGTTATCAGAATAATATGAAAAATTTATCCAAGGTAAAATTTTATATCCTAATTCCAAAGTATAATTTTATTTTGTAAAATTGAACTTATAAACATTTCAGAAACTAGATTTAATGTGGGTGCGCCATCAAAAGGCGGAAAAACTGCATTTTTTGAAAAAGACTTATTTTACCCGAAAAATTTATTTTGTTCTCATACCATGTTCTAGAAAATGTGTAAGATGAACAGTAATGTTATAAAATTCAAATTTTAGTTAATACTATTCATAACGACTAGTTCGTGATAATATTATAACCGTATATCATTGTTTTGTGAAACCTGGTATTGCGTACAACACATGCTCTCGAGGAAGGTCGCGATTGCGTGTAATGCAAGCCAAATCAGGGTTGCGTGTAGTGTAAGACTCCTTTGATGTTGCGTATAACAAAATACATCCATATTTCATTTATACATTGAATATATATATATATATATATATATATACATACACACTCAATGTTGCGTAGAATAACAATTATCAAACAAACTTGAAGTAGTGTGTGACACAATCCAAGAATAATGTTGCGTATACTGCAAGCTAATACGTTGTTGCATATAGCACAAGATAATCTTGGTGTATCGTACAAAAAAAGATAAGAAATAAATTAAAAAGAATATATATCTTATAATATCTTGGGGTGTTACATTCTACCCCCATTAAAATGAATTTTGCCCTCAAAATTCGTCGGGGTTATAAATGGTTTACTACTTGATATTTTTTTAATAGAAACCCACATCGTAAAAAGGAATACCATAACATAACTTTAAAAACTAAATTATGAAACGTAACAGTTACCCAAATTAACTAATCACTGGGTTTCCAGATAGATGAACATAGGTGAAAATATGGATATGGAAGAGAAATCTAACCATCAAGTTCTGATAGAGAGTGGTAGAGAACATGGCTATGAAAAATCAAACAATTACAAAGCCATAAATTTTTGATGATCTATGGTACCATCAGATTAATCGGATATGAGAGTACTAGGAAAACATTTTTGGTTTTCAAGGTCATTTCCCTAATGTTGATGATTTTTTGTATAAGGATAAATACTTACTTGATTTCAGTGTAAAATCATCATTGGTCATTCCATGAACAATTTCCGCTTCATCTCTTATTTAAAGATATGAAGTTGAATTTGGCATTCTTGAAGTATTATAAGATCACACAATAGAATGATAGGTCATTCCATCTGTCTCTATCAAAATAAAAGTTAAGAATAAGATATTAAATATATATAAGTCCATCTATGGTGAGGATAATCGTACATGGTACCAAAAATGGACTTATACTTCATCTATCATACCACGTAATAAAATAAAACTAATTTCTACAAACCAGAGACTTCTTGTAGGCCAGTGGTAGGTGATGAAGGCCTGTCACACTTCTCTTGTGGGTTCGATTCTCGCAACTTTGTCTGACACAACGGGTTGTCACCCGTCCTGTAGGTTGTCCTTTTTTCTAAAACTGTACTATCATAATATCAAAAAGCTCTATCCTTAAAAAATACTATCTGATGTCCAACTTAATCCATTCCAACCTTTAGGCTTTTCGAAAATAATTCTGTCTAATCTTATAGTATAAAGAGAATGATTACTAAAAAGGTCATATAACAAGAACGTGAATACCATCATTTATCCTTCATATATCACAAGATATAGCTTTTTGATCACATTCCAAACATGTGAATACCTTAATCTTGTATTCTTGGAAAAAATGAATACACACTGAACCTTACTGAAAACATGGATGCTGTCAAAAGTTAACTCTTTCTACATACCAAAATCCCAAAATTTCAATATACTCAAACCATGGTATCACTTTGTCCTTATATTAGTCATGAGCTCATGAATACTATGAAAATTTTCATTTTCTCCTTATCCCTTCATTATGCACATATCATATGCTTTCAAAAATATTTGAAACACTTTTCATGATTACCGGTACCATAAAATTATTGAAAACCACAATAGACTAATACAAAAATATTCCAATACACCATAAAAGTACCTCAACAACATTATTCTTGAATACCAATACATAAACACTTCAATCCATCCACTTCAATTATTGTCATAGAATAAGTCCTTACATAATTTAAAAGTAACCTCTTAGGTCAGAGAATTGAGTTGGGTAATTCCCATGTTCTCCACAAATAAGACATTGAACTCCATAATATTATGTCACTCTATGACCCTTTTCTCCACACAGATAACATCTTTCCCTCCATTTGAGGTATTCCTCAAGGTTCTTCTTCCCTTCTATAGAAACCTAAATCTTCATTTCTTTATTCTCCTCAGCATGCGAACATGAATAAAAGTCTATCTTCCTCTTATTTGATGAATTAAAAATAGCACTAAAGTTCAACTTGTTAATCATATATCGCGATGACTGATTCAGCATAATCACAATATATTTCCCTCTAAGAATTACACAATTTTGTTTCTCATAGTCACCAATTTTTCCATTGGATTCAATGTCAATCGAATTCTTTCTGGTTCCCTCCATTGACTAAAACACAAAAAAAATTCCGTGAGAGGAAAAAATCATACAAGGAAAATAACATAATCAAGGTGGAGTACATTCGACATCTAACATCATTGGATTAATTCTAATATTTTTATCGTAATTATAGGACTATAACCTATACTTATACTTAACCTTAGGGACATCTCTAGAAATACCTTAGATATATCTATAGGGATCTCACTAAAGTTTTCGAATCCTTGTTTCCAATGGCTGACTAAACCTTTCCTCTAATAGAAACTGTAGAGGTCTGGAATTACTTCTAGTGGACTATAATTAAAACCTATAAGGGCACTCCATGGGCAGCTACACCCCCTGGGTGGGACATACCACCATCCCCAGTGGCATCCATTTCCTCATGAAGCCCTTGGGCGAAGCACCGTGCTTCGTCCAACGCTCACATGTGAGAGTTTCCAAAGATTGGATTCATTCCTACCTCCTTTGCCTCTAATACCAACTGTAGAGACCCAAATCATGACGTACATGGACATTACATTACTTTTATGGAATACTTAATACATAAAAAAACACTCAAGGACCGTAATAGTTTAGTGTCTTTGAAAACTTGGAATAAAAACTTCTAATCATGTTGAAAAATCTTCAACGTCTCCTATAACGATCTTCCCCTTTTTGTTTTCTTACCTAAACCCTTTCTTTATATCATGAGGAAAAGAAAACATATAAAGGGTGAGCTCAAATTCTCAGTAAGGGTAATCATTGAGAAAATAAAAGAAACCATATACATTTTAACTTTAAATCATGAACATAAAATTTAAACATAAAAATCATGAGAAATGATGTAAAACATGGAAGTACGTAAGTCATAGATCATAAAGAAACATTAATCATGATAAAATATAATGGGAATAAAACATGTAATTTTGGAAACCATTAAGCACATGATATGATTTCCATTGTAGCCAATGCATTGCTGCCAAGATCATCTTAGTGGAGAAAGTCCCTTTCTGAATTGAGTTCACTCCTCATTCCAGTCCTATATTACTTAATCATATTAACTTACCATTCCATCCATGTCTATCTCATGAGATATAAATCATTACCCAATGCATTGGATGGAGATATAGGTCCCACCCATCTCATAATGAAACCATTCTTATGTGTTTCTCAACATAAACATAAATCATTCATCATAACCCAAAGAATAAAATGGGTTTCATAAACATCATCCCATCATAACATAATCCATTTAAAAAAATGGATATCATTTCATCATATAAAAATTGAAACCATATAAATCATAGAGACATTATACTTGAAACATACAGAAATGAAATAATGTCATCTTAGACGGAAAATGGTTTTGATAAAGCACTTGAAATGAATTCTTGAGGAAAATATCCTTTCTTCTTGAAAATCATTTTCTTTTCACAAAATTCCATTCAATTTTAAAAGAAAAGGATTTTATTGAAAATATTTATGGAATCTTGTGGAGTAAGCTTTATGAAAATAAGGGATTATGAAACCGTAAGAATCCCTTCATGCCGTATATAAAAACACATTCCTCTCGTACTTTTGCAGGAAAAGTCAAAAAGTACCTCGTATGGTAAACAAAAAAAGATTCCATACATACCGTGTAGTAAAAGTCAAAAATTGGTAAAAAGGACGTCAAACATACATGAAACCATTTTTATAAAGCCGGTACATGGATGATCACAAAAACCCCAGTAAATACTTACGAATAAACTATCTCGGATAAGAGCGAGATTGGAATAGTTATCCCTTACCTTACGTACGATATGCTTCGTATGTATCCGAACCTCCTGTATAATGATTTAAATAATTTTATTGACTTATTATAGAATCATATTCATTGTTATGATATCATATATGGTTCACTTATGACTTTATATTACCCGTTCTTTTGTAAATCCATGTTAAAGCAGCGTTTTGGGTAAAATCGTTTCATTTATCGTACGTGTTTCGACTTGTTGTTATTTATTACTTATATCCTGATTCCCTTAATTTCAGAATGTAAAAAATTATTTATATATAATAAATATTCATAATATACATATATATTATAGATTGATAAATGGAATTAAATACACCGTTCATGGAGACGGTGGGCCGTACGTACGCATGAACGCTGTTTTTGTTTCCTTATTGAATTTAATGGAATTAAGTAGATGAAATACACACACACACATATATATATAAACATAAATCCAGTATCATTATCATGTCATATATTTGATTATTGTTCAGTATATATACTTTATAATCATTCATGAATGGTTAACATGGAGAATGAATCTCATCGCGTCGTGGAGACGGTAGTCCGTACGTACGCACGAGCGATGATATCATTCCCATGATCATCGAATTGTATCGACGTGTATGTATAATATTTATGAATTAATATCACTTTCTAATAATAATACATAGTTATTTATTTACACCATTATACCCATCCAAGTAAGGTGGTGGTGGAAAACAGATTACACCATGGCATGGAGACAATATTTCGTACGTACGCATGCGTGGTGATTTCGTTTTCCATAGGATGGATAGAAGGTGGAATATGGTTGTTTCATATTTATAATAAAATATCAGTATATGAGTGATACTGATTATATTACTTCATAATGAAACAACTAAATAAGAGGAAGTAGAAGAAGAAATAAATTTGAACGAATCAGTAACAGATATTACATCTTCTTCGATGTAACTCCTTTAAAATTATTCTTAGTGCACTAGGGTTGGTCTTTTGAGAAGAGAAGAACCAATATGATATAAATAAAGAGGTTGAGAATATTAATTGGCAGGGTTTTTTGATCTTAAAGGCTCAAAAGGGTGTTAAGAGAAGTGGGAAGGGGTTCCTTTTTTATAAGGGAGGAGAGGGGAACCTTTGGAAATCTTAAAAATATTAATTTATAATAAATCTAAACCCACTTAAAAACCTCAAAAAAATTACTTATATTAGAATATTAGATAAGAGAGGGTTGTAATATCATCATCATATAAAATTTAGAAATGTAAGGAATTTATTTTAAACATTATCAACTTGATTTTTCCTTATTTAATCTATTAGATTTTATTTGTGTTAATAAGATTCTAAATTTTGAATTGTTTTAAATAATTACTTATGTGATATGAATTATATATAATTATATAAGCTATGAAATTTTAGACTATATAAATTTAATTTTTTTAATTTTTAATTATTTTTGTGATTTTTAAACAATTTAATAATATGTTATTTTTATAAAATAACAATAGTATCAATTTTGACACTATTCATTTATTTGAACTTAAATAAAATCCAAACAGAGGATATATTGAAAATAAAATATTTAATAGGTTCCTAACATGTCATAGTAATCTATAAAATTATTGGAGCACCTTAAATAGTTCATATAATATTTATTTTACTATTTGTAAAACCATTTATTTTATATTTCTCTTAATAAAATAATTACTACAACATTTTTGTATAATTATTTAATATATTTATTTGTTGCATAAAAATTAAAAATAAAATACTAGGATGAAGATAAATCTTATATCATTCATAATAATATATCTAGTCGGATTTATCATCTAAAACACCCAAATTTAAAAATGTTATATATATTAAATTATGAAGGTGACAACTTTGACATCATATAAAATAAAATAATATATGTCTCATAATAAATTTTATAAGACTCCAAACGGTCATATATTCGGTAATTGGATTATTATGGTGTATTTATACATTACCAATAAGTTTTGATCTGGTTTTGGCCCTTTTATATGTATTACTATTTCAATAAAAACAATATTATTGATTTTTTTCCTAAATAAATAATTTATGCATCATTAATGTATAAGCTAATAAGGTAATTAAGTAACTCTGAAAAATTACAAATAAATTACCATGATAAAGAAAATCATTTTAGATTTCAAATGAGTATTTATAACCGAATTTATATTCTGTATAACCTTATATAAAAAATACGTTAATTATTAATGTTTGAGTGAGCCATATTTCACTTTCCTTTAAATAAACTAAACTAAAGGTCTTAATCACCTCCAAGTGAGTTCTAATGGATTCCATTTCTACCCAAATATGATTTAAGACAAAATATAATCATCTGATTATATTAAGACAAGAGTTAGGGTAATTTTTTAATATTATATTTACCCTTAATTACCCGATTTACCTTTTACTATGGTAAATAAAATTTACCGTAGTTACTATTCATAATGCCCAAAAATAAAAATTAGTCTATTAATATAATTTAGACCCACTGATTCCAAATATGGAATCCATTTTTCCAAATTCAATACATAGAAGTTTCAGAAATTAAATTAAAATTAATCCCGTTGTTGAAAGAAAACGGGTTTTTGTTTAAAACATTGCAAAAGATTGAATTGATTTAACCTACGAATTCAATGTAAAATCAATGCTAATGACATACATTATATTAAATGGTAAAAATATATTCTATTTATAATTTAAAACCATTAAATATAATAATTTAAACACATAAATTATTACGATGAAAAAAGTTGTTTTTAATTAAAATATATCGTATTTTTACTATTCATTAAAATATGAAAGTTATTTCAATAATATGAAAAATTTACCCAAGGTAAAATTTAATATCCTGATTCCAACGTATAATTTTATTTTGGGAAATTGAACTTATAAACATGTAAAAAAACAAGATTTAATGTGGGTGCGCCATCAAAAGGCGGAAAAACTGCATTTTCTGAAAATGATTGATTTTACCCGAAAAATTTATTTTGTTCTCATAACATGTTCTAGAAAATTTGTATGATTAATAATAATGTTATAAAATTCAAAGTGTAGTTAATACTATTCATAACTGCTAGTTCTTGATAATATTATAACCATATATCGTTGTTTAGTGAAACCCGGTATTGCGTACAACACACGCTATCGAGGAAGGTCGCGATTGCGTGTAATGCAAGGAAAATCAGGGTTGCGTGTAGTGCAATACTCCTTTATTGTTGCGTATAACAAAATACAACCATATTTCATTTATACATTGAATATATATATATATATATATATAGACATACACACTCAATGTTTCATAGAATAATAACTATCAAACAAACTTGAAATTGAGTATAACGCGATCAAAGAATAATGTTGTGTGTACTGCAAGCTAATACGTTGTTGCATATAGGACAAGATAATATTGGTGTAGCGTACAACAGAAGATATGAATGAAATTAAAAATAATATTTATCTTATAAAATATCGGGGTGTTATAGTATTTTTAACTGTGCGGGTGGTTTCTTAAATTGCGTGCGTGATGAAGATTGTGTTTATAAGGTGGCATTATGTGCGTGTGCTCATGTAAGGGGGTTTAGGTCGGTCTAGTATGTAAAGTGATTTTTTTCTTTTTAAAAGATATTTATGAAAATTTGAATTGATTTATTAAATAATTAGTAAGGGTGAAAAATTGTATTGATTAAATTTTGTGAATTTGTTTTGTGCGTAAAGTCATGAAACTTCTGTGGGAATTGTTTAACAAATTCTTTTAATGGTGTATTTGATTCTGAAAGTGGTTTCCTTGACTATGCAGTTGTTTTAATTGGTTTTTATGTGATGCAGATTTATTTTTGGGCTATTTTTGGCTTGCATATTATTATTATTATTTTAAATGGTTGTTGTGTGTGCAAGTGTAGTGTTGGGTATAGATAACACCTCGTTTGTTTTGTTATTTATGTCTGACATGTGACATGAACTCTGTACTACTTGAGCACAAACGGGAAGTCTGGGTACTTGTTGGGCGGACTAGAACTACTGCGCTAGTGATTCCGAAGTGGCATCGGCTCGGTTTCACTTAGATGGATTGACGACTACAACACTAACTAAAATTTTGGATGATGTTTGAAGACAACTAGGTTATGGATGTGCTTTTCTACTAGTGGCTTGTGCATGAGAACATATATATTTGTGTTCCTGTACCATTGTTCACTGAGACATTGTGTTCTAGGGTCCCAATTCTCTCTAGTATATTTAGGGCCTCTCCCATGTATAGTGCTCTTCTTTTTCTCTGCGCTCACCATCGGCACACGGTGTGACGTTGGGGTTACCAATAAAGTGTGTGTGTGTGTGTGTTAATTTATGCTGTTTTCCATTTAGTGTAGTTTTCCCTTCAAAAATGTTTTCATTAAAATTATTTAAGAAGTTATTTATTTTTATTCCATTAAACTGCATATGTATTTTTCATTTAATAATTATGCGTGGAACCTTTTCTCGGTGGCATCCTACTGAGATTTTAGCTCACACCCTACATACACCCTTGGGTGTATGTAGATTCCGTTTCTTCTGCATTCCAGGTTGAGGCATCGTGCACAGAATTGGTGGTCCATGTCTTCAGCGGCATCCTCATGTTGGTTTGGTGAATGTGGCTTGAGGTTGTTACACCTCATAGTGCTTGGAGGTTTGAGTATGTGTTTTTAGTTTTTCCCTTTATTTCTGTTATTTTTTTGGGTTTTTGGTTCAAGTTGTAAAATTAAATTTGGACTGTAGATTAAGGTCATGTATGGTTATCTATTTTTAGTTTTAAATTATTCATATTGTTGTTTGTTTTATGTCTATTTATTTGGGAAAATCATTCCCAAGTTTTATTTTTTGATACCCGGGCACTTGTTCCAGGCCGTGGGGATCGGGAACACCCTTCGGGCCATGTCGCGAACCGGGTCGGGCACAGGGTTGGATAGAGACCCGGCCTAGTTCATTACATGACTAATGTAGAAGATGATATACCACACAAAATATAGAATGTAATGTTACCTGAGGTCTATTAATTACATGTGTGGGGTTGGAAATTAAATTTTAAGGCCCGTTTAGGTAACAAACATTCACCTCAAGGCACAAAGAGTATCATTATATGATATACCAAAGAAACAAAGTTATACTACCTATACAATCATTCAAAGAAAAAGGTTTTGGTTGAAATATGTTTCAAAATAATTTAGAAGGATATTATCAAATAAATATATAGTGGGAGTGATATAGACTTAAATAAAATCCAAGATCAAGATAAAAAAGTATAGGAACATGAACTCATTCCAAAAATCCAGTGGAAAAAGAAGTTTTTCAAGAGACACAAGTACTATATAAGAGTAATAAAGAGGTTATTGAACCATAATGTTATGATTTTATAGTCACAGAGGATACTTCCTCATTATTAGTTGATAAAAATGATCATATAACCTATAAAGAATTATTAAGTTTCATAGATGTTTACAAATGTAAAAAATCCATGAATTCTGAAATATATTCCATGTACTATAACCATGTCTTAATTTTAGTAGATTCTCTATTAGATGGAACTCTTGTTGGTTGAAAATTGGTATTCAATAAGAAAATATACATAAAAGGACTTGTTAGTACCTATAAGAAGATACTGGATGTGAATGTTTTTAAACATCATCAAGGAATTGACAATTACAAATCCTATTCATTGGTTTCAATACTAAAATACATTATAATTATACATTACAATACGTCTTACCAAGAAAACTATATTTGAAAAAATGGAGGTCAAAATATCATTCCTTAATGGGAACCTTTAGGTATATTTCTATATAATACAACTCAAATAGTTTGTGACTCCAAATCATTCCAACAAGATATGCAAGTAGAAAAATCCATTTATGGATTAAATATATCATATAGGTCGGGGAACATTTGTTTTGATGAATCGATACCATAATTTGGGTTCATAAATAATAAGTGTGATCATTGTGTCTACAAAAGTTTTTGTGGGAGTGATGTCATTTTCATAATAGTATATTTTGATTATATATTTCTTCATAGAAATGAAATACTAGCCTTACATTTTGTTCAGGAGTGGTTGAATAAATACATATCTATGAAGGAATTGGGTGAGAAAAAATATATTACTAAGATAATGACCCATCTTGATTGATACAAGAGGTTTCTCAATCGATGTAAAAGTAAATACCTTGATAAGATACTTAATATATTTAGTATGAAACAATCTTAGAGGGGATTTCTTCCAACATCACATGACATTTATATTTCTAGGAAAATGGTTCCTTAAACACAGGAGGAATGAAATATAATGGAAATAATTCCATATGTATGAATGACTGAATCATTCATATGTACTATTCTATCTACAATGCAAGATTTCACTAACACATTAAGTGCTTTAAAAATAAATCAAGCTGACTCAAGTGACCTCCATTGGATGAAAATAAAAATAACCCTTAAGTATTTCAGGCATAATAAGAATATGTCCCTGTTATATGTAGGATATGAGTAACTATTCATTATAAGATATTTATATTCATGTTTCCAAACCGAACAAGATGACATGAAGTCACAAAAGAGATACATCTTTACTTTGAATGGAGGTTATGTGAGCTAGAAGAGCTCAAAGAGAATGTTGTCGCAAATTTTATAGTAGATTATATGTATATTGAGGCTTCTGAGGTAGTTAAAGAAGTAGTATTGATGTGAAACTTTATCCAAGTGATTGAAATGGTACATAGTAGTAAATATCCAATCACACTCTTCCGTGATACAAATTAGGATTGTGTCTCACAAAAGGGAGAAGGTCACATCAGCAAAAAAAGAACATACTTTAGAAGTATCATCTCCTGAGGTATCTTAATCAAAGAGGTGAGGTTTTAGTGATAGGAATTTCCCAGGATGAAAACATGGAGGAACCCTTGAATAAATCTTTAACTTAGCATAAACATGATTATCATGTGAATTATAGAGGACTAAAATTCATTGGATGTTCGCTCTATTCCAAGTGAGAGTTTATTGGACTTGGTGTCATAGGAACAAGTATTTTTACTTTGAATACATGTATATTATATGAATTTAATATTAATAAATAAACTTATTACTTATTTTTCATTATTATTCATGACTCGTATGTAATAATGTCATAGAGTATATGTGTCATTTATAAGGTAATATTAGTTTCCTGCTATGATGACATCCTTGAAGTGATTTGATGATTTTCTTAAATAATATTCTGCAGTTGGATAATATGTTCTGATAGGACACAAAGTACCTATATTGTTAAGTAAGATTACTCATCGGCAGATGATGCTTATGCTCATTAATTTTGTAGTAGGTAATATCAAAGAGGAGATATTATGAGATAGATCTATCAGTTGAAGTCCCACATGTTTTGGTGTCAATAGATATTCCTATACGATAGCGGGTGTAATGAACCATAAAATTTAATATTTTTATTAATTTATGTTTTGACTCATGTAATTATATTTATTTCATAAACCATGATGATAACAGTTCAAGGTGAATTTGGATAGGATTGGTGTTCCATGAGTGACATGCTATTAATAAATAAGTAGAGGAAGGACTTGTCTCTCTCATCTTTTTGGAAGCTGATATCTTGTCCCTCTGATTAGAATAGAACAGTCACCCTAAATTCCATATATATGGTGTAATGACTTGTTTATTTCATACAGTAAAAGAATGACATATTGAGCATATATGATTTTCCTACAGATGCACAAAATTCTTAATTATATATTGATACAAATGGATTATGTTAAATAGTGAGCGTCTTATGTGATTATCATCATTATGAAAATATGTTCTTTAACATGGGTTCCTTAACTAGTTTCTATATTTCAATATTGGACTTCAAGAAATCCCTCCGAATTCTATTGATGAATAATCATACAAGGCCAGAGAATAAGTGTTAATGATGGTCCTGATTAAATTCTATGTGAATTTAATTAATAACAAAATTATTATTCTCAAGGAAGATGAGTATTTTTTTCATGTTTTATTAATCGTAAATATTTTCTTCTGAATAAAATGTTTATTAATGAATATAATTTTATTCAGTTATTCAATAAATATTGAAGTGTTTGAATGAATGAAGAACCTTTATGGTGATGGATATTTATTTAAAAGCTAGAAAATAATATTTATCATATGAATATATTAGTTGTGGCATAATAAAAATAATAATTTTTTGGAATGAGGTTTATTAAGAAAAAGAGATTATTTGAAGGGTAGACCTGAAATTAAAATATTTATGAATATAAACCATATATATATAAATAGTCATTTATGACTATTGTTTAGTTGAATTCAATATAGATAATTTTTGCACATAAATAATTCTCTCTCAATGCCTAATTCTCTCTCCCTCTAAATAATGAGAGATGTAAGAGAGATTCCTTAATGGATGAAGGATGAGTGATCCATACAAACAAAACAAGACAATAAATTCCCTGCACTAGAAGCCATGGATTTATTGTAATTTATTAGTGACTAAAGGATAATGTGTGGATCAAAGGTAGAGGGATTTTATCCTTGGATCCTCACAGTGCAGGAAAGGAAAATTAAAAGGGACTTTTCAGATGACCAACATCTACATCAAAGAATGATAATTAGACAAGGTAACTTATTTCATCTGATATAAATAAATTTATTATAAATTTAGGGTTTAAATATCCTCTGTTGGGGTTATGATAAATTTTATTAAAAATAAATTATAAACATATATCCCACCTCGAAATCGTCTGTTGTTCCTGGAATCTTTATAAATCTCACTAGTTTCCTCCCCATACTCATGTTGTAAAATGGTGATCCTGATTAGAGATTATGGTCCTTGGTACCCTCTAAAGACATACAATTTCATTCACATACCTATTCTTCAAAACATATAGATATCTTGAATCCATGATTTCTAAGAAATAACTTGTATTCATTAACCAATACATGATCATCCAAATAGTATCCCAACCTCCCTCGTCTCATTGTAAACTGAGGAAGAAATTCATCAAGATGCCCTCATATTTGTACTCATAACTATCCTAGAGCTATAATAAACCACTCACAACATGACGTATTACATTTACCAACTGATAAACCAAACATCATGACAAAAACTCCACCACGGATAACATAATCTTAGGAAACAAAACCTGAAACCTCAAAGAATGATATATCCTGGATATACAAGAATTCATTGTCAATTCTATGTTATTGAAATCATAGTGAACTAAATCATGCACAAATAATGGAACCTAAAATCTCCCATAAAACAATATATGTTTATGAACATCCTTTTACCATCAATCACTTGAATCATCAAAATAGTTGTGATGGTATATTACCATTACCTATAAGTATATCCACTAATACTCCACTACATGAAACATTGTAACGACCTGAACTTTTATAAATTAAATTACCTCTATGGATGAATAAAATTTCTTATTATGTATTATTGTTATAGAAAACACATGAAAAAATTGTTCATATTATGTCCTATTAGATTTAAAATACCATTAAGAAACATTATCGTTGACAATATATCCATTGAATAATGATCATATGTTTAGTATAAATACCAGAATTTTAAAAATCTGATTGACACAGAAAAATGAACTGATGGCCTCAACTAGTAGGATCATACCCTATGAAGCTGATTTATCCAATATTCTATGGGAGATAGTATCACTGGTATTTTTCCTTAACCAAGACCAAGTTGAGATGAAATAACTAATGAATGATAGAAATCTTTTGTGAGATAATTTCATGCTTATCAATATCATGACCCAAATCATATATAGAGAACCACCCCATGAATATATCACCATCGTTCACCCTACCCTTAGGGAATTTTTCATTGTAATAAAGGGAAATTTATGAAGAACCTAATAATTTTAATTTTTATAATTTATAGAATAATTATTATATTTTATTATTATTATTTTTTACTTTATAAATGATTATTATTTTGATTCGATGAAACTAAAATTATATTTTTGTGTTATATGTATTTTCAATTGATAAATAAATTTTGATAAATTAATGAATTATTTTAAAAAAATTATATTTTAATAAAAACTTATTTTTTAATAATATTTATTAAATATAGTTGATAATATAATTTTACGATTTCAAAATTAATAATTATAAGTGTTAAAAAACTGTTATTTTCAAGAAATACATTTTTCTCAATAAATTTATATTATTATTCTAAATGTGAAAATTCACATATTGTTAAAATTAATTGGATAAAATAATCATTATTTTGAAGTTAACAAATAGTTAAATTCTAATAATTTTATGAGACATTTGAGTTTCTAGGTAAAAACTAAATACAATAAAAATATATGGTGTGTATTATGATATTATAAAAAAAAATTAAGTAATAAACAAAAAAAATGATATGCACGAACAAATGTATTTTTAACCTTGAAATTAATGTGTTCTTTTGTTATTTGTTTTATTTAATAAATATTTTATGAATCCTGTAAAACCAATACTACTTTTTAAAGTTTTAAAATCATTTCTTTGAGGAAATGACTCACTTACACATTAGCATGGGTAATATTTTAATAAGTTAGGACCTTTAACTTATAGAATAATTAAAACCACCCATATTTGGTAGAAAAAAGTGTCCAAAACCATAGTAAGGTTTGAGGTTTTTGTTACATTATTATATTGACTCCAAAACCCATGTTTGGGAAAAAATGAACAACTCCCCTCTCTTTTCCTATATAAACCCACACAAGCTCCCATTGATCTTCACTAAAAACCTTGGAGAACATAATTAATCTACCATAACCTCTCTATAGTACTCCCAATGTTCCCCCAATCTCTCAAAAATCTGTTCCCAAGCAACTGGGATCACCATCTCATGGTAAGGGATCTCCCTCTAATCTTTTTATTCAAGAACCAATTTTATGTTATGCCACTTAATTTATAATCTCCCTAGTTTGGGTATGTTTCTATACATCCCTATTACTTCAATATTTATTTACATGTGATTAGATACCCCTTTAAATCTCATTAATACATATGATTAACCATTATATACTCCCGTTTCCATGGTGATATTTAGTAAGGGATCCCCTCTCACCTTTTTATTCGAGAAACTATTTTATGCAATGCCTCTTATTTTCCAATTGTTATTTTTTGGGTACGTTTTTATATATCCCTATTAATTCATTAATTATGGTAATGTGATGAGTGACCCCTTTAAATTTCATAAATCCCTCCCACAAACTGTTATGTACTCCCGTTACCATGCTGATATTTGGTAAGGGATCCTCCCCATCTCCTCTTTATTAAACCATCTTCATTATCTTATGCATTTCATCTCCGATTACTAATTTTGGGATATGTTATTCCATATACCCATTAATTTACATTTTATTTATAAATTATGAGATACCTATTTTACTCTCATTAATCTCCCCCCATGAACATTAATGCGCCCCATTATGCTGCAGAAGTTTCACAGTGATTTTCAATGCCAAACAATTGTGTAGTGAATACCCATACCAATTTTCTACTAAAGGATTTCATGTGTATGAACATAACTTATTTGATATGGGAACTCTATGTATTAATTATAATATTCTTGATCATTGAAAAAAATATGTTGATGAATTGGACAATGTATTTTTATTTATGTGCCATACTTATGAATGTGAATGATATAAAACTGATGGGTTCACCCATCATTATATAGAAGTATAATGCATTGAGTTAATGTTTTAGTATCATGATAAATCATGACATGGATTAGGGAGTGAACATAATCCATCATGGGATTTTTTTCATCATGATGTATTTTCAGTTATCTGTGACCTTTGTTTATGATTCCATATTTAATGTTGTTTCCACATTTCCATAATGCATTTATGTTATCAGGTTTGTAATTCATAATTGTTCATGTTTTTTTGGAACCCATTATATGTTCTATTTAAATTCCTATTATCTATCATGTAATTAATTATTGATGTTATTCAATGTTTATTCCCTTACCAGTCATATAGCACATCCTTTTCTTATGTATGTCCCCAGGTTAACCCATACAGTTTATGTATAATGAAATAATATGATATTGTTAAAAACATTTTCACTAATGGTGATGTAACCCCTAATTTATGATATTATGTAATGTAGATAATTCCAAAATACACTAGACTTATTGATATGACGGGCTATGTTATGTGTAATATTATTTATTATATCAGGAATTAATGTTAAATGAAGACACATGTTGTCATAGTGGTTATCAAAAGGGGGTTTAGTTATTTTTTGTGATTTGGACTTAAAAACTCTAGTGAATGACATAATTATAAGACTAAACATCATAAGTAATCCCAAAATTTTGGTAAATTATAGATTAAGTGGTTTCCAAGTAAATACGTTTGTGCCTGTATACAATAAGTGGATGTGTCTCTAGAACAAATATACATACGGGTAAATTTCAAAAATAGCATATTATACTAGACTTGATCAAGAATTCGTGCATGAAAACCAGATTTCTACACACCTAGTTTGTCACTTCTGCATGATTTGCATTGGTAAATTCACAAGATCAATATGAACTATTATTAAGGGACCAAAAATGACCTCAAGTGTCTATGTTAGAAAATAGATTATAGATAACATAGATTGAAGCATATAAATTCCTATGTTTAGGAATAAATGTTATTTATAAGTTATCTCTTCAATTTTATTCGATTACCTTCTATGAAATTGATATTTAAAAACAATCATTTCTAATTTTTTTATTTATTATAGCCAATGACAGGAAATAGGTTGAACCGAATAAAAAAACAATGTGAATGACAATGTAAAGACTGCCCAAAGGAGACAACTAACATAATGGTAGCAAAAGTAGGACATCTTGTGAATATGAAGAATCAACTATCATAAATCACAATTAATAACTTTCACTTACTTTATTCTCCAAAGATACTAAGGAATAGGAAGAAAAAACCTCAAGGAAGTTCATCTATTAAAGGTGATAAGGGAAAGAATACCCAATTTACTTTTTTCAAAAAATGTGGAAAGAGACACCATGATTAATTTCACAAAGGAACTTGGTGATGTTTTATGTGTGTAAATATAGGGAATAAAGTATCCAACATCCATGACAAAATTAATACCCTAATAGATGGGAAAATATTTCAATCTAAGGTACCATATACCGTTATTTTTAATAATTGTGGAGAATGTGGGAATTATCCAATCCAATGCTCTATTCCAAGGGCTCACAAACAAGATGAACACCAATAATCACTATGAATAAGGGAACACGGAGCATCATATGTTGAGATTAGTCATGATGACTGAAGTAAATATAACCTATACTTAGGATTATTTTATGTCCTGTTTTATTTCAATTCATGCTATCTTAGTGTATATTTTAAGAACATCAATTCGTCCACAAAAATTATTTAACATCATTGAGAAAAAACTTCTATGATTATGTAATTCATGTTGTATTTTATGGGAATGTTCTTATAGAAAATATTATAACTCTCCCTCTATTATAATTTTACGATATAATAGTTATGGAATGGTATTTCTTCTACAAGGACAATATAAATAGTTGGAAGAAGGAATTTAACCTTTGTGACATGAATCAACCCAAATTCTGACATTTATATCTAGATAAATTGATTTATCCTAAGAAAAAGATCATCCTTGAAGACCTTCCCATTATTAAGGAATACATTGATTTGTTTCTCAAAGGACTTCCTCATCTTCCTCTTATCCCAGTGGTTTAATTTTCAATAGATCTTATACCGTGAGTGTTACCATTATCCAAGACTCCATATAAAATGGATATTGTGGAACATGATATGAACTACATGTGATTTTTGATAAAGGGTTCATACACCCACGCACTTCAACATGGGTTGAACCAGTCCTCTTCATTAAGAAGTAGGATGGTTCCATTAACCTTCGCATTAATTATCATGATCTAAAAAATTTCATGATAAAGAACAAGTATCCTCTATAACTGATTGATGACTAGTATGATCATCTATGTGGATCCTAATACTTTTCTGAGGTGTATCTTTAACTAAGGTATTTTCAAGTAAGGGTGAAGTAGGAGGATATCCCCAAGACTTCATTATGAATAAGGTAGGTGCAGTATGAGTTCATAGTAATACAATTCAGAATCACTAATTATCTATAATTATTCTTGAACCCAATGAATAAAGTATTTAGATATTACTATGAATTTTTTGGTAGTCTTTACAGATGTTATTATAATATAATCCAAAAGAAAGCAGGATCTCGAGGAGTATCTGAGCACTCTACTAAAAACCATATGAAAGGGGTATATTTATGAAAGTTATAACAAATGTGAGGTCTAATTGAAGGATGACTCATTAATATAGAATATTATCACAAGAAATATTATATCTTTGGACCCTTTAAAGATAAATGCAATTAAAGTATAGATGAGGATAAAATATGTGATATAAATGCATAGTTTTCATATATTATCTTGGTACTATCATTGATTTGTGAGAAATTTCTCATCATTTTTATACAAACTAACGAAACTAACTCACAAGGGAGTTAAGTTTTATTGAAATGATTAATGTGGAGAGATCATCATGGATATGGAAAAGAAACTTATCACTACACCTGTACTTATGGTACCCATAAATTGGGAACTTTTCATGGTGTACAATGATGATTGAAAGATGTTATTGGTATGTGTGTTAATTTACAATTAGAAGGTGATGGCCTATGCTTCATGGAAATTGAAATTTCAGGAACAAAACTACCCAAAACATGATATATACAGTTTTTTTCAACTATCTTCAAGTTGAAAATATAGTGGAACTATATATTTGGGGAGAAATATGAAATATATATAGAACATAATAGCCTCATGTATATATTCACTCAAGAAGAGATGAATATGAACCAACGAAGATGGTTAAATAAGATTAATATATATGACTACTCAATCCACTTCCATCATGGGAAATAAAATAATGTGTAAAATGATTTAAGTATAATGGATCTATCAATTCTATCATTGATGATAATTGACAAGGATATTATCTTCCTGGACTGGAAAAGTATGGACACAGGAATCCTAAATGGAAGAAATCATCAATCTTTTTGCAAATTATTGCTCAACCATCCCTTTTAGAGATGGCAATGTTTTCTCAAAGTGGCGAAGTAGAAATTTAAAAGAAAATAGAATCTATAAGAAAAGGTAAATCCTTAGAGTTTAATGTTAATGAAGAAGGATTTATAATATTTTGTTCATGAATAGGTGTACCATCAAATATTGAGATAAAAAATAAGTTGTTGGATGATGCACATAGCTCAACCTTCTCTATCCATAAAAGGATCACCAATATTTATCGTGATCTCAAAGACCACCATTGATGGTAAAATATAAAGTAGTAGATCCGAAAATATACATCAATATGTCTTGTATGTTAGCAAGTTATAGTGGAAAGGAAAAATCTAACGGGATGATGAAACCATTACCCATACGAAAAAAGAAATTGGAAAACATAACCATGGACCTTGTCACTGGTTTTCTAATGAAATAAAGTGTAAATAATTATATATGGGTTGTGGTGGATCATGTTACAATGTTTTCTCACTTCATTTCAATTCTATAGGACTTCTCACTTGATAAACATGTAAGGATATGCATTAAAGAATTTTCGAGGATGCATGAAAAACCACTATCAATTTTATCTAATTGAGATCTATTATATTACTCCACGTTCTGTATGATTCTACAATATTATCTAAATGCAATGTTTACATTTTTCACAACTTTTCACCATCAAAATGATGTCTAGTCTGAGTGGACTATCCATACACTCGAGGATATATTGAGAGCATGATCAATTGACATTAATGGATGTTTGGATCAAAATATTCCTCTAGTATAGTTTTCATAACATAATAGTTTCCACTCAAGAATCCAAATGGATCCATGTGAATCCCTCTATGGGAAGAGATGACAAACTCATTCATGCTAGGAAGAAGTTTGGAAACATAAACTGCTCCGGCCTAAAATAGTTGAGGAAATGATAGAAATGGTAAAGACCATTCAGTAACACATCAAGGCTAATATGATTTGAAATTAATCCCATGATGATAAATATATATGAGACCTAGAATTTTAGGCTTGAGAAAAATTATTCCCAACTTATCTCCATGTAATAAATTAATGAGATTTTGGAAGAAGGGAAAGCTTAATCCAAGATACATCAATCCCTTGGATATCCTTAATCACATCAGAACAATGGCCTATCAACTAGAACTACCACATAACCTTTCTAAAGTACATTATGTCTTCCATGTATTACTCTTTAGGTAGTATATAGCATAACCCCCACATGTTCTGAATTTAGTGGCAGTACCACTGGAGAACAATCTTTGATATGTGGAGAAACCAGTGAAAATATTAGATAATAGAGATGAAGTTCTAAAAATAATACAATGAACCATGTCAAAGTGATATGGAGAAACCAAAATATTGAAAAAGTTATTTGGGAACCCTTGGTGGTGATGAAACAGAGATAACATCATCTATTTTAGTGTGGAAAATGAAACTTTCTTGGGAAAAATTTCTGATGGGGGAAATATTGAAACGACAAAAACGTTTATAAATTAAATTCTATCTTATAGATGAATTAAATGTTTTATTTTGTATTATGGATATAGACAATACAAGAAATTATTTAGTTTTATTATATCCTATAATATTTAAAAGGCTTCTATGAATCATAACCATTGATAATAAATTCATTTAAAATTCATCATATGATTAGTATAAATATCATGTTTTGAAAAATCTAATTAACACAGACCAAGGAAGTGATAACATCAACTAGTAGGATCCAACCCAATGAAGAAAATTTATCAGAGCTTCTAAGGGAGATAATATCAATATGATTTTCCCTTTACTAAGCCCGAGCTGAGATCCAATAACTAAAACCTGAGAAAAATCATTTACGGGGCAAGTGTAAGTTCATCAAGATCAAGACTCAAGCCATGAACGTTGAACCACCCCATTAAAGTCCCAACATCACACACCTTACCCTTCAGGATTTTTTTTATTTAATAATGGGATATGTATCAAGACCCTAATAATATTTATGTGTATATTTTTTATAATAATTAATATATTATTTTCATATTATTTTTACTTTATAAATAATTTTGATTTTGATTTGATAAAAAAATTATATTTTGGTGTAATATGTAATTTAAATTAAGTCATTCCTTTTAATAAATTATTTATTTTTTAAATAAATTATATTTTAATAAAATATCATTATTAAATAATATTTATTCTTTATAATTGATAATATAATTTTATGAAGTCAAAAATAATTTTTATAGGTTTGAAAATTGTTACCTTCCTAAAACCTGTAATTTTTATAAATACCAATTATTATTTTAAAATTGAAAACTAAAATATTTATAAAATCATTTATATAAAATAAACATCATTTCAAAATTATCCTATGATGAATTTTTCATAATCTTTTGAGATAGTTTAATATTGGGGTAAAAATTAAATACGGTATAAATTTACGATGTGTAGTATGATATGATAATTAACCAAACATGATGTAATAAATACTATAAATGGTATTAATGAAAAAATCTATTCTTACCCTTTAAAATAATTTTATCTTGAGGTGGTTTTATTAATTTTATAAATCCATTATTAATCCTTTAAATATTATAATATATTTTAATGTTTTAAAAACATTTCTTTAAGGACAAGACTCAATTCCACTTTAGAATGGGAAATATTTTAATAAGTTCAACCCTTGGACTTATAAAATAATTAAATCAAAACTATTTTCTAGAAAAAATGATAAGTTTTTGGTTTTTGTTACATTATTACACAGTGTCTAGATACTATGTTTAAAAAATAATGAAGAACTCCCCTCTCTTTTTATATATAAACCCACCCAAGATCCCATTTCTATTCACTAAAAAAACATAGAACACATCCTTACTCTTCCCTCCCCAATCTAGTGTCCTCCCAAGGTTCCCTTAAACTACCATGTATCTCTTATCATGCATTTAGAATCACCCCCAAAAGGTAAGGGATATCTCTCTCATTTTTTTATTCAAAGGCCTCTTTTAGGTTATCTATCTTACTTTCAATTTGTTCTTGTTTGGGCATGTTTTTATACATACCTACTACTTCCTTATTTTATTTCAATGTTATCATATTTACATCTAAATCTCATTAATCTCTTTTATGAACCATTATCTACACCCATTTCCATGTCCAAATTTATTATTGGTTCTCCGTCTCATATTTTTATTCAAGAACCTCTCTTATTTTATGCCTATTAATTTACAATTTTTCATGTTTCGGTATGTTTTTATAAATCCTTCATACCTCCTTATTTATTTCCATATGACAGGAGACCCATTTAATGCTCTTTAATCCCTCCTATTAACCTTTATGTACACTTTTTACCATGCCATTAATTAGTAAAGGGTCCTCTCCTTCTCTTCTTTTTTCAAGAATATTCCTTATATTATTCCCTTTATATAAAATTAATAATGTTTGGATTTTTTCATCCATATCTCGTTATTATCAATTTTTTTTATAAATTATTATAGACCCCTTTCACTCTCATTAAACCCTCCCGTGAACATTTATTTCCCCCGTCATGGTGTTGAAATCTCACCATGATTTTCCATGCCAAAAAATTATGTAGTGAATACCCATACCCATTTATTATCAATGGTTTTAACCTTTATGAACTTATACTTATTTGATTTGGAAATTAAATGTATTTATTCTAAACTCTTATCATTTATTAAAATTTGATGAAATGATTCCTCATTGTATGAACTGTGTGGCACACTTATGGATGTGGATAATATGAAAGTGATAGGCACACCTGGAATTATATAGCACTCCAATGCAACGGGTAATGTTTTAGAATCGTGAGACATCATGTAATGTAATTTTTGTGAACATAATACTTCATGATACTTTTTACATAATAATGTCATAGTTGTTATCCATGAACTATGTTTATGATGCCATGTTTAAATTTGGTTCCAAATTTCTCTATCACCTTAGTGTTATCATTATTTTTCATGCCTTATTGTTCATGTTAATGTTTCCCACCCATTTTATGTTCCATTGAAGTAAATATTCTCTAAAATTTAATAATTTATTCATGTTATTCCATGTTTATTCCCTTATAGGTCTTTCTAGCTCACCCCTTTCTTATTTATGTCCCCAAGTTATCCCTGGAATTTTTATGTATGATGAAATATTATTAAAACGTTAAAGAATTTTTCAATAATTGAATTTTACCCTTTTTTTAAGTTTTTATGTAATGTACCTAATTCAAAAATACACTAGAATTCTTGATATTATATGTTATATTATGTGTAATAATATGTATTAAATCATGAATTAATGTTTAATAAAGAAACATGTTGTCATATACATCAAGGGTGATTTCATAGTAATTAATATAGATAACCCATTCTACCATAATCCTAGTTATCAAAAGGAATTACCTGAATCTCCTTAGTAACTATCCATGAATCCTGAGAATCATAAACAAAATCTCCCTCATACATCATTCTCATTGTATCGGTAAGAAAATTCTATTTACCCATGGTGTAGAAGATATTAGAGTATTATTATGATAAGAACACTATCCACCTCCATTGTCACATATTTGGATCTCATGGAGAGAAAATATGCCTCAATCATTGGTGATATTGGAAGGACCAAAATTTATCACTAATGGGACAATATCACTACTATTTCATTGAAAACACTACATCCACTAACTCGAAGCGATGGGTGGTATAGTTATGCTCAAGGAGACATTACATGTAACAACCAAAGATTTCAAGGAATTTCTTCAAATAAATTTAATATTTAATATTTTCTTGCACACAACATTAATTTTATCTTGTGTTACATGAAACACTTAGTTTAGAATGTATTATATGAAACACTGAGTTTTAATGAAACACGAGTTACTATTAATAAATTACCATTTAATATTATAGTTATTACATAGACATTATAATGAAGGGTATTAGTATGATTAAACAAATTATGAAAATATATGGTTTACACATATATATATAAAATGAATTCCTTGGAGATAATTTAATTATAAATAAAAATAACAACCATTTGAAAATAAAGAATTATTTTTTTGAGAAACCTTTTTATAAAAAGAGGCACATTTTAGCTCAATAAACAAAAAATCATTTTTTGGTGAATTATTTTAAATAATTTTATATATAATTTATTTAATAAACTGATTAAAACTCATCTTATGTGTATTATAGATAATAAATAATAATAAATTCAATTTTATGCTTAAAAATGGTATTTTTATAAAAAATAGTTTTCCCACCTTTTTTCACACTTATATAATTTTTTTTGACACTTATAGAAAATTTATTAAAACAAAAATTTCATTTTTGAAGTCATCTTTTCAAAATTATCTTAGTGTGAAATTTTGATAGTTTTTTGAAAAGATTAATATTTTTGATGAATTGTGAAAATATTACAGTATTTTAATTAAAAACTAACTTTTCATTTAAATTATTTATAAAGATATGTTTTGTTTTAATTTTTTTAAATTATAATAAGATCAATTATATATATATTAATTAAATTTTTTCATTGTAATAATTTTTTCATTAAATTTTGATATAAAAACCATGTGAACAATCACAAATTTTCACTTCGAAAACCCACTTTCTCATTGCATCTATGAGATTAATTTTAATTTTAAATTTACCACTTATTAAAATTGAATTTTTAAAAATAGAATCAATATTTGGATTCATAATAAATTATATTATCTAATTAATTTTTCATAAATTTTGACCAAATTTTATTGTTTAAAATGAAAAGATTAATTACCTCGGTTAAGGTAAAAATGGTTTTACCGGTGGGTTAAACTAAAAGGATAAGGGTTTAAATGAACGAAAAACTTGTATAAAATATAGTTTAAGAACATATTTCCAGTTTATAATATCTAATTATCCATAATAATCCATTTTTATCCTTTTTACAATAGAAATAGTTTGTCACACCATTTTCTTTTCAAAACCTTACTAGTGCACCACTCACCTTACTTATAAAAGTCCACCCACCCCTCTCATCTTCAAACATTAAACCCATTTTATATTAGACAAAACCTACAAAAATAACTTCATAATATCAATCAAATAATCTTATATTAATTATTACAAGAATAAATAAAACCTATAAAGTATTTTGGTGCAAACCTAAGGAGGATACCTGAAGAAGAGTTAACAATCTTCAATGTGTGTTTTAATTTTATTTCTTCCTCGAAATTCTTAAATTATTATTAAAACATGATTATATAATAATATAATTATATTAAATATTTTTATGTTAATTTCATTACCTAAAACCATATCTTATTCTGTCAAATGTATTATGGAATCACCATTCGTGTGTACAACAGACTACTACGTCACAAACAGATGTCAGCTGTTTTTCTATTACCACATCTCATAGTTGGTTCTGATAATGGATTTGAAATATATATATATGATATTGGTAAAAAATATTTACATAAATATTAATTATTTAATATCTTACTTTTTTACTTTCCATTCTGTTTGGGATACGATAACATCACTCGTGTGTATGGCAGACCACCGCCTCGTGAAACGATGTGATTTTCCCACTAATGTTTTAAATGGAAGATAATAAATATAATTTTAATGAATATATGTTATATATATGAAATAATAATTATATTAATGATATATTTAAATTTCTTAAAATATAATATATCATTTTATTTATTACCTTTTCACTTACTAAAAGATGAAAATATCATTCATGTACGGGTAGACTATCGCCCTCACGAAGCAATGTAACTCTCTATTTTCATACCCAAACCACATTAATTATATGTAAATATATTTGAAAAAATAATATGGTGTTTATGATATTATTATAATTATGTATTGATAAAATATTACTTTCCTAATTTCCATAACTATCTTTGAAAAAATTGAAACATTACTCAAGAATACATACGACCTACTGTCTCAAAGATCACAACACACTTCAATTATAAAAAACTATTTCATGATTGGTATTAAAATCATAATTAATGTACAAATATTATAATTTTTTTCATTATTATTATTATTTATATGATTTAATCATGATAAAATTAATAGGTTTGAAAAAAAATAAAAACATATATGAAAAACAAAGCGGTTATTACCCGAAAAATGATTTTAACTAGGAATTGTTAATAAATAGTGAATAACTGGTCCTTTGAAAATACTATAGGATATTATATATATATAATTATGGTTCTATAATATACGTATAATAAATTTATATTTATTAAACAGTGTTTTGGAACATATAGGAAGGAATTTTATAGTTAAGGTAAGTGATTTCTAGTCTCTATTTTTATTTCTCGTAGATAAATTAAAATTCCCACTCAATCCATTAGTGTGTTAAATATAATTACATTTTGAAATATTATACCATTAATCTAATTATTTAAAAAATAATTAATGTTTAATTTTATATTATAATTTACTGGGGCATATGATTCAATGGATTACTAAAGAGGTGAGGGATTTATAGTCTCACTTTTTTACTTCTTTGTGACACATGACATATTAACCACCTATTTATTTTATATGTTGTATATACTGAACATGAATGTATTTTATGATGATTATATTTAATTTTTTATTTATTTACATATCCATTTTAGGATCTATCTTTCATAGGGTTTATAGTTCAAATGTTACCAAAGCAGTAAGGTATTTTTGTCTCAAATTTCCTTCTTTGGTACATAATTTATGTTATGAACCTATCTTCTTCACTAAAGTTTATATAATACCCATTTGACATGATATAAAATTAAAATAAATATTTTCATGATATTATAAGATTAATTCAGTGTTATTAGTTCATGAGGATTATAAATCAATGATACCAAAGTGGTAAATATTTTATATTACAATATCATAGTTTATGGGAATTATTAATAATGATGTTTCCAATGATGTACTATTTTGATAAATCTGAAAATAAACTCATGAATTTTATACTCCTACTATTATTTAATTAGAATAAATTTTTTCCATCATTTTCCTCTCTTTATGTACTCAAGTGTTCAAAATAATTTTTAAAGAAAATAATATTTATTTATCTCTTCAATCTAGAACCTTTTTTATTCCCTTTTTAATTAATTTTGTATAAATGTTTTATAATTGATTTTTTAAAATGATTTTTAACCATGTTTTAATTTTTTTATGAAATGTTTTTAAAGGAATCCTCATGTCATTTTCTAGACAATTTCTATATGCATTATACCAAAATTGTGAAAGAAATCTTTTTTCTAACATGTATTGTCTGAATGAAATTTTCCACCATTATAACCATTATTTTATTTTTGAGAATAATTTATAAGGTTAAATGTTTATTTTCAATTAATGTGGTTTGAAAAATTTACTATGTTTTAAAAAGTGTTTTTATAGCAAATAATATATTTTCCTCACGAAATTTTTTAATTGATTTTTTTTAAAATTCCTATTTAAGTTTTTCAATTTTTTTTTCAAAGAAAAGAATTTGAAATTTTTTTTATGAATTTTTATTTTTAAAAATTCATTTTTAAAGAAAGTTAATGTTCCTAAAGAAACATTACAGTTGATTTATCTCTCAAAATCATTATCATTCTAAGATGATATCCTTTTACGTAACTTATTCTTATATAGGGATAAGAACCAGGGATACCATTATTATTCATTTTAAAATTGATTTAAAATCAAAATATTTTTATGAAAATTTATTATCTTCCATGGGTTATAACATGATAAAATTATTATGAAACCCACTTTTTTTCCATGGGTTATGGTATGATGAAAATTATTATAAAAACCTGTATCTTCTTTATAGGTTATGATATGATGAAAATATTATAAATAGTATCTCATTTCAAGGGTTATGATTGATGATTATATCATTATATTGAGGAAAAAATATTTATGATTTTAATTACGTGACAGGTGGGACCTATATCTTCCTCCAAAGAACTAGGTAAGGATTTATATCTCATGAGATTCATAGGGTTGAAATGGGGAGTGAACACAGACTGGTACATTCTTTACTATGATGGTCTTAAAAGTAAACCTTGACTACTATTATGTTTTGGGGAGTGAACCCATTCCACTATGATATCATTTGAAGTGAGACTTGACTACTATGAATATGATTTCTTAGGCTTATTTATAAGCCATAGTTCCATGTATTATTCTATTATTATGCTTTTATGGGTCACAATCTTTGATTTTATTAGGATTCATGTCTTATGAACTACCAATGTTTGTTCTATGAATCAAGATTATGATTTTTGATAAGAAGGGTACAATTTTTAAATGTTATTCTCATGTTCTCATACCCTTGTGTTCAATTTATGCTTATGTATCTCCCTTGTTTTCCCTTAATGAAAATCCAAGATAAACCTTTCTTAGGTTTCCTTTCCCTAGGTTGTGAAGAAATAATTTAAGTAAAGTATGTTTGTGAAGAGTACTAAAGGAGAATATATTTTTGGTGATTTTGAATATCTTTCACAAAATTATATTGCTGTGCACCTATTATCCAAAGAAACTAAAATATCTTGGTCCTCAGCCATGTATTTTTGTAATGTATAGAATATTCATTTAAAAATACTTAATATACATTAATAAAAATCATCGCTCACTATTTTTGGTATTAGAGGAAAGGTTTAGTTAACCATTGGAAACTTGGAAGAGAAAAAATTAGTGGTATAATTAGGGATATTCTAAGGATATATCTTGGGATGTATCTAAGGATAAGTCTAAAGATGAGTCAAAGTATTGGAAAATGTACTATAAATTTAGTAAAGGATAATGAAAGTGCTTTCCAAGAAATTACATACTTGTATAGTTATTAAAAGTGTATTTTTCTCTAAAAAATGTGTACCTAGAGACAATAACACATAAATGGGCTTATTGAGTTAGAATCAATAAACAATTAGTGCACAAAAATGAGGCTTTCTACACACTTGGTTTGACACTCATGGAGGTTATACTTTGGAAAATCACAATCTATTTATATACTATCATGAAGGATTTGAATAATGAACATGAATAACCATGGTCAAGCCTATGAATCTATATATTTAAAATAAGGTTTCAAGATTTAGATACCCTATAAGATAATTTTAATAATTATTTGGTTCTATTATATAATTATTGTTTCTCACGTTAGGGTTTTTTGTTTGATTCAATGGTGGGAACTTAAAGGAATTTGGTTAACATTGAATGGGAAGGATAATTTTATAATAATAATCCAAATGAGATGATAACTAGAGTGAATTATATTGTGATTATTTAAATATAGTTATCAAGGAATATGATTAAAACTGTATAACTTAACCAACTATAGAACTCCCCAACGAAGATAATGATATAGTTCGTTGAAAATTTGGGTAGCAGAGACCCTATAAGAACGAATTTTTAGTTCTTATATGTCAAGAATGTGGGATGAAGTACTCAAGGGAATGTGTTAAAGGTATGGGAAGATGTTTTCTGTGTGAAAAAAAAACAAATAATGAAACTATAATGAAAAACATGAAAATATTTGTTAACAAAATGGATTAGAATAATGGCCTCACTAATATATTGTTAATAGTTCAATTGTTTTAAATGTGGAAATTATGTCCATTGTTAAAATAAATTTCCTAATGTGAAATCTGATGAAAAGGATTATTAAGGATTTATGATTAATTGTTTTTCAGTTAATAATAAAGAGACTACAAATTAAAATATTAAAAGAAATAACTATTAAGGAATAAAATGATAATGTCTAGTTAATGGTTTCAAAAGGATGTGGGATGATTTCAATATTAATGTACCATAATTCAAGGATTATGTTATACGAATCAGGAAATATATAAGTATTTTTAATAACAGTTTTTCATTAAGGATTTGAAAGAATATATTGAATGGTATTGATATCATAGAAAATTGATTTAATGGAAATGATAGATTTTATGGAAAACACACAATTAAGGGAAGATAGCCTGTAATATGTTCATAAGGCTGAAAAAATTGTTCTTAGTTTGGATAAAGAGATGATTGATATTGATAATGTAAATTTGATAATTTTGATAACCTCATAACTAATAATGGTTATTTTGAAAAAGAGGTTTACATTATCATTAATTGATTGGTAAAAACAAGGTTTTCTTTGTGATATAAAACCATTGATTTTTAGTTTCCATAGTTTAATACTTTTATGAATTACTAATGAGGTTGTGAAAGAAACATGGGTTCCTAGGTATTTTTCATATCCCATATCCCTAAATTTTAAAGAAAACAACTAGGACACATGGCTAGTATAAACCGCGCCACTAGTCTACATGATTAGACAAACCATATAGGGTGTTGTAGGTCTCCAAAGAGTGGAGAACATGGGTAGTTCATGGTTATTCAAATAGCGCACTATAGATCATGCAGGGTGTGTTCCCTGGGAAGAGGGGGACACCAATTTATATCAAGGTTAGGCAAATAATGAACCCTAACCATGAGGGCCACTAACCTTGAAGAGTATGTAGAACAAGTTTGGAACACAATTTGGAAAATCATTCTGTAAAAACCATGTGCATCTTTAATATTAGGTTAAATTACCTTTTTTCCTTTCTTCATTTTAAAAACCTCACCCCTATTTTACATTATTACTTTAGTGGATATCATACCTCTATTTCCCCCATTTGTTTTCTCTCTCTCATTCCCAAATCCAAGAACTTGAAGATATTTTCTATCTAACATCTGATCGAGACACCATATGTCTCATTGGATCCCTATAGGTAAAAGGTTTGGTCCTATTGATTATTTATCTCATTTATCTCAACAACTTTGTGTTATTTTTTTGGAGTTCATATGAACTATTTTTATGGTGTTCATATATTCTTATGTTTTATTCTAATCCAGGCCAAATGATGGGATGATATTGGATAAGGCATATACTACATGCATAAGGTAGGTGGTTTATGAATTTTACCTCAATGTATTTAATTTTATAAACTTTTTATGTTATGTGCACACCAGTATCATCGATCATTTGTTATAATTTTATTATGGATTCAATTTAAATTGCTAAATTGTATTATGAGGCCCTAATAACACCACTTGACAACATTGGAGGTTCATACCTCAATGTTAACCCCCCATGTAAGGTGTGTTCATTGTTATTCCTTTAGTGACTCATGTGGGGATTATATGTGACATTTTTTAAGTGAGTATTACTTGAAATTGTATAAGGTAAGTCTTTCATCCTAATAAATAAATCTTTAATTCATATTATGTAAGTTATATAATTATAGATATAACATGGACTTGTTAAATTATAAATTAATTTCCCAAGTGGTTGCATGTACTTATTTCAAATTGTAATTTAAAATAAAAGTTAATGGAATGAAGCTAATGAAATATATTTATCATGAGAGTTAAATGGTTTATGATGACTTTTTAATTGAAATAAAATGATTATATAGTGACTATTTCTTATAAACATTTTTCATATTTATAGGAATGTATAGACATGATCCATCCTTAGATTCCTAAGGGAATGTATTAATCACTCAAGGGATTCCATTATGATTTATTAAGCCAGTTTCCAAGGGGATACCATACTTTTCAGAGGGCATTTTTCTATAAGTTGATGCCTGAAATGACACCTTTTGATACATTCAATTTCTCTATAGAAAATAGGATGGCTCAAATGCACTCCTTAGACTAATCTTGATATCTACAGATATGCGTTTCCTCAGATCATTATCCTTTGGTCTAGTCATTCTTAGCCCAAGATTTACTATGGATGTGCAACATAGAATTGAATAGAAAAAATCTCAAGTGGAATACCTTGGGGTTACCTATTGGATTACACTTAGTCCCTTATGATTGGATTCTTAGTTGAACACCATGAGATGGGTGAACCTTCTTAGGTCATGGATTCCTTGGTTTTACCTTGGATTATTTATTAAAGTTATTATATTTTAGAATAACGAGGACACATTAATATTCTCTTCTTATTATAAACTAAATCATAAATAATTAAAAGAATGCAATCTTAGAGATACCAACTGAGGATAAATATGGCATGAGTTATTTACATTCTCAAAACATTACTTTTTATAAACATGAACATTGTTATTGTTTATATTCATTGACTTTATTTGTATAGATGTTGTTGGTGGTGGGCTACAATGTTTATCTCACAAAATATCTCGACTGTTGTTTTTAATTGAGAAGATTATATGATCGTAGGTGCATAGAAAGGGAAGCATCATGTTTTGGAAATTTGACTTCATTCTTTGGATTGGATCTTGGTAGCAGATTATTGATCCAGTTCTCAGGAATCACGGATAGTTTTTTCTGATTTTTATTCTTTTGTTTATCAGGTATTGTAATTTTTTCCTCCTACCATGTTTTCCAATTTTTATTTTTTGTGGAGACATGCCATCAGCTTTTTTATATGATACTATTTACATATTTTAATTATTATTTAATATTTTGATTCTTATTTTGGTTTCTATTTTCTTATTCAATATTCTTATGTTTCTGTTCTTAATTTATATTTTCCCCCAATGTGCTCCAATATGACCCAAGGGTATAATATCCCAATGGTCACACCATAGGCCCTCAATTCTAGTTATAATCCTTTAGTGTAAAGGGAGGCCTTCTTAGGGCCATGTGGCTAACTGAGTTTGGTTACATAGGAGTGAACAGAGTTCTTGAGGTCATAATGTTTACCACAATATTGTATCTATATAATTTGTTCAATAATATATGGTTTTATTCAATAAATAATAAAGCATGAATGTTTTTATTAATTTTTTATTGTAATTTTGGTTATTAACAAGATTTAAGAGAATATATGACCAAGGTATTCATATATTTGGAAAGTGACATTAAATAGTTTCTTATCAATATTTGGAAGATGAATGTTGGGTTTGGTAAATTTATTGACCTTCTTTATAAATTTTTAATAATGTGTGGTTCATATGTTTAACCATTTATGGAATGATATAATTTGTATATTGGATGATGTTTTAGATATTAATGTATTACCTCATCATTTTAAGATATATCCATATTAGATAACCAATGTTAATTTTTTTAACATAGAGATGGAAGGGATGACTTATCATTCTTTCATGGATCTTATTTATTGCTACAGACATGAAAAATAAATCTCTTAGAGTAAGAGATGAAGTGTAAATTGACGAAGGAATACCCAACAAATGAAATTATGCCTATGAAATAAAAATATATCATGTATGTAAATTTTCATATGTTTTATGTTGAGATTGAAATAGAATTATCCAACATAAGGAAGAGGATCTTGGAATAAAATGTCACCCTATTATCATCATTTGTTATGATATCAATTACTTTTTCATTCCTATTTTACTTATTTATTTGTTGTCTTTAACTTTCTTCAGAACATGTTCTCTCTCAATCTTCATCATTATTTGGGTTTTATTTTTATATTCTATTTCCATGTTTTCACTTCCCACAAATCATATCCTATTTGGTAACCTAATATGTGTTATTCTCGATGGCTTTTTCACATCCCTTTCTCTTTTGAAGAGGATGTTCTTTTAACCATTATTATGATGAGGATTTATGTGATGAAATTTTAAAATGTTAAATCACTTATGAACGTGAATAATTCCATGGGATAAATTCATTTTTTGGTGACAGAATGTAACACCCTTATATTTTGAGATTTTTTATCAAATAAATTTAATTTTTCAATATTTTTCATTATACGCAACATGAAGTTTACTTTCATTACATGAAATACCGAGTTTAGATTTAATTGAATGAAAATTAATATTTAAATAAATAATATATTTCTATTATAAAATAACTATTACTAAAGAGGCATTTAACAGTGCTAAAATAGGCATTTATCAGTTCTAGGAAAGAGTTGACCACTACAACATTGTTAAAAGGACCAAGATTTTAACTGTGCTAGAAAATAGATGATAAAAGTGTGCCCTTTTAGAGATTTTAAAAACACTAATAAATGAAACCATTTACTAGTGCATTTATTTGGTGATGATAAAGGGAACCTTTATGAGCGCTTCTATAAGAACTGATAAAGGAATCCATTATTTGTGCTAATAAATGTGATAATAAAGGAGTCATTTATCATTGATAATAAATATGGTGATAAAGGCATATTTAATCAGTGCTTCAATAAGAACTGAAAAAAAGACCCTTTATCAACACATTTTGTTTTAATGATAATGGGGAATACAACACTGTAAGGTCACAACACCATATAGCACCATAAATTATAAAAATCACGTACAAATAAATAATTTAAATGAAATAAAATTTACAAAAAAATACAAGAAAAAACACTATTATAGAGAAAAAGAACACCCCTATATAAAAGAACAAACAACCCTTTTGTAGAAAAATAACACACATATATAAGAAAATAATTTTTATCTTAGTAATGTTATAAAGAAATAAATTAATTCGAACGTATTAATTATAAACTAAACATTGAGTCATATGAGGAACACTATTTAACAGATTGCTTTGGGGTTGATTTTTGAATATCTAAATATTTATTTTTTATCATCAAGAATTATCTCTATGAAAATTAACTAAATAAGTTTAAGATAAAAATGATAAGTAAATTAATTAAGTAATAGAAGATAGAATGATGAGAAAACAATATACCATTATTTTCATGGTTTTGGTTATGTGAGACGTGTTTGAAACTAAAACGATACTTAAATACTGAAAAGTCACACTTAGGGTCATACAAGTCACACCATGCATCATATTGACTAGTTTCTGATTCCTACACATCACAAATGACATATAGATCATTTTCATAATGTATCAAAACAATATGAATGTGTTTCCTTGGTTTTGAGTATGCCACTTTGTTTTTTTTTTCTAAAATTCCTTTTTAAAAAGGAAACCAAATAATTGAGTCATAAAATTGCATATTGTCAGCGGTTTATGTGAGAATAATTAATAAATTCCAGAAATGAATTATTAATAATTTTTATAAATTATCCAGACAATCCGACTATGTTTTGTTTCTTTTCACTATGTAACGCTTGTATGAAAATGTCAACTTTAAACTGATAACGGGAACTCTGATTCTTACCTGGAACATCAGGTATCAGATAAAGGTGTGAATAATTACTAAACATCAAAAATGACTTATGGATAATTTTACAATATTATCAAATGAATTCAAATGTGTTTTCTTTTTTTTGAGTGTGCATTTTTTCTTTTTTAATAAAATTAATCCCAATTTTGAATAAAAATATTCAATTGAAGTCATACATATCAAAACATGCATTCGATTAAAGGTAAGATGATTCTTACAAGTCCAAAAATAGTTATTAAATGTTTTACAAAATTATAAAAAAAATAAGAATGTGTTTTATTGGTTTTGAGTTTGCCACCAGTGTTTTTTACTAAAATGTAATTTTAAACTGGAAACACACACTTTGAGTCATACAGGTCACATCATGTGTAGGTTTTAAACGATATTGATTCATGAATATCACAAATGAATTATGAATCCTTTTAATAAATTATAAATATGATATGATCATATTTTCACTTTTTTTATTAATAGAAACTTTTTTGTATTGAAATGTCAATTCTATACTAATAATGGCCCCTTTGAGTCATATGGGGATCATCGTGTATCATATTGATGTTCGATTAGTTCCTAAACATAAAAAATACTTATAGATCATTTTCATAATTTACCAAAATAATATGAATAATGTTTTTTTGAGTTTGTTTGTTGTTTTTTACTGAAACTAATGTACATTTTGAATAAAAAGACACACACGGAGTCATATCGATCATACCATACGTCATATTGAAGTAAAGATAATTCTTATAAATCCAAAATTACTTACATATTATCTTACTAACGTATTTAAAAAATACGAATGCATTTTCTCAATTTTGAGTACACTATATGTGTTTTGTACTAAAATTCCATTTTAAACTCGAAACCGGCTCTTTGAGTCATACATGTCTCATCATGTGTCGGTTTAATGTGACAACGATTCCTATATTTCAAAAAATTTATTATGAATAATTTTCTTAAATTATCATGAAATTCTATGTGATATTTCATGCTTTTCGGTGAGGGACACTTTTTTGTATTAAAATGTGAATTATAAATTGATAATGCAAACTTTGAGTCATACTAGGAACATTATATATCAGATTGAGGTGATTATGAGTCATACACATCATAAATTAAATATGGATCATTTTCCTAAAGTACCAAAAAAAATTTATTGTTTTTTGGTCTTGAGTTTGTCTATAGTTTTTTACTATAATTAATTTCAATTTGGAAAAAAAAGATGTACTTGGAGTCATACTGGTCACACCATGAATTATATTGAGGTGAGGATAGTTCCTACACATAAAAGTTTCCTTTTGAATTATTTAACAAAGTATAAAATTAATCCAACTAAATTTTCTTGATTTTGAGTATGCCACATTTTTTTAATTAAAATGTCATTTTAAACTAGAGGCCCATGATTTGAGTCATATAGGTCACATCTTGTTTGGGATTTATGTGAGACTAATTCCTACATATAACAAATGAATTATTAATCATTTTACTAAATTATCAAGACAATGAATGTGTTTTTCCCAATTTTTTGTGAGCTACACTTTTTTGTAAGAAAATGTCAATTTTAAACTCAAAACAGACAATTTGATTCATACAAGACATAGAATGTATTATATTGAGGTGAGGCTAATTCCTATAAATGAAAAATGACTTGTGGATTTTTTTAAATACTGAAAAAATATGAATTTGTTTTAATGGTTTTTAGTGTGTTAGTTTATTTTATTACTAAAATTAATTTCAATTTCAAAACAATCGAAATTCATTTTATGGATGATGATAAATGATAACATAACATCATAATTATTTTTTCATCAAAAAGGGAATATCCATATTCTTATGTATTTATTATTGATAATGATTATTAGTTTTTTTATTAATGAGCTTTTCAGCAAGGATTATTTTACATAATGAATGTACACATGTATAATGAATGTTTCTTGTATGGATTTAACAAGAATTTGTGATATTATATCATTAATCAAATTAAATATCAAATATGCCAAATAAATCCCCCACCCACCAATGTAAAAACAATATATTGTTATTTTATAAAAATTCAATATTCAGTGGATGAAATTTTTTATTTCATTATTTTTAGGGAATTTTGATCAATCTACTTGTTTATTTTTCAAGGAGGTGTTAGTTTGGATTTTTAGTGCCTCAAGATTTCATTTGAATAGGGTTTTTCATTTTTGAGGATTTCTTTATAATACATTTTATTTTCTTCTGATTCCATGTTTAGTTTGATATCATCCCTCCTCAATGACCATGACATCTCAACACTGGTTTTCCTCCAATAGTTCTCTCAAAAAATTAATGGATTCAGTTGTTGATTACACACATATTTATTCAAACATTTATGTTGTATTTTATACCATTTTGATTATTGGAATATTTTTTATGACTCTCAATTTACTATTTTGTCCACTAGTAAGTCCTTTTCATGGCAGTGTAGATATATAATGGGAAAGAAATTTCATTTTTTTTTGTTTTTGTTCAGTTTATTCTTGGTGAGTAGTTTCCTTCACACTTAAGTATAATTTGATAGTAATTGGAATGTGCTAATAGAAATTATAGCCTATGATAATTATCTTGAAAAAATATGTTGTATTTGTTTTGATTTTTTAAAAAATTACTCTACTTAAATCCTTGTATAAAATCACATAATCATCTGGTGAAAGAATTTTTTCAAAAAACCACAGAAAAAAATTTCACAATGCCTCTTATCTTAAGTGAAAATTGTTGTGATCAATTTTCAACAATTTTTCTCAAACATATTCTTGGTATGATACTTATTCTACACAATCTATAAACAATTTTATTGTTTTTTAGACAACTCTTCATTTACTCCTCTACTGTGGTCTACACCTCAGTCTCCGTATCTACCTCCTCCCCCACCACAGTCTCCGAATATAACTCTTCCTCTCCCTCTGCCTCCACCCACACCATTTTACAAGAATTTTATTGTTTTCAGTTTAGTACTTATACCGAAATTTTTTTCCTCCACTATGATTATCCTTGAGAAACATATCAAAAATAATACATAATAATTTGAAACTAATTCTCCAGAACATAAATATATTTCAAATACCATAAATTATACTATATTTCAAACATAACAGGAAAGATTTTTTATACATACATTATAAAAATATGTGTGCTTTCCACTCATCTCTGAACAAATAAACTTCTTCTTTTGAGTATAAAGGTTTTCAAAAATCTTGTTATTGTTGGGAAAATATTTAAAGGAAAATGATTATGAAATATATTTAATGAAATTGTAATTAATTTGAGAAATTACCTATTGGGTTTTTTTTGTATTTTTATGATTTATGATCTCTCTCATAAATTTTCAAACAAAATGTACACCACAGATACCATTATATTACATATGAAACAATACAATCAATAAAAAAATAATTATAATTGTTTTAAAATGTTTTGATAGATAAATATTTCTATATATAACTTAATTTTTTCCATTTTTAGTAATCCGCTGGATTTATCTCTTAAAATAATGACGTAATGCCTTTCCATTTACTATATTTATCAACCACTCTATCCCAAAAAAATTATTGTTAAAACACAAAACAAAACCTACAATTCAATATTTACTTATAAAAATTTTATTAAGGATTATTAAAAATTAAAAATAAACATCATGTGTGGTTAGATGGTTGAATATCCATGCATTTGATCCAAAAAATAAATATTTTGGGTATCTATATTGACTATGATGAGTATCTAGTGGTGCCTAAAAAACAGACACAAATATTTAATGAAAAAATTAAAAATAAAATTTATGTGATTAGATTGTAAAGTTTTACTTCTATATTATAGGTATAAAAAAGAGTCCATCGTCTTATATTTTTTGATCAAACACATTGAGTAACTATTCATTTTTCTTCTCAATTTATTCATTAATCAAAGTATGTTTATCTATAGAAATGATATAGGGATTAATGAATCCAAATCACAATTCCCATGATTTTCTGTTTACATATTAGTAAAATAAACACTTATAGAAAATAGGAATATTTATTAACTTTCATAAAAATTTAATCTCACTATTTGAACAAATGTATTATGAAAATTAATCTTATATATGTATTCACAATTGAGACACCCTTAAATTCATGCTTGAGGATCTCATTTATGGTCTCAAGACCAATTACATATGTCATGAATGTTACATATATATATTTTTTCATATGGAATATAAGACATAATTTAATTTTTAAATATGGTCTATACATGAGTTTATAATGATAATAGACGTTTCTATATAACTATTGGCTAGAAGTTACTCTCAAAATAGTGTTTTGATTTCTTGTTTTATTCACGATATTTTCCTGATCTAAGCTTTTGTTTCCCCAAAACATTATCCATCTGTAAAATCGTACATCACTACAGTCCTTTTATCTTTAAATATTATAGGTTTTTTCATTTGAAATGTTTTTTAAATACAAACCTCATGTATCATTATAATATTATATCGCCCGGGTATGAAAGGTATAATAACATCAATTACTATTTTAATATACATATCATCGATTGGAACATGCAACTCAGTATCTGGATCATGAGATACCTCAATCCCTACTCCCATTATATATTTTTGGAGGAATTTATGTTGTAGCTTCTCTCAAGATATCTTTCACTGTACCCATCACAATAAGGCAGTGTATGTGTTTTGATAGGTAAAAATCACATACAACTATATCCTATTTAATTTTAGTAATATAAAGTTATTATAAGTTCATCGATTCCCATTTAGGAAAAAGAGTAATGAAAAAATTGATTTCCATGGGTAAGGTATGCATTTGGGAGGAATGACTAGGCTCAATGCTAGTGGGATCATTTGGTTCATGTGTGGATATTTTTTGCAACGCTGGTTCACTTTGATCCTTTCTAATATATTGTTATTACAAACTAGAACAAACAATAAGATCTTGTAGGGAGTCTATTTGTGTATGTAATCATCTCATTATATTATATGTATCCTCATGTGGTTTTATCTTCTAGAAATATGTTGGAGGAGAAACTCCAAAACCTAATCCTCTAACATGACCATACTATTTTGCCTTCATCAATGATTTTGAATGTATTATTTTCATTTGGTATAGTCACTTCAAATTCTTACGTCTAAACCATATAAAAAATATGAACATAAATAGTTATTTTTATGTAAAATGATTGTAATTCATTATGAATTACATTGATGTCATACTTACACATTTGTTCCATACTATTTTTGTTTTTTCATCAACTAGTTTACCTTCCTTAATTACACAAAACATTTTTCATAACACATGACGTGGGATGAAAGTGGATTCAGATTTTGATTCATCAATCTGTATATAAACAAAGGAATATACATTGTTTCATATCACATAATTAAGATATTATTGTTTATTTAACATACACACCAATTTCATCTCTAAGGAAGCGTACCCCATCCTTACATTATTAAAATGGTACACTGGTTTTGATGAAGGTTATTTATTTTTAGACTTATTTTTCTTTTTTATAAATCAATTTTTTTTAATAATTTTGGAAAAAATAAATAATTTTAAATGATATATTATCAACTATAATACACCTAAAATTATTAATCATTGCAAAGAATGATGAAAGCAATCCATGTTTCTTATTTTATAATGTGTGCATAAGTAACTAATGGGTGTGCATTTTATTTATCCTTAAAATCAATATGATATAACTATGTATGAATAATATAAAAGCCTCTCGAAATTTTTTTAGAAGACATTCAGACAAACTTATTACGGAAACATTCAGAAATAAATGAAATCTATAACGAATAATGAATATTAAATGAATGTTTCAATATTTTTTTTTGGTAATATAGAGAATGTATATTATAACATTGATGTTATATAATTCCAAATAATTTCCTTATTTCTAGGTTGAACAAGGCACCATGAATCAATATCAATCATCACATTCATCCTCATCAGGACACTAACATAACTAATGAAAATTGAGTTGTTAGGGTCAATAGGTTGGTTGTGTTGATTCTAACCGACCTCAAATTTTATAACCTGAATTGTTTCCTTTATAATTTTATTCAACACTATGATACAATGTCATTTTTATCTTTTTCATCAACATTATTTTGAACCCCTAATAATTTTGCAGTTTTGTTATCAACAATTTGTTCTTTCTTAGGATTCATAACATCATCACATGCGTAATAGAACGTCTGCACAAGTATTCAAACAATTAATATGAAATGAATAACAATAATGTGAAAATGGAGAAAGTACTTGAGAAGGGAGACAAGGATGATCTATTTTAAACTTGAGGAACTATTTGACTCCACCGTCATACTCTTTTGTGAAAGGATTATCATGAATCCTTTTTAAGGAAATAGGTAATTTAATTTAAATCAATCTGCATACTCTTTAACAACATATGCATATATGTTTATTGAAAATATCTAAGTATAATCAATCCCAAATAGGGTACCCATGACCATTTTTATATGGCTACTTCTTAGATTAGTTCAATAAAAAAAAGATACGGGGTATTAGTCTCAAGGGAAAAAAAATGCAAAAATAACTATTTAATAGTTGAAGATACTAAGGATGATAATTGGATCCTTAAAATTTTAAAATTAAAACATACTAATTTAAAATTTAAAATCTCATATCAAAATGATGAAAGGTGTCTAACACTACCTTGATAACATCTACTCATCCCTACTAAGATAAACTGACTGTAATCAATGTTACTAGTATTTTTCCACCATATGTATCTCAAATATAAGAGCTATATATCCACATAGATTCATTTGTATGGTGTGAGTATAAAAATAAACAAGTAATTAATAAAATGTACCCAAAAATATACAACAACACATATATTTGAATATGTGTTAAAAGTAGTAACAATCAAAATACAAATGTAATCCAATTCATGGTGTACAAAACATGACACCATGAAAATCAAATGTACCAACATCATCTCATATAAGTGTATTTTATTAATCATACCATAAGATTATACCATGGTTGTTCTCTTATATTCAAATAATTTCACTAAAAATAGGCTATCATTTTAATCATAGGTGGAATAAAAATTATTTATCTCACTCTGGAAATAATCACATCATAGGTATCATGAGATTTGACCTCAGACCCCTAGCATCCATGTCTATACAACATGGATAACCCTCACATGTATTTATTGTATCTAAATATTGAAATGGGTATATCATATCCATTTTCGTAAGATGTGAATTTTAAATATCAGGAAGTCTTAACAAAATTAGATCAGTGAGGAAATATCCACACAATGGGTTCTAGAATACATTAGTAAAATCTATATTTTAAAAATCCACAGAGAATAAAAAAAACACAAATATCACATAACCCTCACCCTATACCTCAATGAATAAGTAACATGTATATTTAAACACACATTATAACATACCATACCTAACACTCCAATGATATCCATCATATTCTAATAAATGACGAATTTTTTTTATCCCATCCACACATGTATTTATCATAGAAAGATATTGTAATCATACATTGAGGGGTTTATAAAAAGTAATTTCAAATAATATGACGTGATTATTCAATGAAAATATTTGAAAGAAATACATGTAAAAATATAAAAAAATTAGTTACATATTACATTTAATACAATAATTTCCAAAAAAATTACTCTAGAGAAGAAATTATTAGACAAGTAAAAATATAACTTTTGTTAAAGAATATGAAACAATTTATACAAATATAAAAATGAAGACATGATAAATAAAATATCAAATACATATAAAAAACAATAACTAATCTGGTATTACTGACATCAAATTCTTTAATAGAATAATAAACAATGACAATCACTTAAATATTTCTATCATATCATGTATAATACATAATAATTGATCATGATTAAATATAACCCATGTTTTCTCAAATCTAACATAACTAAAACCTAAAAATTATTATCTTAAAAAAGTATATTTATCCCATGTATAATTTAAACCCAATCATATTAAAAAATAACTTAAATTCAGTTTTAATTATGTATTCTAACATAGTAAGTTTAAAAAATACAATTCACCTTCCATCACAACATACCTCCCACCACAATGTAATACCAACAAACACTTTTCCAGTTAAATGATATAAATTTATCAATACATTTATTTAAAAAATTAACGAAATCATAAATATAATATTATAGTTCTTAGTAGAAGTAAATTTTCTTATATTTCTCACTTGTTTCACTTAAAATATTTAATAACTCCTTCTTGTGGAATATAATCATATAAACTTTCTATAATATATTCATCATGTGAAATTATATTCATATTTATATTCAAATTTTAAATGAACAAAAAATAATAATCTAACAAAATAAAATATATAGGAACCACCATAAAATTCTATCATTTTATGACATTGGAACAAACTACAATTATTCATTCGACTATATCACCTATGAGACACTATTCATCCAATATTAACTAAGAGAAAATCCACACCTATGAATCTATGAAATTTCAGAAAGGAGATTTTATAAATAGATACACATATATTCATAATTATTCTTATTGAATTAATTTTTTTCATCTTCATGTGCATGCCATACTTTGTAAACAAGATTAAAATAATGAAAATTGACACTATCTATAATGTAATAATAAATAATAACATAAACATCAAGAAAATCACCATCAGTTATAACAAAATATTGAGAGGCAGTTCTTACTAGTCTGGTATACAGATGGTATGGGTTTACAATGCATGGGATTCATTTTGTAGGAATATGTAAGAGATAGAGATAGATATGTGATTTGGGGTTCGTCATAGTTAAGAATAGTGAAAAAACCACAAACCGCAGATCCGAAACAAGTAATAAACATGAGAGTAAACTGAAAAAATAACATACCATGGATTCTAGCCTTGATTCATCCATGAGAACATTATAGAGTAGAGCTGGAAATAGGGAGTTCTACAAGAGCTCAAGAATCGTTACTGAATGTGTCATTGTTAGGGTTGTTTTAAATAGATCAGAGACACTTTTATCAGTACTGATAACAAAATCTATATCAACACTAAAATTCACTAATAAAGTCCATCGTTATCAGTTCTTTTTTAGTGCTGATAGAACTCAAACTTTATCGGCACTAAAAAATCACTAATAAAAGGAACATTTATCGGTGCTTAAATGTTTTTTACTAATAAAGGATTTTCAATTTTAATTATAAATAAAAAATTGTAAATATGTTCGTTATTTAAATATTTTTATTATAGTTTTTAATGATAAATATATCTATATCATTATATATATTTATATAACTATATATATATATATTTAATAAATATAAATAAATATAAATATATTCATTATTTAAATTTATTATTTTATAATTTTATAATTATTTAAATATATAACTATTTATTTATAAATATACGAATAATAATTTGTTAAAAAAATATGTATATATATATATATACCCCAGGGTGTAGCTCAATTGTAGTTGTCTCTATGGGTCTTCATGAGGTCTTGAGTTTGAGTCTCACCAAGTACATTACTGCATTGTATGTTTCCTGCTTTTCATTACAATATAGTCCATTCCATGAATAAACTCAGACTTTTCCCTCAACTTATAAATATAAATATAAATATAAATATAAATATAAATATAAATATAAATATAAATATAAATATAAATATAAATATAAATATAAATATAAATATAAATATAATATATTCATTATTTAAATAACTTTATTATAATTTCATATATTTTTAAATATATATAATTATTTAGTTATTACTACATAAATATTTTTTTTAAATATAATATTTATTTATTTATAATAATTATAAATATATAAATTTTCAAATATAGTAAATATTAATTTATAATTATATTTATTTATATACATATTTTTAACAAAATTAATTGATATATAATCTTAAAAACATGCGTTTTTGAAATGAGTGAAATTAAATAATTAAAAATGAGTGCACTTTAAAAATATTGAACAATAGATAGGTTTTATTAATTAAATAAAAATTATTCAAAAATATGGATATATATATTTGTTTAAGTAAAGGTGAATACATATTGAAAATACTAAAACATATTAAAATAATATATATAAATAAATAATTGAGAGTAATTAATTTAAAAAATAAAATGAAAAATAAAAAAATAAAAAATAAAAAATTAATAAATAATACCTTACTCTAATAATATTGAAAATAATAAATAAAATTGACAGATTTAAAAAAATATTAATTTCATTATGTTATAATGAAATTATAAAATATACTAAAATGTGAATAAATTACATAAATAATATATGTATGTGTTTCTATATAATATTTCATTAATTGCATAAATATTTGGGTATATGAATTTTATATAAAAATTCATTAATTACGTATATGTATGTGAAATCAATGTAAGACATGACATTTGATATATTCTAAATTTATAAATGAAACAACATTAAAAATGAATAAGACTTTAGTATGTTTTATAATTATAACATTTTATTCATTTTATAAATATTTATATTTAATATATATTATTTATTACTATTTATCATTAATCTATATACATATATTATACTTATAAATTTTTATTAATAACTATTTCATTTCTAAAATTTTACATAATTTTGTAACATACTCATTTTTTAATTTTTGTAGTTTAATTATTAATATTTATGCATTTTTAAATTTTCTTTCTAATTATTATTATTTATTTGATTAATATATTTATATTTAATATATATTATTTATTAAGTTTTATAATATATATATATATATTTATATTAAATTTATTCATTATTATCGATAATTATTTCATTAATAAGAAGTTTATTTTTTCTAATTTATTCATTTTTAATTTTTATTGGTTTAAATATTTCATTTTATTCATTTTACATATCTATATGTTTCGTATATAATATTAATTAATTTTTAAACTTTTTATATATGTATATTCAATTTATCAATTTTTATCAACAATAATTTAATTAATAAAATTACTAATATTTTTTAAAAAATTTATTTGTTTAATTATTTCATTTTATTGTAGACCTTTATCAGTGCTAAAAATAAATCACTAATAAAGGGTACCATTTATCAGTGCTAATTGAATGCACTGATAAAGACCACCTTTATTAGCACTCTTTTCTATCATTCCTAAAGGCCAACACTTTTAAAGGCCTCTTTTGAAGTAGTGAATTATTATTTAATATGATAGTTAACACCCATCAATTTTTATGATGAGCATAAATATTATTAACTAAATTATGAAAATATAAGGTTTTTATATGTATATATATTTAATTCCTTAGTGTAACACCCTATGATTCCACTATGCACTTCTCTTTGAATAATTAAGTAGCTTGCGATGTACGCAACATCGAGTTCCAACACACCACGACCAATCAAACTAGTCGTTAAAAAAGAAGTTATGAATAGTAATACCCAATTTTAGAAAATTTATAAAAATCATTTTTCAAATTGGAAATCATTTTTGGATCATGAATATCAAAAATAGCCTAGGGTGAATTTTTTGTTTTTTTTGATAACTTTCATATTTTGATGAATAATGAAAAATACTTATCTTTAATTAAAAACAAATTTTTTAATCAAAATAATTTATAGTATTAAATTATAAATATTAGTGTTTTGAACGTATAATTATATTATATTATTATTATTTAATATAATATAGGTCATTGGATGTAATTTCACAATTAAGTTGTACATAAAAACATGTTGATCCATTGATTGTTTTTACTTCTTAAAAACCATATTTTTTTGGTTTTGACAATGGAAATTAATATTAAAATAATTTTGAAAACTTATGTGTTTTAAATTTGGAAAAAAAGGATTCCATATTTGGAATATGAAGGTTCAAATTATTTAAATAGGTAACTTTTATTTTTATTCATTATGAATAATAACTTCAAATTTTTTTTATTTACCATGGTTAAAGGGTAAATTTGGAAAATAAGGGTAACAAAATAATATTATAATAATATTAAATTACCCAAACACATGTCTCAACACTATTGGATGATATATATCCAACCATGGGCATCATTGGGTCGATTTTGGGACCCCATAGAGCCACTTGTAAGTGAAAATGACAATTTATAAAAGGTAATTTATAGTTAAGGGAAATGTAACATAAATATATATCTTTTAGTAAAAAAAATTAATATGGGTTTATATAAGTGATATTTTAGACTATAAATATTCATTATAAATATTAAAAGATTTCCAGAATCATGGTATTTTATTTATACTTTTTAGACCAAAAATAAATATATTTTATTATTACACAATAATGATGTAGTATTTTCCTTATTAATGACAGAATCAAATAAATGAAATTACAAATATTAAAATAAATGTAATTAGAATGTTTTGATGCCATACACGAATTTAATAAGTAAATATATTATTTTAGGGTGAAATCAAGGTATTTTTTTTGAAGTATTCATGTTTTTATGACATTGAAAAAAACCAAATACTAAATAGTGTCAAATTTGACGTAATTGAGTTTTTAGAAACTATACTATTTTATTAAATGATATAATATTAATAAATATTTATGATTCATCCAATTAACTTAAATAATTATATATATGTCATTAATTAACCACTTTCGGTTTTATAGGAATTTTATAGTATATTAATTAGCCATGCAATATAAAAATACAAGAAGACATGGTAAAAGTTAAACTATATAATTAAGAGTTTAATCTAAAAGATAAGGTCTATATAGTGACCTAATATTTTCTAAAACATATTGTTTGAGATTACATAGACCCATTCCCACCTTATCCTCAAAATAAATCAATTTCTATCAATTTTAAACTGAAAATGATTTTATAATAAAATAATATTTTAATCTTTTCCTAAAGTTCCCATCACCTCTCTTATAAAAGGGTACTTACCCTTCTCTTAATTTCACACCTCCAAAGCCTTTTTCTCGGCCAAAATCTACTTAAATATCCTCCCAACTACCCTCACTTCAACTTAGAGGCCTTACTTTGATAAAAAATCCATCCTATGGATCCCTTTCCTTCAAATCAAAAGGAAGAACCCGAAGAAGATGTAATTACTTCATCACCTCTTTCAATTTTTCTTCTTCTTCTACTTCCTCCTATTTTTGATTCCATAACAAAATAACAATTCTAGTACCTTATACTAAATGATATTTTATTATAAATATGGTAAAAATTTATTCATTATTCAATCCACCCTATAAATGACAAAGTAACCATACATGTGTACGTACGACATACCATATCCACGTCGTGGTGTAGTTTGTTATTCAACGCTTCATTATTTTATTGGTATAATATTTAGTATAATTGATTTAAATAATAATTATAACATGTTAATTATTTTTTATATATAATATACTATCCAATTACAAAATATTTCACCATCAATAGAATGATATTTTCGCTCGTGAGTATGTACGACTTACCGTCTACACAACGGGAGGAAATTTTAATTCCCCATCATTACTATTCAAGAATAATTATCATTTGATGATTAAAAATAATGTTTAATGAAATTAATATCAATCTGGATATGAATAAAATATATCCTATCCATAACAGACATTACATACGTAACAAAACATATAGTGGAAAACAAATAAGGTAACACCTAAAACAATGATACTACTGAAATATCATTAAAAAAGAAATAAGAAGAAGATCATATATGATATAATATTTATGTATGTAGTTATTTTATAATTTAATAACAATTATTTCAACATTATATAGGAGTTTAATTTACCCGCAACCAAGGAAAAGTACAAGGTAAGGGTAAATTTCACAATCTCTTCAATAAGAGAGGCTGTTCATTTGTAAGTATCTAATGGGACTTCTTTATCATCTATATATGTGTTTCATCAAAAGGCATTTCAAAAAATTTATACTATTTCCAATACTATGGGTTAAAGTCATTTATACCCTTGTTTGACTTTTTCTAAAATGTTTTGAAAGAAATCTTCCAGTCGTTTTCCAAATAAGAAACTTTATGAGTTTTTCGACAAATTATGGAATAATGTTTTTTTAAAATTATACGGTGGATGGAGATATTTTCCAATATTATAACACCTTTGATGTTTCCCTTACAAGATTATAATAATATTTTAAAAATAAATGTTTTCTTTACTTTTGGATGATTTTAGAGTAGAAAGAGATATTTCACTGAAAACAATATATAAATTGATTTCATCTATGTCAACATCCTTTGTGGAATTTCAAACTTGTTTGAAGTTGATTTATTATGATACAATATTTCATATTGTATTAAACTTTTTGTGTTATGTTTAACAGTGGATGTGCTATTTTTATAAAATTCATCATTTATAGTTAAAGTATTAAAATTTCATATGCTAGTTTTAATACGAATGTCTATGATATGTTTCAACCTTTTCATTTGAGGAATGCATTGTACATAGTAAGTGACTGACAGAGCCCGCTATAGCCCCTCTATGCATCGGTAGGTCTCACGAGAAAAACTAGTGCCTTGGTGAAAGGCATTGAGAAAATCTTATTTATAGTCTTGGCATGAGATCTTTACTATGTGGTTATGATTTCCGGCATTATGCAATACATCATTATGAAATTAGTTATTGATATTAAATGTGATTATTCGACAAATATAATTTCCATGTGAATAAGTAAATGAAATTATTTGATTTATATTTGACATATTATACAGATGTTAATGTTTAAAATCTTGTGTTTTAGTCTTATAGATTTCCTTAAATGTTTATGCTTATTTATGAATGTTTTTTCTATATTTTTATCCTTATTGAGAATCTAAGCGCACCCCTTTCTATGTTTTATTTTTCTAAAGATGCGAAGATGTGTATTATGACTAACTTTTAGGGATAAGCTAAGGGATATGAGTGTGTTCAATGGAGATAAAATTTTATTGTTTTTTATTTTATAATGTAATTTATAACTTATGTATGTATCTAGTACTTCCAAGGCTATTAAACAAATCAGTTTTTTTCAGATTTGATACCTTTTGATCATACCAATTTTAGGTAATAATGCACTACCTCAGGGTGACTAGGGTTGGGGCATTATAGTTGGTATCAGAGGAAGTTTAGTATAAACCCTGGAAACTAGATTTAGAGAAACTCTGATTAAAGAACATTACCCTAAGATAAACTTTGAGGATTAGAATAGAATAACTTTCTAGAATTTTGGTAATGTATAGATTTTGTGAATTTTCCAAGAAATACATCTCTATATCGATATGAGCAGGTAGAGGCATCTTTGGGATAGATGTATCTAGGGGTAAAACATTAAATAACTGCTTTGAGCTAGACTCGAATGAGAACATGTGCACCATAACAGGCCTTCATTCCATCTTGGTTGTGACACTTCTGAGAGATATTATTAGGATAAATCAAATATTATTAACAAACCATTATAAAGGATTTATGACTAAATACATACCCAAAAAAACATTTTTATGATTATGGATTATATACATAAACTGATAAATTTTTTTCAGGTATTTTTATAGTTTGGAATTATGTATTGCTATTCATAAATAAATCTATTGGATGAAATTGTTTAGTTATAGAAAAAAGTGGAAGGAATGAAAACCATATCAACACCCGTAATCCATGTAGGGATTTCCTTCCTACTCAAGATATTTATAGAGGAGATGGTGATGTAACTGGTGCTGAACAAATTATAACCATACTGAGACAACTCACTCAGGTTATGAATAATATCCCTAGCAATGTGGAGCACCCTGATCCACAATGCAAAGGATCAATGTTAGATCGATTCATTAGAAAACAACCATCATCATTCAATGGGACTAAAAATCCCATTTTAACTGAGAAATTGATAAGTTTTTTAGAAGAAATATTTCATGATTTGGGGTGTAGAGAAAGGGAAAAGGTTGTCATGTAATTTTATTGCCTCACAAGAGATGCATATCAATAGTGGTCATTAATTTAAAGCACAATGGAGGATAATTAAGTATAAAATATTTAATGGAGGGAGTTTAAATATATTTTCATACAAAAATACTTTCCACGTGAACATCGAGTAGATATGGAAAGAAAATTTCTATATCTGAAGAAAAAATAGGATGGTAATGTCACAAAGTATGAGGCTAACTTTGCAACAATCGAAAGGCATGTTTTAGATTATATACATAACCCAAAGAGAAATATTGATAGATTATTTTATGGGTTAAAACCATTTCTCCATCGACCATTAATCTCAAAATACTTCTAATAATACTATGATACAGTCTCATGTTCCATCGAGATAGAAAATTAATTCCCTTAGTATTATGACATTAAATAAAAGAAAGAGAATAAGAGTTCTGCTGAACACTCTAGAAATGGAAATAAGGGGAATAAGGGAAAATTTTAATTTCCATCATATAGTAAATATGGGAACAAACTACCCCGTAATTGAGTAAAGGGAATGAGAGATTGTTACAGGTGTGTTGAAAATGGCCCCCAAGATCATTATTTCGATGTAAAGAAAGATGCTATCAAGGTTGAATGCTACAATTGTAGAGAAAGGAGGCATTATGAAATTGAATTCCCTAAGCGCCTTTGAAAATTACCTCATAAAAGGCCAAGGTAGAAAGGCCATGCTTATGCGATCACAACTTCAAAGGTTGAATTTCAGAATGACGTGGTTGCCGGTACAATAATCGTTTCGTCAAATTTAGCCAATGATTTATTTGATTCTGGATCATCACATTCTTTAATATCTTCCCAGTTTTCCAAGAAAAGTATATATTTCAAATTTTATTTAACTAGGGAGTTTTCCATAAAAACTCTTAAAGGAGTATCATTTCAAAAAAGTTATGTGAATATGTTACCATTATGGCATATAAACGTGCTTTATCTGATGATCTCATCATCATACCCATGATTTAATTTGATGTAATCCTCTGTGTGGATAGGATTTCAATCCTTGATGTGAAAATTTATTTCTAAGAAAAATGATGTTATTTTTTTATAATGATAAGGAATAACTTATATTTATAGCAGAAAAATTACCACCTGTTCCTCATCTAGATCCACACCCATTATCTCTTCTAAATTCAATTATTGGGTAGAAAGAGAGTGAAATAACTATGGGTGAGGAAAGTAATGTTCAAATAGTGTATTTACCTATTTTTGAAGAATATGTTGATGTGTTTCCCAAGTATTTACATGAACATCCCCATGAAAGAGAAATTGAATTTTCCATTGAATTAATTCCTAGTTCAAGGACCATATCGAAGACCCCTTATAGAATGGCCACATTGGAATTAGTGGAACTATATAAAAAACAATATGAATAGAGTAATAAATGATTTATTCACCCTACTGTTTCTCCATGAGGATCCCTTGTACTTTTTATACAAATAAATATAGATCTATGAGGTTTTTCTTTAAATACAATGAAATCAATGCTATAATAATAAAGAAAATGTATCACCTACCTATCATTGATGATTTATTTGATCAACATCATGGATTTAAATATTTTTAAATGATTGAAATTTGATCTAGATACCATCTGTTGTTCCTGAAAAAGGAAGACATTCTAAAGACAACATTTCGAACTAGGTACGAGCATTACAATTTTAGAGTAATGCCTTTTGGATTGACTAATTAAGCCTCTATTTTCATGTATCAAATGAATATATTTTTCAAGGAATATCTTAATAACTTAGTAGTGGTATTTATTTATGATATCTTGGTATACTCCAAAAGCTACGATGATTATGAAAATCACTTATGCACTATAATAAAGACTCTTAGAAGAAATAGATTTTATTGGAAGTTTACCAAGCGTGAATTCTGGCTTCTATAGATTTGTATATTGGAAATATTTTCTCTAATGATGTAATATCTATTTATACTTCTAAAAAAAGAGCAATACATGGATGGAAAATACCGATGAATATAACTGAGGTATGTAGTTTTATTGGTTTAGAATGTTATTATCGGCATTTCGTCCAGATTTTTCCCAGATTGGCTAACCCATTATCCAAGATCATACATAAAGGGGTTAATTTTTTCTGAAAAAAAGAGTGTGAATAATGTTTTTAGTATTTGAAGAGAATATTAGTCAATGATCCAATCTTGAATGAACAATTAGAGAATGATGGGTTTTTTATTTATATTTATGATTTAATTAAATGACATGGTTGTGTCCTTATAATGAATGATAGAGTTATTGCCTATGCATCATGATAGCATAAAATTCATGAAAAAAACAATCACACTCATGATCTTGAGTTAACAACTGTAATATTTGATTTGAATATATAGAGAAACTATCTTTATGGTGAAAATGTGATATATATACTGATCACAAGAGTTTGATTTATATTTTATCACAGAAATAACTGAACATAACGAAAAGGTGATGGCTTGAACTACTCAAGGATTATGTTTTCACAACATAGTACTACCCATGGAAGGAAAATAAGGTGGTAGATTATTTAAGAAAAAAGTATAATAGAGTTCTAAACAAGTTGATAGTTGAAAGGGATCTTATGTTAATGGATCAAGTAAATATGGATATGGGAATAATCATGGTAGGTGAAACATCGATAGTTTTTCAAATGGTTTCCAATCCTTCTTTACTAGAAAGGATAAAAATTTATCTAACTAATGATGAGGAGTTTTAAAAGAAAATTAATTCTATGAATGATTGGATATTGATCAACTACATATCTAAAAATGGAATTTAGAAATTTGGGAGGAGACTTTTTGTTCCTAACATACCTGATATAAGAAGGGAATTATTGGATGATTCTCATAGATCTAATTTCTATATACAAACTATTAGCACTAAGATGTATAGAGATTTGAAGGAATATTTTTGGTAGGAGAACATGAAGAGGAATATTTCTGATTATGTATCATTATGTAAGGTTTGTTAATAGGTGAAGTCTGGAAGACAACATCATAGAGGAGTCATGCATCTTCTTCCAATACGTGAGTGGAAATTGGATGATATTACGATGGACTTTGTCATGGGTCTACTGAAGAATATTAGAAGGAATGATGTAAAATAGGTCCTTCTTGATTGTCTAACCATGTCAACACATTTTATTGCTATAAGATAAGATTTACCACTTCAATGTTTAGCAATAAAATATATTAATGAAGTTGTAAGACTTCATGGTGTACCCCTATCGATTGATTCTGATTGTGATCCCCATTTTACATAAAGATTCAAGAAAAGTCTTTAGAAAGACCTAGATACTGAACTTTATTTGAGCACTACCTACCACCCTCAAATTAATAGATAATCAAAATGGAATATGAAAACCTTATAAGACATGTTGAGGTCTTTCTCACTTGACTTTTAAGGTATGTGGGATCAGTATTTACCTCTGTTATAATTTTCCTATAACAACGGCTTCCATTCAAGTATTTAGATGACACCATATAAAGCATTATATAGAAAGAGATGTCACACACCAACATGTTGGGATAATATTGGAGAAAGAAAACTTGTAGGCCCAAAACATATTGAGGAAATAATGGAAAAGGTGAAGAGTATCCAAACCCACATCAAAGATGCTCAAAGTAGGCAAAAGAGCTACACATATAATCGATGGAAGGATTTGGAATTTCAAGTAGAAGATCATGTTTTCTTGAAGTTATATCCCCAGAAGGGTGTTATACAATTCGATAATAAAGGTAAATTATGTACAAGTTAGATAAGACCTTTTGAAATACTAGAATGAACTGGAGTTGTATCTTACCATTTTGGAAATTCAGCCAAGTCTCTCTAAAGTTTATGATGTGTTCCACATATCACTATTGAGAAAATACATACCTGACCCAACGCATGTACTCATCTATGATGAAATAGAACTTGAACCCAATATGTCTTATTGTGAAGAGCCTATCAAGATTCTTGATACTAGAGAATAGGTGTTGAGAAATCGGATGACTCGTCTATTAAAAGTTTTATGGAGAAACTATAACATGGAAGAGGCAACATGGGAACCAGAGAAACAAATGATGAAGAACCACACAAATCATTTTAAGGAGTAATATTCTAGAAATTTCTAGGAAAAAATTATATGAAGGAGGGGAGAATGAAACACCCTATGCTTTGATGATTTTCTTCTCTTTGAATAATGCAATAGATTGTGCTATATGCAACCTCAAGTTCAAGCACACCAGGACCAATCAAACTAGTCATTCATAAAGTAGTTATGAATAGTAATACCCACTTTTTAAAATTTTCAAAATTTTATTTTTAAAATTTTAATTCGTTTTTGGATTTAGAATATTAAAATTAGATTAGTGTGAATTTTTGGTATTTTTATGATAACATTCATATTCTAATGAATAGTGAAAAATTTTAATTTTTAGTTTAAAAAAACTTTTTAAATTGAAATAATTTATATTGTTAAATTATAAATTTGGTTGGTTTTAAAGTATCATTAGATTATATTATTATCATTTAATATAACATAGGTCATTGGATTTCATTTCAAATTTAAATTGTACTTAAACCCATGTTGATTTTTTGATAGTTTTTACATCTTAAAAACCAGCATTTTGATTTTAACAATGAGAATTTATTTTAAATTAATTTTTGCAACTTTTTTGTTTTGAATATGAAAAAATGGATTCCATATTCGGAATCCAATGTTCCAAATTATTTAAATTGTTAATAATTATTTTTAGACATTTGGAATAGTAACTTCAGTAAATATTTTATTTACCAGGGTTAAAGGGTAAATCCAGTAAATAAGGGTAAAAGTTTATTTTATAATAATATTAAATTACCCTAAAACGTGTCCTAACCCTATTGGATGAAACATGTCCGACCATGGGAAATCTTGGGTCTATTTTGGGACCCCATGAAGTCACTAGTAAGTGAAACTGACACTTTATAAAAATTAATTTAAAGTTAAGGAAAATGTAATAAAAACCTAAATCTTGTAGTACAACAATTTTTAAATGGGTATATATAAGTGATATTTTAGACTATAAATATTAATTATAAATATAAAAGGATTTCATATATCATGGTATTTTATTTATAATTTTTGGACATAAAATGAATATATTCAACCGTGACACATTAATGATGTAGTATTTTCTTTATTAATGAATGAATCAAATAAATGATATTATAAATATTAAAATAAATATAATACAATTTTTTTATGCCATCCACAAATTTTATAGGTAAATATAATGTTTTAGGGTTGATTAAATGCATTTTTCCTATGTAATAATGTTTTTAGGACTTTCAAAAAAAACTACATATTGTCAAAATAGACATAAATGAGTTTTTAAAAAAAAATACTATTGTATCAAATGAAATAATATTCCTAAAAATATAATATTAGTCCAAAAGACATAAATAATGATATATATGTCATTAATGAACCACTTAAGGTTATCTAGTAATTTTATAGTAATTTTAGTAACTTCGTAATATAAAAATGCAAGAAGAAATGGTAAAAGTTAAACTACATAACTAAGAGTTAAATCTAAAAGATAAGGTTAATATGGTGACCTAAACCTATATAAAACCTATTGGTTGAGAGGTGTTATACACATAACCACCTTATACTGGAAATAAATTAATTTTTATCCACTAGAAACCTAAAATGATTTTATAATAAAATAATATTTCATGCTTTTCCTAAAGTGACCCTCACCTCTCTTATAAAATGGTACTTCTCCTACTCTTAATTTCACACCTCCAAATCCTTTGGTCTTGGACAAACCCTGCTCAAATATCTTCCCAACTTCCCTAACTTCAACCTAGATTCCTTACATTGATCGGAAATCCATCCTAAGGAACCACTTTGTTCAAATGAAAATGAAGAAGCCAGAGAAGAGGTAATTACTTCATCACCTCTTTCAAAAATCTTTTCTTCTTCCACATCCTCATTTTTTTGTTAATTCCACACCAAAATAATAACTCTAGTACCTTCTATATACCGAGATGTTATTATAAATATGGTACAACCATATTCATTTTTCTATCCATCATATGAATGAAAAAGTCACCATACGTGCTTATGTACGACTAACCGTCTCCACGTCATGGTGTAGTTTGTTATTCAAGACTTTATTATGTGGATGAGTATAATAATGAGTATAATTGATTAAAATAATAAATATAACATTTTAATGATTATTTATATATAATATACAATCCAATTACATATGTTTTCACAGTCAATATAATGATATTGTCGCTCGTGCATACGTATGACTTACCGTCTCCATGACGCGATGAAATTTCATTCTCCGTCATAACCATTCAAGAATATTTTTCATATGATGAATCAAAATAATGTTTAAGGAAATTATTATCATTGTGGATATTAATAAAATATATCATATCCATAACAAACATGACTTACGTATCAAAACATAAAATGAAAAACAATTCAGTTAACACCCGTATGAATGATACTACTGAAATATCATTAACAAAACAATATTAGAAGATGATATATGATATCATATTTATATATGTGGTCATTTTATAATTTAATTATAATTATTTCACAATTATACACAAGTTTACCATACCCTCTACTAAGGAAAAGTACAAGGTAAGGGTTAATTTTACAATCTCTTTAATATCCTATATTGTTTATTCGTAAGTATCTACTGGGACTTCTTTATCATCCACATTCGAGTTTATGAAAAATATATTTCAATTTTTTTTATATTTCCTAGACTATGGGTTTAATTAATTTATACCCTTTTTGAGTTTTTATAAATATTTGCGAATGCAATATTTTTGTCATTTTCCAAAAAAGGTAATTTATGATCTTTTCGACAAATTAAGGAAAAAATGTTTTTTAATATTATACGGCATATGAAATTATTTTCTGCCATTATAAATCCTTATAATATTCTCTTAAAAGATTATAAGAATGTTTTCAAAATAAATTTTTCCCTTTACTTTTGAATGATTTCATATCAGAAATTGATATTTCAATCAAATAATTTTTGGATTGATTTCATCTATGTCAACACCCTTTGTTGGATTTTAAGCTTCTTTGATGTTTATTTATTATGATAAAATCATCCATATTATATTGACCGTTTTGTGATCTGGTTGACTTTGGATGTGCTATTTTTATACCATTAATGGTTTATTGTTAAAGTATTAACATTTATTATGCTAGTTTTAAAACGAATGTTTATGTTATGTTACATCCTTTTCATATAAGGAATGAATTGGACGTAATAAGTGATGGTCGGGGCCCGCTATAGTACCTCGATACATCGGTAGGTATCATGAGACAAACTAGTTTCTTGGAAAAGGGCTTTGAAAAAATATTTTTTATAGTCTTGCAATGAGGCCTTGACTATGTGGTTATGATGTCTGACATTATGCATTCCATCATTATGAAATTAGAAATTGATATTACAAGTGATTATTTGACTAGTTAAATCTTAATGTGAATAATAAAATTGAATTATTTGATTTATATTTTCTTTATTATGCTGAATTTTAAGTTTAAAATTCTTGTGTATTAGTCATATACATTTCCTTAAATGTTTATGCATATTTATGAATGTTTCTGCTATATTATTATCCTTACTAATAATTTGAGCTCACTCCTTTCAATGTTTTATTTTTCCCAGGATACAAAGAAGTATATTATGACTGACTTTTAGGGATAGGCTAAGGGATATGAGTATGTTCAAAGGAGAAAAAATGTTATTTTTTTCATTTCATAATGTAATGTAAATCTTATGTATGTACCTAGTACTTATAAGGCTACTAAATAGATCAGTATTTTAGGATTTAATCCCTTGTGATCATGCCAATGTTATGTAATAATGAACCGAATATGGATAAATAGGGCTTGGGAGTTACACTTAGTGAAAAAATAATCAGAAATAAAAATAAATACCTTTTATAAATAAAGTAAATCCTTTTCTGCAAAACTATTTTTATGTAATCAAAAACATTTTACCTCAATAAATTATACAATCCAATTTTGGTGAATTATTTTAACCAAATTTATATATTATATATTGAATGAAAATTTTAACATTCTTTTTATGTGTTTTCCCAACAATATATTTGAAATATTCCAATTTAATGCTTAAATAATAATAAAAATTACCTTATTGTTAATTTTTAGTACTTTTTGAAAAGATTCTTTTTTTGAAGAATAGTGAAAAATACTAAATTTTAATTGAAAAATTCCATTTTGTTTAAATTATTTATAATGTTATGTTAGGTTTTAAAATAATTTTAAATTTAAATTTAATCAATTATATATCTATTAACCCCATTTATATCATTATAATAATTATTTTGTTTAATTTTCATATAAAAACATTGTAACCGTTTGGTTTTTTTCTCTTTCAAAACAAGCTTTCTCGTCGTGTTTGCATGAGTTATTTTAAATTACAATTTTCCAATTTTGTGAATATATTTTCAAAAAATATTTTTAATATTTCTAATTAGAATAATTTATATTATCTAATATCTTTAACGTAATTTTTGTCCAAAATTAATATTGAAAATTGTAAAATTGAATAACAATTGTTTAATTAAAAATGGTTTTATCGGGGAGGGTAAACCTAAATGATAAGGATTAAAATAACCTAAAATTCGTCTAAAATATATTTTATGACCCTATATATACCATATCATTTATTATTATTAAGAATAATCCATTTTTTATTCTTATATAATCAGAAAATTGTGGGTAAACCTTTTTATTTTAAAAAAATTACAAGTGCGCCACTCACATCACATATAAAAGACACCCCCTATAATCTCTTATTTAGTGATTTAAAAAAATTCTAAAAATACCTACCTAAATTACTTAAAAAATACTCTCTAATATTTTATAAGCCTTATTTTTGGATGAAATCCAACCTATAAAGTATATTGGTGTATACTTGAGAAGGATATCAGAAGAAGGGGTAATGTTCTTCAATGGGCATTTTTATTTTATTCCTTCCAATAAGCCCTTACATTTTTTTAAAAAAACTATGATATAATAAAATCAGTATATTTAATATAATTATATGTTTTATTTTGAGGTAATTACCTACATCCATATCCTCTTCCATCAAATAGGTTACAAAATCATCATTCAGGTGTACATCAGATGACTGCCTCTCGAACCGATGTCATTTATTTGTCAACTACCACCTCTCACTATTGGGTATGATGATCAATATAAATTATATATATTATATTTATAATATAATTATACCTGTAGTGTTATTATATCATATAATACTTTTTTTACTTTCCATTCTATAGGGCATATGATAACGTATCGTATGTGCATAACAGGTAACTGCCTTGTGAAATGATGTGATTCGTTTTCCACTAATGATTTTCAACGAAGATAATAAGTATAAATTTAATTAATATATATATTTCCCATGACATAATTAGGATATTAATGAAAAATTTATCTTTTTTAAAGTTAATATCTAATTATCTTTCTAACATTTTCACTCACTGAACGATGATAAAATCAATTGTGTATATGTGGAATATTGCCTTCAAAAAGAAATGTGAATCCCTATTTTTATAACCACAACTCATGGATTATATTTATATCTATATTAAATTATAAAATATGGTTTATATTATAAAAATATAAATTTTTTAATATAAATTATTACTTATCCACTTTCAATAATGATCATTGAGAAATGAGAATTTAAATCATGTGTACATACAACCTTCCTGCTCTATGATCACAACATACATCATTTACCAAAACAATAATTCCTGATTGGAAATTTAAGTAAAATTTATGTATAAATATTATAATTATTTCATGATTATTATTATGGATATGATGGAACCATGATCAAATTAATAAGATATAAAAGAACAAATCCAGATTTATATGAAAAACAATGTGGTTATACCCCGTAACATGATTTTAACAAGGAATTGTTAATAAATGGGTAATAAATGATCATAAGTAAAAAAAATATGACATAAAATATATAATTATGGTTAAATAATTGAAATATAATTAACATATATTGGTTATACTATAGGTTTAATTGTTTACAAATGAATTCGATACTTAAGGTAAGAGATTTTGAGTTTATTTTTATTTCTAGAAGACATATGAAAATTCCCCACTTATTTATTTTTCATGGTGTATATACTACTCCCTTTATATATTATATAATAAATATAATAATTTTAATTATATTTAATTTTTTTTGAATTTATTCTTCATTGCAGAATATGATTCAAAAGATTACTAATGCAGTAATAGATTTTTAGTCTCACTTTCTTCTTCTATTAGACCTATTCCATTTTCACCACCTATTAGTTTTATTTTGTGTATATAGTTCTAATGAATGAATTTTATTTTGAATATAAAAAACTTTTTTTTATTTATATATCCATTTTATTATCTCTATTTCATGGGGTTTACTATTCATAAATTACTAAAGTGGTAATGGATTTTTGTGTCAAAATGCATTTTTTGGGGAATAAGTTGTGTTATACACCAATATTATTCTATGAGGTGTATAAGCTACAAATATTTTAGGATATATCATGAATATTATTATTTTTATGGTATTCTATCTCACATTTAGTGTTATTATTTCATGGGTCTTATGATTCAATGTTACCAAAGTAGTAAAGATTTTCTGCTACAATCTCATCATTTATCGAGATTGTTTATGATCATGTTTTTGATAAGGAAATATTATGATACATATCTCATGAAACAAATGAATTTTATTATCCTATGGTTATTTCATGAGAATACATGCTTTCCCTTTATTTTCATCTAGGTACGTTGGAGTTCAAAATAATAGTTTTATGGAAAATCATCTTTATTTATCTCTTTGGTCAAAAAACCTCTTTCATCAAAAACCATGTTTTCTAAAAATGTATTTAACATTATAAAAATGATTTATTAAATAAATTTTTAACCTTGTTTGAATTTTTATAATTTTTTTGAAAGAAATCTTTTTGCCTTTTCCAATCATTTCTTGTTTGGATTTCACCAAAAATGTGAAAGAATAGTAGTTTTAACTTATACGTTATGAATAAAATTTCCCACCATCATGAACATTATTTTCATTGATGATTTAATTATAATTGTTTAGGGTTATTTAAAAGAAAATGATTTTTAAAAATGTGTTATGTTTTATAAAGTGTTTTTTAAATAGAAAAAAGTTATTTTCATAAAACAAATTTAAAATATTTTTAATGATTACATTATATTTTTTCAATTTTGTTTTCAAAAATAAGATTTTCAAAAATATTTTATGAATTTTTTATTTTGAAATTCATTTTTCATGGAAAATTTATCTTCTACAAGAAACATTCCAAGTAATTATCTTTAAAAATCATTCTCCATTAAGATGACATACTATGATGCAACCTATTTTTTTCTTGGTATGTATACCAAGGATAAAATTATTATTCTTCCCTGAATGATTTATGTTGTCATGATGTTTAGGAAACCCATTTCACTTCCACAAGTTATTCCCAGATAAAATTCTTATAAAACTCGCTTATTCTTCCATGATTTTTGATATAATGAAAAGATGAAATGATTTTGAATCATGCCTATCTTCCACAGGTAATTATATGATTAAATATTTAAGAAGACCATACAATTTCTTGGGCAATGATATGATGATTGTTTTTTAATATTATGGAACTCATATTTATTATTTTCCTTATATGATAGTTTTGAACTATATCTCCCACAAATTCCTTCAGTAATGACTTGTATATCTTGATATAGATATGATTGGAACGAGGAGTAAACCTAGTTACGAAAGGGACATTGTTTTATATGATGGTCTTAGGAGTGAATCTTGAGTACTATGATGGTGTGGTTAGTGATCCAATTCCACTTTTAAATCCTTGTATGTGAGCCATGAATTCTATGGAAATTATTTTCTATGTTTATTTGTCTTCCACAATTCCTTGTCTTATGCTAATGTTATGCTCTCAGGGATCATGTTATTTGATTTTCTTATGATTCATTTCTTATGAAAAACCAACCATCATTTCACGAAACAATATTACAATTTTTGATATGAAGGGTATGGTATTCAAATGGAATGATCATGTTTTTTACCCTTATGATTATGTTCTTCTTATGTATCTACATTATTTACCTTTACTGAGCATCTGAGATGACCCTTTATTATATTTCATTTCCCTAATATATGAAGAAAGGTTTCATGTAGGGTATGTTTTTAAAGAGTACTAAAGGAGAATATATTTATAAGATATGTTAATGATGAATCCCCAAATTAAAAGATTTGGTACCTAGTATTCATAAAAACTAAACTATTATAGTCCTCATGCATGTATTTGTTTAGTATATTCATCATCATCTAAAATTATGTAATATCCATGTATGAAAATATCGTGTCACTATATAAGTACCATGACCAATTAGATATCACTTCCCTTTAATGCATAAATATTTATCTCAAACTAATATGAGAAGTGTCATAGGAAACCTTGAACATCACACCCTACAATGGATGATGAAGAACATGGTCATTAATCAACCACTGATTTGGGTTTTCAAAAGTATCATGATACATATCAATCCATAAAAAATATTGGACCCTATAGGTTAATGTTTTCAATGAGGCAATAGCCCAAAATAAATATTCAAGACCCTTTGATAATATCCTATGATATTAAGGATTATATGGACCTCAGTACAATTCATAGGTGTTTACCCAGAAAAAATAACCTCGATCTTTGATGGATTTACCACCACCATATATTAAAACACTACATTCCTTAGAAAATGAACACCACACATCCAAAAATTTTCACATTAATAACTTTAAATAACGTTTTTGGTGCTGAAGTACATTAAGAGAAACCCAAATATACTAAAAATTCTTCACCTATGACTTCTTGTATACGATAATTTCATCCCTACAAACTACTAAAAAATTATCTTTAAACTCAAAAAACATGAATTTCATGATTCCCATGAAAATTAGTTAGGTTTTCATGACACTAAACAACATAAATTTTTTCCCATATAGACAGATAAAATATGTATTCATGATATCCTCTTCTTTTACTCAAATATAAATATACTCCCACCAGATATAAATGTTTGAAAAATAGCTAGATTCCTTAAACTATTCAAAGAGATAATTGATAATAATAATGGGATAATAGATCTTTATCTTCACTATATTCAACCACCAGTATCCTATACAAAATCATAGACCTTTATCCACATTAATGTTGAAAAATTCTTGAGTACCCCATAGAGACACACCAGACAAGATGAATCTATTTTGTATCCAATCATCAATTTGAATCATTACATCCAATAATTTGTAAGGTTACATTCAATATGGAACCATAAATATTAGGGATTTACTGAGATATAACTATTTCCCAAAATCCGTTTCTCATTATGGTTTTAGAGATATAACATCTTTAGAAAAATAATCAAAAAAATTCTCAATAACTCTTGTAATGTCCTCTACTCACGACTCTCCTGAAGCCAAAGAAAAAACTTCTAACTAAGAAAATGAATAATTTTAATAACTTTGACCCATTTTATTACCCCATAATCCAATTTATAATACATTTTATATATCCTTATCACATAAATAAACTCTCTTAAAAAATAGTTGATCACACCCAGAGAATTCAATGTGTTCAGAAATAGAACAACATTGTATGATTTTATCTTTAATAAGAAGAAATACCTAGATGGATGTTGTTTCCTCATCATCACCCCACAACCACAAAACATATCATGAATACTTGACTAACCTCAAATTGAAATAGTCAACACTAGGGGAACTAGAAGCTTCTCCACCTCATGTATGAAAGCACAGACAAAGGTGGGGGGAATAATGGTTTATAAATATCATGATTCAAAAAAAGAAAACTCGAGAGTATCTAATATGTGTATGGTACATCAGATAATATTTGGCTCATCTGGAATGGTTACATATATATTATACCACTATCCACATATATCTCCCCTTCCCTATTACTGATGACCTCCTCCATGGACATGCTCAACATAAAATCCCTATAGGAGAGGTACATCAAGGGGTGTCCTCTACCAATTCTACCTCCACTCGATTGAAGAAGGACTACTATTATTCCTAATGATATAAAAATAAGCTAGGTACTATGGAGTTTAGAATGAAAACTATGTTCCCTCATTATAATGGTCACAAAAGATAGTCAAGCACTGAAATAACTGATCACCAAGACGTCTATAAAAAAGTTTACTTATGTAGTGATCTTTATAGATTCAAAAAGAACAACTAGATCTATAGAATCGTGAGTAATAATATTGAAGATAATTCCATACTATTAATAACATTGTTTTTTCCAAAAATGGAGATCCTAAAATAATAGCTCTTCCCCTTGGAATGTCATGATAACCTAATACCCATGATGATCTCAGCTATGCAAGCATCCTCTCAATAACCTCATCCTTCTTCATCACCTCTAAATATATATACAACATAGATATAATGATTCCATATAGAATAACGAGGAATAATTCCTTCTCTAAATGTAGTGCTCTAGAATCCTTATATGGGAAAAGATTAGTGGTGAATTGAAGTAGGTCCTTAAATTTGATCCTAATAACTAGCATGATCTATATCCCTTATTGAACAGAGAAAAAATACTACATCTTCTCTACCCTCATCAACGATTAAAGGAACTAATTTTTAAACTACCTCTAAAAATCATCCTGTAAAACCAGTTCATCCTCTAACTCACCAAGAAAAAAAATACACCATTAGCATATAAATCCTCATATATGGTTAATCTCTAATGGATCCTGATACTCTACCCTAGCTCAGATCAACCCAATGGAAATCTTGATATCCTCCAACCATTTCTCTATTTCTAAATAATATATTCCCCCTCATAATTTTCCAAGAATTAGTGTTGGAACTCAAAAAATGGATTGAGTTTGTGTTAAGGGAAGATGACTTGAAAATATGATAACTCGAATAATTATTTAAACTTTATATATATTATAAAAAACAATATTTAATTTTTATGTAAATTAATATGTGTATAATAATATATCATTTGATTTGTAAATATTTATATTAAAATAATTATTTTATGTAGTGTAAATATATAAAATATAATAAATATGCCTAAATAAGATAAATAGTTAATTAAATATGAAAATAAGGTGTTCCATGATTACATAACATGATAATCCATTTAATGAATGGGTTGGGTTTTGGATTGCTCATCTTGGTAGGAATATTAAATAGTTCAACAAGAAACTATATGAATTTCCACACCCATTCAATGATTGTGGTAAAAAAGGAAACAAAGATAATGATTGTTTATATAACACCATATATAAAATAATAATAATGGTTAATCATACAATTTATGGGGGGGACTTTAGGGATATAATATACTTTTAATGTAGTGGAATAAGTAAAAAACCCATTCAAAAGATTAACCAAGAGAGAAAATGATAAGGAAAAAATTAAAAAATATAGACCATTATAACAATTATAGTGAATGAGAATTTAGTTTTTCATGATTTGTTTGATGTGAATGATGATGTGTTATCCAAATGGATCAAACCGCCTTAGATTTTCCACCGACTATGAGAAGCCCAAATCAAATCCATAAGCGCCTCCTTGATAATATAACATGATAAAACCACTTTAGAAAATGAAGAAGAATAATATGAGAATATTTAATTCATTTGGAGTTACAGTGATTATAAAGTAATTTATGAAAGCATGAAATAATTCAATATTTATAAGTAAAACTTCAATCATTGTAGTAAACAACAAATATGGTAATATTATAAAATAATCCACCTCCATCTAACTGATGTTGAACTCATCAACATCAAAAAAATTCAATTCTATTTCATCTAATGATGCGTCAGAATAATTAAAATGTATAAGATGTTTTAGTAATACAAATATATCATATTTCCTAAAGAAAACCATATCATATATTGAATATCCATTCCATAGAACATACCACAATGTGGTGACTATCATAATTTCACAGTTAGATCTTGGAAATTATTATTTCAATCACATATTTTAATTAAATCCTTATAGACTATGTGTTTATTTAATATTAACTTGTGAAATAATATCCAAATTTATCTGGATAAAACAATCAAATTATCGTTGTTAGTTTTTGATTTTTTTACCAAAATCAATCTTTATTTTCATAACCTTAATTGTGACCCTATAGGAAATTATAAATTTTACAATAATGATTAAATAATAATTAATAATTTAAGAAAATAAAAACACTAAATATTTTTTCAGATAATATTCTAAGAGACATAAGATGGTCATTATTAAACACACATATCTCTATACATGTATGTCTAGAACTTTAATTTACCTATATTACATGTAAGTTTATCTGATCTTTTTTTTGACAATATCTTGCTTTCATGAGACAAAAATAATGTAAATACCATATAATAAAACACATCCATTATTGACTCTACAATAAAAATAGACTAATATAAATAAATATACCACATTTCAATCATCCAAATATACGAGGACCTCAGATATCATACAAATAAGTTTTATAAAAATTATTCTATCTCAATCTAGCAACTGTATGTCAAACATTTCATACACGAGGATAAATATTACCTTGATTTAACAAAAAGCATTGCTTGATATACTCTACCACCATATGATTAGTCCCAAAGTTGTTTCATGTGATATAAAGATTCAAATTGAAAATCATGTCAATATTTTACATTTAGAAACATTTTCACATTTTCATTCATTTATGTAGAGTATTATTATTACATTAGAGTTTAATGATAAATAACCCATTAGAAGAAAAAAATTCAAAATTAAATAATTAATTTTCAAAGAATGATATTGAATTGTATTCTATTTCATTTTTTCCCTTGATGAGGTTGACTATATAATTTAGAGGGGGTTTTTAATCCGATAATACAGATCCTCCTGACAAATTTATAACAACATGTCTAAGATTAAATAGTAATTTTATCATATGGAGTAAAAAGGGAACATATTCATTGAAAAACGATTTTAGAATAACTTATGATGGAAACTCAAACATGATTTGCTGTAACATTAGGCAATTAGATATTGGGGGGGGGGTGTAAAAGTGAAAGAAGAAAATTTGTTTTCAGATATTAAGGAGTAAATTACATTTCAAGACTCTAGTATCAGTGTTTTTGAAATCCAAACATGTCAGAAATATATTATTTTATTCAATTTTGTTGGCTAAGGATATCAATGTGATATCTATGTATGGTTAAAATCCATTATGGTTAATTGGGATATAATGAGATCAATTTTGGCTAGTGAGGCACTGATGATTATTCAAGAGAAGATATTTTTATTTTTAGACAATTTATAGTGTATGACATGATAAATTATCATCTCTATCTTCTATCAGCATTTTCTCCATCAATATCTATTTGAAAAATTATTCAAGTATGTCTCTATTTATAAAATCAATTTTGTTTTGTACTTATTAAAATAACAAAATGAGTTTATATATTATCACCCCATAATATATATTTTTTATTTTTATATTCATGAAACATTATAAATTTGTTAAAAACATAAATTTCATCACACATAACTGAAAAAATTAATTCCATAAAAATAATAATAATTTTTTAAAATATTATTTTAAAATAAATTTAATTTAATTTTCCTAAAAATTCTATTATTACATAACCAAAAAATAAATTTAAATTTTTAAATTTTGTATTAAAAATGTTTTATAAATCCACTAAATATGTTAATTCATTCAATTTTTTTAGAATATAATATTTTTTTAAAAACACTTTTCTTACTTATGTATGTGATAAAATTTATTTATTTATAAAATAAAAGTTCTTAAGTAATAAAACTTTTCAATTTTAGAATTCATTTTATATTTATATATTAAATTAATATTGATATTTATTTAAATTTTTTGGGTTTTTTCTAAATATATGAAATTAATTCACTCACCAGTTAAGATAAAACTCATTTTTATAAAATATATATCATCACAAATGAATTTTATTTCAAATCATAAATGTGAAATATTTAATTTTCTAAATGATACAACATGATTAATGAATTTTTTTCATCTTGTCCATGGGAGAAGCTTTATTTCTCAAAACATATATCATTGAAGATTAAATTTATCTTAGTTTAGGTATTAATTAATTTTTTCAATAAAGTATCATTTTACTTAGTTTTTTGTTAGCTAATGTATGAGATAAATCAAATATTTTAAAATGTATGTGGTTGTAGAATAAAATTATATTGTTGTATTAAATAGATAAAATCAAGGTTTTATAAGATTTATCATTCAACATGAAATTTATCTTATCTCATACATGATATAAAATAAATTTTTTAAAAATATGTATCATTATAAATAAAATTTATCTTATTTAGTGCATGATAAATTTTTCTTCTGAAATAGATGTATCATTTTATATGACTTTAATCTCAACTAATATATATTATAATTTTACTTCTTTATAATATATCATTTTATGTGAATATTTTCTCATCTCGTACATATGACAAATTTACTTTTTAAAAGTTATATTATTATACATAAAATTTATCTCACTTCATACATGAGATAAATTTCATTTAATAATATATTATTACACATGAAATTTATCGTAGATTGTATATGAGATAAATTTCTTTTTTTAAAAATATATAACATTGTAAGTGTGATTTATTCTATATCATAAACATGATAAATTTTATTTTTAAAAGTAATTATTATGGTAAAATTTATCTTATTTTAAACATTTGATTATTCCAAAATTTATATTATAGTGAAACATATCATATTTCATGCATGAAATGCATTCCTTTTTTTAAATTATATATCATTTTAACTAAATTTTGTGTTAACCAGCCCATGATATATATTTCATAATATAAACATTAGTTTTATCACTTTTTATGCAGGAGATAAAATTAATCTTTTAAATTATATATCATTGTGTGTAAAATTATCTCATCACATAAATGATATAAATTTCATTTTATTAATGACGTTCCATTATATATAAAATTTATCTCATTCAATATATGTGATAAATTTCATTTTTAAAACATAGTATCATTTTACATGAAATGTATTTCACGTGACATATCTAATAAAATTCATTATTTAGAAATATATCATTCTACGTGATATTCATCTCATCCCATACATGAAATATTTTTTATTTTGTAATGAAATATTATTGTATATAAAATTCGTTTCATCTTGTACATGAAATAAATTTATTTATATAAAATATAAATCATTACACATGAAATTTATAAAAATTCATAAATGAGAAATATATAATTATTTTAAATATATCATAATATGTTCAATATACCATCACTCATATAAGTGAAAATTTTTATTTTTTTAAAATATATTTTATTAACGGTGAAATTTATGTTGCTTAAAAAAATTTATAAATTTAAAATTTTAAAATATATAACATTTTACTCACGTTTTTTTATTAATGTAATATATGGGGTAAATTTTATTTTCTAAAATGTATATTATTTCACATTAAATTTATGTAATTTTGTAAGATATATTAAATTCAATTAAAAATATATATATCATTATACATGAAATTAATATTATATGATAAATGCGAAAAAATTTATGTCTTAAAAGATGTAAAATATATTGAAATTTTTTCTCATCTAATAATGAGATATTTTTTCCTTTTGAAAGATATTTTATTTTATGTGAAACATATCTTATTTAAAATATATATTAAATTTATTTTGATTAAAAAATATCATTTATTGTAATTATCAAATCACTTCCAAAAAACCTCTATTTAATACATTGTTATCATGATTCTCATGTTGATGTTGCCTTCTATCAACTTATTGGTGTAATTTCTAGGGTTTTAATTACAACTAGAGGATGTGAATTATATTTTTTATCAGTTATTATTGGAGATTTTATGAATCGATGATGGTGATGAATGGATACAAAATAATCTAGGAGACATGGTAACATGGATTAATAAGTGAAGATAGTATCCATACTCATTGTAATTACCTTTGGGGTTTTATGGAAGAATAATAATGGCATACATGGTATTGGAGAAGAAGAATAAAAACAAAAATAGAATTTATTTAGAGGATCTTATTAATAAAGAAACATTGATATCATTATGAAGGAAAAGAAGTGTAAAGCTTTGGAGATGTGATTATGTTTTACAGTGTGGAGGTTTATCTAACATTAAAATTGGTGTGACCAAGATTAAATATGTTTGGAAATAAATGCAGGTATGTTTAGATGGTTTTTGAGTTAAAGGAAAAATCCAAGGCCCAAATAAAATGATCACTTCATAAGTGAAGTTCATATAAAATTTAAAAAGGAATAATGTACCTTGTATATATAAGGTTTTTAGAGTTTCCCATTTATTATAAAAATATATTTGTCTTAAACATAAGGTCTTCCATATATAATGTTTTTATTGGTCTAAAATATCCTACCTTCTAGAAAAATGGAAAATTCTCACATGTATGGATTATTGTAGTATGTTACATAATGATATTTCAGAGAAGGATGAATTTTAAATTATTAAAAACTCATTATGTTTAGTTATTCTTAATGACATGTAAGGGATATAGAGGATATATAAGATTATTTTCCACAATCAATAATAAAATACAATTGATAAAGAGAGAAAACACAAACAATGATATATAATATATCGTAATATATGATTGATAGTGGAACATGCATATTTTTTACTGCCGAATCTTTTTTAGAGAAAAGAAGTACCACAAAGTGATTTAGAGAATACACCATGAGAGGTTTGAATATAGAAGAAGGTCAAAATATATGGATTTTTTAGGATAATTTTTTCTTCCTAATATAGTTGGTCACACCATAATAGGATTGTTGATCAAGAGGCTTCATAGTATCATCCCATGACCTTCAGTGAACTTCAAATGAGATATTATACCAGATTTCATAAATTTAGTAATTTAATAAAAATAATTCCATGAATAAGGATATCATGCTACGACTAGGCTATGAAATTAGAAGATCAAACCATATTTAGAAATCCATGTCATGAATTGGTTATTTTTGGAATATCTATCATATTCAGTTGGAATTTAAAAGGATGAAGATATGACATGTATTTTAGGGTGATTACTCGATATAATTGGTATATTAGGGGAACATTAAAAAATATGGTGTTCTATATATGATCATGGGGGATTATAAGAAGAGTCACTGATCATAACCATTGAATAAAATGTTGAATTACTATAATACCTTTTAAAAACTTCTTATATAAATTATGAAAATCGGGAGAGAGTTTTAACATACTCGTATATATGATTTCAAGAATATAATGAGTGGAGATCCATGAGGTATTTTCATTGACATATCCAGTTTAGATGAAGGAATATGGTTTTATGTTTACAAGAGTTACACTAATATATCCTAATGTTGAATAATGAGAAGAACAAGAAATTTCTAGTGTGGAATTATCTTCATCTGGTAGAGGAAGTGCTAATGTTGTGTTATTATTGAAGACAACTAATTGAAATTTATATTAAGTAGTTATTATTATCTATCCTTGGATGATTATAAGTGTAAAAAATGTGGACTATAATAGAGTATCAATTATAGAGTTATGATATTGATAGATTCAACTCTATATTATGATTATGAAGACACATTCATGTCTATGAATTGAACACTCTTTAATAAATCCCTACTTGAAGGATAAGAATAGGGAGTTTCACTAGGATAAAAATTGAGTATTCCCTAAACTTTTAATGGATGTGAATATTTCCATGTGTTTACCATGACCTAAAATAATGTATCCACCAAATGTATTTATAGGGTATTCTAGTAAAATGACACATTTCCATGTGCATAATCCTTCTATTTACCCTTAGTTGTAAACAAATTAAAATCATTTTTTTATTATTGTGCTTTATTTTATTTACTTTTTTAATTAATACTCAATGTGGTCATTGTGGAGAGAAACTATTATTGAATGTTTTATATACAATTACCTGAAAATATCCATACGAGAAAGGGGAATTCATAAGAAAAACATTAATTAGGTGTGAAAATTAATTCACCCTTTCTAAGGGTGTTTAAAATTACTTTGGTCCCAAATATTTGTGTATCCTTATCCTGTTTATTTGTGTTTGTCTTCTATGGTCTTTTCATAACTCTCTATTCACATTTTTAGTGTCCTTTTGATATCGAGTTACCTTTTACATATTTTCATAACGATTTTTTTTTCTAATTCTCAAACCCAATCATTAGTTATTTTCTAATGTTCAGTCTTATGTGGATTCAATCACTAAGTGGAATTTAAAATTTAAATTGACCAATATTACATAAATAGTTGTACAATTACATCTTTTTTAGGTTCATAGAACCTTGAGTGGAATTATAATCCCTTTTGTGAACTTGATATGCATTGTTCATTGGTGGATTTAGTCTCTTTTAAGCATAGTTGGAGGTGGATTTTATCATCATGAGGAGTTGTAATGGAGGTAGAAGCTATATAAGATTTTGATAATCGATAATATGTATTATAATATATAAAATCAATTAGAATATTAAAATATATAATAAATAACCAAATAAAATATGTAATCATACGAATATTACTAAATCTATGTAACAGAACATAAATGTCATATTCCAGTAATGTCACTAAACTAGATTGACACATTGACACACATAAACAAACACGAATATTGGAAACAAACACACTCATAATCAAACCAAAGGAAAATATGAGATAGCAGTAATAAATTCATATTTTTAGATTTTGGTCCTATATCTATGGGAGAACAATTAAAATTCCATTCAATTCATATAAAATGTAAATATTAAAATTATAATTTACAATTGAAGAAATATTAGACCCAAATTACTCACCCAGACATATACATGTATTCCCACCCTAATTTTATAGTGGGGCTTAACTGGCCAACCAAACACAAACAAATTTAAAATTTTTTGGGATACCCACTCTTTACCTTGAAAACCACTAATCAACCATAGGTTTCCTTAACTCATTTTCTGAGTTCAAATGAATGTGAAAGTTAATATAATGAAAACATTGATGATTCATATACAAAAAATTCTGAAAAAATATAAATTACTTTAAATTGACCACATATTACACCAAATTTAACATTTATAAGAATGATTCTACCATTATACATAGATTCTACATACCAACATCAAAACATGACCATCATTACTATTGGTTCCAAAATATTTCATCTTGACTAGCATGTCTCCTGTCAGTCTTCTGCTACCACAAGACTTTATGCATGACTGAAATATAATTTCCATTGTTCATCATTATGTAGTAAAATAATCAAAAAATGAAAAGAAAATTCAAATTTACTAAAACTTTACCCCTAAAATTATAATTTATATAATTTAAGACAACCAGAAACACTTAGGTTAATGGTAAACATTTGAACTTACGCAATAACAAATAATGTATCTCTTATTCCTTATAGTCACCTAAGACCCACCGAGGCATAATAATTCCTCGTAAATTCCCAAAAAAAGAACATGAAAAAATATACATTAGATTATTACATATATAGATCCAATATCCCTTCCGATCGTATCTTATATATGAAATGATACTTCATCACAATTTGGTTTATTCATGAGTGACACAACCATTTTTTTCAAAATAATTTTGAACTAACTATCATAGAAAAAAATACTATATTATTGATTCCGTAATAGTTCCTAAAAAATAACTATGGTTTGATTCATACCTTCCGTAGTTAAATAATGACAATATACTCTAATCCCATTATGTATAGTTCTACAAATTCCTGCAACCTCAAAAATATCTTCTGGATTTATCTATAAAGGTAAAAAAAAATGTTTTGGTACACTTATATACAACTGAATCCCATAAAAAATTCATATAAACACATCCCTATAACAGATTATACATTTTAAAAAAAAATTCTACATCTTTATAATCTTTTAGATGTATGAGAATGCATTTCACAACTTCCCAATTCTTCGTTCCTAAACTCTCTATAAAACGACTAACAATTCACACAATATGTGTAATAAATGGACTTATACAAACCATGGGGTACATAAAACATCTTAACACTAATTCAAAAGAAACATTCACCATTCACTTAGTATTATATTTTTATTATTATTTTTGGATAACTTTAAGTGTTCTTCTAATGGATTTGAGATATGTTTACTTCGGGTTATTTTGAATCCTTAAATGGCCTTTCTGAAGCATTCCTTATTAGAAAAAACCTTAGCTACAAAAATATTATGTCATGAAATAACCCCACTAGAAACCCCTCCTAGGAAAATAGTAATTATGAGAGGAACCCATAAGGACCGCCTCTAGTAGGCCCCAAGTTGGTGACTAGCACAGATGGTATAAACCTTGAAATGTGGAAGTATTTCCCTAAAAAATCTCCGTAAACGACATAATAAGACCACAAATTAATGAATTAATATAAATTAATTAAAATATCCCACAATAACAATAATGTAATGAAATATCATATATAAGAAAGTGTATTAGATAAAATAAATATAATGAAACTCTTAGTAAGAAACTCGAACAATATATCCAAACTACATGCCAGTAATCTCTAGATCAATATCCAATATCACCTAGGAAATATAAAAAAACATTTACATATCCATATGAGTGAGAATACATTAATACTATGTAGGATCCACCATAATAAATATCATGAATATTTAGAATAATAAAACTAATTCATCATTGAATAAGTAATAAAACCAATACGCACCTACTAGGTCATCTAACACCTCACATCACCAAACACTGATCACCCAATATTTTATTCAGTTCTAATAACATAATGTTAGAAGAATATATCATAGTGATTCCTCAAAAACAATTCTAAATTGGTTTCCATCTCTCACTCCATGATAGATAATGTCTTGGTTCCCCCATACCTTTCACAACATTTCCACAATACATCATACCAATCCCATCACACTTGAAGTTGTTAGGGAAAAAACATCACATACACAAACACATTTTGGGTATAATGTTTCTTTTAGAATAAATAAAAACTATACCATAACCATAACCATAACCACAACCATATATACTATGTCCGCATCTTCACCTCACATAAAAACCCCAAAACTTATCCATCTCAGTAGGTTATCATGAAAATGATGGACATCAACCTCATTCCCTCCTCCTACCATACAAGACCCCCACAATGTACCATCACCATGTGCACAAATAAAGTCTTCTTTGACCCATAACAATCCATACCTCACTTATAAAGTAGATCATGGATGATAAATTATTCATCCATCTATTCCCTCACTATAATGGATGTTAGGGATGATACCCGGAACCCAAAACATTTGGTAAAGATAAGGTTATCTGACTCAAGTGGGGTTAATATATAATTAAAAAGGAAAATAAATTATATATATCACCACAAAAAATCGATGCCAAAATTGTTCACAAAAAAATAACACTTCCTCACCTTCACAACCACCACACCATCATCACTACATGAAACCATCACTTACACTTTCTATATCTCAAACAAACTCCACTTTCTAGAAAAAAAAGACATAACTACCAATCGAAATTCCAATTTAAACACATAATTTTACTATTTATATATTTATTGTTTACTTCCCATGTTAAATTTTTTAATATATTTGATTATATATTTAATTAAAAACCATTATCTAACAATTACTCATATTTAAATCCATCCCTTACCAATACATTTCACACATTATCAATTCAATTACAGATCATGATTCATTCAATTCTAGCATACACCAATTTACCATGTTCACCAATACAGATCTCATTCCATTATTATTTGGAAAAATTTGATCATACCCATGACCATCAACTAATAAACCTAAGACATCCTATAATTGAATCCAATATCCCCAACACCAACCACTCAATAATTATTCCTCCACACACCCAACCACAACCTCATTTTACATCATTAATCATACATCCCCTTGAAAACTATGGTAGGGTAACCATAGAACCACTACAAAAAACATCCAATATAAAAGAAGACATATGAAATAACCACTTAAGGATACATAATCACAACATCCTAACATGGGAACACAACTAAAAACAATGCTGAATTTTAGAAATAAAACACTTCCACACATCCATTTTACACAATAAATATTATTATTTTTTAAAATACCCCAAAATCAGTTCATTATAATATTTACATGATTAATCTTTTAAAAATTGGTGATTCCAACAATTCAATCAAAATAATAGTACATATACATATCTCAACAAAAATGTAATTTGTTTAAAACAATAGAAGTCAACAATTAGATTAAAAATCATTGAAAAATGTAAACACATGATATTTCCTAATTCCCTTCTTTTTGATTTAGTCAAGTTCATTATCTTCATAAAAAAATATTCTCATTAAAATAGAATGCATGAAATTTCCACATTTCACACAAAAATACAAGAGAGTTTACTAATCCCCTAACTCGATCGATGCTTTACCCACCACTACATGACACAAATAGAACATAAAGTTATCCAAAAAAACCTAACCACAAAAATAAAATCACAAAAAATTATTAAAAATAAATTCCCATCAACCAAATATAAGATACACAAAAACCCGCAACATACCACTATTAAATCTTTCCCAGGATGAATAATAATGTGAAAATTACAAAATTAAAAAAGGAAATCACCTCAGATCACCATCGGTGGATCTCATGAATCCAAGGGATAAATCCAACCAAAGTGAACTATGAGAAATCCAATGACACTACTTAATCACCTAAGGTGGGAGAAAAATTAAGAATAAAAGAATAAATTTTACGGGTCTTCAAATTTTATAATTTACACTATATATTAATTCATGATGATGTGAGATACGATGGTCATGTTAAGATGGGGGTAGTTCCATTGGATGTGTCACAAATACCCTCATGAATCCATCATTAAAATATTGATCAATATTTTTAATTTGATATAGTTGAGGAAGGGTCACATGATGAAATGTCACCATATCAGAAAGCCACCTAATACAAAACCATTGAAACCATCCTCTAGGTCCTCACACCATGAGAAAAAGTCCACGTAATGACATTCAACGGATTAAACCCTATAAATTAGTTCCTAATTGATTTAATTGTGGTATAATCCTATACTCTATGAACTAAAAGTATATAAATTAAATTTCAAAAGGGTCATAAAAATTTCATAATAGCCATTATAATTTAACATGACTCTTCTTAATTCTGTAAACAATCCTTCAGAACCCCTTCTGTCAGGATACAAAATACAACACCACAAAACGACAATATAAAACCCCACCTTGTCTGATAGTTGATACTCCACATCATGAAACCCATCACCATATTGTATCCTAACTCACCTAAATAGAATATTATCTCATCCTTCACTTCTCATCCTACAATATTTCCTTTATATTTCTAATACCAAAATCAAACAATGTAATGGGCTAGAGAGGTCTGGGATGTCATATAAAAAACATATCAAATAATTATATTCCTTGATAATAAAAAGCAACCCCAATAGAGAATGGAAACCACCCATATAAAACACTCCTTGTGATATTCCTCTAAAATAGTGATAATGAAATTACTGAGGTTCAAAACAATACTTTTGAATATATAGCTATAAAATATAATCCCATTCAATTTACTACAAAATCAAACCTATTATAAAAAAGGAAAAAAACATATTGGGATACTAATCATGAATTCAAAACTCACATTACCATGTACATTCCTCCAAGAAAACATACCTCTATAAAAAATGTACCAAAAGAATAAGAACCCTATACAACACCTTGTCTTAACAATCCTGGATCTGAAACAACCACTCCATGAATGTTGTATCATACTAAGCATATAGTTATACCCAATTAATTAAATGTGAAACATATTAATGATATAAATTCGTTTGTGACTCCAAAAAGTCATCATCGATCCATTATAATTAACAAGGAAGTTAAAACTGCTACAACACCTAACCAATCTGTCTCAAAACCATAAAAGGATTGATAATAATGGGAGAAATCTTACATACCTGGCTAGAAATATTCTTCTCATGATTTGGGAAAACCCTAAAAAATACATAATACAAAATTTTTAACTCCATATACAACTTCTATAAATCAATATTATATTTTTATGGTCCTAAACTACCTTCATCCACTCTTTAATCATCTAATACATCTTTTTAGTTCACTACACCATAGCTGGTCTATATACCACCGACTCACCAACATCAACTTGATAGAAAAGAGATCAGAATGAAAAACCATAGAATGACTAAAATTGATCAATTAAAATCTATGTGTGACAAATATTTTTATAGGAAAACTAAATGAAAGGCAGGTGCTTTACCCATGATCTGAATATTCCACTACATCTGTCCATCTATTTGAGGATAAAGAATAGTAATAAGGATGATTTGAGAATCGAAATATCATTGGATTCATATATAGATTTAAGATTTAAAATAAATATAGAAATAAGATCTGATGGTACTTGGTAACCAATGGGGCCACTCTATATCATGTCTATACCACCTCACTAGAACATCCACAGCTCGTGACTCCCATATTGACATGAAATTACTCAAATTCATTAACCATTCCAAGATCACCCAAATAACATCACATCCTCAATTATATTATGGTAAAATTATGATTATGTCAATTGATATGTCATCCCACTTCAACTCTAGAATATAAAAGATCGATAATAAACCACTAAGAACATCATTTTATACCTTCACCTATTGTAAGAAAAAATATTGTAAAATAATCTCCACCATCAACTAATTCATCTATGACCACCAAACCTAACCCATAATGTAATGATACATGTTGGATATACTTGGATTCACTTCTATAGATAAATAAATAAAATAAAAAAGAACCTCCTTGTGCATTTTCAATGGAACATACAATATTTCCAAAAAAATAATATCTGATACTGACCATCCTATGACCATCCCTATAGTGAATCATCATATATGATGTAATCTTATATAACATTTTACTCTGAATCTCTCTAATAAGACTCCTCCATTTTTTGAATCAAGGTTGATTTAATAGTAATTTAATATAGGATACCTCTATAACTATCATTATTTATAACAATATAAATTACCACAAGATCCTCCATCACTCTCCTAGAATCCGAAGAATTCTAAACAACATCTCCACAAGAATTACTATATAGGAATTAGTAAATAAATTTCATTTCCCCATGGTGTCAGATATATAAATGATATATTACTACAAGAACTCCATACACATCCACATAAAAATATTTATACATCATTAATACAAGATATACCTCAGGTTCTTGGTATTTTTATCATTACAAATCACTCAACAAAGATTTAATTCTACCAAGTATTGAGAGAAAATACTTCTTCCCATCATTAATCATAGGTGGTGTAGTTATGATCAAGAGGATATAAATTCATAGACCCATATGAGATCACGTTACTCTACTGTATCCAGACGAATCCAAAACAAAGATGAAAATAATTTAAAAAAACCTCAAATATTACTACATACTATTGTATATAAAGAAAGAGGGAACTGATTAACCTCTAATTTATATTTTCAAAAGAATATTTATATTGATCATTCCATTTGAAATCCAAGTCCTTCCTAATCATGTTTTCGAATGGGACCAATACTTGAAAGAAATCAGACATGATGCTCTGACAATGTCCTATAAGACAGAGGAAGTTATAAACCTATACAATATTCTTGGTTATTTACCAAGAAATAATCGCCATTACTTTTGAAGGATTTACAAACACCCTTATATGAGACACCAAATTCCCAAGAAAATGAATACCACACTTCCAAAATTTTCACAAGATTAATGTTACATAATGTTTATGGTTCGAAAGGAAATTAGAAAAAACCATAATATTTTCAATGTGATCTCCCTAACATTTCGAGTACATGATAAATTCATTGGTGAAGACTACAATAAAATGATCCTAGAATAAAAATAACATGGATTTGATGAGTAAATTGAAAATAGACGAGGCATTAATGACACAAAACAATATAACCACAGAATTGAAGTTCCCATAGAGACACCTGAAAGAAGTCTTATATATATCCTCTTGTTTTACACTCATCTAATAATACCCATACCAAAAGTCAATCATAAAAAACTAGATAGAAACCTTAAAATAATTGAAAAAATTATCTATCATTAGAAGGGGATAATTGTTCTTGACCATCACTCTATTCAACCATTGATAGTTTAAAAAAAATAACAAACCACCATCTGCGTTCTTGGAGAACAAAACTAGAGCACCCCATATTGACACACTAGACTAGATAAATACATTATATATTAAATCATTAATTTTAATTCTAATATTCTATAGTTTTTAAGGTTTTATCCAATAATGATCCCTTAATATTGGAGAGATTTCATGTTGTAACTCCCCCCAATCTTAATATCACATCGAGGGGGGGATACAACCTATTCCCAAAAAACATCAAAAAAATCATCATTTAATATTGGAAACTTCACCAACCAAACCTCCCCTGAATCGAAAGAGAATTATTCCAACTAGGAAGATAAATAATCATAATACCAATGAACCATATTTTTATATCATTCTATAATTAATACTATATGCTGTCACTCTACATCATTGAACACAAATATCATACTAAAACAATTGATGATTTCATTTATAGAATAAAACATCTCGATTTTGATAATGACGTAGTAGGGTTCTATCTATAATAAAAAGAAATAATGAAATGACTGATGCTTCCACATAATCAAATCACAATCTTGAATCATATCATGTAGACTTTAGAGGCCTCCAAATAGAATATTCAACACTAGGGTAACTAGAAGACTCTCCACCTCATGACCCAAAGAATGAACCAATATGGGTGAAATACAGGAGTTTGAAACTATAGAATCGTATAAATAAAAATATAGAGTATATGATAAGGAGATGATACCTCAGATAATCTTTGGACCATATGTAATTGGTACCTCTTTAGAATAAAACAATCCACATATAGCTCCACTTACCTACTTTTTATGACCTCCTATATGGCCATGATCAACCCTATATCCCTAAGGGAAAGGGACATCAAGGAGATATCCTCTACTAGTTATATCTCCTCTTAAAGGAAAAAAGGACTATAATTCCTACTACTGATATGAACTTTGATGGAACTATTACAGAGTATGGAATTGAAAATAACCACCCCACTAAGATTGTACTTGAGGATGGTTGGGAACTAAAATAGGTAAAGACCATGATGTCTATATAAAAAGGGAATGGAAAATAACTCTTGGTGGAAAAATTATAACTTTTAGTTCTAGATATCTATGTGGAAGAATCGTAAGGATAACTGCTTAACATTTAGAATGTTGACTTTCCTGACATACGTGATCCTCTAATAACATCTCCCCCCATTCAAATTACCATATAAGTACTCTAAGAATAATTTCACAACTATGAATGCATCATGGTGATCACCATGGAATTATTCTATACCTAAAAAATCTACGAAATCATAAATGGGGTGATAACATACCAAATAAATTAGCACAACACCTTCTCTAGATTCAGTGCTTTGGACCCCTTATATGGTAAATGATAAGGGGTTAAATGAAGGAGTTACTTAATCTAATCATAATCTCCAAAATTCTCAGGATCCCCAATTGAAGAGAGAGATACTCCAACCTCTTATCTACCCTCATTATCAATGAATGGAACTCTGTGTGAAACTACTTCAAAAAATCCTCCCATGAAATCCTTACCTCATTTCACTCCCATGTTAAAAAATCCACCACTAGAATATGACTCCTCAAATTTGGTTAATAACCAAAAGAAAACAATAATATTATCTAACTCATATCAAACCAAAGGAAATGTCAATATCTTTTAGCCATCACCAATTCTATACATATTATACTCTCCACTAATAATTTTCTAAGACATGAAACTAAATCTCACACAACGTATTCCACGAAATATCACCCACCTCTAACGGGTTAATGCTCTGATGGTTTGGTATATATTTCTAATATACCTCTACATCCTGAACCAAACATGAAAAATGACCAATAGGAATCTGTTCAAGAAATAAAGAAAACTTCTATTCCTGGTATCATTGAATTAATTTATGGTTCATTTAATTAGATTCACTTAAAATTTCACAAAAACTCTCCAATTAAATCACCAGTGAAAATAAGAATTATTCAAGTACATATTTTAGTCAAATACCTCTTAATACTAATTATCTCACCAAGGGTATTTTTGAAGATTAATTTCATCACATAAGATAACATGGGGACCTAATGACTTTGGACCTAGTTGGTCTCCCTTATTAAATAACACACTAAGTTTAACTGAAACAGTTTCCCTACCGATCACATGAAATACTCAAAAGATCATAATTATAATATGTGTCCTAACTCTCATATATATATCTGATACCAATTTATCATGACCATATCCCACTTAGAATATTTATTGGGCATGTATTGAAGATGAGAGTGATCATTGTGGTCCACATCCAATAGGCCTTCAGTTAGTGACTAACACCAAGTGTATAAAAATGAAAATATGTGGAATTACTATAATAAATACCATGAATCCATATAAACACTAGTAATCAAATCCATAATATAAAATAAATCCAATATCCCAAAATGTACATAATGCATTTAAACTTTTAATAAAACAAGATTCCTAGATAAAATTACAAAAATTATGGTTCTTGGAAACTACTCCAACCACAACTCTAGGCTTAATACTTGAAATATTTATCATAGTCTTAAAAACTTACCTAGGATCCTAAACAATATATTTATATATCTATATATGTGTGAGAATATATGTTTACATTGTTGGATCCTCTTTAATACCTCCTGATAAAATGTTGAGAAATCATTTGAATGCTTTTGTGAATAAACAATTGAACCAACAAGTACCAACCTAGTCAAATAACACCCACCTCTCCATGCATGGACCACCTAACCTCAAAAACCTATATAATAATATTATATCAATATAAATTTAAAAAATGGTACCCTACCACCACTTCCCCAGTAGTTTTTAACTCTCACTCCATAACAAAAAATGTCTTGGTGCCCCCATCCCATCCGAATCCATAATTCAACACACCATAATAATATTCTCACACCAGATGTCAGTTAGGACACAACATTATACACCCTAACCCATGCAGTCTTCGAAATTCCCATTTTAACAAATATCAACTATACCATCACTATAACCATAACCATATATATCATAAAAATATCTCCACTTAATAGCATATCCTCATCACAGTCCATATAAATAGGGTATCATGAACATAAAGGACATAAACATTATTCCTTACACCTACCATGCAAGGCCGCAATAAGTAAAATCCCCAAATACACACAAAAAGTATACTATGAGACATCGAAAACCATAAAAAACCTAGAAGGTATATCGGGGTATAAGAAGTGGTGATCCATCCAATCCCTCACCAACATGGATATTGGGGAAAACACATAGAACCCAAAAACATGGGGGGGGGTCCTTATGGTTATCCGACTCATATATGGTATTCATAAAAATAAAAATGAGAATAAATAATTTATATATCCATGGACAAGCCCAGCCTAGAGGGTTCAAACTAAAATCAAACTACCAAAACATCACCACCACACACTACCATCATTTCCACTTTCTATACAACAAACTAGCAAAACATTCCATATAAATATTGAAACAAAAACTAATCTCAATTAAAATTTAAACGAATCACTTATCCATTATGATTTATAGTTTACCAAAATTATTAAATTAATTATTCCATAAAATTCCATATTAAAAAATACATTATTTAACTATTTCCCACATTTAAATATATCTCTTATCTATATATTTCAATTATTAAAAATTAGGTTACAACTCATGGTTTATTCAATTCTATCCCACACTCATTTAACATGTTGATTAATACCAATAACATTCCATTACTATTAAGAAACTATAAAACATCCCCATATCCATCAATCAACTATTGTAAAATAATCTTGTAATATGGTTCAAAAACCCTTATAACATCCATGGAAAAATTCCTCTTCTACACAACAAACCAAACCCACATTCCACATCAATAACCATATCACCTATTTTTAACCATGGATAAGAATATGAGACCCCAATGCACGTAAAACCAAATATCAAACAAGTCATAGTGAATTTTAAAGAAATAACACATAATTATAACATCATAACATGGTTAACCAATGAAAAAACACCAAATTAAAATAACAAAATACTTACACATTTTACATTTATACAAGAAAAATTATTCAATTTCAGATTCCACAAAATTAGTTCATTACCATATTTAATTTATTAACCTTTAAAGAATGGGCGATTAATGAAATAAAATCTCAATAATAGAATATATACATATCCCGAATTTTAAAAAAATAAAATAAAAAATCCAATCACAAATCACAAAAGAAAAATTAGGGAAACATATAAACACATGGGATCACCCCATTACATTAAATTTCATTGAGATTGGATAAATAATTTATCAAGGAAATCTATACCATCATCCCAATGAAATTATATATATACAACATCCAAAATAAATTAATAAATAACAATGTGTTCATGAATCCCCTACCCTAATAAAAAAAATCAAAAACCACTTTATGAAATGAAAGGATGGAAGAGTAGAACATAATTCCCTAACCACACAATGAAAACCTAAATAAACATTAAAAATTAAATTAACCTAAATCAAGACTCAAGGAAACAAAAACCAACACCAAAAAACTATCTTATTCTTATTTGGGCCAAGAACATGGAAAAGACTAATAAAAAAGAAGATAAACGATTTCAGATCACCACTGATTGGTTTAATGTAGCCAAGAGAAAAAATCAACCCAAGGGAACTCAAGGAACAAAAATAAAAAAGCTCTGAATGCCTGAGTTTTGATAGTAATCAATGAAAACAAAAAGAATTTCGAGGGGCTGATGAAATAATACTTAAAATTGGAAATTAATAAACCATGAAATGAGAGACTATGGTCACTCCTTAATTTGGATAATTAAAAAACCATAATAAATAACACCACAAATCCTCCCATATATCCCTTATTCAAATATAGATAAATATTTCAATATTATTTGAAAAAGGAAGGGTATTTACAAATTAATTCACTGTGTCATGATTCTACCCAAAATAGTACCATTAAAATTAGCATGCAGGTCCTAAAGTTGTGGCATAAATGGCCACACAATGACATCCAAATGGAAGAACCTCAGAAATAATCCCCAAAGGATTCACACCATTACACCATACTTCGCATAAAAAACCCAAAATAAGAAAATTAAATACTATATGATTCATCAAAATAACATAATATTTAATGGTATCTCATAGTACTATCATTACTTTTCCAAAAGACCACATCGAACTCCTCATGTCATGATGCAAAAAACTATAATGTGATGAAAAAACAAAGAACACCACCTTTATGCTAACCAAATCCTCATGAAGTCACACTAATGACCATTCCATGACATAAATCTCACTTCAAAAATCTCATATCAACCTCTATATATCTTTCTCTAATATTTTAAGGATTCATTTGGTACTTGAATCTTGCAAAGTAAGAGGGAAAAAAGCTTTGGGATGTCACATTAGATACTTATAAAAACAATTATAATCATTGATATTCAATACCAAGACCAAAGAAACACAAACCAAACAATCCCTAGTAGATACCTCTCAAATAGTGATAATTCTATAACTATAGTATAAAACAATACATGAAGAATTAACATCCATACAAATTGAACCCATTAAATGAAATTCAAAATCAAACAACTTATAAACAAAAAAACTATGAAAAAATATCAGGATATTGATCATGCATATTTGAATCACATTCCCATATAAATTCCTCTAAGCTACCATGCATCTATAAAACATGAAAAATGGAATCCCACACTCACACATCAACTTCTCCTGATGATATTGGATCTCAACTAGCCACTCTCAAGAATACATTCCATCATCTATATCCAACTCCCCCATTCAATGACCTGATAATTATTCTGAATATATTAACAAAGCTGTGAAACATGAATGGAATCATAGATCCATCCTAACTACGGTGGAATTTTAAATTGTCATTCCACTTGTTTAATATTTCATGACACTTCAAAGGAACCATTAAACTAATGAGAATGAATACCCCATTAGCCAAACCTCCACTACCTATCATTGGGGGAATCCCTCAAGAATACATAATCAAAGACCTTTAATTATAGTGGTCTCGTACATTAAACAATATATGATTTTATATGTTCTTATACTACCATCATTCTCATTTTAATCATATGAACTTCCGCTATAATTATTTTTCCCACAAATAATCTAAGAACTGCCAACTCCTGAACCTCAGTATAGAACAACAATGATTGGATCATGAACCAATAAAATATCTCAAAAGAAGCCATGAAAATGGAAGAGTTATACATATATTTTATAATAAAACAAAACAAAAGGCTATTTATTCACCCATGATCCACCAAAATATATAACACGAGATCATAACATATCCTATAGTGTATGAATAGTCCACTACCTTTGTCCATATTTCTAATTTTGGAAATAAGTGTTGAGGTAGAGTTCTGAGGAAAAATCTCACTAGATTCCCCCTATTCACATTTGGTATAACAAGGATCATAATTAGTGAATATGGTCCTCATTACACTATATATATTCACTATCTCATCCATATATCTCCACCCTAGAACATTTGTGACTTTTGATTCCCAAATCATTTAGAAATTAACATATTTCAGAAAAACAATGCACAATAAACCAAATAAATAAATTATATTATGGAATATAGGTAAAAATGGTGAAATTAATTAATATTTACTCTCAATTATACTTATTAATAACCAATGACTATAATTAACCTCCCATAACATGATGGTCTATATTCACTTGCTCTTATACCAAAAATCACGAAAAAAAATTCACCACAGAATGATTCATACTAGGAAACAATACCCAAACCCTCTAGGAATGATACATCTTAGATATAATGAGATTTACTACCTAATATAATTTATTTTACTCATGGATAACCTCCTAAAAATCATCAATGAAACCAATAATATCCCTTGAAACAACATCTAATGTTGAATATCCTTTAACCATTCCTCAAGTGTGTCATCAAGGAAAACATGTTCTTGAATCACCTATAACTCTGAGTATACCCACTAAGACTCCTCCACACACTCTATCAAGGATTATTTCATGTTAATATAATACAAGAAACCTCTACCACCAACCTCTTATACATCATGTCACTTCACTTTAGTCTCCTCCATCACTCTCTATAGATGTCTACACTCCTGAAAAACATATTTTCTTGAATCCATTCTCTGTGAATCGTCAACCATATTCCCTTTAACTAGGGTTTAGAAACTCTAAAATTCATAATTTTATAAGAACTCCATAATCATCCACTAATACAGATTCATATTTCACCGAGGAATGATATCCCTCAAGATATTATAATCTATAAGGACAAAAATTCTCTCACTAATGAGGCATTTCATCCATAAAATTAGAGTGAATTTTATTGTATGAAGCTCAAGATCATGAGTTTTATAGTAATGATCATGTGGAGGTAAATAACAGGACCCATATTAGATCAATTCCTCATACTGTATTATGACACATATGAAACTAAGATAAGAAACAAAATATAAAACCTTAAACATCACTCCATCCATTGGAAGTCAAAGTATAAAAGCCATGATCATCCTCTCATTCAGGTTGTCAATAAATGCATGATATATACCAGTCCATATGAAGTCTTGGTTCATCGTAGTCAAGGATTTCAATTGGGATGCGACCAGGGAAAAATTAGATACAAACCGAAAATAATAACACATGATACCAAGGGCGATACAAGCATATACAAATTTTTTTTGGTTCTACCCATGAAATAATAACCACAATCTTTCAATGATTTTCCATGACACCATATATGACACCAAATGCCTACTAAAATACACCTCATGAATCCACAATGTTTACTGGGGCGGATTTTCACTAAGATGATAGTTCCAAATGATGAGGTAAACATACCTAAGATGATAATATTTCACTTCCTCTAACTTCAAGTATATGACGATTTAATCAATGATAACTACCTTGGGATGATATATGAACTAACAGAACATAGAGTTTTCAAGTCCCTTGAACATGGTTAGGGGTGTTAATGACATCAACCGATATAAAAAAACTTGAAGTTCCCATAATTACACTTGATAGTAGTTTTCATTATATCCTCCTTCTTCACTTTCATTTAGTAATACTAAGACTACATTTCAATCTTCAAAAACTATATAGATCCATTTAAGTAATCAAAAAATTAATCTACCCTTGGAAAGGGATTAGGGTTTTCTAATTTTACCTAATCCAACCACCATTAGTTTACACATAATCAAAGATCACCACTCACCTTCTTGGAAAACAACACTAGATCACCCCATGATTATGAAATGGGCTAGATAAAACCCTTCAGTATCAAATCATTAGCTTGAATACTCAACTCCCAAAGTTCATAGGGTGCTAATTTATAAGTAAATATCAATATTAGATATCCATATATTTGTGACACTATCCCAAACTCGATATTAGTTTGATGAGGTAGAGATACAACCTCTTCATGAAAAAAATATAGAAACTTATCCACGAGACATGGAAAATGTTTCAGTAGTTCTTTTACCAAATACAAGGATAGTGCATCTAATTGAGATATTGAAGTATCTTATAACCTATGACTCATCCGATAATACTACTTTCCAATTTACATCACAAACTATTCCTCGCCATCACATAATAGAACTCTCACCGTAAAATAATCGAAATCATACACATGAAATATAACTAGCTGATTTCAATAATGACATCATAGGTCTCTATCTACAGTAATAAGGAATCCAAAAAATAATGGATATTTCCCTATCCTTATCTCACAACCTAAAAACATATAAAGTATAATAAAATGTCATGCAATTAGAATAGTCAATATTAGGGAACTAGAAGTCACCCCCTTGTGCCCCAATGTGTAGAATATGGAGATTTAAATAAAGAAGTTAGATTCATAGGAATCAAATATAGAAAAAAATTTAATGTAGATGATAATGAAATAGTATATTATAAAATCTCTATCCCATCTGGTGATTGTACCTCCATAACATACAACAATCCACATCCAGATCCTCTACCCAGCTGTTGATGACCACCTCTCCATCCATGATCAACTCTATTTACCTGATGGAAAGATATATTATATAGTTGTTCTATATTGTTTATAGTTCCTATTAAAGAAAGAATCCATATTTTCTTTTTTACTGATACAACCTATGAGGAAATTTCTATTGAGTCTAGAACAAAAACTGATCATCTGCACCATGCTATTACATAAGGATTGATGGTCACTAAAATCACTGATGGCTATATCATCCATAAAAAAGAACAATGGTATAGGAGACCTAGAGGATTCATAAGAATATCTCTCTCTGATAAAGTTTGAGAAAAACTTTTTAGGTTGACCCCCTTCCATTCAGAACCATAGCGTTCTGGATCTTTAAGATCCTCTAAAAATAGATCTTCCCCTGCATAAGAAAAAAATAATCACCCCAAGATAATCCTAGCTGAAAATAAATCCTCTCATATACCTTATCTATCTTATATTATTCTATATAAATAAGAAACATACATTTTATAATGATAAACTAAATTACTTGGTATAGTTCCTCCTTTAAACACCATTATCTAGAATTCACATATGAGAAAAGATCAGTGGTTAAGGAAAGGAAGTCCTTAAATATGATCTCAATACCCCTCAGGCTCAAGCTCCCCTACTGAATAAAGGGAAACTAATACCTCTTATCTACACTAATCTTTGAATAATTTAACTCTATTTGAACCTATCTCTAAAAATCCTCCCATGAAACCTCTACCAATTTCTTGTCCCTAAAAAATCAACCATTTGTGCGCTTCTCCTCAAATATGGATAACAAATATTGAAACCTAATAATTTTCCCTATATAAAATAAATTAAAGGAAATATTGAGCTTCTCAAACCAGTTATAGGTATCCAAATTAAATACACACCCTCATACTTTTCTATTCCCTAATGCTGGAGCTTACAAAATATATTCCTCAATGATCATACTCCTCAGGTGAGTCAATAATCTAATGGTTAATAGTTTTATAGTACCACACCATTCAAACCTAATCCAAAAATAGAGGGTTAACATCAGATATCTCTATAACTAGAAATAAAAATCCAAATACTACAAACATGTAATTCAATTAAGGATCATTTAATTATACTAACTTTAAATATTTTAAAATCAACTTAATTAAAACACAAGAAAAAGAAACTTTGATTGATTTACCTCTCAAAGTCTTCTACACCACATTTAGTATTGTCTCACCAAGGGTGTTTAGGAAAATGTAGGTCATTTGTTCAAATCATAGGATCCCTATTACCGAATTTCCAAGATAATATCCCTTACTATATCACACACTAAGATCAACTAGAACCATTTCCCTACCAATCCCAAGTAATATTCCACAATTCCCAACTATAGTCTCCATTACAGTATTATCCATCACTATGATACTACGTTTTCATGACCAACCCATACTAGGAAACACTCCACTGAGTTCCAGAATTAGGACATAGAAAAGTATGAGGGTGTGTATTCAATTAGAAAACTAATAACTGGTTGGAGGAGCACAACATTTCCTTCTTTGATCTAGGGAAAATAATTGGGGTTCAATAAAAATTATCCATATGTGAGTGGAAATATGTCAATGATGGAATTTGTAGGGAGAAGAAATTGTAAAGGTTTCATGGGAGTATTTTTAGAGATATTTTAAAATAGATATCATTTCATCAAGGATGAGGTAGTTAAGAGGATGGAGTTTCCCTATATTCAATAGGGGAGCATGAGCATGTAGGATTATGATATTAGATTTATGGATGTACTTTCCTTCACCCCTGATCTTTTCTCAGATGTTTATTCCAGAGCATGGAATTTAAATGATTCACTATGCCAAGGTAATTAGTACATCATTATACATTGTTTGTTTCTTGTGTATCTGTAAAAAGAGAATATAGATATAGTAAGTGAGAGGATTCATGTGTAGAAAGTATAATCATGGGGAGAGTAATTTAGACTTAGGGAGGGGAAGAGCTATTGAATGAGGATCTTAAATATTTGGACATCTAAGGTTCTTATTGGAAGGGAGTCGAACTCAACGGTTTTTCTCACACTTCATTGGAGCTAGAAATTATTATGCATCCAACAGGTCCTCGGTGAAAGTGTTATTTTTTATAGAGGTTACTGTCATCAGTGATTTTATTGAACGTACATCCTTATAGAATAACATAGTGTGGATGATCAGTTTATATTCTAGCTTCAATATTAGTTTCCTTATAGGTTGTATTGGTACCAAGGAAAATATGCCTTCATTGTTCCAAGAGGAACTAGATAATATAGAGAACAACCATATAATGTCTATTTCCCACAAGTCCATATAGTTGATCATGGATATGAAAGTTTTCATCAACAGCATGGTAGAGGATTTGGACTTGGATAGTTGTATGTTATAAAGGTACTCGAACTAGAAGGGCAATATAATTTATAATGTACTATGTGATTATCATCTAATCTATATTTTTTCTTTATTTGATTCCAAAGGTTCAAAATCTTTTATTGAAACCACATAGGTCTGCACATTAGGAAAAAATAGGGGAGTCTTCTAGTTCACCTAATATTGACTATTCTTTTTGTTTGTAATTTAATTGTACATTAACTTTTTTGAGGTTGTGAGCTAATGATAGAGAAATATCCATCATTCAGGGATTATTTATTGCTATATATACAACACAATTATGTCATTCTTGGCATCATCCTGCTATATTCCATGTGTATGATCATCTATTGTTTTTGGATGAGATTTATATTATGTGATAAGATTGATAAGTTTGTGATTTTCATTAAAAGTTAATATTATTATAGGATCCATAGGTTCTTAGAGCCTTTATCATCTCAATGTAAAGAACTATCCTTATATTTGGAAAAAGCTCAAGTGAAACATTTTCCATGTTGCATTTAGGAGTTTCTAGATGTTTTTTTGTGAATAGGTTGTATCTCTATCCCATCAACATGATATCGAGTTCAGGATAGTGTTATGACTTGACGAATCTCTAATATTGATGTATACTTATCCAATGGTACCCTATGAACTCTAGGAGTTGAGGATTCAGATAAATGATTTTATTTTGAATGGTTTCATCTGACCAATTACATAATCATGGGGTGCCTTGGTACTATTTTGAAGAAGGAAAATGGAAATCTTTGATTATGTGTAAAATACAGGAGGTTGAATATGGTGAAAATAGAGAATCGTTAGCCCTTTCCACGGATATATTATTATTTTTGATAATTTAAATGGATCCAAATGGTTATTTAATATTGATATGTATATAGGTATTATTTTATGATAGTGGAGAAGGTGGATATCTTGAGAACTACATTCAAGTGTCATTATGGGAACATCGGGTTTTTTATATCATTCTATGTCTTTAATACCCCTATTGTTTTCATGCTACTCTTGAACTCTATAATCAGTGAGTTCCTATATTAATACAAGGTAGCTCTTATTTATGAAATTCTCATATACTTTAATTCATAGAAAAATAATTTTGATCATATTAGGTTTGTTTTTTAGTCTTTTGGCACTATCAGCTTAATGAAATTTTATCAATGTGAACATTTTGGATGCATGACGTGTATTTTTATTGGCATGTGGTATCAAAGATGGGGTGGTGGAAAATCCTTTAAATATTGTGGTGATTGTTTCGTGGGAAGAACCAACAAATTTTGTATAGGTTTGTAGCGTTTTAGGTATCATGTGCTATTAATTTAGGTTTGAATCTAATTTATCTTGTGTTGCATCCCCCTTGAAATCCTTGACTAGGAAGAACCAAAATTTCTTACAGACTAATTAGTATTATGTAGTGTTTGGCCACCTTAAAGATAGGTTGATCAATGCTCCTATTATTCGGCTACCAATGGTTGGAATGATTTTCAAGGTTTTATACGATGTATCTCATCTCGGTTTCATATGTGTCTTGATGCATTAGAGGAAAGTTATCTAATATGAGTCTAGTTAGTTACCTTCTGATGATCATAACTATTAAAACCAAGATCTTAGTCAGAATAAAATAATATTTACTATAATTTTATTGAGGAATTACATTATTAGTGAGAGCTTTGTTGTCTTTAAAGATTATAAGATATTGTGATATATCTTCTCTTAGTGAGATATGAATATTTGTCAGTGGATTTTTGTGGAGTTTTTATAGGAATATGACATAAAGGGCTCTTGAACCCAAGGTAAAGGGAATATAGTTGTTGTTTCATAGAGTATGGATTCAAAAAATGATGTTTTTTTAGTCTAGGAATACATAGAAAGTGATGTAGGACCCTACAGTGATGTTACTTTATGTGGAAGAGGATAGTCGTAGAGGTTTTTTATTTTATTAAAATAAAATCTTCCGTGATACAGTATGTGGAGGTGTCTTAGTGGGAGTATTCAGAGTAAGAGGTGATTCAAGAACATGTTTTCCATGATGACACACTTAAGGGAGGCTTAGAAAATTTTAAGCATTAGATGTTGTTTCTAGGGAGATTATTTGTTTTATTTATGATGCATGAGGAGGTTATCCATGAGTTACATACTTCATATTGGGTAGTGAATCTCATTATATCTAAGATGTATCATTCCTAGAGGGTTTATGTTTTGTTTCCTAGTATGAATTAGTAAGTGGCGATGTTTGTGTCATGATGTTAGGTATTCTAGTAGTTGAATGCGGAGAATCGTATTATGGATGGTTAATTATAGTAATTAGTTCTCACCAAGTGTAATTTGGAGTAATTATTAATATATTTCATCATTGTTTTACCTATATTCGATAAAATATTCAATTTTATTTTTATCATTGATGATTTTATGATGAAATATGTTCATTTACTAATGATTTGAGAATCAAATGTCATTGTTGTTCTAGTGAGGAGATATATGTATGAGATAGTGAATCACAATAGGGTAACGAAGACCATATTCCCTAATTGTGATCCAAATTTTAGATCATTATTATAGGGAATAATCTAGTAAGGTTTTTCCTCTTATCTCTACTTCAAAACTTCTTTCCTAACTCATACATATAGACAAAGGGGGCAGACAATTCAGACATTGGTTGATATGTTATTAGGTAGTGTTATATATTTTTATGGATTATGGATGAATAAATACACTTTAGTATAGTTCTATAATAATAAAATATATATATCTTCCATTTTCATAGATTTAATTGAGATATTGTGTGGGTTCATGATCCAATATTTGTTTTTATATATTTAGGTTCAGGTGTTGGCGGTTCTTAGACAAGTTGTGGAGAAGATAATTATAAAGGAGGTTCAAATGATTCAAATTTGAATGATGGTTGTATATGAACATAAGAAAATACTATATTGATTAAAATACAAGGCCTCTATAATTAAATGCATTAGAATATGTATTCTTGATGCCCCCATCATAGGAAGTGGAGTTTTGGATAATGGGGTATTCTTTCTCCCTAGTTTAATGGTCCCTTTTAAGTGTCCTGACATATTGAAAAAGTGGCACGCTAGTTGAAAATTTACCAGTAGTTGGACTAGATCTAGGATTCCATTCATGTGTCACATAATTGTTAATATATTCATAGTAGTTATAATGTCATTTAATTGGGGATTTTGATATAGACAATGTAATTCATTCATGGAGTTCCTAGTTTATATCCAAGATCATTGAGATAATATGATGTGTGAGTGTGTTATTCCATTTGTTCATGTTTAATGGATACATGGTAGCATAGAAGAATATACATGGGAATGTTATTCAAATATAAATGGATATATTCCATGGAATAATGGTTTAAGGGGAGGGAATTTGTGTAGGATGTTTTTAGGTTTAATAAGGGAGTAAAAGTTGAAAATCTATTAAGGTTTATAGGAAATGTAGTAGTTTTACCCTTCTTAAAGAGGAACAGGATTAATCCACAACGTTAGGAACTGAGAGTCAAATTTTTTGTCTTCATTGTCCACACACCTTAACCTATCATGGTTATAGTTCATGGTTATGAAAACCATGCACCAACTATGTGGATATCTATGCCTACATATACCAAACCACATGCCTTACTGGATAACCTCACATGGTTTTGAAAAATTGTGTGCCTTTACAAACTCGGATGTGTAGTTAGCAGTAACTGTGTGAAAACCGTGGTCATTAGGATGAAATTTTCCAAAACAATGAATTTAGTACCAGAAATTCTCATATGATATTAAAACCAATAAACCAACATTAAATCATTATTGCATATCTAAAAAAATCCGTTTTAGAAATTCCATCCCATTTAATTCTATTATGAATATCTAATAATGATTTGAACCATCGAGCAATTGAAAATTCAATTTCCATATGAAAATTTGAAACTAAAAAAATATAGGATCAATCACTACTATATAATTCTAATATTATTTTATTATACTTGGATGTGATATTGGGTGAGAAAACTTTGGTTATGTTTGGTGTTAGTTGACCTAATCGGTTTTTATTAGTCCAATTGGGTTTTCATTGAATCATTATTATTCATAATCCCCATTTTTGTGAGAGATCATTAGGTGGAAACAACTAAGTATACATGTATTCTCACCCATATTTATGAATATATTTTTCTCAGGGTTTTAGGGATATTTTTTATATCAATATAGATATTACTCTCATAGCGCTTGGAGTTGTGGTTAGTGTTTCCTCCTATGATATTTATTTTTTTATTTTATATTATATAATTTTTTACAACGTATCCATTAATTGTTCTTATTATGGGATATTTTATTTATTTTATATTATTGTGTTGATTAGTGGTATTATTATATGGTTTCCTATTATTTATGATGGTTATGCCTCTCATTTTCTTATTTTATACACTTTGTGCTAGTCACCAACATAGGGCCTATTAGATGGAGGCCTCATGGGTTTATCTATTCTTTATAATAGGCCATGGAAGATTTCTCAGTAGGTGTCGGCCATGAAAAATTAGTATCAGAGTGATGGAGAAGAGTTGGAATGGAGACATTAGTTGGGAACTAGTGAATAATTCAAGGGATTGGTAGGGAAATGGTGTTAGTATAACTTAGTGTGTGATAAAGGGATACTATACAGGACATCAAGGATTAGAGATCCCATGATTTAATGAAAATACCTATAATTTCTAGAACACCCTAGGTTATATAATACTAATTGTGTTATAGAGAACTATTAGAGGTACATAAATCAATATTTTTTTGTTCTTGTGTTTGAATTAGGTTGATTTTGAAATTTTAAAAGTTAATATAATTAAATGAACCATAATTGAATTTCATATTAATGGTATTTGGATCATTCTTTATACATACAGAGATGTCTAATAGTCACCATATGTTTTTGGTTAAGTCTAGAAAGAGATTTTATAATATAATAGTTAGCCTTTAGAGTATTGACTTAGCCGAGGAGGAGGATCTTGGATTGAATATATTTTTTGAGTTCCAGTATTTGGATATAAAAAAATATGAGTGTGTGTATTAAATTTCGAAATTGAGATCTGGTTAGAGGATCACAATTTTACTTCAATTTTATTTTACCTAGGGAAAGTAATTGGGTTTCAATAGTAGATATCAATATGTGAGGAGAAGTATGCAAATAGTGGATTTTGTGGGGAGAATAAAGAGGTATAGGTTTCATGGGTGGATTTTTAGACACTGTTTTAAATAGTGTTCATTTCATTAGGGATGAGTGTAGAGAAGAGGTAAAAGTTTCCTTCCCTTCAATAGGGGATATTGAGCATGAGGGATCTTTAGAATAGATTTAAGGACGTATTTTCTTCACCCCAAATATTTTGTCAAATGTGTATTACAGGGAATGGAATATAAAGGATCCACTATGACCAGTCATTCGGTATGTCATTATAAAATGTATATTTCCTATATATTTGGACTAAGAGAAGGTAGATAAGGTTAATGAGAGGATTCATGTCTAACCAGTATTATCTTGGGGAGAGTAATTTATGATTATGGAGGGTAAGAGATATTGTTATACGATCTTAAATATTAGGACCTCTAAGATTGAGACTAGAAGGTAGTTGAACTCATCAATTTCTCTCACACTTCATTGGATCTAGAAATTCATATGCATCCACCTGGTCCTCTGTACCAGTGTTGTTTTTTATGGAGGTTATGTGTATCATTGATTTTAGTGACCATACATCCTTAAGGAATATCATGGTGTGGATGATCATTTTCTATTCTAGCCTCAATAGTAGTTTCATTGTTGGTTGTATCGGTAATAAGGACAATATTACATTGTTCATCCAAGAAGAACTGGATAAAATAGAGAATAAACATATAATATCTATTTCCCACAAGTACATAGAGTTGATCATAGATATGAAATTGGTTATAAATAGTGGGTTAGATGATCTGGATGTTGATACTTGTATGTTATGGAGGTACTAAAACCAAAAGGGCTAAAGATTTTATAATGTTCTGTGTGATAATAATCTACTCTAGATTTTTTCTTCATTTGATTCCAGAGGTTCAAAATCCTTTATTAAAACTACCCCGATCTACACGTTGGGTCATAAGGTAAGAGACTTATAGATCCCCTAATATTGACTATTTATTTTGAATGAAATTTTATTATAGTTATACATTTTGATGTTGTGACCTAAATATATTGAAACATCCATCATTCAGGGATTCCTTATTACTGTAGATATAACCCTATGATTTCATTCGTGGAACTGAATGGTTATATTACATGCATATGAACATTGATTGTATTAGGATGAGAGTTCTATTCTATGGTAATTTGGATCATTTTGTGATGTTCAGTATAAAACAAGATTATTTGAGGATCCATAAGTGCTCAAAGCCTTTATAATCTCTATTAAAAAGAACTATCCTTGGATTTGGTAAAAGAACTGGTGAAAAATTTTCAATGTCTCATTGAGGAGTTTCTAGATGTTTTTTGTGAAGAAGTTGTACCTCTTCCCCATCAACAGGATATTGAGTTTAGGATAGAGTTAAAACCTTATGGATCTCTAATATTGGTGTATCTTTATCAAATGGTACCCTATGAACCATGGGATTTAACGATTACCATAAATTATTTGATGTTGAAGGGTTTCATTTGGCCCATTGCATAATCTTGGGGTGCCCTTGTATTCTTTTCCAAGAAGGAAAATAGATATATTTAAATATGTGTAAACAAATGGTGGTTGAACCAGGTGAATATAGAGAACCATTATCCCGCCATTTCCCCTTGGTGAATTGGTAGGTCTAATGAGACACACCATGGTCATGACTCAAGGCCTTGATAAAATGTAAATTTATGGTCTTGGCACAAGAACTTTATGGTATGGTTATGATTTCTTGTATTATGAATTCCCTCAATATGAGAATAGTTATTAAGAGTTCATGTCTGTTTTTGACTAGTAGAGTACCCGTGATTATGTTTTATTATAAAAATATTTACTCAACTCATATTCCATCCATATTATGTTTAAGTATATTTTTAAAGAAATGTGTTTTTAGTTATTAATCCTGCATAATGTATATGTTTATGATATCTTCTGCTATATTTCATACCCTTACTGAGAATCTGAGCACACCCCTTTCTTATGTTTCATTTTCTCATGATATGAAAAAATTTATTATGAATGGATCGTAGGTCTAAACTTATAGATGGGTAAGTTCCCAATAAAACTTTTATGTTTCATTTAATTTTATGTTTTAATGATGAAATTATGTATGTATATGGCATTCCAAATCTACTAAAATATTCATTCCTTCATGATATGACTTTATTGTAATCATTCCAATGAAATGTAATAAGGCATCGACTCTTGGAATTGGGGTTGGGTCTCTACAGTTGGTATCAGATGATGTTTAGTTGATAACTTGGGAAATATTTTTTTTAAAAAATAGATTAGGGAACAAAAACATAAGATACACTTTGAGGATAAACATAGAATAACCTCCCGGGATTTTGGTAAGGAATAGATTATGTAGATCTTTCTAGAAAATTCATCCCTATCTAGATACTACATGTGGATGTGGTTATGCCACATTTTTACCAAGGAGTAAAAAAATATGACAAGGGGTTTTGAGCAGGACCTGGGGAATCCTAGAACACGACAATGGGCCTTGCTACACACTTGTTTTGACAAGCCTAGGGGATATGCTTAGGATAAGTCATATATTCTTTACAAACCATTATAAAGGAATTAAATGTAATTTTTTTCCTCAAAGAAACCATTTATATTATTTTGAGATTATCCATTATGATTCATAATCTAATCTAGTGAATGACATTTTTTAAAAATGGTTCCTAGAATAAGGAATGAGAACATCACCAATGCAGGTGATAAAAATATTAAGAAGGATCATATCTCTAATGTTATTAAGATATTGTTTGAAAGGAATGAAGTCACTCATGTGTATTCATCATAGGAGGAAAAAATATCATGTTATAAAAATGTAAGTAATGAAATCTCTGAGTCACATGACTTTGAAAGAAATTAAAATATGAAGATGATAATAGGGAAAAATGTGGATAAAAGGAAGAAGGGAAAGAAGTATTTTCCCACATGTGATATTTTTTTAAGGAAACACCTTGGTATATGAATAAGTGGAAAAGGGATTTTATTCAAGTGTGAAAAAAATTCCACCATGACAATGATTTAAAAATAAGGAATTAATTTTTATATATTCAATTCTTCAACAATAAGGATATCAAGAATTATGTAAATTAATTTCCCATGTGTCACAGAAATATAGCTCTAAAAAAGTAAAGGGATCAAGGTCAAGCTTATGATGTTACTATGATTGAAGTCTAATAAATAATTTATTTTTCTATTTGGATTCAAGAACAATGTTATGATATTAATATTATAATAATTATAAGATATATATGGATCGTACTACAGTACTATTTCATTAAGGATTTGAGGCCGTATGAATTATGCTACAAAGGAAAAGTTAATTAGTATAAAGTTACACTATTTAGAAATCAAATGGTTGAGGGAAATAAAACCCATAATATATATATATATATATCATGCTGAGATAATGATTAATAAATGATTGATTCATATACAAAATCACTACCTTGTATGTGATTATTAGATTGTCAAGAAGTGGTCTATGCTATCATCGATGGAGTTTATATCACATTTGGATTTAAGTAATATATCCAATAACATGTATCTTACTCAAGGAATAAATAAGAAAGCATGTTTTCAATATTGTTTATATGTTAATTCAAGTTATTACCATATTTCAAGAGGATCCATGATAATGTTATTCACTTGTTTGGAATGTGAAGATTTAGAGTTGATTCATGTTAATTAAGTCTTAATGATAAGTTCATCTTGGTAATTAATATAACTTAATTATAATGTGTTGAATAATTATAATTGTGAATATTTAATAATTTATTAAATGGTTTATGTTGATCATTGAAATTATTTTAGAGGCTAATGTATTACTTCACCATATAGCGTAACCTATCCTAAGTGATGAAGTATAGATAATTCAATGTAAAATCAAAGGATAAGTTTGTAAATAGAAACATATATTTATACTCTTATAGGGTGGAATAATTTCTCAAATCAAGGAAGAGATTATAAAATAAAATGCTGTCCTATTATCATAATATTTGATATAATCGGTGAGTTTTTTTATAGTAGTTCACATTTTTTTACTAAAGAACTTTCATCTAAACATATTCTATATCGCATTCCATTAGAACTTCATAGTTATATTTTTTGTTCCACATATAAGTATTTACTTATAACTAATGTAACCCCATTCGAAAGAATAATTTTTGTGGTGACCACCTCATATCCATTATCCTCTTTTGTGGAAGATATTTTATTAACCCTATTTCCAATGTGAGTTTCCCAAAAGAAAATTTTCAATCAACAACCATTAACTTCTGAAGAGTTGTTTAAAATTGCGATGATGTGATTATGTTTAGGGGGAATAGTGTAACACCCCATAAATTTAGCAATATATTTAATATAGAATTAATGTAACACTGAGTCTCTACAAAACACCATTTGTTTATAACCTTTCCAGTAAAAAAACATTTCTTTCTCTATGAGTTGTATTTCAAAAAATTGACACACACAATTGTGTTTTGTATGATATTAAGAGTCCGATAACACAAGATTAGTTTTTGGTGAATCGTAAATTATCCTTATGAATATTAACTTACCCTAATGAATATTTATTAATAGTAAATAGACCAAAAAATAGAAACATCACACATGAATGTTAAAATACAATTCTGACATCGTGTAAGTGAAAAACGATCATAGTATAAGTATTGGTATATTTGTATGTCATAAATATTTTAATTACAATTTTTTGATAAATTTAATAATTTAAAATGAAAATTTATTTTTATAAATTTTAATCATAATTTGATACTTTATTGTCATATGAATATAATATAATTTTATGAGGCCTTTATTAATTTCTCAAGGTGTAATAAATTGAGTTATATTTTTAATGTAATTTTTTTGAAATAAATTATTATTTTATTGAAATGTAAAATTAAAAATATTTAGAAAATTATTTTCAAAAAATGGGTTTTATTTTTTGAATTATAAACCTCAGAAATTTATTGGGTTGAATTTTTAGGATTTTTCTAAAATACATGAATTTTTTGTGAATAGTAAAAGTATTGTTTTCATTTTTCAGTAAGTTTAATAAAATCATTAATGATTTAATCAAGATTTAATAATTCTGGTGTAATATCAAGTAATAAAATATTATATGAGGTTTCCCATGTGGCAAAAAAAATGGGAAAATTCGCAGGGCAAGCCCATGGTTTTTTCAAATACCACGAATGAGGTGTCATTGAAATTAATAAAAAATGCCTCTCTTTTACAATAAACACAAAATCATTCCTTTGATTCCATTCATTAAAAATTTACAACATTATAATATATTAAATTTTTACCTCCCTATGAGTCTTATCAAGGTGTCCTAAATACCCCAAGGACCCAGCCTTCATGTTTTAGGAGTTACTCTATAAGGTAAGGGAATTCTCAACTTATCTTTTCCACTTAAGTTCTCTTTTATGTGGTATGTATTTTAGGTTTCCATACCATGTCTTTATTCACAATTCATTCTGTCCCTTTACTATATAAGGAGTCTTTTATGAATGTGTTCTCCCTATACACTCTCTTTGTAATTTATTTTAAAACCATGCTGCATAGCCATTTTGCGGAAGAATTTTCATCTAAAAATATCTCTATTTTTCAAGCACTCTTATTATGTTACAATCTTTTAATTTAAATTGTATTATGTTGGTATATGTTATTAAATATCCACCTTAGATTCCATATTATGTACTAATAATGACATAACCTATTTCATATCATTAAAATATTTTATGAATTTTTATGTGATGCAGTTAGGCTATAGAATTTTCGTAAGGGATTTCTCTACTTTTATTTTATTTCGAGTTCCTTTCTTTTCAGTTTCTTTCTTCAGCTCTAGTCATCCAAATGTTATTTTAATTCCATTAAAAAAATTTAGTATAATGTTTTTTTGATAATGGAATAATATATCATCATCTATCTTTTTTCCTTCTTTTATACTAGAAATGAAAACACCATTTGAGATGTGTTAATTTTTCCCATTCAAGGATGACACATTTTTAGTTTCTATTAAAATATTCAATTACAGTCATGAAATAATTTTGATGGTTTAAACAGACTATAATATTTGTATTATAACTTATTTAATGTTATTGAATCTTTTTCCACATATGAAATTAATTTATACACTAAAATGAGTCTTTTGTGATCAGAAACCGCCAATTAACCCAAAAAATTATCATTAATGTTTTATATAATGATTCATATTAACTCTCAATAACCAGTTCATTTATTACCATGTCATATTATGGTTGTTCACTAATACCATAAAACATATATTCTGGGAAACTGTTCTCTATTTATATTTGTATCCATACATTAATATAAGTAAATCGATCATGAAAACCAAGGATGAAAACACTCCCAAACAATGAAATTGAATATCATAACCCCTAAAGATGGCCTTGAATGAACTTAATAAGGCTATATTAAATCAATTAAATAAATAATAGGTTCTTTCAATATTAATTAATGAATTAAAATTGGTTATTCAGGACACTAATATCAAGTGAAGATAAACATTGGACCTAAGGCAATGGTTTCTTCATCTCACTTCCATTTTTGTGAGATATTATATAATCACAACTACTACTTTTTTATGGTGTATGTTAAATACCCATTGATGTTTCATATCATTAATCTGGTTATTTTTATTATATTAAATGTATAATTGTATAAGTATTAATTTTGGGGCATACGATTCGATTGATTACAACATTTTTAGTATTTTTTACCCAAACCTCCATTTTCATCTTGGTTACTATTATTCTATACTCAACTTAATTAAATTATTATTCATTCCTATTTACTCCTCATAAATTCTATTTGAATTTTATATATATGTTTAAAAATCACAATCCTTCTTTATTTTATGGTGAGTTACATGTTTTAACAGAATCTTTCATAATTTATTCCAAAATGGAACCCCGATTCAAGGAACTCCTCGAATTATAACCTATTTTGAAGTCCACTATATAATATTTTTATGCCAGACTTATCATTATAAAATAATTCAATTCAAAATGAAAAACATATTTTGGTTCATTTATGGTTTTATGAAAGAAACAATCCTTTGTGATTAAAAATCGATTAATATCTTCCTTAAACAACAGTAAATTGTTTTATTTATAAAGCTTATTTAAAAATTATTTTAAAATTATTTCACCTCAATAAGACATTATTTAAGCTTAAAATATAATTTCAATGTAATTACCTCTTATTTTCTGGGATATACATGTTTACAATCTGAATTCATGAAAAATACAAATTATTTTCACAGAGAAATCTTCATTCCAAAGTAAAAGGGTCTTCCTCATCTCACTTTATCCTTTAAGATATATATGCCTTGTTATCCCCTTATTTAATTATTAAGTTGTATGTACTAACCATTGGTATATCATATAATGAGTATAATTATTCTCATGATATTCTAAGGGATTATTATTTGAATATTTCATTGTGGTATGGGGCACTTTGGATTTTTTAATGACTATTTACATAAGGATTTTTCAATGGTCTCATTCAAAAATATATTCATCTATGTCAAACATACTTTTTTGAATCTTTTAATTCATTGAAGTTTTTCTCTTATGATATCATCCACCATGTCTTATTAACGGTTTCTGATTATTTTGAATGTGGATGTTCTATCTTGATACCATTCACAAATTTACTTCAGATGGTTAGTGTTTGTGGTTAATGTATGGGGAAGGTAATTTACATTTCATATGTTAGTTTCAATATGAATGTATATGTTGTGTATGTTTATCCTCATTTATAAGAGGAATTAATTGGACTTAGTATGTGTTTGGTGGTCCCCACTATATCCCTTGGTGCATCGGTAGGTCCCATGAGTCAAGATATGGTCTTGGCACGAGGCCTTGACGAAATGGATATTTATGGTTTTGGAACGAGGCCTTGATGATATGGTTATGATGCCCCGCATTACGAATTCCCTCATTATGAAACTTTTAATTGAATGGTGGTCCCCACTATATCCCTTGTATTTCATTTCATGATGTAATGTTGATATTATGTATGTATATTGATTTCTAAATCTACTAAACTATTCGTTCCTTTTGGATAATACTTTATTGTAATCATGACAATGTAATGTAATAAGGCACCAAATCCAAGAAACTGGGTTCAGGTATTTACAGTTGGTATCAGAGAAAGTTTCGTAGAAAATAGGTAAATTAGATTTAAAAAATGTTGATTAGGGAACAAAACCCTATGATAGAATTTGAGGATAAACATATAAGAACCTTATGGGATTTTTGTGAGGAATAGATTATGTGGATATTTTAAGAAATTAAATCTCTATCTAGATACTACAAGTGGATGTGGTTCAAGACCAAATATATCTAGGAGTAACAACTCCGACAAAGAGTTTCGGGCTTGACCTGGGGTATCATGGTACATGACAATAGGACTTACAATAAACCTGTTTTGACACTCATGTGAGAATATTCTTAGGATAATTCCCATTTTCTTGACAAACCATTATGAATGACTTAAATGTAATTTTTTTTCATCAGAGAAACCATGTATATGATTGTGAGATTAGTTATGGATTAGATTTCAATTTATATTAAGTATATTTATTTATTGAGATTATATATTATGATTCATAATCTAATATATTGTACACTATTGTTTAGAAATGGATCCCAGAAAAAGGAATGAGAACATCACCAATGCACGTGATGAAAATATTAATAATTATCCTATATCGCATGGTCTTAAGTAATCCTTTCTGAGGAATATAGTTTTTCATGGGTCTCCATCATATGATAATATTATATCATGTTTCATCAAGGTATGATAGATTTATATCTCTACAAAAGTAAAGGGATCAAGGACAAAATTATGGAGTTGCTATGGTTGAAGTAGAATAAATAATTTACATGTATTTTTAGATTGAATAAATCTGATATGATATTATTATTATAATAATTCTGAGATATATAAGGATTTTTCTACAATAATATTTCATTAAGGATTTTTGGTTGTATGATGAATGGTAAAAAAGAAACTAATTCAGTAAAAAGTTAAACTATTTGGAAAACACATGACATAAGGAGAGAAAATCCTTAATATATATCTAATGTGGATATAATAATGATGAAATGATTTATTCAGATAAGGATAGACTACTATGAAAGTGATTACTGACTTGTCGATAAGTGTTCTACGATTTCATCGATAGAGTTTATAACACTTTTGGATTTGTGGAATATATCCAATAACTTGTATCTTAAATAAGGAATATTGAATAATGCATGTTTCCAATATGGGATCTATACTAATTCATGTTATGACCATATTTGAAGAGGATACATGATGATGTTATTCACATGTTTGGAGTGTGAAAATATAGAGCTTCTTCATATTGATTAAGGGGTAATGGTATGTTAATCTTGGAAATCCAGATACCTTCATTCTAAAGTGTTGAATAATTATATTTTGGAATTCTTAACAACTTAATATATGGTTTATGTTGATCATTGGAAATGATTTTTGAGGATAATGTATTACTTCACCATATGGTGTAACCTTCTCTAACTTATGATGTGTAGATAATTCAAGGATAAATCAAAGGATGAGTTTGTAAATAGATAAATATATTTAAACTCTTTTAGGGTGGAATAATTTCTCAACTCAAGGACATTGTTCTTAAATAAAATGTTGTCCTATTATCATAATTTTTAATAATAACAATTAATTTTTTATAGTAGTTTATAATTTGCTAGTAATCGATTTTCATCTAAACATATTCTCAATCTTGTTCCATCAGAACTTCATAGATAGATTTTTTTCCATGTGTAGGTTTTTACTTCCAACTATTTTTACCCCAACCTAAAGCATAATTTTTTGGTGACCACTTGATTTTCCTTAACCTCTTTTTTGGAGGATATTTTATTAACACTCTTTCTGATGTGGGTTTCCCACAAAAGAAATTTCATGAAACAACCATTAACTTTCAAAGAGTAGTTTCAAATTGTGAGGACACAATTATCTTTAGGGGTAAATAATGTACCACCCCAATAATTTACAAATAGATTAAATATATAACTCATGAAACACATAGTCTCTACAAAACACCACTTTGTTATAACCTAGCTAGTAAATACAATTTTTCCACCCATGTGATTTGAATTTCAAGATATTGACACACACGGTTTCTTCTAGTAAGATATTTAGAGTCTGATAAGAGAAACCTAATTTTTCATGAATAATAACTTAACCTTATTTAAACTATCTACCCCTTATGAATAGTAATGAATAGTAAATTGGTTAAAAAAAAATGAAACATCACTAATGAATTTATAAATACAATTTAGAAATCTTATAAGTGAAAAAATGATCATTGTATAAGTATTGTTTTTTTATATGTCAAAAATAATTTAATTACAATTTCATGCTTAATTTAATAATTGTAAATGGAAATTTATTTTAATAAAATGTAATCATAAATTTTTACTTCATATTCATATGGTTATAAGATTATTTTATGGGTCCTTGATTAATTTCTCAAGGTGTTATAGATCGAGTAATAGTTTTAAATTTGTTTTTTTAGAATAAATTACGATTTTATTGAAAATTTAAATTAAAAAAATTTCGAAAATTATTTTCAATAAATGGATTTCAAATTTGAATTATTCTCATTTAAAAAATATTTGGGTTATTTTTTGGGATTTTTTGAAAATACATGATTTTTTTTGTGAATAATTAAAATATAGTATTGTGTTTTCAGTTTGTTTAAGAATATCATTAATGATGTGATAATTCTGGTACAATAATGAGAAATAAAATATTATATGAGGTATCCCAAGTGTCCAAAAAAATGGTAAAATACAATAGGAAATCCCATGCGTTTTCAAATACCACTAATGAGATGTCATTGGAAATTAATAAACCAGTCTCTCTCTTTTATTATAAATACCCACTCATTCATTTGGTTTCATTCATTAACAATTCCTCATTTTCTAATAACTAATAGTTTTACATCCCCAGAAGTCCTCCCATGGTATCTTCAAGCCCATAAGGTCCCAACCTTCATGTTTTTGGAGTTACTCTACATGGTAAGGGAATTCCCAACTTCTCCTTTCCATTAATTTTATCTTTTATGTGATATATATTTCAGGTCTCCATACCATGTTCTTATTTACATTTTTTTCTTCCCCTATACTATATTATAACTCTGTTATAAATGTATGACCCTGGTTCCCTGTCTTTTTAATGTTTTCTAAATCCATGTTGCGTTACCGTTATACTTCAGAATTTTCATCTAAATATCTCTCTATTATTCAAGAACTCTTATAATGTTATTATCTTTTATCTTAAGTTGTATTATATTGGGATATGTTAGTAAATTTAAACTATAATTTCAATATTACTTATGAGTGATGAGATACCACATTTCCCTCATAAAAATATTTTATGAATTTTTAGGTGACGTCGTTAGGCTGCTGAATTTTAGTAAGGGATTTCTCAACTTTTCTTTTATTTCGAGTTCCTTTCTTTCCTTTTTCTTTCCTCCCCTCTTGTTATCAAAATTTTATGATAACAATAGTAACTTAAATTTACTCTAATTTTGTTTTGATAATGTATCAATCCATCATCATGTATCTTTTCCCCTTCTTTATACTAGAAATGAAGACACCATCTGAGATATGTTAATGTATCACACTAAAGGATGACTAGTTTTCAATATCAATTACCATATTCAATTATGGACATGAAACCATTAATATATGTTGAACCAGACTATAATTTATGTATTATAACTTATGTAATTTTCTCTAATCCTTTTACACACATGATATTAACTTATGCATTAAAATTATTTCATTGTGATCAAAAACTGCAAATAAACCCAAACAATCATAATTAATGTTTTATATAATGATTCATCTTCACTACCAATAAATAATTTTTTATAACTATGTAATATTATGGTTGTTAACTAAAAACATACAAATTCTATTTTTGAAAAACATTCTCTTTATACATTTTATCCATACATTAATATAAGTAAACCGATCATGAAAACCAAGGAAAAAAACACTCCCAAACAGTGAAATTGAATCTCTTAACTCATCAAGAAGGCCATGAATGAACTTAATAAGGATATAATATGTCTATAAATAAATAATAGGTTATGTAAATATTAATTAATGAATTTAATTTGGATATCTAGGACACTATGATCATGTGAAGAACACCGTCAGTCTTAAGGTAAGGGTTTCTTAATCTCACTTCCATTTTTTGGGAGATATTCCACAATCAGTACTTCTACATGTGTATGGTGTATTTATAATTCACCTTTATGTTTAATATAATGAATAATTTTCGTTATATTTAATTTATAATTATATTATTATTAATTTCGGGGAATATTATTTAATTGATGACAATGTTTTAAGTATTTTCTACTCGAACCTCCATTTTCATTCAGGTTGCTCTAATTATCTACTAACCTCAATGAAATTCGTATTCATATATATTTAATACTCATAAATTCTATAATAATTTTATATATATGTGTACCAATCATAATCCTTAAATACTTTATGGGGAGTTACATATTTTAAATGAATCATTCAAAAATTGTTCTGAAATGAAAGCCCGAATCAAGGAACTTCTCGAATTCCTACCTATTTTGATGTTCAGTCAATAATCAATTTTAAGATAGATTTATAAATATATAATAACACATTTTAAGATGAAAAATAAATTTTGGTTCATTTCTAGTTTAATGAAATCAAACATTCCTTTGCACTTAAAAATCCTTTAATATCTTCCTTAAACAACAATGAAATGTTTTATCATTAATGAATCTTCAAAAAGTAGTTTTTAATAATTTCACATAAATTAGACTTTATTCAGTCCTAAAATATAATTTCAATGACATTTCATTTTATTTTCTTGGATATACATGTTTACAATATTATTTCATGACAAATACACATGATTTTCTAAAAGAACTCTTCATTCCAAAGTAAAGAAGGGGTTTTTTCATGTCACTTTAACCTTTATGAGATATATGCCTTGTTCTCCACTTATTTATTTCTGGTGGTGTATGAACTGAACTTTGGTATATTATATAAGAGTCTTTTTATTCTTATTATATTCTATGGGTTTATAATTTGAATGTTTTAAGGCGGTATGGGACACATTGGAATGTTTAAATATTATTTACTTAAGGATTTTTCAATGGTCTCATTAAAAATATCTTAATCTATGTAAACATATTTTGTGGAATCCTGTACATCATTAAGGTTTATCTCCTATGATATGATCCTCAATGTTTTTTTTAATTATTTCTGATTAGATTGAATGTGGATATTCTATCTTGATAACATTAAACAATTTACTTAGGATTTTTATTGGTTATGTTTAATATATGGGGAAAGTTATTTTAATATAATATGTTAGTTTCAATATTAAAGTATATGTTGTTTATGTTTAACCCCTTTTCTAATAGTAATTAATTGGACTTTTTAAGTGTCGGGTGGGGCTCACAATAGCCCTCGGTGCATCGGTAGGTCTCATGAGACAAACCATGGTCTTAGAACAAGGCCTTGAAAAAATGGATATTTATGGTCTTGGAACATATCCTTCATAGTTTAGTTATGATATGCCGCATTATGCATAGCCTCATTATGAAACTAGAAATTTATAGTTCGTGGGGTTTTTTGACCAGTAGAGTACCCATGATTATGTTTTATTATGGAAATATTTACTTACCTCATATTCCTGGAAGATTATGTTCCAGATTATTTTGGAAGGTATGTGTTTTTGGTTGTTAATCATTCATAATGTTTATATTTATGAAATATTATGATGTATTTTTTACCCTTACTAAGCATTTGAGCTCACCCCTTTCTTACGTTTCATTTTCTGAGGACATAAAGAAGTTTATTATGAATTACTTTTAGGGATAAAATTATAGTTTTGGATGTTCCCAATAAAACTTTTATGTTGTATTTCATTTCAAGTTATAATGTTGAACTTATATATATATATATATAACATTCCAAATCTAATAAACTATTAGTTCCTTTAGGATACGAATTACTTGGAATCAAGCCAATCTAATGTAATAAGGCCCCATCTACGAGCAACTAGGTTCGAGTGTATACAATTGGTATTACAGTAAGATTAGTAGAAAACATATAAACTTGATTTAAAAAATGTTGATTAGGGAACAAAAACCTAAGATATATTGTGATTATAAATATACAAGAACATACTGGTATTTTGGTAAGGAATATATTATGTATATCTTTCATGAAAATACCTCCCTATCTAGAATCTAGAAGTGGAATAGGTTCTGGAATAGATGTACCTAGGAGTAAAAAATCTAATAAAGAGATTTGGTCTTGACCTGGGGTATCCTGGTACATGACAACATGACTTAATGTGCACATAGTTTGACACTCTTGGGGGATATGCTTAGGATAATTCAAATTTTCTTTGCAAACGATTATGAAGGAATTAAATTTTATTTTTTTCTTCAAAGAAACCATATATATATGATTGAGATATTAGTTATGTAGAGGATTTCAATTTATATAAATTTTTTTTCTATGTTGATATTATACAATATAATTCATAATATAATTTAGTGTATTTTATTTTTTCAAAATGGTTCCTAGAAAAAGGAATGAGAACATCACCATTGAACGTGGTGAAAATATTAAGAAGTATAATACATCTCATAGTCATAAGTCATAATTTCAAAGAAATATAGTCTCCCATATGTCCTCATCATATGAAGAAATATCATCTTGTGTTAACATGTTATGTAAATAATTCTCTATGTCCTATGGATTTGAAGGAACGAAATAGGAGAAGAGGATGGTAAAAAAAATATGGGTAAAGGAAATAAGGTAATGAATTATTTTTCCACATGTGATAATTGTGGAAGGAAACACCTTGTTATATACTTAAAATGGAAAGGGGTTTGCTTCAAGTGTGGAGAAAAATGCCACCATTCTCATGATTGAAAGATAAGGGGAGAATTCACCTATATTCGATGCTTCTACTATAAGGATATGATAAACTACACAATTGAATGTCTCAAGCGTCATGGAGATATAGTTTGGGAAATTAAAAGGATCAAGGTTAATATTATGATGTTTCTATAGTTGATGTATAATAAATAATTACTTCTTTTTTTGGATTCAATAACTGTGATATGATATTCTTGTTATAAAAATTATGAGATAGATAATGGCTGTACAATAGTAATATTTCATTAAGGATTTGATTTCATGTGACATATGGTACTAAGGAGTCAATAAAAAGTTAAACTATTTAGAAAACACATGATTTAGAGAAAGACAACCCTTCATATATTTCTGATATTGAGAAAATGATGAGGAAATGATTGATTCAGAAAAGGACTGACTACAATGGAAGTGATTGTTGACTTGTCGAGAAGTGGTCTATTATATCATCGATGGAGTTTATAAGACATTTGGATTGAAGGAATATATCCAATAACATTTATCATATATAAGGAATACAGAATAATGCATGTTTCCAATATGGTATTTATGGTAATTAATGTTATTACCATATTTCAAGAGGACACATGATGAAGTTATTCACATGTATGAAATGTGAAAATTTATATCTGATTCATGTTTATTAAAAGTTAATGATATGTTCATCTTGGAAATTCAGGTACATTCATTCAAAAGTGTTGAATCATTATATTTTGGAATGTTTTACCACTTATGAATTTGTTTAAGTTGATCATTGCACATGATTTTAGAGGTTAATGTATTAATTCACCAAATGGCGTAAACTGTGCTAAGTGATGAAGTATAGATAGTTCAAGGTTAAATCAAAGGATGAGTTTGTAAATAGAAATGCATATTTATACACTTCTAAGGAGGAATAATTTCTAAAATCATGGAAATGTGTATTAAATAAAATGTCGTCCTATTATCATAATATTGTATAATATTGATGATTATTATGGGACTTCATAGTTTTGTAGTAATGAAATTTAATATAAACATATTCTCTATCACATTCCCTCAGAACTTCATAGTTAGATTTTATTTCAATATATAGGTTTTTAATTCCAACTAATGTCACCCCATTTGAAAGCACAATTTTTTTAGTAACACCTCATTTCCCTTAAACTCTTTTTAAGATGATATTTTATTAACTCTATTTCTTATGTGGGTTTCCCACAAGGGAATTTTAAAGCACCAACCTTTAAAATTTGAAGAGCAGTTTCAAATTGCAAGGATAAAATTCTATTGAGGGGGGAATAATGTAACAGTCCTAAAATCTAAAAATAGATATAAAATAGAATCTATGAATCTCTAATACTCTACAAAACACAACTTAGTTATAACAAAGCCGATAATCATAATTGTTCTGCCTCTATGATTTTAATTTCAAAAAACTAACATTCATGGTTGTATTCAGTAACATCTTTAGAGTTTGATAAGACAAGCTAAATTTTTGGTGAATAGTAACTTACCACTATGAATAGTAACATACCCTTATGAAATGTAAATCGGCCAAAAACTAGAAAATTCACCCATGAATGTATAAATATAATTAAGACATATTATAAGTGAAATAATGAACATAGTATAAGTATTGGTATATTTTATGTCATAAATATTTTAATTACAATTTTATGATTAATTTTGTAACTTAAAATGGAAATTTATTTTTATAAAATGTAATCATAAATTTTTAATTTTGTTTCTTATCGTTATAAGATAATATTATGTGACCTTGATTAATTTTTCAATGTGTTATAAATCATGTAATATTTGTACAGTTGTTTTTTTGGAATAAATTATTGTTTTATTTAAGAAATAAATTAATAATAATTAGAGAATTACTTTTAAAAAATGGGTTTCATTTTTGAATTATACACGACAGAAAATGATTGGGGTGAATTTTTAAATTTTTCTAAAATACATGAGTTTTTTGCAAATAGTAAAAATACAATTTTGTGTTTCCAATATGTAAAATTTTATCAGCAATGATTTAATCATTATGTAATAATTCGGGTTGACTATTGAGTAATATAATAATATACAAGGAATCCCAAGAGGCCAAAACCATGGCCAAATACCATGGTAATGCCCATGGTTTTGCGAATACCACTATTGTCGTTCATTAGAAATTCATAAAAAAAATATCTGTCTCTATAACTATAAATACCTTCTCATTACCTCTGTTTCCTTCATTCAAAATTTATCATCCTCGAGTCTTTGGTAGTTTTAGGTCCCTTTGAATCATCCCAAGGTGTCCTCAAGCCCCCAAGGTCCCAACCTTCATGTTTTAGGAGTTACTCTACAGGATAAGGGAATTCTCAACTTCTCTTTTCCATTCGAGTTATGTTTTATGTGGTATGTATTTAATGTTCAAATACCATGTTCTTATTTACATATTATTATTTCCCTCTACTTTGTTGTGATTTTTTTATGAATGGGTAACCCCTATACCCCCTATCTTTTATGTATTCTAAAACCATGTTGCATAGCTGTTAGGCTATAGAATTTTCGTCTCAAAATATCTCTATTTTCAAGAAATCTTATTATGTTATCCTCTGTTAATTTCAATTGTATTATGTTAGGATATGTCATTAAATTTCCACCCATACTTTATATATTATTTAATAATTATTATATACACCATTTTATCTTATCAAAATAATTTATAAATTTTTATACGATACCGCTAGGCTGGCGAATTTTTGTTTGGGTTTCCTCAACTTTTATTTTATTCTGATTTCCTTTCATTTATTTTTCATTCCTCAACTACTCTCATCCAAATTTTATGATGAATACAGCACCCTACTTGAACTACAATGTTTTTGTGATAATTGAATAATCCGTCATCATCTATCCTTTAACCTTCTTTAATACTAGAAATGAAAACACCATCCGAGATGTGTTAATTTATCACAATCAAGGATGACGAGTTTTCAATTTCTATTATCGTATTCAATTATGGTCATGAAATCATTTTTATGGTTTTTCTAGACTACAATATATGTATTATAACCTATTTTCTGATCTGTAATCTTTTTACACACATGATATTATTTTATACATTAAAATTAGTATTTTGTGATAAAAACCCACCAATTAATGAAAACAATTATCATTAATGATTTATATAATGATTCATCTTCACATCCAATAACCAATTTTTTTATAACCATGTAATATTATGGTTTTTAAATAGAAGCATTCATCTTTAATTATGGAAAACCATTCTCATTTCAAATCATTATCCATACTAGGATATAAGTAAACCGATCATGGAAAACAAGAAAGAAAACACTCCCAAACAATTAAATTGAATCTATTAACCCATTAAGAAATGCCATGAAATGAACTTAATAAAGATATAATAATTAAATTATATAAAGAATAAGTTATTGAAATATTAATTAATTAATATAATTAGGTTATCCAGGACAGTATGATCTTGTGAAGAACACCATCAGACTTAAGGTAAGGGTTTCTACATCTCACTTCCATTTTTGTGAGATATTTTGTAATCACTACTACTAAATTTGTATGGTTTATGTATACTAGACATTGAAGTTTCATACCAAGAATCTAATTATATTCATGATATTCAATTTATAATTTTATGATTATTAATTTTGGGGCATATGATTCAATTGATTAATAAGTTTTAAGTATTTTCTACCGAACCCTCCATTTTCATTTGGGTTCATCTTACTCTCTAATCACCTCAATGAAATTATTATTAATTACAATGTACTTCTCATAAATTTGGTGTGAATTTTCGATACAGGTGTATGAATCAAAATCTCTCTTTATTTTAAGGGGAGTTACAAGTATGATAAGAATATTTAAAAAATTGTTCCGAAATGCAAGCCCGATTCAAAGAACTTCTCAAATTCTTACCAATTTTTAAGTTCACTCTACAATCTATTTTATTGAATATTTATGATTATAATATCAAAAAAATTAACATGAAAATATATATTTTTATTTCTGGTTTTATGAAAGAAAATCATGCTTTTGTGCTTAATATCATCCTTAAACAACACTAAAATGAATGTTTTCGAAATATTCCTTAAAAACTATTTTTATGTGATTTCTCCTCAATAAGACTATATTTAAGCATTAAATATATTTTCAATGAAATTATGTTTTATTTTTTGGGATATTGATGTTTAGAATCATATTTCCTGACAAATACAAATGATGTTCCAAAAGAACTCTTCGTTCCAAAGTAAAAACAATTTTTATAATCTCACTTTAACTTTTGTGAGATATATGCCTTGTCACAACTTATTTATTTCTTGTGGTGTACTTAATGAACTTTAGTATATAATATAATGTGTAATGACCCACTAATTAAAATTGTCTTGATAGCTCAACAAGCCATTACTGGGCCTTAAGAGATATCACCAAGATGCCAAAGGTTGGCAATAAATGCAGAAGGGTTTCAAATAAAAGTTGGGGAACGATTTACCCTTACAGAAATAACCCATAAACCAACGAAGAAAAACCAAACATTCACTATATGCTGAATGAACAAAAGAAAGTCCAATAAACAACTACATTTATAAAAAACCAAGTCAAAGTACTCAACAATGGAATACCAAACTAAGCATCAAATTACACATCAGATGAAAAACTCAAGACTCTCAAAAGAAACTACAAATCCATGCGCCACAAGCTCCAAGCTTTACAACATATCCCAAGCATCACCATGAGATACTAGAAATAAGATTCTTTACCTTTACCTATGTCTCGGAATATGACATCTATAAAATCACCAATGTGCCAATGCAGGGGTGAGTATAAAACACAGTAGGTTTTTCCCAATGACTTCCCTACTCACTCCACTAGGATAAGAGAGTTAGACACATTTATATAAAAATAGTTATATAAAAATTTTCTTGAAAAAGTTTATAAATAAATATAAACAAGTTTCCAAAACCATTCATAACCAAAGGCATTCCTAAACAATTGAAACCAAATTTCCAGCAAGTTATTTTTCCAGAAAAATAACCAAACAAGCTTTAGAACCATTTCACAATATCTCTTTTTGGCATACCCAACCATTACAAAAACCCATGCAACCAACCATGCATGCTACATAGAAGAGGGGATAAGTACTAACCCTTATACATCCCAACTATGAAGGGGGACTCTTCTGACCCTTATCCAACCCAAATTCACATGAATTATTGAAGGGGGAGAGCCCTAACCGTTATCCATCCCAACACTAATGGGGGAGACCCCTAACCCTTATCCGTATCGAATGAAATATAAATGTTTGATGGGGGAGATAACTAACGATTATCCATCCTAACACTGATGGGGGAGACTCCTAAACCTTATCCGTCCCACATTCCTGTGAACACACACAACCATCATGTCAAAAACCAAGTTTTTTCAACAGATTCAAACCATTTCAATGCTTAACCATTTCAATTCCAAATCATTTCAACAAAACTACCTTTTTATTAAAAACCAAGTCCATCCACGTCATTTCAATATCAAACCATTTCAATAAAACACCCTTTTTATTGAAAACCCATTTTTTATCAAAACATCTAAAATTTCATCAAATACATAATTTAAAATCAACATTATAAATTTAATAAGTCAAACCACTTTTCACAACAATTCAACAAGATTTTTAAAATCTCATCAAAATCATAAATCATCACTAAAGAAGATTTATTCTATTCTTTTCACAATCAAATACATTCAAATAAATAAATTTAAATGTAATAGAATCAATTCTAGCAAGAGGAGTCGAGAGTGAAGCCTCCTACCTCAAAGGTTTTGACAAAAACTCTAACAAACGGAGAACACATAAGAAAACCCGGCCTATTCACCAAGGATCCTCCTTATATCTCTTCTCCTAACACAACCAAGACCAAATCTCATCATGTTTGACATCCACACACTTAGAACATCCCATAACAAGCATAGATCTAAGAAACCAAGAGAAGAGGAGAAGTAGATCTAAGTAGATTTGAGAATCCAAACAAGAACAACCACATAACTAAAGTATCCGGCTTTGATTCATCAAGAGAAGCCTTCAGATCGCCTCTAGAACAATGGGAGACACTTCTATGAACTTTGGAGAACCAAAATACCGAGGTAGGGATTCATAGGAGCTTAAACGAGGCACATAGTGTCAAAACGCGTGAGATACACTGCTATAGGATCTCATTTAAGTGGGCGCAAGGTTTTTTCACTCGGTTTGACGAACCGTGCGATAACCATGCGTTAGCTACTTCCTTGGACAGCCTTCTCGCACGGTTTGGTCGCATAGTTAGAAAAACAATGTGCCACCTATGCAAAATCTACTGCCTCCAAGACCAGCTATGCACGGTTTGGCTGCATAGTTTAGACAAACCGTGTGCAACCCGTGCATTTTCCCCTTTTGCCTCAAAACATCATTACAAGTTTTCATGACTCTCCCATACATCACCCTTAACTCTATAACTAATAAAAGCATCAAGAAATAGTTACATTCCAGAAACGTAGGGTACTAAATTCTACCCACCATTGGTCTTTCCATCCTCAGAAATTAGAAAACCCTCACCCAACTGAAAGAGTTCCGGCCACTGCTCTTTCTTTTCCTTCTCACGTTTCCAAGTCTCATCTTGAATCTGACCATGCTGCCATAAAACCCACACTAGAAAAATGACTTTTTTCACTCAATACTTTGTCTTGCCTATCCACAATCCGTACTAGGATTTGTATCGACAAAGCATCTGAATCTAGGTCAAAACGATCCCATCTGATCACATGGTCAGGATCAGGATTATAATTTTTCAATTGAGATACATAGAACACATTATGCACCGAACTAAACCATGGTGGTAATGGAAACTGATATGCCACCTCTCCAAGACATTCCAATATCTCAAAAGGGCCAACGTATCTTAGAGATAACCTTCTCTACTTCCCGAAACAGCAATGTCCAAGTCTTGGAGAGATCCTCAAGAAGTCATGATCACCCACAACGAACGACAATGGTCTTCGATGGTGATTTTCATAAGATTTCTAACGACTCTGAGCCATCTCCATCCTCTTTCTAATCAAATGGATTTTATCTGTTGTCTCTTGGACAAGGCTTGGCCCTATTAGTGATGTTTCACCGATTTCCACCTAATATAGTGGGGAACGAAAGGGACATCCACACAATGCTTCAAACGGAGCCACGCATATCGAGGCTTGATATCTATTATTGTATGAGAATTATACTAAGGGTATATGCTCTTCCCATGAGATACCAAAATCCATTACACACCTGCAACATGTCTTCCAACATTTGTATCGTCTTCTCGGATTTTCCATCTATCTAAGGATGATACGCTGTGCTCATAGTTATCTGAGTCCCAATGGCTTGCTATAAGGATTTCCAGAAACAAGATGTGAACCTTAGATCTCTAACTGAGACTATAGAAACTGGTATGCCATGTCTCTTTACCACTTCTCAGATATATATTTTTTAAATATCTTCCACCGTATGAGTTTCACGAATAAGGATGAAACATGCTGACTTGGTTAGAAGACCCACTATCACCCAAATGGAATCGTGTTTCCGGACCATTCTTGGAGACCTGTAACAAAATCCACTGCTATCTGATCCCATTTCCATACTGGGATAGGTAAATATTGTAGCATAACAACTGGTCTCTGATGCTCTTCTTTAAGCCACTGGCAATTTAATCATCACGAGACGAACTTAGTGACTTTCCTTTTTATTATGCTCAACCAAAAATTCTCCTTTAATGCCTTATACATATTCTGTGTACCTGGGTGTACAACCCATATTGAATGGTGGTAAGCATGAAAGAGTTGTTTCTGAAAAAGCATAGGTACAACCATCTGATCGATGAAACACAAAATTGAACCACAATCAAGTTTCCAGCCCTCAATGGTCTCCCCACCATTGAGTTTTGAACTTACAACCAGACATTCTGCATCATATGATTTTTATTCTTTTATCATCTTTAATAAATCAGGAACACATGTAGCTAAAAAGAAAGCAAAAACATCACCTTGGTCTTCACATTCTAAATGCATGTCGGCTAAGACCGACATCAATTACCATTCATCTAAATCTTATTTCGATAACTGAACATATGACTTTCTACTCAATGCATCTGCCACCAAATTCCCTTTTCCTGGTGTGTACATCAAGTAAAAGTCAAACATCTGTAGATACTCCATCCACCTCCTCTGCCTTAGATTCAAATCTCGCTGTGAGAAAATGTGTTTCCATATTTTTTGATCTGTAAACACAGTAAATTTCTCACCAAAGTTATAATGTATCCATGTTTTCCAAGAATGGATGACTGCAGATAACTCTATATCATGTGTTGGGTAATTCTTCCCATTCACCCTCAACTACCTTGAGCCATAAGCAACCACATGGTTTCATTGCATGAGAACACAACCCAACCATATTCTCGAAGCATCACAGTACACCACATAACCTTGTCCTGATTTAGGCAGGATCAGGATGGGTGCCGATTTACGATGAACCTTCAATTACTGGAAAGACTTATGACATTATTTTTTTCCATTTTAATTGATCTTTATTCTTTGTCAGAGCTTTCATTGGTGATGATAGTCATGAGAAATCATGCACAAAGCATCACTAGTATCCAGCTAGACCAAGATAACTGTGTATCTCGAGAACATTGTTCGGTGGTTGCCAAGAGATAATAGCTTCTATCTTTTCATGATCAACTGAAACGCATTTCTCAGAAATGACATGGCTAAGGAAACATACTTCCTGTATTTAAAAATCACACTTTGATAATTTGGCATACAAACGACGATTTCTCAAGATTTGTAACATTGTTTCCAGGTGATCCTCATGATCATCATTAGTCTTTGAATACACCAAGATATCATCAATAAACACCACAACAAAAGCATCCAGATATCGCTGAAATATATATTTCATCAAATCCATGAAGACCGCTGGTGCATTCGTTAGAATGAAAGGCATGAATATATATTCGTAGTGACCATATCTTCTTCTGAAAGCTATCTTCAGAATATCCACCTTCTGAAGTCGCAATTGGTTATATCCTGATCGCAAGTCAATCTTGGAGAACCACTGAGCTCCCAGTAATTGATCGAACAGATCATCAATTCTTGGAAGTGGATATCTATTCTTTAACATAACTTGGTTAAGCTTATGATAATCAACCCGCAACCAAAGAGTTCCATATTCATTTTTCATGAAAAAAACCGGCGCTGACCATGAAGATGTACATGGTTAAATGAAACCCTTACATTACAGCTTCTCTAACAACACTTCCAATTCTCGTAACCTTGTTGGTGGCATCCTATAAGATGGAAGAGAAATAGGACGGGTCCCTGGAAGGATATCAATCATAAAATCCACTTCCCTTAGAGGTGGTAACCCTGAGAAGTTATTGCGAAAGACATCTAGAAATTGATCCATAAAAGCTGGAAAACTATTTTCCATAATCTATTCCATTGATACTAAATTCAACAATACCAGTTGGTAAGAGATCATTCCCACCATTGGTGCCAACAAGCTCTTTGCATCCTTCTTTACCATCCTCTCTCCTCTAAAGATATGATAGATGTCGTCCTTAGTCTTGAAACTAAATATTATCTTTTAACTGTTGATGTGATATTTAAAATTTTTCAACCAATCCATACCCAAGATTACATCCTAGACATCCATGTCTGACATCGAGAAGTCCCATTTTAACTCAGCTCCATCAACAGTTATAGCACATGCTCTACATATAAAGGATTGACATTCTCTTTCACCAAGAAGAGTTTTTAGTTTCAAAACAGAAGACATCATTTCCAGTTTTAAACATAACAAGTCAACAGCATGAGAAGCAATGAAGGAATGTGATGAAATAGTATAAAACAACAAATGCATAAGGGTAGAATTCAATATAATCGTACCTCTCATCATAGAAGGTACATCATAATCATCAACCATCATTTTCTCACCTCCATACAATTGCTTCTTCACTACCCTATTCTCCTTGGTTCCTTGCTGAGATTTCCCTTGTTGTGGATTCATGGTATTTTGAGAATCACCATGGATAGCTCTGTTATGCTAACGAGACTGATTCTGTTGTCCATATCCTGTCGAAGCATATGCATCTTGCATCTCCTGATGAGTGTCATGTGCCCCCGACCTTGGTGCATTCCTACAATAGCACTATAGATGCCCCATCTGCTTGCAATTGTAACATGCTCTAGGTTGCTCCGTACAATCTCGCCTTTGTGGTCAAGCGAACCACATTGAAAAAAACCTGCTTTGCTCTGGGGTCGTGGAGGTAGGATCACTGATCCCACTGTCTGGTTCTGATTTCCACTTACACCGTGGAAATATGTGAACCTTTTCCACTTGTTTCCAATGGTTAAGTTCCCACCGTTTACCGTAGGTATCAACATGCCTCCTTCCATCGATCCCAAGATATCACGTTCAACAATAGTCGCTCTATCCACCATCAAGGTATAATCCATAATACAGAGCACCAAAATCTTCGATCGAATCTCCTGCATTAGACCAGATTTTAAGATGCGTTCCTTCAATGATGCACTTGCTGCAACCTCTGGTGCAAAGAAAACTAAATTCATGAATTTAGCTGCATACTCTGTGACAAAGAGACTATCTTGTTTGAGGCTAAAGATGTCCATCGTTTTCTAGATCATGAAGAAGTGAGGATAGAATTGTTTGTTGAACAATTCTTCAAAATCCTCCCATGTAGGGACTTCATCCAATTTAGCATGCACCTATAAATCCCACCATTGACGTGCAAGATCTTTGAGCATATACGTCGCCAACCTGACCTTGTTCTATGATGGTGTTCCGATGAAATCGAAGATACGATTCATCCTACTTAGGCACACCTCCACCTTTTTGGGTTCAATATCACCCCAAAAGTTTTGTGGATTCGGTTTCATGAACTGGATGGTATGGCCACATGCCTTGGATTATTCCTCCGGTTCCCTGTATCCACAAAATGAAAATCCTAGATAATACTCTGAACCATCTGTTGGTTCACACATGGTTCTGGTGCAACCACATTTTCCATGGCTTCTACGGGATGGTTTCGATGATTCCTACTTGGTGCCATTTTCTAAACCAACAACAAACCCCATCAATATCACTCTCTAGCAACGGATGGATTAGAATTAAAATCCTATCACATCATCTATCGTAACATTGTTCTCAAAACAACCTTTTCCCCATGAGAAATTTTTTTTGAAAACATTTCACATGTGTTTTGAAAATCAAACCATTTTCAAAGTACACCAAATAACCTGTTTTCAAAATATTTCACTTGTAAACAATTTCTGCATTTTTTCAATAAATTCACACCTTGCACAAAATCCTTACTCATTCCTCACAATGATATATGAAATACTACTGGTAAGTGATTCCTCTACAATGCATTTCATGCTCCTCTCATTGGCTAAACCAATGACAATGAGATTTCCAACATTCTAGAAGTGTATCCAAAACACTTATGTACCCAACACCCGAGTAACTTGAAGTTCAACATAAACGGGTTAGCTACGTCCTTTTATGCTATACATTTCAAGTTATGAAAATCCAACTCCTATCTACGATTTTGACCAATGGAATATACAAGAATGAATTTGAACTCCAAGACCAAGAGCATTGATGACCACTTGTTAGGAAAAGACCGAACAAGTTGATACCATTTGTAATGACCCGCCAATTACTATTGGCTTGAGATCTCAACGAGTTATTAATAGGACTTAAACGTCATCCACAGGATTCCAAAGGATGGAAATAAATGCCAAAGGGTTTCAAATACAAGTTTGGGGATGATTTACCCTTTTATAAATAACCCATAAACCATCCAAGCATAACGAAACATTCACTATATGATGCATGAACAAAATAAAGACCAATAAAAAACTACATTTATAAAAAACCACATCAAAGTAAAAAACAGTTGGATACCAAACTAATCATCAAATTACATAGTGGATGTACAACTCAAGACTCTCAAAAGACACTACAACTCCATGCGCCCAAATCTCCAAGCTCTACAAAATATCCCAAGAATCACCACGAGCCACTAGAAATAAGATGCATTACCTTTACATGTGTCCCAGAATACGACGTCTGCAAAATCACCAACGTGCCAAAGAAGGGGTGAGTATAAAACTCAGTAGGTTTTCCCAAATGACTTCCCTACTCACGCCACTAGGATTAAAGAGTAAGCTACATTTATATTAAAACAGTTATATAAAACATTTTCTCAAAAACAATTTATAACTAAATATAAAAAAGTTTCCAAAACCATTCATAACCAAAGGCATTCCAAAATCTATTGAAACCAAATTTCCAGCAAGTTATATTTCCAAAAAAATAACCAAACAAGCTTTAGAACCATTTCATAGTCTCCCTTTTGGCACACCCAACCATTCCACAAACCCATGCAACCAACCATGCATGCTACCTAGAAGAGGGGAGAAGTCATAACCCTTATCCATCCCAACTACGATGGGGGATACTTATTACCCTTATCCAACCCAAATTCTCCTGAATTCATGATGGGGGAGAGCCCTAACCATTATCCATTCAAACACTGATGGGGGAGACCCCTAACCCCAATCCATCCCAAATGCAATATGAAGGTTTGATGGGGGAGATCCCTAACCCTTATTCATCCCAACACTGATGGGGTAGACTCCTAACCCTTATCCATCCCACATTCCCATGAACACATACAACCTTCATATCGAAAGCCAAGTGTGGTCAACCAATTAAAACCATTTGAATTCTTAACCATTTCAATTCCATATAATTTCAATAAAACTTCATTTTTATTGAAATCCAAATCTGGCACGTCATTTCAATCTCAAACCATTTCAATAAAACACCCTTTTTATTGAAAACCATTTTTTCATCAAAACATCGACAATTTTAGCAAATCAATAATTTAAAATCAATAATCCAAATCACTTTGCACAGCAATTCACCAAGATTTCACAATCTCATAAAAACCATAAATCATCACTAAAGAAGATTTATTCTATGTTTTTCAGAATCAAATCCATTCAAATAAACCAATTTTCATCTAAGCCAATCAATTCTAGTAAGAGTATTCGAGAGTGAAGCCTCCTACCTTAAAAGTTTTGATGAAAACCCTAACAAACGGAGAACGCACAAGAAAACCTGACTGATTCACCAAGGATCCTCCTTAGATCTCTTCTCCTAACACAACCAAGACCAAATGTCACCATGTTTGGAATCTACACACTTAGATCTACCCATAACATGTGTAGATCTAAGAAACAAATATAAAAGGATAAGTAGATCAAAGTATATCTGATAAACCAAACAAGAACAATCACATTACTCAAGAATCCGGCTTCGATTCGTCAAGATAAGCCTTCGGATCACCTACGGAATGATGGGTGAACCCTCTTTGACCTCAGGAGAACCAAAATCCTGAGTTAGGGCCACGTAGGAGCTTAAATAAGGAACTTAGAGGAAAAAACGTGTGAGATCCACCTTTATAGGATCTCATTTAAGTGGATGCATAGTTAGTTCACACGGTTTGACAAACCGTGCGCTAACTGTGCTTTAGCTACTGCCCCGGCCCCCCTTCTCACATGGTTTGGCCGCACGGGTAGTCAAACTGTGTGCCTCCCATGTGGAAGCTACTACCTCCAAGACCAGCTACACACAGTTTGGCCCCATGGTTTAGACAAACTGTGCGTAGCCCGTGCATTTTCCCCTTTTGCCTCAAAACATCATTCCATGTTCTCCAGACTCTCCCATACATCACCCTTAACTCTATAACCAATAAAAGCATCAATAATGGGATACATACCAGAAAATTGGGGTACTACATAAATATTATTCTTATTCTCAACATATTCTCATGGATTATAATTTGAATGTTTCAATGTGGTATGTGATAGCTTGGAATGTTTAATGATTATTTCCTTAATGATTTTCAATGGTCTCATTTAAAAACATCTTTATATTTTTCAACTTCTTTTGTTGAATATTTATATTCAATGGGGTTTATCTCCTATGAAATCATCCTCCAAGTTTTATTAATTTTTCTGATTAGTTTGAATATGGATGTCCTATCTTGGCACCCTTCACCTATTTACATAGGATGGTTAGTGTTTATGTTTAATGTTTATGTACAGTTACTTATATTTAATATTTTAGTTACAATATGAATATATATGTTGTTTATTTTTATCCTCATTCATAATAGGGATGAATTTGACAATGTAAGTGTTTGGTGGGGCCCGCTAAAGCCCCTTGGTGCATTGGTAGGTCTCATGAGAGAAACTATGGTCCTGGACCGAGGCCTTAACCAAATGGATATTTATAGTCTTAGCATGTGGCATTGATAGTATTTTTATGATGTCCCACATTATACATTCCAACATTATTGAATGATTAATTGAAATTTCATGTGGTTTTGGACTAGTAGTGTACCGATGATTATGTTTTATTATAGAAATATTTATAGTGATCATATTCCTGCAATATTATGTTCAAGTTTATTTTTAAAGGCATGAGTTTTTAGTTATTCACCATGACTAATTTTTATGTTTATGCGATCTTCTGTTGTATTTCATACCCATATTGAGCATCTGATCTCAACCCTTTCTTATGTTTCATTTTCTTAAGACACGAAGAAGATTATTAGGAATGACCTGTACGGCTAAACTTATTGTTGTAGACATTCCCAATAAAACATATATGTTTTATTTCTTTTCAAGTTGTAATGTTGAAATTATGAATTAATATGGATTTTCAAACATGAAAAAATATTCATTCCTTCAGGATATGAAATTCTTGTAATCATTACAATTTAATGTAATAAGGCACTGAATCCTAGAAACTAGGGTCAAATCTTTACAAGGGTGTGAAATTCTACACATTAAAAAAATTGCATCCTTGTAATTTGAACTTGAACATGGTAATCAATGATTTAAAATTTGAAAATAAATTTCATGAAAAACCCATAATGTAAAAGGGTTAACAAAATATCAACTTAAAAAGCGGGAAAAAGAAATATAAATATAATTTAGAATAACAAAAAATATGTTTCAAAATAGGATAACATTAATGTGAAGGGAATATTTAGGCAGGGATGAGAAACATAATTTATAAATTTTGAGGTAGAGTGATAGAGATCCTTGATTTGAATAAAGTGAATGATAATGAGATAGTCAAGGACCAGAAAACCTTATACCAAATAGGTGTTAAAAGACCACCAATTTCATCAAAAATAGAATTAATATGATTTTTTATTCATTATCCATTTAGTAGAGTTGAGGAATTACATTACCATATAGAAAAAGAATATAAGGAAATATACTAACTTTATGAGTATAACTTTATCGATTAATAAATTTCCACCATAATCTCATATTTTATCGAAATAATGAGTCTTAAAGATTAATGTTTCATTAGTGAATAAATAAAATTAAATTCAAATGGATCACATAATCGATAATAGGATAACAAGACTTTCCACATATCGTTAGAAATTATCCAAAACTAAAATGGTTAGAACAAGGTAATATAGTTCCCAGAATGGATTAATATTTATACAATGGAATAAAAATTAATATTTAAATACATAAAAATAAAACTCATAGTTCAATATATATCATTCAATAAATATCTAACCTTAAAATTATTTAAAATATTCATGACTATGGTTGAACCTAAATATTTGAATGATTTTTTTCACATATTCACCAAATTTAATTTTAACATTTATCTCCAAATAAAAACAATAACTATTACAGTCTCATAAAAAATGTATATTTTCTACTCATACATCATTTTTATAAATATATTTAGTCACTATAAATCTATAGTAAAATAAAATATTCTTCCTCAATCCTTAGATGATTTGTGGTTCTTATAATAAAAACAATATTTCTAATAATACGTCTACCACACAATTCATAAATCCCAATACAAAAATACTTAAATCCATTAACCTTAATGATCATTATAACATTGGGTTTTTATTAGTCTAGGAGTAAAAATTTAGAAGAGGGAATTGTCTTGGATAATACCCATGTTTACTACATTTAAGATAATGAAATAAAAATGGATCTCTTGGATGATATTTATTTCTCTCTATTAAAAACCATATTTATCATAGTAATTCATTGATATATTCCATTAGTTTTTAGAAATAAAAATTTTACTATTCCTTTGATACACTGTCTTGGGTGTCCAGTCCCACATTTAGGACATGAAAGAAATCGATCCTTTTAAATCTATATCTCCCCTACCCGAGCTCTTAGAAGACTCCATCCTACTCTTTTTTGGCGAGTCAGAGAGTTTTTAATACACAATTGGTTATTAATATATCATTATAATTGATTATAAATAATCATAATATCTTTTAATTATATCATCATTCTATTTGGTTTCTCAGAATAACATCATTGTCCATTACATTTAACATTATCTTTATTGCACTTGGTTATATCCATTCTCTGAAACCAAAAAATCATGGTGTGATGAATAATAATCCATAATACTGAAAATTTCATTAATTGATGTATAAATAATAAAACAATATTATAAGTATATGACCCATTAGGTTTAACCTAAGTAATAAATTATTATCATTTATTGAAATCATGTATATGGATTTATAAAGTGTTTGTGAATTTCCAAAACATATCCCCTAGGAGTGTCAAACCAAGTGGGTAGGAAGGCCCATTGTTGTGCATCAGGTAAAAATTGAGTGAAATCAAAATGACTTATTTTAAGAGTTATTTACCCCAGGAAAAACTATACTAGATTCACATCCACTTGTCATATCGAGATATTGATGTAATTTCATGGAACCAGCTCGCTATAAAATTCACCAAAATTATCTAATATTTGATTAAACTTGGACATATCCTTAGACTTGTACATAGGTTTCCCACTGAGGAATTATAGGGATATGATACCAAAATGACCAGAACATACTCTAATACCAACTATAGATACCCAATAACTTAACATATATAATCCATGATTTTTAACATAAACAACCAATAATTATAACCCCAAGATCATGAGGCCATGTGTATTTGGATGAAAAGGCTCAAAAAATATAAAATAGAGACTAAAATAAAGATTATTTATTTTATTATTTATAATGAGATCTTAAATACTTTTTCCCTCTTAATGTTTCATGGGGACACCTTTGGAATACATAGACAAAAATGGTGGGATAAAAAAATTATTATGGGAATAAACTTGATAAGGAAGTATAAATTTTGAGTCAAAAGTATAACATTATATTATAAAATATAAGTGTCACGAATAATCACATGTGAGAATAAAATATTTAAAAAGGAATCAAAAGATTATGTAATCATAGGATTTTTGGTAGTAACATATAAAAATACATATACATGAGTCAATCATAAATACCTAGAAAATATCACATTGTGGAAAAAGTCTCATGATGGATTAGGGGTACTTTTAAAACCCATATATGATGCCTCAGGATATTAAATATTTACCCAATGAATTGGAGAACTATCTTTTCACACAGATCATAATATGTTCATTATTTTGTGATCAGAAAAATAGAAATAAAACATAAGGCATAACAATAAGAATTACCCTTGGAATGAAAATTGTTTTCATAATATTGTGTCATATCATAATTATAGGAAATTTCACAATGAATGTATTTTATAGATAAAAATAAGGCATGTATTACTAGCCAATGTAATAGAGAATAAGATAATTTTATATGTGATATAAATATTTACATAATTTATAAGTAATTTATAATATAAAAGGGGGTTTTCATTGATGAAAATGTCTTTATAAGATTAAATGAAATTTTAATTTTGAAGAATACCTTTTCCACTTTAAAATCACTACTTAAAAATCTTAAAAATTAGAGAATAATATAGAAAATTTTAATTTATAATAAATCATAAAAAATTATAAATTATGATAAAAATAATTAAGTGGTCATGATTATGGGAAATTATATATATGCTATATATGGTAAAAGAAAATATTTCATTAAAAAATTTGTAAAATTGGTAAAAAAAACCACATTCAGAAAATGGTAGAGAGATTACTTTTAAACCATTTTGTAAGATGTAAAACAGTGGTAAAAATTTAATTAATAAATATTTTGATAATAGTAAACAAATTACTTAAAAATATTTTAAATAAAATATATAATTGGAAGAGAATTATTGAAGATCTAAATGTAGATATGAGATCAGTATTAATTATAAATAAGTTTCTTGATGTTTCTTTATTAAATAAGAGAGGAAATTTAAATCCAATAATTTATACCACCTTGATTACTAGAGGAGAATAAAAGGTTTGAGGTTCGAGAAAATATTTTTATATTATTTCCACTAACTAAACCGTGAACATAAATAATCATGAAAATGAAAGATATTGTAACATAAAACCTTTACCGATTTGGAAAAATTTCAATGAAGTACCCATGAAAGATGTAAAATATAATTGTTACTTAAAATAGCATAAAATATGAAGGATTAATTATATTAAATTTTAAAGTTGAGGTATATACACCATATAAAAGAAATTTGTTCACAATATTAAAATAAGCCTCAATGAAAGGAAATTCAGATGGAATCCCTTACAAAGATATTAAAAATATAATGAGAATTAATAAATAAAGATATTATAAAAGTCAATTGTAATTCCAAATGAAAAAAATGTAGAATACAACATTAAATATTCAATGGAAATTTCACAGAAAATCTTAGCATATCGATGTCGATTAAGATTTAAGTTGATCTAATGAAATAAATTCAATTATAAAATCCCATATCTCAAGTTTGAATCATCACATAAGTACTTTTTCTTCCTAAATATTAAGATTATGTGAATTATTTATTTTCTTCAGAAACTTTTGAATTTTTAATATTGCTTCTATTCTATTTATTACCATGTTTAATATATTTACTAAATAAATTACATTCATGTCAGATGTCTTGATGGTATTTGGTTCATGTGTGTAAAATGAATTTGATAGGTTTCTATTGTAAAAGAATCCATTTTTCTATCATATCCAAAATAATAATAATCATGAAATAATTATTATATTTATTCATAAATTATATTGTAATTCCCCGACCCCAGAAGCCCAGAGTTGGTGCATTATTACGTATCATTGGCATGATCACAAAATATCATGTATCAAAACACCAATTATTGTAGAAGCCTTGTAAGTACAAGATACATTAATAAGGTTTACATTACATCATAAAATGGAAAACTACAACAAATTGTTTCCATAGAAAACATTGAGATCCCATAGACTATCCCTACATTCCAGTCATAATATATTTATTCGCACCCTAAGAAAAATAAAACACAGAAGGGGTGATCTCAGATTCTCAGTAAGTATAACAATATAGTTGAAACATTCATAAATAACTATAATCATTTAAGTTAATATATAAGACTAAAAAAACCTTTTAAACATGAAATTCAGAATAATATGGAAAATATAAAATCAATTAATTCCATTTACATATTCAAATTGATATTCTACTAGACGAATAATCACATTCAATATCAATAGCCACTTTCATAATGATGGAATGCATAATTCTATACTTTCATAACCACATAGTTAAGGCCTTGTGCCAAGACTACAAATAAGATTTTGTCAAGGCCTTGTGCCAAAAAACTAGTTTGTCTCATGAGACTTAACAATGCATCGAGGAGCTACAGTGGGCTCCACCCATCACGTACTAAGTCCAATTCATTCCTCATATGAAAACATTGAAACATAGCATAAACATTCGTATTAAAACTAGCATACGAAAGGTCAATACTTTATCCACAAACCATGAATGGTATAAAAATTTCACATCCACAGTCAAACATTACTCATTAAATACAATATGGAAGATTTTATTATAATATATTATCCTCAATTGAGAATAATAAATTATATTGACATAGATGAAAATAATCATCAAAACTATTTGAGAGAAATATCCCCCTTTTTCTTGAAAAAATTTAAAAGTCACACTATTTGTCAAGAAACCCTTTAATAATAGATTTTTGAATCGATGTGTCCTATACCACTTTGAAACAATAAAAAGTAATTTTAATTTTGAAACATTAATGTCCATAAAAATAAATCGTTAAAACCATTTTTAAAACATGGACATTAATGAGAAATATTTTTAATAACGATTATTTAAAATGTTTAAAATGATATTTTAGTTAGAGTTTCTAACCAAAAGAGAGACACTTGAATAAAAATAATTGAGGTAATCAAAACCTTATAATATCATGAGAATAATGGGATTCATGATATACTATGTCAAAGTACATTATATACACCATATAAAAGTGATTTGGTGTATAAAAACAAAAAAGTCTCGATGGAATGTAAATTGAGATGAAATATATTGTAGAGACCGTATCCTTAGGTTAATGATAAATCAATGACATAATTATGTGTGAAAAATATAAATACACTCAATATTATTGGATATTCGGTGTAAATCAATCAGAGTACATTCATGCATATTCTTGTAAAAACAATGCCAATGAATAAGATGTTTAACTCAATAAATAGAGATTGAGTTAAAATTACTCTTATCAAGTTCATATCGATGAATTGAGAATTTATAAATGGAGTGATTTTGTGTATCAATAGTATATCCACAGAAAGGGGAGTGGAAATTACTACCCAAATAATAAATAGTGATTCTCCACATAATCATGGAGTAAAATAATCAATGAAGTATGCGTAAAGCCCAATGAGTGGAAATTGAAATTTAAAATAATCTTAGAAATTTGGAAACTTATGAAACATACACCCCATGAAAGAAATATTATAAAATTAAGATTTAAATACCCATACGTTAATGTATATTACAAAAATAATACAATCAGTGGAAGTAAATACTCCACACAAAAGGAAATAGTGGCCAATATATCATGAATCTCACAGGAATAAAAGTGAGATTAAAACCCCTACATCACTGTAATCAATCGATTCAAATGAAATTTTTTTAATAAACACCAAATTGATCACATAATTCCATGAATTTAAAGAGAATCATGATAATATATATCAAATGGCAGTACACAATACACCACATGCAAAAAATAAGTGGCGAACAATAGAAATACCACAGAATTAAAAGTGAGATAAGAAACCCCTTACCTTGTATATTTAATTGATAGAGTATAGGTTAAACTCCTATATAATGGTGAAATAATTTTTATTAAATTATAAAAAAAAAAATTAAAAAAATTAATATGATATCATATATGATCTTTCAATATTTAATTGTCAATAATATTTTAGTATTATCGTCGTTTCGTCTATTAACTGATTCGTTTTCCTTTATATGCTTTGTTACATAAGTAATGTTTTTTATTGATAGGATTTATCTTATTATTTTTTTCAAATTATATTATGTCTTTAAACATTATTTTTAATCACCTAATAAAAATTAGTCTCGATTGGATATGATGGGGAATGAACCTCAACACATTCGTGGAGACGGTAATCCGCACGTACGCATGAGCGACAAAATCATTATTTTGATATTAAAATAATATATAATTGGATGTTATATCATATATAAAGAATAAATATCATGTAATATTTTTTATGGAAATCAATTATACATCACTATTATTCCCAAAAAAATAATAATATATCGAATAACAATTACACCACGACGTGGAGACGGTAAATAGTATGTACGCTCCTATGGTGACATGTCATTCAAAGGATGGATAGAATAATGAATATGGTTCTACCATATTTATAATATCATCACAGTATATAGAAGATACTAGATTTATTATTTTATAATGGAAACCACAAAGAAAGAGGAAGTGGAAGAGGAAAGGAACTTGAAAGAGGTTATGAAACATTTACCTCTACATCACGTTCTTCCTTTTGATTTGATCAAAAGGTCTCCATAGGATGGATTTATGACTAAAGGAAGGCCTCTAGGATGAATGGGGGATAATTTATAGGGTATTTGAACAAGTTTTTTTATGAGATAAATGGCATTTAAGGTTTTAATTAGAGATAAGGGGAAGTTCCCTTTTCTAAGAGGGGTGAGGGGAACCATATGAAAATCTAGAAATATTATTTTATAATAAAATAATTTTTGGTTTTTAATGGATCCAAAATGAATTATTTAAAGTCTAAGGTGGGGATGGGTTGGAAATCACTCAACCAATAGGTTTTAGACAATTTTGGGTTACTATATTAACTTTATCTTTTATATTTTACTCTTAGTTAAATAGTTTGTCATTTACCATGTCTCTTTGTATTTTTATATTATATGGTTAATAAACATATTATAATCTTCAAGAGAACTTCAAGTCGTTCATCAGTGAAATATATAATATTATTTAAGACCTTTGGCCAAACCATTGATTTTTTAGAATAGAATATCAATTAATAATATAATATTTGTTTTAGAAACTCTTTTATGTCAATTTTGACACTATTTGGTATTTTGTTTTTTCTAAATTCATAACAACATTATTACTTTATATAAAACTCATCTAACCAAATCTAATATTTTATATTACATAGAAAATTAGTGTAATTCATAAAAAGTATCAAATTGGATTTACTTTGATATTTATAATATCAATTATTTTAATATTTCATTAATTTGGTAATTACTACATCATCCTTGTGTCATAAAAAATATAAATTAATAAATGTATATAAATAAATAAATAAAATACCATTATGTAGGAAATCATTTTAGATTTCTATTGAATAATTATAGTCTAATATATCTTATTTATAACCCTATATTAAAAATGATTTAGTTATTAAACTATGATTTTAACTCTTTTAACTCTTCTTTAAAGAAAATAATAATAAATGTACTAATCTAATCTAAGTGGACCTAAAGAATAATATTTTATTCCTAAATTCGTTTTTGGTAGAATTACACATATCCAATAGAATTATTACATCTGTTAGGGTAATAATAATATCATTTTTACCCTTGATTACCCTATTTACTTTTAAACGTGGTAAATAAAAGTAAAAAGTTACTATTCACCAAAAATTATTTTTTTCCTATTGAACCACATTTTACTTACTGATATCAACTGTGTCTCCTGGATTATTGAAATTCAAATCACATAAGTGGTAAAATTATGTTTTATGTAAACTTGCAAATTCTCCTAGGAGGTGGGTAAAAGACGGTAAAAAGTTCAATAACATTTTATACATCTAATTTCATTATAAAATGGTACCATTTAATTATACTGAACTTATATAGGTATTATATATCTATTTTGACATAAAATAAATTTAAATAAAATAAATAATTATTTAAATAAAAAGTTGGTTTGAAACTATAACACATTGTTTATCACTATTCATAAAAAATTAAATGTTTTCAGAAAAACAAAAAATTTACCCTAAGATAATTTTGATATTCCTAATTCAAAAATTAATTCAATTTTACCAAATTCAAAACATAGAAGTTTCATTAGTTAATTTAAAATTAATTCCCGTTGTCAAAAATAAAAAACAAGTTTTTAAAAAGGAAAAACTATTAAAAGATTGACATGTGTTTATGTCAAATTTAAATGTGAAATTACTTATAATCACCAAAATTCTATTAAATGATAAAAATATAATCTAATTATACTTCCATTCCATTAAAATATATAATTTGTCACTATAAATTATTTCTATTAAAAAATATGTTTCTAATTAATATTTAGTATTTTTCAGTATTCATCAAAATATAAAAGTTATTAGAAAAGTACCAAAAATTTATCCAAGTAAAATTTTTATGTCCAGATTCTAAAGAAGAATTTAATTTCATTATATTATATATATAAAGTGCCAAATATTGGTCTTAAAAAGGATTTTCCATTAAAAGGTTGTAAATTTTCAATTTTTTTTGAAAAATACTTCTTTTATCTGAAAAAATGAATTTGTTCTTATATAATGTCCATGAAACACATAATATTGATTCCAAAATTATATGGAGTATATAAATTTCAAAATTTAGTTAATACTATTTATAATCGCTTTTGAATGGCTAGTTTGGTAAGTTGTGATGTGCTCGAACTCGACGTTGTGTGTAGCGCAAGCTATTGAATTACTTTAAAGAAAATAACATACTATAAAATCTTGGGGTGTTACATCCTTCCCCCCCCCTTTGGAAATTGCATCCTTGAAATTTTAAAATTGGGCTTGGGAATATCATTGAAAGTACCACATCAAAAAAAGAGTCAATAAAACTATCTCTATAAAAGAATGAAAGATAAGTACAAAGGTCACCCGAGATAACCCACACTGGGATTCCATGTTTGAAAACATGTATATGGAAGATAAAATAAGTGTCAAGTTATGGTGGAGAGTTATAGAAAACACGATTAGGATAATGTTTACCACAAGAAAACCACAAACTTGTGATGTGATAAACATTCTTTAGTTTCCTAGTAGCAAAAGTAAATGGATAACATTTTTTTATTTGATGTTCCATTTCATAATGTTGATGAATTTATTTATGAGATTGACTAAGAACATAAAGAGATATACATACTTTTTAAGTAGACTTTCATCATTTAATAAATTTATACCACTAAGTCATCTATTTCTTCAAACGATGAATATTCGAGAAGATTTGGTCACACCTAAACCGCTAGAATAAACTTCTAGAGAATCACCTAATCCAAAAAGGATAAACTATATATATTTACCTTGTCTTTGGAGATTAACCACAAACAAAATGGTTAGTACAAGATCAGATGATCTTTTAGAGAAAAAAAATACATATCTTAATTTCTAAAATTAAACCAACAATACCTAAAGTTCAATAAATACCATTCAATAAACAAGGGTCCTTAAAATCCATAAATATAATCCAAACTAATATTGAAATCGAAAACAAAGAAGAATTTGATTACACAGTCTTCCATGTTAAATTGTATTCCCAAATAACATCGACTAATTATAAAGTCACATACATAACAATAATTAACCTAATCACATATTCTATATGATAGGTTAATCATTTCCATAAAGAACCCAAATCACTATAAATCCACAATAAAAACATAGCTAAAAATCCACCAATACTCCTTAAATGAAATCTCATTGTATTCTATTTTCCTTAGGCATATAGTATTCCTAATAGAGCAATCATCTTCTAAAATAACATTTATCACTTAATCCCCAAATCATTTTCCTATACTAAGGATATACATTTGATAAGACATAAGATCCCAAATCAACTTATTATTGATCAATTAAATCATTTAACTAAAAATAATTAGTCACAATAACCAGGGACATCATGTAGTGCAGTGGTAGGTGATAAATCTCAATCACACTATGGTTGTGGGTTTGATTCCTGTAGCTTTGTCCGACATTACAGGTTGTCACACGGTCTTCGTGTTGTCCTTTTTCAAAAAAAATATTTTATAACGTTCCCGAAATGAGATAAATTCTACAAAATAACTATAACATCATTTTACCACAAATGCTATCTCATACCTCACATTTTCATCCAAAAATTTAATAACATGTAATTTCCACAAATTCATGGATCATATAAACCCAAATGGTTATTTATAAATATATCAATAATAGAAAAAAAACTCATCCTAAAATATTATTTTCACACAATAAACTGTAGGGTTACACATAAGAGAAATGTCTTCTAAAGGAATCCCATCAACAAAGAGCACTAATACATTTAAACATTTCACTATCCATTTATTTCCACATAGATTATTCCTTGACCAAGGGGTTATCCAATAGAATAGGGCATTCACCCGGGTAATGCCTAGGTCCCCAACATTTATGGAAAATGACTGTAAATGGGTTATTGGGATCATTTTTATTTTCTTCCATAATACTCTCCATTTTTCCTCGACATTTATTTACTTTATGTCTTTATTTCCCACACATAAAGCATTTATTTGTTCAATTCAAACACTTCCCTAGGTTTCTCATTCCACCTTTCCTGCATGATGGAAATTGAGCTTTATTTTCTCCATGGTCTCCACTACTAGAGCACTTATCATTCCCTACATTTCTCTTCTTTGTTGAGTCTGGGAGTTGGTTAATATATATATTGTTGATAATATTTTTGGAAAACTGATTCGGCATGAACATGATATCTTTTACAACTATCAACATTCCATTTCGTTGCTCAATTCATCCTCTATGCCCACCATGTACATCATGTTCAATGTTACTATGAATTACTTGGAATCCAGCAATTAACTAACAGAAGAATGAATAGTTTCAGTCATAAAATAATTTAGATAATATCATAACACTTTATTTTCAATCTAAATCACCTTTGGATTAACGATGGATATTTATTATCATCTTATATTAAAATCCATAAAATCATTTTGTAATGAAAATGTGAATTATCCTAAGCATATCCCCTAGGAGTGTGTTAACAAAGAGTTCAATAAGTCCAGTTTTCATGCACTAGTTCCCGTTCGAGTCTAGCTCAAAGTAGTGTTTTCGGGGTTTACCCCTAGATATATCTGTACCGGAGCCGCCTCAACCTACTCGTATCCAGACAGGGATGTGTTTCTTGTAAAACTCACATAATTTCTAGAATACCAAAATTCTAGGAAGTTCTTCTATACTAATCCTGAAAGTCTATCTTAGGGATATGTGCTCTAATCAGAGTTTATCTAATTCTAGTTTCCAAGGTTTGTACAAAACTTCCTCTTATACCAACTGCAACTCCTCGACCCCAGAAGCCCAGAGTCAGTGCATTTTTATGTATCATGGGCATGATCTCAAAATATCAAGTCTCAAACGAATGATTAGTTTTGTTTCCTTGGATGTACTAGATTCATTCATAAGGTTTATATTATATCATAAAATGGAATCATACAACAACATTGTTTCCATAGACAAAACTGAGATCCAATAGACTATCTCTACAAGTCATTCATAATATACTTCTTCACATCCTGGAAAAAATAAAACATAGAATGGGGTGATCTCATATTCTCAGTAAGGATAACAATATAGCAGAAAACTTCATTAATAAGTATAAACATTTTAGGTAATGTATAATACTAAAACAAAATACTTCTAAGCTGGAACTTCTACATAATATGGAAAAGATAAAATAAAATAATTCTATTTACTTATTCACATGGATATTCTACAAGACAATTAATCACATGAATTATCAATATCGACTTTCAAAATGATGGAATACATAATTACAGACTTTCATAACCACATTGTAAAGGCCTTGTTCCAATACTACAAATAAGATTTTTCAAAGCCTTGTGCCAAGAAAATAGTTTGCCTCATGATACCTACCGATACATCGAGGAGATATAGAGGGATCCACCTATCAATTACTTAGTTAAATACATTCCTCATATGAAAATATTGAAATATAACATAAAAATTTGTATTAAATATAGAAAACGAAATGTCAATACATTATCCACAAACTGTGAATGGTATAAAAATAGCACATCCACAATCAAACATAACTCATTCAATAAAATATGGAAGATTATATTGTAACAGATTAACATCAATTGATAATAATGAAGGATATTTACATAGATGAAAATAATCATCAAAAATAATTGATAGAAATATCTCCCTTTTTCTTAAAAACATTTAAAAGTCACACTATTTGTCAAGAAGCCGTTTAAAAATAGATTTTTGAATAAAGGTGTCCCATAAAAATTTGAAACTTTTAAAAGGAATTTTAATTTTAAAAAACTAATTTCCATATAAATAAATCCTTAAAACCATTTTTAATACAAGTACATTAAAGAGAATGATTTAGAATAATAAATCTTTCAAATTTTAAAAATGATATTTTAGTTAGAGTTCCTAACCAAAAGAGAGAAACATGAATAAAAATAAATGTGATAATCAAAACATTATAATATCATTATAATAAAAGGATTCATTATATACTATGTCAATGTATATTATATACACCATATAAATGTGAATTGGTGTATAAAAACAAAGAAGTTTCAATGGAATGTAAATTGAGATGAAATCTCTTTTTAAGAGCGTATCCATAGGTTATGGATAAATCAATGAAATAATTATTTGTGAAAAATATATATCACTCAATATTATTGGATATTCAGTGTAAATCAATCAGAGTACATTCACACATATTCTAGTAAAAACAACACCAACGAATTGGATGCTTAACTCATTAAATGGAGATTGAGTTAAAATTACTCTTATCAAGTTCATATCGATGACTTGAAAATTTATAAATGGAGAGATTATGTGTTTCAAAAAGAATATTTACAGAAACATGAGTGGAAATTACTACACAAATAATAAATAGTGATTCCACACATAATCATGGAGTAAAATAATCAATGAAGTATGCGTAAAGCCCAATGAGTGGAAGTTAAAATTTGAAATTCCCTTAGAGATTTGGTAACTTATGAAACATACAACCCATTAAATAAGTATTATACAATGAAGATGTAAATACACATAAATTAAATTATATTACAGGAATATTAAAATCAGGGTTAGTACAAACTCCACACAAAAGGAAATAATGGCCAATATAGCATGAATCTCATGAGAATAAAAGTGATATGAAAACCCCTACATCATTGTAATCAATCGAGTCATATGGAAAAAAGTTAATAAAATATAAATGAATCACATTATACCATGTATATAAATATAATCATGATAATATAAATTAAATGATAGTACACAATACACCACATGCAATAAATAAGTGGAAAACAATGGAAATCTCACAGAATTAAAAGTGAGATAAGAAACCCCTTACCTTGTACTTTTCCTTGTTCAAGTGTAGGTTAAATTATTATATTATAGTGAAATTATTGTTATTAAATTATAAAAAAATCATATACATTAATATCATATCATATATGATCTTTAAATATTGCTTTGTCAATAATATTTTAGTATTATCATCGTTTTGGGTGTAAACTGATTTATTTTCCTTTATATGATTTGTTACATAAGTAATGTTTTTATGGATAGGATGTATCTTAATCATATTAAGAATAATATTAAGTCTTTAAAAATTATTTTTTAACATCTAATGAAAATTAGTCTTGAATGGATATGATGGGGAATGAATCTCATCACGTTTGAGGAGACGGTAATCCGTACGTACGCAAAAGAAACAATATCATTCTTTTGATATTAAAATAATATATAATTGGATGTTATATCATATATAAAGAATCATTATAATTCTATATTTATTATTGAAATCAATTATACATCATTATTATATCAATACAAATAATAATGTATTGAATAACAATTACACCACAACGTGAAGACATTTAGTCGTACGTACACACGTATTGTGACAAGTCATTCAAAGGATGGATAGAATAATGAATAAGGTAGTACCATATTTATAATAACATCATAGTATATATATGATACTGTAGTTAATATTTTATAATGGAAACAACAAAGAAAGAGGACGTGGAAGAAGAAGGGATCTTGAAAGAGGTGATGAAATATTTACCACTTCTTCGCGTTCTTCCTTTGGATTTGATCAAAATGGATCCATAGGTTGGCATTCTGACTAAAGGAAGGCCTCTAGGATGAATGAAGATAAATTGAGAGGGTTTTTGGACAAGTATTGGCCGAGATAAATGGATTTTAATGGGTGAATTTGAGAGATGGGGAGTTCCCTTTGATAAGAGGGGTGAGGGTCACCTTAGGAAAAGCTAGAAATATTATTTTATAATAAAATATTTTTTGGTTTCAGATGGCTCAAAAATTAATTATTTAATGTATAAGGTGGTTATGGGTCTAAATTCACTCAACCAATTGGTTTTAGACAGGCTTGGGTTACTATGTTAATATTATCTTTTAGATTTAACTCTTAGTTAAATAGTTTGACACTTACCATGTCTCTTTGTATTTTTATATTATATGGGTAATAAACTTACTATAAACTTCCAAGAGAACCTCAAGTGGTTCATTAATTACATATATAATATTATTCAAGACCTTTGGCCAAACCTTATATTTTTAGGAAAGGAATATCGATTAATAATATAATATTTGATTTAAAAACTATTATATGTCAATTTTGACAGTAGTTGGTATTTTGTTTTTTCTAAATTAATAATAGCATTATTACTTCAAAAAATTCATCTAAATAACCCTAACATGTCATATTAATCAATAAAATTAGTTTAATTCATAAAAAGTATCAAATTAAATTTATATAAATATCTAAGAATATAAAATATTTTAATATTTCATTAATTAGGTAATTACTGCATCATCAATGTGTCATAAAAAAATTAAATTATTTAATGTATAAAAAAATATAAATAAAATACCATTATGTAGGAAATATTTTTAAATTTCTAATTAATATTTATAGTCAAATATATCTTATGTATAACCCTATATTAAAAAGGTTTTAGTGATTAAACATTGATTTTAAATCTTTTAACTCTTCTTTAAATAAAATAATAATAAATGTAAAAATACAATCCAATTGGACATAAAGGATCATATTTTATTCCTAAGTTTGTTTTTGTTCGAATTAAACTTATCTAATAGAATTAGGACATGTGTTAGGGTAATAATAATATCATTTTTACCCTTAATTACCCTATTTTCTTTTAACCGTGGTAAATAAAAGTAAAAAGTTTCTATTCACAAAAAAATATTTTCATCTTATTGAACCACATTTTACTTAATGATATCAACCGTTTATCTCAGAATTTTTAAATTCAACTCAATGATGCGGTAAAATTACGTTTTATGTAAATTTGAAAATGCTCTTAAGAGGTGGGTAAAAGGCAGTAAAAATTTGAATAAAATATTATACATCTAATTTTAGTATAAAATGAAACCAATGAATTATATTGAACATATATTGGTATTTTAAATCTATTTTTAATTAAAATAAATTTTAATAAAATAAATAATTATTAAAATAAGAGGTCGGTTTTAAACTATGACACAATGTTTTTCACTATGCATCAAAAATTGAATGTTTTCAAAAAAAGAACAAAAACTTATCTAAGATAATTTTTAAATTTACAATTCAAAAATAAATTCTATTTTACCATATTTAAAACATAGATGTTGCATTAATTAATTTAAAAACAATTCCCGTTGTCAAAACCGAAAACTGGTTTTTTAAAAAGTAAAAACTATCAAAATATTGACATGCGTTTATGTCAAATTAAAATGTGAAATTACTTATAATCACATAAATTGTATTGAATGTTAAAAATATAAGATAATTATACTTCCAAAACATTCAAATACATAATTTAACACTATAAATTATTTCAATTAAAAAGGTTTTTTTCAATTAAAATTTTGTATTTTTCAATATACATCAAAATATAAAAGGTATTAGAAAAGTAACAGAAATATATCCAAATAAAATTTTTATTTCTAGATTCTAAAGAACAATTTAATTTCATTAAATTGAATTTATAAAAGTGTCAAATATTGGTTTTAAAACGGGGTTTCCATTAAAAGGTTATAAAATTTCATTTTTTTTGAAAAATACTTCTTTTATCTGAAAAAAATGAATTTGTTCTTATATTATGTCGAAGAAATAAATAATATGGATTCTAAAATTATACGGATTATATAAAATTAAAATTTTAGTTAATAATATTCATAAATTCTTTTGAACGGCTAGTTTGGTAAGTCATGGTGTGCTCGAAATCAATGTTGTGTGTAGCACAATATATTGAATTATTTTAAAGAAAATAACTTACTATGAAATATTGAGGTGTTACATATATTTTTAAATTGAACAACGAATAATTATAATTAAAAATGAACTATGTTACAATCATGGAGAGTGTATACTATACATACACATTCATAACATTTGTATTTCTCAAAAATTATGATGGAAAGAAGTTATGTGTTATTATATATTTCCATAAATATAATTATATAATATGTTTCACATTATTTATCAAAATAATCTTATATATAACATCCACGTGACTTGGTAAAAAACATATCACATTACTTCACGAGGCATCAATACTACGAAACCGACTTTAAAAAGTGATAGAATTGGCCATTATTATCACTTGAAAAGGACTAACTACCTCATCATGGTTATGAGGACATATATTTTATCAGTTCTAGAAAAGTCATGATAATGGGTAAATTTATTTTTGCAAAAAAGGACTAAAAATGAGTTCTTTATTAGTTCTTTAAAAATCACTGATAGAAGACAAAATTTATCTGTGGTTTTATTTTTGCACTGATAAAGTGACCTATTATCAGTTTTTGTAAACGTTTTGATAAAAGGTCTCTTTATTAGTACTTTTAAAAGAGATCATAAATATTTCATTGTCAATTCTTAAAAAAAATTTGATGAAGGATCCTTTATCGGTGCTTCTAAAAGCAATGATAAAGTCTATTTTTATCATCACTTTATAAAGGGCCGATAAATGGAACTATATCTATGTTTTTCAAAGAACTGATAAAGAACCCATTTATCAGCGCATTTAGTTGCACTAATATCAGGTAAAACTACAGTGTGATGCTACAACACAATAGAGAACCAGAAATAGGGAGGACAATATGCTATAACAACACACTGTATCATCGGAGACATAAAAAATTTACAAATATACGATAGAAATAATGAATTTTAAAGAAAGAAATTTTCTAACAAAAAAACAAGGTAAAAAACTCTTATAGATTATTTTAGTAATTTTTGACTAAAATTAATGAAAATTTGGAATAAATGTAACACCCCAGGTAAATAAAGAATATGAAATTTTCTTATTTATCCATATTTGTGAATAAAATAGTAATATGACTTTAAAGGGGACGCTATTCTCGATGGTGTACCCAACACACAACAACGAGTTTCTTGGGAATCTTATGTTGCACTCTAAAAATAAAATAATATTATTTTAAATGGTAGTTAACATGTAGCCGTTGTATTGGCGGGAATGGATAGAAATAACTGAAATATGATTATATATGTTTTTAAATGTTTTTACATTTATCCAATAAAAGATAAAGGCTTAAAATACGGAAAGAATTCAATTTTAGGCGTATATGCCCTAGTTTTCACTAAAGGTTCACTTATTGCCTTTTGATGGAGAACCGCCATTAATTATAGTTTTTTTCACTCTTATACATCCTTTAGGACCAAATAAAACTCTTCTTAAGAATTGGGACATCAAAATTTACTTTCTGTAAATTTTTGGTATCTTTCTGATAAAGTTCATTTTTTAATGAATAATGTAAAATGTTGTATTTTAATTCAAAACCTCTGTTTAATCTAATTTACTTATATGATTAGATTATCTTTTGAGTTGGTTTTAAAGTGAAATTAGAATATATTTTATCCATTTGATTCAATGGTGGACTTTGGAATTAATTTCACTTTGAAATTCGACATAAACAAATATCAATCTTTTGATATATATTGTTTCTTAAAAACATGCTATTTGTTTTGACAGTGGGAGTTAATTATTAAATTAATTAATTATACTTATATTTTTTGAATTAGGTAATATAAAAATCATTTTTGAATTCATAATATCGAATATAGCTTAGAGTGAATTTTTGGTAATTTTCTGAAAAACTCCAATTTTTGATGAATAGTGAAACCACTAAGTGGTAATCAAGCAAACTGATTTTTCAGTTAAATGAAAGTTTACCACTAATGTGTATTGAATTTTGAAAATCCTACATACATGGTTGTCATTAGTATGTAAAATGTGGTTCAATGGGATGAAAATAATTTTTTGGTGAATAGTAACTTTTTTTCATTAATCGTGATTAGAGGTAATTAGTGTAATTTAAGGTAAAAATGATATTATAAAAATATGGAAACACCATGAAACTTGTCCTAAACCTATTGTATGAGTCATGACCGACCAATTAAACCCATGGGTCGATTTAGGGGACCCTATGGAGCCTCTTGGGTGAGATAATGACTTTAATGCCTTTTTTTAAATAAAGGTGAAAATGACACTAACAGAAATTGTTTTACTACAAAATATTTTAGAAGGGGTTATACTAATCATATCTTTGTCTATAAATACTCTTTGGAAAGATACAAAGATTTCCTACATCAGGATATTTTTGTTATAATTTTTATACATTAAATAAATTAATTTAATTATGACATCATGATGATGCAACGATGACCTCATTAATGAACAGTTTAAATAAAATGAAACGATAATATAAAATCTAAGACCTAAACATGTCCAAAAACTATTGGATGGGAATATTTATAAGCCTTATCATCTTATATTCGATAAAAATCAATGTGGGACCTTAGAAATTCGAAACACTTTTGAAAATAAAATAATAGTTTCATGATTTCCAAAAGTGCCCCTCCTCTCCTCTTATAAAAGGCCCCCACCTCTACCTCATTTCACACACTCCTCAAGCCTTTGGATCGGCCATACCATGCCCATTTACTCTCTCCACATCCCTCTCCTCATCCTAGAGGATTCCCTTTTGGAATAATCCTTTCAAAGGAAGCCTTTAGGCTCAAATCAATAGGTGTTACACTTTTAAAGGTAATTGATTCTCTCATGTTCATTTGTTTTATTTTGCTTCTCCAACCCCCTAAACAAATTTTATTTACTTATTTTGTAACAAAAACAGTATCTTCAATATACTAGGATGTTGTTATAAGATTTATTAGAGCTACACTCTCACTAAACTACATCAAATGGTTAAAGAACATACGGTTTTCGTGGATGGAGAAATTCTGCCTCCCGAAACGATGATTGTTCAATACTCATTTAACACCTTCAATGGTGGCCATTATGATGTCACTATTTTTATATATGATATATAATATGTTTAATATTTCCTTAAGCTTCTGTATTTTTTATTTATGAGATACCATTATTGTTTCCATTATGGGTAAACACGATATCTTCATTTTAGGAAGTGCGGACTACCGCCCCCTGAAAGTGATTTGATTCGATAATACCATATGTGGGATGTGTAAAGGATAAAGTTAATGATATTATATATTTTATTATACTGGAATTATAATATAATCTTATATCATTATGATTCCATTCCAGAAAATACGACATAGAAATGAAAGTAGCGTTCATGCGTACGTACGGCTTACCGTCTCCATGAACGGTGCATTTCATTTCTTTCTCTAAATGATTATGTGATATTATAAATACATGTATCTGCTGGATATATATGATATATATGATATCCAAATCAGGAATGTCATTCTGGATATAAATAACCTTTGACCACACGAACAACATGTAATTGTAAGAAGTCCACTTTCGACTTAAGAACCGAATATCGACAAAACAATCATTATTAACTTAATGATTACATAATGTTTATAACATGGAAATAAGTGATATAAAAGGAATAATAAGATTTAAAAAGGTTCTTAATCAAGTAGAACTTAACTCAAGTTTATTATTCATGAGATTAAAGAACGATCGAGTCAAGTCGGACCCAAGGTAAGGGATCATACTCCTCTCTTTCTTTTTAAGTACACTCTTTTATGTCACTACTTCTAAGTTCATCTTTGTTGTTATTGGGATGTTCTTTTATATTAATATTACTGTAATTTTTATGTTCATATGATGAGAGACCCTATTCTCTCTCATCAATCCATTTTGGAAGTTCCGAGTGGCGCCATTAGGCTGCAGAATTTTCGTAAGAGATCTAACCTCTCTCTTTCTCTTTAAGTACTCCCCTTTATGTCACTTCTTTTAAGCTCATATTTGTTATTATGGGGGTTGTTCTTTCATATTCCTCTTGCTTTAAATTTTTTTTAATGTGATTAGATTCCCTATTTGATCTCATCAATCCATTTTTGGAAGTTTTAAGTGGCGCCGTTAGGCTGCCGAGTTTTCGTAAGTTATTTTTCATCTCACTTTTATTCCTGTGAGATATATGCTAAATTTGCCACAATTTCCTTTGAGTGGTGTATGTACTGCCCATTATTCTAATATTTGTGTAATATACTTTCGTTTATGATTATTTACATCAATGATGTATTTTCCTTCTTTCACGGGGCGTATGTTTCGAAAGATACCCATGTCGGTAAGGGAAACTTTCACCCTCCTATTTTTAAAAGACTTCTTTTGTTGGGTCTTTTAATTTACATATTGTTATGTTGGGATATGTTCTCAAATATCCTTATTGATGTAAATTTTACGTCCAAGTGATGAGATACCCTTTTTTTATCTCTCATCAACTCATTTTGATGTGACACTGTTAGGCTGTCAAGGGAACTTCTTAACCCAAATTCGATTTCCTTGGGTTCAACATGTAGTTATTTAATATTTCATCCTTTGAATATGTGTGAATGAACATTGATTATTTTACACTTAATATCCACTTATATTTGGTGTATTCGTTTGTCACACATAATTATGTAATTGATTTATCCTTAAACCAAGGATACCATCTTTGTATGGGACTTCGTCTCAATCTCCTTTCATTGAGGAATATTTTGTTTTATACACAACCTTCTTTTATACGGTGTATAAACCCCTTTGACTTTTACATTTATTCAAAAGGAATCTTTTTTATACGAAGCGTTTACTAAATGACAAAAGGGAATGTTTTTGTCGTACGTATGCGGCGACAACGACTTCTCTGCCGCCGTGACCATTATTTGAGTTTCGGCTTCCTCTACAAGACATAATTTTTTAAAAAAAGTAAAATAAATACCATATTTTACTTTTCTTTTATCTTGGTATTGAAAATGGTTTTCATAATGTTTTTATATCAATGTGTTGTATTGATATCTTGTGATTGAAAGGTGGAAATGTTATGTTTCCTTTATGCATGTTTTATGTGATACGTGGTTCTTGGGCATTATTATGAAGACGGGTGGTTCCGTGATAAACTAAGGGCGGGTGAGCCCGATATAGCTCTCCAATGAATTGGGTAACGCGAAGGAGTGAAACGTTAAGGTTTCTCCGATGATATTTAGAGAATATACTGTGATGGGTATTCCAATGTAACCAAGAGGGTTACTCCCTACGTAAGGATGTTATGAATACCTCAAGATACCTTTATGTCATATGATTTCTTTGATTTTATGAGGTATGTTAAAGTTCTTATGTTTTATGGGTAAAGTATGATTTCATTCTTATGTGTACATGTACTCATGATTCCTTTCCATATTTTTATATCCCTTACTGAGCTTTTTATGCTCATTCCAAGTTTTTGAAATGTTTTTCACAGGTCAAGGGAAGGGTACATGATGTGATGACAGTGTCAAGGATGTGTCAAGCAAGAATCCATGTTTTATTTTAAATATGTTTCTGTTGATGGGAAGAATGAATACTGTCTTTTATGTAACCACTTTTTCTAAATGTGAAATGTAATGCAAGTTTCATGATCTAATTTCTAAAACACTAAACCTGAAAAGATCCTCAATGTGTAATCTTGTAATAACTAAAGATTAAGTAAGGTTTAAGGATATGGCCTTATAATAAAAATGATCACATGGAGTCATACTTATCACATCATGAGTTTAATTGAGGTATGATTGATTTATACACATCAAAAATGACATATGGAAATTTTTTATAAATTACCAAAAAAGTTTAAATGTGTTTGATCAGTTTGGATCATGTTAGTTTTTCTTTTGATTAAAATTAATTTCAGTTTTGAATAAAAAGATGTACACAGAGTCATACCAGTCACACTGCATATCATGTTGATGTCTGACTGATTCCTACATTTAACAAATGAATTATGGATCATTTTCAAAAAGTTAAATTTGTTTCCTTATTTTTGAGCACTCCACTAATCATAACCCCCCTACACACATAGTGTACCCGTACTAGTATAGTAGTGGGGGAAGAGAGATAGTGACCCCCATTTACTACCTCTTGTAGGGCCAGATTTAGCGACTAACATCAAGGGTCTAGTAAACACACATATGAGAGGAATTTCTCTCTAATAGAAACACAAGAGGAATATATAGACAATATAGATAAAAACCAACTACTACTCAGACCAAAATATAGATTAAAATTCAAGTGATCATATTTAATTTCACGCAAGAAAAACTCTAGCTAAAGGGAAAAACTATATGTACCAAAAGGAGGTAAAGAAGGTACCAACTATGAATCCCAAAAAAACTCCTGCAAACCCCCAAGCTAGTTGTAACAAGTCTAATATCTAACCTTCTCTAACTAAGCTAAAAAATAGTTTTTATATACATAGGGTGAGTATAAAAGTATACTCATCAGGATGCTCCTCATAGCCTCTCATGCCTCTCATGGAAAAGTAATGAAAGAATGCTAAAACATAGTGAATAATAACAGAAACTAACTCATCAACTATACATGTATACTATGTTCCCAAACTCACCATGTATAAAATAACCAAGTAACACTTATAATATCATATAATATAAAAAATAATATTAAGGGTACCCCGCTACCACTTCTCCGTAGATTTTTTCTCTTTTCCTGACCTTCACACATCCTGAAAATATCTATCCAAAAATAATATCCTTCAAACAACAAGATAAAACACCACAACATAAACCTTGTGCAACACACCACCATATCCCCATAACCAGGAGAAATTGTGTTGTTTTTTTGGAGCCGCCATAAATCGCATAATGTGTATCATACATCAGTTAATGTGACTAAATCCATCACAACCCATACACTGAGTAAGGATCCACAAGCCATCACAACCAATACACATTATACCTATAATAGTATTGGGGAAACAATATAAATAATATATGTGTGAGAAGTAAGAACAAGCCATTACAACACTCGATACACATATATGGGGAAAACTAACCACCATGCCTACCAACTCAAATAATAACCAAGATATAATCATGGGGACAAAGGGGGTAGTCAGCCATCTATCCTTCCACCGGGATGTAGGGGGACCCCCCAGAATCCCCTAGGTGAGTGTTGTCCTAACTGAAAGGGTTTAGTAGCATATAGAAACATAAAAATATAGGATATGATAAGGCTTACAACCACACTCTAGGCATAACCTAGTCTCAGACTGAACTGTAGGTAACATCTCTTAGACTCTCGACTTCCACTGCTAAGACAAGATATCCTATAAAGAGAAAACTATTTAAAGATATAGATTAAATTAATTTATCCCTTTTTATTATTTTTTACTTTCTATTAATTAATTCATAACCATTAATTAACCATAATCATTTCCAAATCACATCACATTTCCATTTCAATAGAGATACATGCCCTCCATGGATATGTAAACCAAATCTTTAGATTCTCATAATTTTAACCTGAAAATTGCATCCCAACAAGATTCAACCCCATGGATTAGAAATTTATTCATTTATTTAACAATCATGACCACATTCTATATCACCAGGTGATCTAGGAAAAAATTGTAAACTCCCCAAACATAATGGGATCAACAAGGTGAGTAGATGAACTACCCATCAAGTATTTTCTATCGATAGTAGATGATTATAATCATCTAACCATGGGGACCTTAAAATGAATTGTACTTGGGTAAGACCAGATTCAATTTATTCATTTATATCCAGTTTACTCACCGACACCACATGCATAAAATGATGTATCTCACCACTCCACAAATAAAAGTATTCCACCACAATTGGGCCTCCCTACCCCACAAACCACAATATCCCTCCAGGATTACCCATCCCAAGATCACCTCACATCTAGGCCTGCTTGCCGCACATAACAACTCTCGTATCTAGAGAACAACACAAGAAGCAAGAACAAAACATAGAAATGGGTTCTTAGCTACAAATAATGGCATTAATATTTCACACAAAATGAGCTCTCATGGATCCAAAACACAAGTAACTTAGACTTTAACTGAAAACGGGACACTCATTTCCTACAAAGGATTTATCTTTTATTACAAAACCGGTTCTTTATTCCATATTGAATTAAAAAAAATTCATTTTTCACAGGTTCCATCCATGGGAAACCTAAGAAACATGATATCAAAAGATATAATAATGTTAATTAAACAACTAATTTAACATTCCTTTTAGTTCTATTTTTGAAAATTTTCACAATGATTTAGGTTCATTAACCAATTATATTAAACCTGATCACATGTATTAATTTGATCAAAATTGAATTACAATGAAAACTGGATGTATTGGACATGAATCTTTAATATCTTTTAGCCAATTAATTATCAATTATGTATGTATTTATGTTATTTAATAAATTTAATCAGGAATAACATGCTAAATTAATAACGGAATAGATATCACAGTATCTAGAAAATCAAGAGGCAAAAAATTGTTTGAGATTAAACAAAAATATCATCAAGTGATAGTCATCAATTCATTAATCAGGTTCAATTATTTAATTAGGATAATTTTATTGCGCTAAAAGGGGGAATAATGATAAATATATAATTTCATGTAAATAAATAGAGAATCAATGAATCCCCCACCTCAAAATGTCATCAATGTTATTCAGATGGGAACAGATCAATACAATGAATATTGATCACCTATCCTGTAACAACTACATCCACCTGAGGATTCCATGACACAACTACTCCAACCAACATCCAAGTAAAAAAACCCTAGTAGAAAAATATGAGATTATCCTCCATAGAATGGTGATAAGACACATGAGGAAAAAGATAAACAAAAAACAAAAAAAAAATAGGTAGAACAAATCTTGGATCATATAGGGATCCATATGGATCATAGTAGGGTGGTAGGAATCGATCCTTGTTGAAGGAATTCCCAAACCATTGAAGAGGGGGCCACCGAGTAGCCTAGAGTCGAGGGAGAGTTATTGCTGCCATATTTTTTAACAAACTTGAGTTGATGGAAATGTTTTAAAACATACTAAATTGGTGTTTACATGACATGTAATCCCATTTCAGATCATGTAATACACTGAGGTTGATTTGTTTTACTGAAAAAACCATCACCACTTCATTTATTTTATTTTTCATATGCTAAATAATTACATAGCATGATCCCTATTACACGTCGTGAAATTTGTCTACACAGTGAGAAACCCGCATTCATATATTGAAAGTTCCCAACTTCGAGATCTCTGCACTTGAACACCTCCAGAATTCTATTGAGCCTCTTATGAGTTCCACATGCCTCTAAAACATTCAAAGTATCAATCCACCTAGATTCAAGACCTTATACTAGATACCTATACTAAATTTCTCATTCTATGGAATCTAAAACCAACCTAGAGAGAAAATAGAAATGGGGGTCATCCCAACAACCACTCTGCGAGATACCTCTTAAAAGAGAGTGAGCCACAACAAGAAACACAAGGAATCCATCTCATAACCAAAAAGGTCTAAAACCATAAAGTGAACATTATTAAAAGAGAAGAGATAAACATAAAATAATATGGGGTACTGAGCATGTATATGTGACTCATGTTCCCAGGTACTCTTCTGCACGGCACTATGCCACTATAACACACGGGCCAAGGGGATAGAATGTCCATGTAACACCTCCTCCTGGTGGTACTGGATCATTATTGGCCACTCCTCAAAGGTCGTATCATCATCAACATCAATCTCTCCCTAGTTGATGATGTGAGAGTGTTCATGAAGATAATGATGGTGCTGTGAAACCTGAAAAACATTGTGTATCTAGCTCATCTTAATGGGAAGATCTCTATGATACGCCACAACTCCAACATGAGAAAACACCACGGAAGGCCCAAAAAATAGGGAGAAAGATTATTCCTCTGACCAAACCATCACTTCCCAGAATGGGGATTCACCATAAAAAAGGCATTATCCCCACCATTTAAATATAAGGGTATCATCCTATGATATCCATAGGATTTATGATGATCTTGTGTTGCTTTCATCCTCTCACGAATCACCTAAACCATCTCTATTTTATTCTATACGAGTTCTAGCTTGAGAACTGCTGACTATCCAACCCCAGTCCAACACACCGAAGAACAGAAAGGTAATCGATACAAGGCTTCAAACCACACCATGATGATGGTAGAGTGAAAAATATTATTTTAGTTGAACTCGACAAAAGGTAGGTTCCTCATCCATGAACCTCCAAAATACAAGAAAAAAGAAAAACATGTCTTTATGTGTCTGGATGGTCTACTATGTCTGAATGTCTGTCGGTGGATGAAAAGAAATGATATAAAATAGCTAAGAACCAAAATAATTCTAGAGACCTCTCCAAACCCTATAGGTAAAATGAAGATATCAATCAGAAAGGATAATTCTTGGGACTCTTTGGAGTCTCACAAACTCATCCAGATACTACCTCGATAAATATTTTACTCCGCTCATCTCCTTGATCAATATAATGTGGGCTGATTTCATCAAATGATCCACTACCACCCATATAACATCATATCCTTCCTAATCATGAGGAAAACTAGTAATGAAGTCAATCGATATTTCTTCCAACATAAAGTGAGGTATATATAATGGCAGAAGAAAACCAGTAGGAACATAGTGCTCATCCTTCACCTTCTGGAAGACCAAACATCGAGAAAAAAACTCTGCAACTCTATACTTCAAACTAGGACACCAAAACTGACCTCTAAAGGATTAGTATATCTTCTTCATGCTAGTTTTTAATGCCAATGGTGAACTATGGAACTCCCTGAGAACCATCCAACACATTTCTAAAGGAAAAATAAAGCTCCCCTAAAACAACACTCGATGTTGTTTGTCCTCATACCAACCCTGAAACAGCTCACCACAAACAACCTAGTATTTCTAGACATTAAACTCCAAATCCCCCAACTAGGACTCCTCTACTTGCTGCAGCAGAAATGACTACACCATCATCTAAAAAATACAACCTCTTACAATGAAATCTACCATATCTACATAAAATGTTGACTGTTCTTACATCACTCTCTATGAATCAGTTGATTCACTAACTATATCACTACATGACTTCCCGCTCAATGCGTTGGCCACAAAATTACCCTTTCTAGGTGTATATGAAATTTCAATGTCATAATACTTTAAGAACTACATCCACCGACACTATCACATGTTCAAGTCAGGATGGGAGAAAACGTTCCTCATGCTCTTATGATCGGTAAAGACCAAATAACGTTCACTGATGAGGTAATGTCTCCAAGACATCAGGGAAAACACTATCATCTCTAACTCGAGATCGTGGGTGGAATAGTTACATTCATGGGGATGTAATTATATGGACCCATAAAAAATGACCAATATCTATTGCATTAGAATAAATCCCAACCCAAGATGAAAAGCATAATAGAAAACATCAAACTGAACTCCTTTTGATGGAATACAAAAAATTGGATCACTGATCAACTTTTCTTTTAGAACTAAAAAGATGTCTGACACTGATCAGTCCACAAGAACACCAGTTCTATTCTTTCAAGCACTATTGAGTGATTTGAAACCCATGAGAAATTAGCTACGAACCTCCTGTAATATCATACAAGACCAAGGATACTCTGAACTTCTGCCATTGTCATGGGGGTTATGCAAGACAGGACAACTTCTACCTTTGATATATCTAAAACTAATCCTTGTTGGGATATGACATGCACTATGAAATGGACTTATTACACCCAAAAATCACACTTTGGATACTTCCCAAACATCTTTTTAAGATGAAGAACTCCGAAAACAACATGCATATTCTCTACATACTCCTAGAATGCAAATTACACAAGGATTTCATTGATAAAAACCACTATGAACTTATCTAGGAACTCATGGAACACAACATTCATTAAACCCCTGATAACAACTAGATAATTAATCACACCAAACTACATCACAATGAACTAATAATTCCCATGACGACAATGAAAATAAGTATTCCCAATATCCTCATCCTTTACATGAATATGATGACATCCTGACTACAAATCAATCTTATTGAACCAATTTCACCCTCCAGTTGATGAAATAAATAATCAATCTGCATTAGTGGATAACGGTTATTCACTGTCATTTGATTGAAGCAATGATAATTGATACACAACCAAAAAATACCATCATCCTTCTTCATGAACAAAACTGGTGCACCCCAAAGTAACGCACTCATAAAAAAACACCAAAATAGACCATCGAGATATATAAGAATATCTCACAACTCATAAGGTGCCATCCCATATAGAGACATCAATATTTGAGACATTTATTACGGTAGTTCGATTCCAAACTTGATATTTAATCAGGGGGGGAATGATATAACCTCCTCTGGAAAGACATTAGGGTAATCTTCTATGACCTCGGGAAAAACCAACTGCTAAACCTATGATGAAATTAGCATAAGCTAAACCATCGTGGATGAAAAGTATGAAACATCCCTCTGACCCATCCAAGGGTCTCAATCGCCAACAAAAACCACTGGATCTCTATTAGCATCGAAGAACTAAACCTAGCTCCTGAAGTAATCCAGGAAAGACAACATCAAATAAATTTTTCTCCATGAGAAGGATAATTTCATATGGTTGTATCCATTAACATAGGAAATCTCCCCTAGAGTGATGCTACCCCAACACTAGCTCTAAGTTTGTACGTAATTCTAACAAGTTAGATTGACCTCTAACTAGCATAGTCAATAGAAAGGGAAATGTAATCCTCTCTACATAAAATCTTAAAGAATGGAAAAGGAAAGGTGATATAAATTGTACATCACTTATGGATCAAAGAAATCATGAACCCAAGTACAAAACAAGAAAAGGGTACCTCAAATGATATCAGACTCTCATGGAGATGAAAATTCAAAAGTATGAAGTTGAATAATACCTAATCCAGAAACTCTCTAACCCTACCGATAGAATCCTCTATGGTTGTACGCTTATCTATATGGATGGGGAGTATATTGGTGTTATACTCTACCTACCACATCTAATCGTTTCTAATCCCAAACTGGAGAAACCTACTACTACTGCCTCGACTTTAACTACCTCAACAATGGAACATAAAGCGGAATAATTGACACACAATGAATACTCATAAAGGTCAGTCACTCTATCTACTAATGAACATGGACTCCATAATAAAAAAAGAGTTTTATACCTAGGAATAGAACTAAGATCCACCGCCCTTGGACTAGTGAGATATTGAGGTCTTGGACCAACCTCTGGTTGATAAAAATCTCTTCCATCCTGATGATTGGAAACCCCAGACCACAACTATGATTAGTGTGGAATCCCGAAGACTCCACTCTAATGATGATATGGTTCTTCACAATGACCGCTCGATGAATTCTACTCTTTATATAACCTCAAGATACATCTTAATCATAGATGGGGTGACCTAGAACTGGATATATGGATACAAATCATCCATGAAATTCCTTGCCCTGTCCTCCTCATATGGCAATAGGTATGTAGAATATCACAAAAGGTTCCTAAAACTGATTCCAAACTCTTGAACACTGGATATCCTCTTCCAATGGGAAAGGAGATTCATGTGACTCAACACCTTTTCAGTCAAATAAAGAAACTCAGATCCATACTCGTCTTGGAACTCCCCCACGAGACTACCAACTCCTCGTGATCTATAAAGAAAATGAACCAAAACTACCTTAATACCCCACAAAACATCTCCAAAGACAACAACACCCAAGTATCCTTCCAAACACAGATCGAACTGAAGGCTATCTCAACTTTCTCCAACAAGTATTCTATGAATGAATCTAAAATAGAGACATCATTCCTCTACACACTCTAGTTATAGAACTCTCAAGGTGTCCTCATAAAAGTTTCATTGTTTTTTACCTATACCTTATAGCGATCAGCAGGTAAAATCTTCTAAACATATTATAAAAGATCATGATTAAGACATCAACCTAGAGCCATACCTACAATAGACCAAATAATCATTGATCCTAAAACTGGAATATGTAATAATTTAACATTAATTATTGTTTTTCCTTTATTAATTTTAGGTTAACCTTCTCCAAGGTATACCAATTAAAAAATAAGTGCAAAGAAGAACGATTCATGATTCTTTCCTTTGTCTCTACCCCACAACCATCATAACAACATTTAGTAGTTGTTGTAGGCATAAAGTTTAATTCATTAGATCAAATGGGGACTTAAATACCTGTGTCTCAGTAGATCTCCCATTTTTACAGTTATTTCTAAAGTTAGCCGCCACCGTTTTCCTAACAACCTATTGAACCTCACATATTCTTAACTTTAAAATCCATTCCATCCCTCAACTTGACCCTATGAGAACACTTTTTCACAACCCATCCCCAAAAAGTGTACCCCTCCTATGATATTAGTCGGAGAAGATACATTTTGACCCATGATTCTCACCTCCAGTTGGCCTCGTGTTGGAGACTATCACTGAGGGTATAGTAAACAAAATCATTGGAGGAATTTCTCTCTAAAAGAAACACACGCCTGATAGATAAGATAAACACACAAAAACTACTTATCAAACCCTAATATATAAGAAATATCATGTTCTCATGTGTAATGTCATGCATGAACAACTAAAAATGAATGAGAAAACTGCAAGTACCAAAAAGAAGTAAATACAGTAGTGACCACAAATCCCAAAAAACAACTGCAAAACCATAATTTAGTAGTAACCAGCATAATATCTTACCAAATCTAAATGACCTGAAAAATATTTTATATAAAAATAGGGTGAGTATAATATTATAAAAATTAGGATCCTCCCCAAACCCTCTCATATAAATCTAAATAATGTAATCTAATTCACAACAAAAAAGTGGAACTAAATTATCACCAAAATAGGTAAACTAATTTACAGTCCTCACAATGGCTAATCTCACCAAGAAACACATACATGTGAATATAATATAATAATGAATATCAAGGGTACCCTGCTACCACTTCCCCACTAGTTTTCCACTTTTACCTAATGTTGCACGTCATGGACATCTCTCTCAAAAAAGGATAGACCAAAATCACCTAGGTAAAGAAACACAACATGCACCTCGTGCAACACACCACCACATCCTTATAACCAAGAGTAAACATGTTGTTTTTGGGATCCACCATAGCTCACCTAACATTTATCATATGTTGGGTATTATGCATCAAGCCATTATATCCCATACACCATGTAAGGATTCTCAAGCCATCAAAATCTATACATGTTATACCTATATTAGTCCTTAAGAAAATATTTCCAAAATATATGTGTGTGAAACAACCACAAACCATAACATCCCTCTATACACATATATGGTTAAAACTAACCACCATTACTACCAGAAAAAACAACTACCAAGAGAAGAGATTGGGGCCAAAGGTGGTAGTCAGTCATCCATCCTCCCTCTAGGATGTTGAGGAAAAGACCCCCTTGGGATTAGATTCCCTAGGATGCTAGTTTACCAAAATGACATGGTCGAGTAGAAAATAGAAACACAAAAATTATAGGATACAATATAGCTCACAAACACACATTGGGAATAACCTTGTCTCAGACTCCACTACAGCTAAAATATATCAGACTCCTAGCTGCCACTTCTGAGACTAGATATCGTATAAGAGAATGACCATTAAAAGAGATACATTAAATCACATGATAACTTATTATCAATTGCCCATTACGTTAATTAATTCCTTAAAATTAATTAATTATCATCATTTCCACAACACATAAAATTATCATTTAAATAATGATTCATGCCCTTAAGGCATAAGCAAACAGAGTCCATGGATTCTCATAATTTCAACTTCAGCTTTTCATTCGAAAAATCTCCAACCCCATTGCTAAAACATTTATTCATTTATTTAACAATCATTTCCACTTCATATATCACTAGATTCTCTAAGAAAATGTTTTAATATTCCCAAACACAAGGGGCTCAACATGGTGACTAAATGAACTACCCATCATGTCTTTGCCACCTATAACTTGACAGTAAACTCATCCAATAAAAAGAAGATAAGCACATAATTCACATAGTATACCCCATGCTTATTTGCCTCCCATGGAAAGAGAGTAACCGAACACATCCGTCTACCTTAAGAAGTGGGGACAAGAAATTAGATAAACAAATAAGAGATTCAAAAAGCATCTAGTATTAATATCAAAGGGTAATATTAACTTCAACCCATTCTATCATATCTGATGTCCTCCCCAACACCACCTACACAAACCGATGCATATCGCCACTTTAGGAACCAACTAAAATAAAAAAAACCATGCCTCATATCCCCACATACCATTATATCCCTCCATGATCAGCCATTAAAGGCTCACATAACATCTGGGCCACCCTTCCCTGTATCACAAGTCTTCTATCTATATCACAACACAAGAAGAATGAACACAGAGTGCAATGGGATCTCGACCCCAAATCATTGAATTTATCCTTTACACATAATGAGCTCTCACACCATAAAAAAATAAGGAAATCATCCTTGACAAGAAAATTGGATACTCAAACCCTAAAAAGGAATTATCATTTACCACACAACCAATTCATTATTCCATCTTGAAATAACTGATTCATTTTTTATAGATTCCATCTATGAGAAAACTAGGAAACAAGATATCATAAGATATGATAAATTTATCAAACAATTAATTTAACATTCCTTTTAGTTAATTTATCAACAAGAATCAACAAAGCTCTGGTTTCATTAACCGATTAAATTAAACATGAAAAAATATATTAGTTTGATCAATATCTAATTATAATTACAACCAGATTTATTGAACCTTCCTCTTTAATATCTTTTAGCAAATTATTTATCAATTAATTATAGATTTACGTTATTTACCAATTTTCCTCCTTAACAACATGATAAACCTTGAAATAAATTGATGTTATATTATCTTGTAAATTAAGAGGCAAAATTTTATCACAATAAAAACGAAAACATTGGTAATCAATCATCATCAATTCTTTTAGCTGGTTCAACTATATTATTAGGTCAATTTCATTATGATCCAAGGTGAAAAAGCATGATAACTCTATGATTTAATGTAAATTAATAGAGAAGCCAGGAATCCCTTATATCAAAAGGTAGTCAACACTCTTCAAATGAGAATGAATCAACACAACAGATCTCAATCACCTCTACCACAAAAACTACATCCACCCAAGGATGTTGGGACACAACCACACCAACCAAAAACTTTGAAAAATCACCATTAGAAACATGAGATATCACCCACCATATCATAATGAGAATACATGGAGGGAATAGATCAAAGAAACAAAAAAAAATGGAGGTAGAAACTATATTATATTGAAGACAAATTCATATGGATAAAAGGAGGGATCTAGAAATAGATCATTGTCAAAGGAATTCCAAACATGATGAAGAGGGGGTTTCTAGGTCATATAGAGTCATATGAGAGCCACTTGAGCCTTTGGTTTTAAGAAAACAGAGTGCCTAGAAATTTTTCAAAACATACAACATCGGGGGATTAGAAAATCGATAATCTTATTTCAGGTAGTGTAATAACTCAAGGTCGGTTTTCTCCAAAAAAACCATCACATCTTCATTTCTTTTATTTTTCAACCCCCAATAAGTTACACAGAATGAAATTTATTGCACATTGTGAAATTGTTCTATGCAAATTGAAACCTAATTTCACACCATGACAGTTACCTAATTTGAGATATTATCACTCAAACAACAACATACTTCTTCCAAGCCTCCTCCGATCCTAAAAAGACTTATGATCATGAAATGGGTTCATTCAAGTGGGTCTTAACCCTTACACCACTTGTGTTTTTTGATTAAATGTAATTCTAAACTCGAAACATGTGCATTGATCCATAATGGGGGCATCATGTGTGGGTTTGATATGATACCGATTCATACACATCACAAATGAATTATAAATGGTTGTCTAAAATTATCCAAACAATATGAGTCTGTTTTCTCTAATTTCAGTGAGTGGCACTTTTTGTGAGTTAAAATGTCAATTTTAAACTCATAAGAGACACTAGGAGGAATAGTAGTCACGCCGTATGTCAAATTTATATGCGAATAATTCCAATAAATCAAAAAATGTCAAATGGATTATTGTCCTAAAGCAACAAAATAATTTTAGTGATTTCTCTCAGTTTGGAGTATTTCAGTTTTTTTCTCCCTAAAAATAATGTCAGTTTTGAATGAAAAGACATATTTGGAGTCCTACAAACCACACTATGCATCATACTGAGGTGAAGATAATTCCTAAACCTCAAAAAATGACATATGGATTGTTCTACTAAATTATAATAATATTCATAATGTTTTCCCTTAGTTCTGAGTGTGACACATGTGTTTTTTATTTAAATAATAGTTTAAACTGGAAACACACACTTTGAGTCATACGTGGGTCATTATTTGTGGGTTTGATATGATACTAATTATTACACATCAATATGAATTACTAATTGTATCACAAAATTATCAAGATAATGCAAGTGTGTTTTCTTAGTTTTCAGTACACTTTTTTGTGTTGAAATTTTTCTTTTTAAACTGGTAAAGGACACATGGAGGAATATCATTCATCCTGTGCATCATATTTAGGTGAGAATGATTCCTACACATGAAAAATGAATTATGGATAGTTTTACTAAACCAGTCAAACAATACTAATGTGTTTTATTGGTTTTTTATGTCAATTGTTTTTTCACTAAAATTAATGTCAATTTTGAATAAAAGGATGAACTTGGTGTCATACTAGTCACATCGTACACTATATTGAGTTGTGATTGATTCCTACAATCAAAAATCACTTATATATCATTTTAATAAAGTATAAAAATTATTAGAATGAATTTACGTTGTTTTGTGTATGCCACTTGTGTTTATTACTAAAATTTCATTTTAAATTGATAAAATGTAATTTGAGCCATATTGTTGGCATCATGTATGTGTTTGAAATGAGACTGATTCATACACATCATAAGTTAATTTTGAATGGGTTTTCCATATTATCAGGACAATCCAAGCATTTTTTATCTATATTCAGTGATCAACACCTTTTTTGTATCAAAATATCGAATTGGAATTGATAATGAGAAATTGGAGTCATATCGGTCACAGAGTTCCTCATATTGAGGTGAGACTTATTACTATGCATAAAAATGTATTATGAATCATTTTATTATAGAACCAAAACAATACAAATGTGTTTTCATAGTGTTTATTATGTTCATTTTTTATCTTTTCACTAAAATTAATATCAAATTTGAATAAAAAATGAACTTTTTTTTCATACCGGTCACACTGTGAGTCATATTTAAGTGTGGTTGATTCCAACAGAACAAAAATGAAATATGTATTGTTTTCCCAAAGAACCAAAATAATAATAATATGTTTTCTTGTTTTTTAGTATTCCAATTATTATTTCACTAAAATTAATGTAAATTTTGAATAAAAAGACACAATTGGAGGCATACCGGTGACACTGTGTGTCAAAATGAGGTTAGGCTGATTCTTACACATCAAAATGACTTATGAATCTTTTTGATAAAGCACCAAAATAATAAAAATATGTTTTCTATGTTTTGAGTATCTTAATTGATTTTTGATTAAAATTCATGTTAGATATGAATCAGAAGATGCAAATAGAGTCATACTAGTCACACCATGTATTGTATTAAGGTGATGTTGATTACTACATGTAAAAAGTGACTTATGTATATTTTCCTTAAATCAATAAAATTATAAAAATTAATTTTCTAATTTTTGAGTATGTCAGTTGTATTTTGGATTAAAATTCATGTGAGTTTCGAATAAAAAGATGCACTTGGAGTCATACTGGTCACAATGTGTGTTTTATTGAGGTACAAATGATTTATACATGTAGAAAAGTAATTATGGATCACTTTACTAAAGTATCAAAACAATAAAAATAGACTTCCTCAGTTTTGTGTATGACACTTGTGTTGTTTAGAAAAATGTCATTTTAAATGAGAAACATGCCCTTTTGATTATACAACTTATTAGATTATTAGAAGTTGTATAAATGTTACTTTATTAAAACTAATGGATAAATTGAAGCTTCAAACAATGAATTATATTTCATGTGGATTACTACTCTGTATAAAATCACTTAAAGAAGTGGGGAAAAATATTATTCCAATTAGTCACATGAAACACTTGCACAATAGTTATTATCTTAAGTGAAAAGTTTTGTGTGAAATCTTAAATGATCGTTATAAAAAATTACCACGTTATGATCCTAATTATACTTCATTTACAAAAAATATTACTATTTTCAAGCTAGTGCTACATATCCTCCTCTACCTTAGTCTCCACCTCGGTCTTCGCCAATTCTTTCTCATACATGCGTACCTATGATTCCAACTCTACCTCGACCTACACCTCTAACTCTGCCTCCAAATATTACCCTTATAATTCCTCCACCTCTACCTCTTCCTCGGACTCTGCATATTCCCAATAATTTCATTTTTTGTAGGCTAGTGCATCTATACAAATTGATTTCCTCCATTATACTTCTCCTCAAGAAAGAGACCAAAAATTACATATAAGTATTTTTCCACTAATGTTTTTTTACCCCAAAGATATTTTGATGTTAAAAACTCATATTATATTATAAACAAAGAAATTTATCAAATAAATTTGTTTTTGGCATACATTATGACAAAAATTATGTTGTACACTCATCTTTAAACAAATCAATTTATTCTTTCGAGTAACTTTGTTATTGGAAATCTTGATATTACTGATAATTTTTATTAAAAAAATTATTATGAAATATATTTAATGAAATTTTAATTAATTCATAAATTAACTATTGGGGGATGCCAGTATTTTCATGATTTATGATTTCTCTCATATGTTTGGAAATATAATATCCACAATCGATGTCATTAATTGTTTCATAAACCGTAGAAACATTGACCAAAAAAAGTAAATTGTTTTAAAATGTTTTTATTGTCATATATTTCCATAAAAACAATAATATATTTCCATTTTTATTAATTCATAGGATTTATACCTTCAGACACTGACATCATGCCATGATCTGGCCTATATTGAGTGACCACCCTATAACCAAAAAAATCATGTTAAAACACAGACGAAACATATAATTCTATGTTTATCCATAAAATTATGAGTATATTTTATTTAATATTCACAATAAAAATCATTTGAGGTCTGTTGTTTTCATATTCAAGCATCAGATCCCAAAAATATATATTCAGGTTATCTAGATTGACTTCTATCACCATCCAGTTCTCCCTAAAAAACATAATAAATTAAGTCATGAAAAAATTTAAAATATTTTGTTTGATTAGATTGTAGAGTTTATCTTTTCATTGTAGGAATAAAAAGGAGTATGTCATCTTATTATTTTTTACTAAATGTTTCGAGTGATTGATTTTTTTCTTCTCAATTTTTTTCCAATGTACGTTCTTGCATAGAAACGATTGAGGGATTAATGAATTCTAATCATTATTTACACAATATTCCCTTTATATAGAAGTGTTATAAAAATATATTAAAAATATGAATAGTTATTAACTTTAATAAACACATTTTCTCACTATTTGGATAGACATATTATAAAAATGTACCTTATTTATGTATTCACAATTAAGATTCCCAACCATTCATTCTTGATAATCTCATTTAATGTCTTGATACAATTTATGTTTTCATGGAAACTACATATATTTTTTATTTATATTGAATGTAAGACATGTAATTATTATTAAATGTGGTCTATACATGATGTTTTAATGATAATTAATATTTATATGGAACTGGTAAGGAGAAGACACTCTCGAAAGGCCATTTTGTTTTCTTGATCAATTCAGTTGATTTTATTGATTAAACCTTCTATTTCTCTACCGCTTCATTCATATGTAATATTGCACCTAACTTTAGGAATTTATCATAAAATATTACATTTTTTTTCATATTAATAATTTTGTTGAAGACATACTTGATTTATCTTTATAAGATTAGAAAACCATTCTATGAATTCTCTAATAACATATTCGACCATTGTATTATCTGGATCATCAAGTGGAACATAATACTCAATGGTCGACTCATAATCTAATTAAATTCCCACTCCCATGTGATCCTTCAAAAGGGATTTATTGTTTAGATGGTCTATCATGAAATTATACTCTTTTCAAATCACAACATTTCATTATATGTGTGTTGAGATATTTGAATCATATAAAATTGTACCCTAAAAGATTTTAGTAATATAAAGTTATTAAAAGTTATTTGATTCAATTTTAAGAGAAATAATAATGAAAAAATTGATTAATATGGGATAGGTATGCAGTTTGGGGGAATGACTAGCCTCAAACCATGTGGGATCATTTGGTTCATGTGTAGATATTTCCTCCAGAATTGGTTCACTTCGATCCTTTATTATAAATTGGTATGACAAACCAGGACACAATATAATATCTTATAGTGAGTCTATTTGTGTCTAAAAACATCTCACCATATTATATGTATCTTCATGCGGTTTTATCTTATTTTAGTATGTTCGTAGAGAGGCTCCAAAACCCAATTCTCTAATGCAGACATATTGTTCAGGCCACTTTAATGTAACTGAAAGTTTCTTTTCTTACGGTACAATCATTTCTAATTCTTATGTATAAACCACATAAAAAATATGAAAATAAATAGAACTTTTTATATAATAATTTAATAAATCAAAATTAATTACAATTGTGTCATTCTTATACATGATTCCCATACCATAATTTGTGTTTTCAACATCTAATTTACCCTCCATATTTACAAGACACTCCTTCCATAGCACATGATGTGGAATGGAAGTGACTTCAGATTTTGATTCATCAATCTACATATAAAAAATGATCTTATGTTGTTTTATATCAATAAATTATAATATTTTTGATGATTTAATATATATACCGATCTATTCTCTAATGAAGCATACCCCATTCTTGTTTTTTGATTGGGGTACATTGGTTTTGATGTATGTTATTATGTTTTATAACTATTTTGATGCTTCATAAAATAACAATTTTGAATCAAGTTGAATAAAATAAATAATTTCAAAAAAAAATATTATCAACATCAATACACCTGAAATGAATTTTCATTGTGAATAATGATGAAAGAATTCCATGTTTCCTTCTTTATAAAATGTTCATAACTAAGTGGTGAATGGGGCTTTATTTTCCCCTCATCATCCAAAATATGTAACTTCATAAGAACATCGTTGAAGCCTCAATGGGATTTTATAGTAGCAATTAAGATAGATTTCTATTGGAAATATTCTAAAATAAATGAATTCTTCATGAAATAATTAATATTAAATAAATTTTAATTGTATATTTTTTTCAATAAAATAGAGAAAGTATATTGTAACATCACAATTATATCTTTCTAAAGGATTTCCTTCATTATAGGTTGGACACAACACCATGAATAAATATCAATAGACACATTCATTCTCATTGTGACCCTAAGATATCTAATGAACATTGAACTTTTGGGGTCAATAGGTTGATTGCGCTTATTATAACCAACCTAAAATTTGATACCCTAACTTCTTTCCTGGAAAATTTCATTACCCAGTGCGTTGTTTCATTGTTGCTGTTTTTTTATCAACATGTTGTTAATCCACTAATAATTCCATAGTTTCATCATAAATAATCTGCTCCTCCTTATGATTGGTAACATCATCCTGTGTATAATACGTTGTCTACAAGAGTATTCAAACATTTAATTTTTCTACAATAACAACACTAAAATACACTCCATGCATAAAAGTATACAATTGTATGCATCTTGTGTGGAAATTGTAACTGTCTTGAACATAGATATAATAAATCAATACACATTTAAAACTAACCTTCACTACCTTTATTTCATCCATCCATAGATTTTGATTAAATTAAATATCTTGATGATGTATTAGACTCCTTTTTCATACTATACTTCCTCCCATCATTGTGGTTTTGATGTTCTGGGATGATAGACCCCCCGAATAGTTATTATTCAATCTTGTTGTTTGATATTTCTATCTCATATTTTGTGAAAATCCACCGATGTTAATTGAACTAATCCAATCAAAGGTCATACCATACAATATATTGGTGGTTGTATTGTATGGATACATATTAGAGTAGTTTAAATAAAATAGATGCGATGGGGGATGAGTGTCGAGAAATAAAATGAAATAATTATTATTCATGATATGAAATTAGTGTTTCCACTGAGGTTAAAAAATAAATAAAATGAGAATTTAATGATGCATTCTGACATATTATATTTAAAAAATGAAGGAATAAACATGAAAGTCCTCATGAATACAACTTGTAGTAATTTAATTATACTCACAAACATTTAAGGTTTATGAATTCCTCTGAAATGTATTTTGGTAGGGCTTAGAGTAGATAAAACTTGCGGTGGTATTGGTTTGAGGTGGGTGGGAGAGCTTTAAAACCATACATTAATCCAAGATTTTATGAGAATGTATCTTGAAGATGAAGCTGAAAAAAGGTATTTAAATATCTTCTCATTTTGGGATGAATACCTTTGAGAGTCATTTTGGAACCCTTTTAAATTTATGTAGGTTTAAGTCTTAGATAATCATGATATGAATTTGGTGTGTTTTTTTTCACAAAAAATGTGCAACAAAATTATTTTCATGATGTCACTAATCCAAGTAGTATTATCATCCATGTATGATTAACTCTGGTGTTATATTATTATATAATGTGAGCACACTCAAAATGAAAGTAATTTATGATTAAGTGTTGTCAAAAGTTACTAATTGAGTAGTATAAGAAAATAAATATCATGAAAATAAAAATTCATTCATTATGTTTTAATTAATTTTGTGTATTAATTTTTTTTAAGGATGAAATAAATGAGGAGGATGAAAGGATAAAAGTGTTTATGAATGAGTTGGGAGATGTGGTATTCAAATCCATGAAAATGGCTTTGACCAAGATTAAGAAATACAGTCCAAGTAGGAAGTATGTCATCAAAAGACCTTTAGAACCACTATGTTTTGTGGAAGGGTAGTTTGAAAAAGGGATTCCATTACATCATAAAGATATATAATTCAATCAAGAATATGAGGATGGTTTAAATAATGGTTGTTATGGTTAGTCATACTGGAGTATTGAAATATTTTATCTTGGTTCAAGATAGTAACAATTTTGTAAGATGCATGTGATTGTGGAATTTTATACATGGAGTATATTGTACTATATATCTATCTCACAAAAATGAATCCTTATTTACATAACCTTATTTTTGAAACTCATGGTCCATTTTTATGAAAATTTATTTATGTTTCATATGACTGTTATGTTTTGTATGATACTTTATCAATAGCGGATGGAGATACAGTTTTTAGTGGTCTTATATGAACCTGGAATGAGTTTACAGAGAAGGGGTGGAATTCTGTAGTATAGGTTAGTGTGTGTGAGAGAGATATTGTGCTTCCCATACCGTTCAAAGATTTTAGTTCTCTATCTAACCACATCAGTTAAAATGTTTTACATCAATAAGACAATAAGGACTAATGACACCAGGGATCCTACATTGATGGAATCACTCAAAAAATTTCCTCAATTGAAAAGTAAATCGAATACCTACACTATAATAGTCTTACTGAAATTAAACTCATACCACCTACATTAGAAATCATTTTTTTTCTACTTAAGGATTCCCCACCATTCAATTTTGAATATTTTTTTAATCCACCATAAGATCCCTCCAGTAACATAAATCCCTTAAAAGGGTGAATTTTTCAACTTATGCTCAGAATTTTTCTAGAATTTTTTTACTCTTTTAAATGTAATGAATATATTCATTGAAATAATATATTTATTATTATGATATATTACAATAAAATCATAGAGGAACCATATATACTATGTGTCCCCATTATTGAAAATTATACCCCATAACTTTAGGTGGATATACAATCATCTCTAGGAAGTGAGGATCAATATATGTTCTACCATATAGAGTATGTTAATTATATCCTTACCATAGAGATATAGGGGTTAGATTGGTGAAATATTCTATATTAGTTTATAGATTCGCATAATTTTCCCCTCCTAAGAGAAAATAATCCTTCAGAAATAGGCACAAAATAATCTATATTAAATGTGAGCCCCTAGCTCATATCCATTAATCATTTCCTTTTTCATAAATCTTTTAACAATTAGAATAAAATTTAAAATCTGTTTTAAGAATTATTTTAAATATGAGTATGATGAAACTAACAAATAGTATCGATAAATAAGGTTACTAAATAAACTCAATCAATTAATAAGTTATATAAAACTAATCAACACTAATACATAAATAAGAATACACTATTTATTTATTAATAATGTATCTATTTATATAAATTTATAATTAATTATAGATAAAAAATGACACATAAGGTCATTAAATATCATATATTCTTATGGATTCCAACCTACAAACACCTAAATAAGAGGCATGAGACTCGATAATATATGTCAACGAAAAAATAAACAAAAAACAACCTAGAATTCATATGGTAACTCAATTATGTAGCATAATTATTCCATCCATACATATTTATGGATGGCTTATTAGTTCTAGAATGTTTTTTCTTTTTGGTATAATCAATACCAATATTCGTTGTTTCACTTTGATTCCATTTTGTAACATTTTTAACCCAGTATACACGAATAATTCCCAATTCACGTCTTCACATCACCTCATACTTACTTCCCGCTTGCTAATGTCTTGTGTCAATGATAAGGGATATTGATAACATGTATGAGAAACAATTTAACCTATTCAATTTTTAAATAAACTCAGTCAGATCATGTTATAAATCCAAAATTACATTTTTAGCAGTGTGTGGTGAAAAATCTATTTTATTTATCCACACAGGCCAATACATATATTTTGACTTACCTTGCCATATGAAAACATGATTTCATTTCTTCGAAACCATTTTCCATGGACGAAAATATGAAATAAAACCACTCATTGTATTTTAGTGGGGAGGAGATGAGATGTAGGGTTCATCATGGTTAAGAAAAGTGAAAAAATGAAAAACATGAAACCCCTAAAATCAATCAACGATATAGGAAAAGTATAAAATAACATACATTGGATTATAGCCTAGATTCATTTAAGAAAACATAGTGGAGTCATGATGGAGTCACGAGAGTTCCACAAGATCTTTAGAATCATGCGTGACTGGGTCATGTTTAGGGTTCTTTTAAATTGATCTGAGACACTTTTAAGAGTGCTTTTAGAAAATCTTTGATAAACATCCCTTTTATTAGTGATTATCAAATCATGGATGATAAAAGACATAAAATTATAATTATTTGAATAAATTTATTACAATTTTATAATTATTTAAATATATATAACTATTTAATTATAATTATATAAATACATAAAAAATAATTATATAATTATAATAATTATTTATTGATAAAAATTATAAAATTACAAAATTATAAATATATAAAATATAAATTTATAAATAAATTTATTAATCAATATTTATTTAAAAATATATATTTAATATTATTAGAGGATATATAATCTAAAAATAAATTCATTTAAAAAATGAGAGAAATTGAACACTTCATAATGAGCACTTTAACTGTAATAGTACTAAAAATAAATAAATACAGTAGATTAATTAAAAACATAATATATTAAATGTATCATTTTATAATGAAATTATAAAATATACTAAAATTCGAATAAATTACATTAATATTAGGTGTATGTGTTTATATATATTTGTGTGCACATTTGTATATAAAAATGCCTTAATTGTGTGTGTGTGTGTGTGTGTGAAATCAATGTAACATATGAAGTTTGATATATGTTAAATTGAAAAATAAAACATTAAAAATGAATAGCACATTAATATGTTTTGACTAACATTATATTATATATATTTATATATATTTATTTACATTTAATATTAATTATTTATTACAATTTATAATTAATATATATATATATATATATATTATACTTATTAATTTTTATTTACAATTGTTTCATTAATAACTCTTTAAATAATTTATTCATTTATACATTTTTATTTTTTTTAAAATTATTAAAATTTATTCATATATATACATTATATTTAATATGTACTATTTATTAATATTTTTAAACAATATATATGTATATCAACTTTAATTATTTTTATCGATAATTATGTAACTATTAATATGTTTAATATTGTTTTAATTTACTCATATGAAATATTTATTTTTTTTATTTTTTTATTGATTTTACAAATTAATATATTTAATATATAATGTTTATTAATTTTTAAAATTTATATGTATGTATATTTGATTTAATATTTTTTAACAATAATTTTTTATTAAATGAAGTTGTTATTATTTTAATTATTTTACTTCATTAGTGACATCTATCAATGCTAAAAAAGTTCTTATAAAAACCCTTTATTAGTGCTAAAAATAAAGCGTTGATTAAGGGTAACCTTTATTAGTGCCAATATAATGCACAAAAAATGTAACCATTTATCTGTGCTTATTTTGGTGCTAATAAATATGGTTATTATCACTGCATTTATCCATCATTGATAAATTTCAGTGCTATTGAAGGTGGGTTTTGTAGTATTACATTAGTCCACCATACACACGAACACCATTATTATTTTTAATAAGATTGTAATGTAAGAATTTAAATGATAAAATAATTTTCTATAATGATTATTATTTCATTAATATCATTTATAATCATTAAATACATCATCATGTATATTATTAATAGGTAATAATGGAAAATGAATCTTATCGGTTCACGAGGTAGTAGTATGTCGTACACATGAACGACAATTTCATTTTCGATTTAAAGAATGATGAGATTAATTTATTTTAATCTATTAAAATAGTAATTTATTATTATATGATAGAAACTAATGTTATTATATAATCATTATTGAGTAATATTTTATGGAGGTTGAAGAATAAATAAAAAAAGATCCTCAGGTAAGAACGATACCTCTTCTTCTGACCACCTCTTTAGGATTATACCTAAAGCCACATTAGATTGTATTTATGATTAAATAAATACAACTAGGAATTGGGGATTGTTGTAAGGAAGGTATTTCAGTATGAAACTTTTATAAGAAATGGATTTTGGAGTGTGTGTATGATTCGAGAGGAGGGTTCCTTTTATTTGTGATAAGGAGTGATATTTTTTAAAACAACCAAAACCATTCAATAATAAGAATTCACTCTCAATAAAAGATCCCAAAATATTTGGTAAATAATGAATCATATGGGCTATATTCTCAATAAAAACCTCTAACATGAAAAAATAAACATGTTTTAATCTTTTTATTCTATTTACCGCTATGGTTACTCAGTTTTACCATTTTAGTTTTTCACCAAAGTAACTAGTTTATTTACTATTTTAACTATTCATTGAGACCAAAATTAAGATGAAATTATTAAATAAAATTATTCAATAGGATTATAAATACGGAATCTGTTTTATTAAATTCAATTCATAGAAGTTGTAGAATTCAATTTAAAATTAATATATTAAAACCGGTCGAAAATAGTTTTTTTTCAAGAAATGAATTTTTAAGCAATATATGATCTTTTATTTATAGTATGACTTGAAATAATCATTACATAAATATAAATTCATATAAATATATTTTTAATATACTTATTTATTTTAAATATTTCTTTACTATGGGTTATTTTTTTTAAAATTGATAAACATTATGCACTTACAAAATAGTTTTCATAAAATCGTGTTTTTAAGCATAAAAATAAACTCATACCAAAATCAAGAAAAATGTTGATTAAAATCAAATTAATTATAATATTTAAATCACAATGGTTCTTATATTACTATAATACCAAAACCAAAATCAAATTTAACTTTTAGATATGTAATTAAATAAAATCAAAATAATAATGAAATTTTTAATTTTTATTATTCACATAGAAATAAAACATTTATGAAATACCCCCAAATTACATACCTATGTTAATTTTGATATGATGATTTCATAAATTAAGTTTATTTTAAAAACTAAATTTTTTTAAAATTCCATAAATTAAATATATTATTTTCTCACAAAAATCAATAAAAATAATTTTTGAAGGAAACAATAGTTTTTATATAATAAAATATATTTGTTAAAGATGAGTGTTTATTTCATTATCAGTTATAATAAATTTATATTGAGTATGAAATTTATAAATATTTAATAATTAATTTAATACAATTTATACATACCAACTTAATGACTAGGTTTGAAATTCATATTTAAATAATTATATTTCATCATTAATATAAGATCGGGGTTGTGTATTGTATACAATTTTGAATAATTTACTCTTTTAAAATATCCTGTTTTTATATTTTTCCGCCTTCAAAAAAATTCAACTTCATAATTTTAACTTAAAAATATAAATAAAATTTTCCACATTTTAAAAAATCGTTGCGAAAAAACGGACACCATAATAGTGTTAATAAAACTTCATCTTAAAAAGAGGGAAAGAGTATTATGAAAGTCATCTGGAATGAAAAAACTATGTCTCTAAGTTGGCGAAAATTAATGTGAAGAGAATATATAGGCATGGTGGATAAACATAATGTCTAAATAATTATAGATATTTAGTGAGATCATTTATCACAGCAATGTTAATGTTCATGAGAAAGTCAATGAACACCAAACCATAAACCAAGGATGTGTGAAAAGATAATCGATTTTATCAGAAATGATGGTAATATGATTAAATTTTTGATTCAATATCCTTTTACTATAGATTGAAAATTACATTACTATCTAAAAAACTAACATAAGGAAATATAAATAATTTACGAGTATAATTCTATCATTTAATCAATTTGCACCACAATATTATCCTTTTCAACAAATGATGAGCATTCAAGATGGACAAATCATTCCTGAAGTGCTAAAATTAACATCTAATGATCATATAATCCACAAAAGAATAAAAATTAATTCATCCTATATTTATACATTAACCTAAACAAAAATGGATATCTCAAATTCAGATAGTTCCCAAAATAGAAAAACCCTCATAAAATGAAATACAACATTAATTTTTAATGCCTAAAAATAACACCCAAATTTCAAATTGGATAATTTGATATATAACTAACCATAAAATTCAAAAAAATATTCCCAACTAAGGTTAGAACCCAATTAATTGAATTATTTTAAAACATATTCATCCAATATAAATTTATCATTTATCTTAAAATAAAATCAACCACTCTTAAAATATTTTACCAAAATGAATGTGCCCTAATCATATATAATTTCTATGAATACTATGAATCACCATAAATCCAATGTAAAATCATATAATTTCTATAATATTTTGATTCATCATGATTATTATAAAAAAACATCAATAAAAATACTGCTATAACACAGTTATCTAATCCCAATACATAAATATTTCAATATATTCAACTAAATGATTGGTATAACATAGGTCCTTATTTGGTCTAGGATTTATGCTTTGAAATAAATAATTGGCTCAGATTATTCTTAGGTCCCCCATATTAAATACAACAAAATATTATTTGATCTTTAGGATGATATTGTTTTCTCTCCATTGATCCATCCAATTTTCCAAAAAAATCAATGATCTATGCCTCCAGTTTACAAATAGTAACATTTTCCTATTTCTTTTAGATAGTATCTTCAATTTCTCTTCCCACATTTTTGTCATGAAGGAAATAGAGAATTATTTTCTCTATGGTCTCCTCTACCAGATCTCTTAGTTGACTCCATCCTTCTCTTATTTAGTGAGTCAGAGATTTGGTTAAAGGTACATGTTATTAACTATATATCCTGATAACTGATTAGGAACTGTAACATCGCTGAAGTATAAAAGGAAACACTATTCCCCAACGAGCTAAGATGAAAAATAATAATTATTATTTAAATATTACCATTAAATTGGTGGGAAAGAAAAATATTAATTACATGATGAAATATATACTGTTCATACTCACTAATAATGTATTAATTAATTATTTGTTAATACATAATTTTATTTTTAGCAATGCATTTTTATTTATTAGAAATTTTTGTCTTTCAAAAATGGACTTTTATTTCTTATTATGTACAAATAATATATTTAAATTCTGGAAGGTTTAGTATATTTAATTGATAAAAATAATTTATTTTTTATAATTCAACTTTTCAAAATTATCTTAATATGGATTTTTGATAATTTTATGAAATTTTTTAATTTTATGTGAATAGTAACAAATTTAGTTTTTATAAAATATGGTATTTTTTATGTCATCATGAAGACCTAATTAGCATATAAAAATTATTAAATTTATTGAGTAAATAAATAATTATTTTAGAAGAGGAATAAGGTATAGAAATAATTTAGAACATGAATGTTATAATTTATTTCCTCATATGTATAAAAATTATTGTTAGTGACGACGTAGTGCCTACGTAGAATCGACGATGAAAAATTTGGTTCCTTATAAATACTAACTAAGTGATACAAATTATTTGAAATAATTCTTAAAAATTAATATGTATAATTGATTTTTTTCAGTTAATTTTGAATTTTAATGATATATAGCATTAATGTTTTCCAAATGCCCATGCAAGGCTTGCGTAGGGAAAGAAAAGTCAAAATAAAAAATTTAAGAAGTTTTTTGACATGTATATGGGTGAATATAAATAATTAATGAATTAATAATTATATTTTAAACCTCCATAATTTTTTTAGGATACTAATTTTTAAAAAAATATTAAATAATTAGCATTAATTCTAGTGCAACGCTGAGGCAGTGCTTGAGAAAGCATAAGAAAAATCAGAAAAATATTTTTAATTAAAATTATATGAGTTATTAAATAAACAAAATTAATGGATAAATCTTGTTCTATGAACAAGTTTCTTCCATTGACATGTTTTTATTCATATTTGAGATATTTTGGACTCATAAGAACCACATTAATAACACTATGATATTTTATTCAAAAGTAAGTCAAGGTGTTCACTCTATAAACAATTGTTTGTATAGCATTTTAATATGAGGTTTTCCAATAGTGTTTTTAGAAAATTATTAGTATTTGAAAAGATTATAAAATTATATTATTCATTAAATTTTATTTTTATCTGTTGGGGAAATAATAAATACAATTATTTCTTGAACGTTTTTTACCAATAATTATTTAATTTATGAATAAATCAAATTAATGGTATTAAAAATAATAAAACTAATATAATTTTATATTTTTAAGAAAATTAAATTTTGTATATAGATTAATATGATGTTTCTTTGATATAATAATAAATTTTATTCTTGTTTGAATGTTTTTTTGATGTGTTTAAATTCATAGTTTGAATAGTTTTTGTTTTGACCAAAAATATTTTTCATGAATAAAATATTTTATTAAATTTTTTAAAAATATGAAAAATTATTTAACAAAAAAAATGATTATATTACTTATAAATTTTAATACCATTTAGTATTTAGGTTTTTTGGGAATTCATAAACCCTATAATAAATTATTATATTTTAATAATTTGATTAATTACAAACTTACCCCTCACATCAATTATAAAAGGAGGCTCTCTCGTTAAGAAATTTTCATCACCTTAAAGCCTTATTTATAAAATAAAATCTACCAAATTCCCTCCTCCTCATCATTTACGACATTCTTGAGATTCATGTCTCGCAAAAATATATCTTCTAAGAGCCTTAAGGAGGTTGTCAAGGACAAATTTTAATGAAATAAGATTCTTTTTTCTTCTCCTTCAAATTCTTTTTCTCTTCTACCTTATCCCAACCTATTATATAGTGACTCATGAAAAATATAGTGTAAATATATACTTCAATGTTTTTATATTTATGGTATATGAATTGTAAAATCTCTCACATACCTCTTTTAATCTTAAATAATGAAATCATCGTCCGTGGAGCGTCAATTCACCACCTTCGTAGATGATGTTTTTTCGTTTTCCTTTAAAAATATTTTCAAATCTTTAAGGTCACATATAATTGTATAAAATTATATAAATATGATTATGTGATATCTAATAGATTATTATTTATTTTTCAAAAATAATAACATAATATACTGACCTTGAAAACCATGATAAAACGGAACCAAAACAATGGAAATAACAAAATATTATTTATAAAGGGGCATAAAATGTTATAATAAAATTATGTAAGTTATTAAAAACATGATTATTGATATTTAATAAATTAATAACACCATTAATACTATTATACTTGATATTTTACAATCATTTAAGGTGGTCGAAGATGAGGAAAGAGAGTCTTTAACTAAAACATTGTTTTAATTGTTTTAATGATTTATTCTTCTATATATTTCTTTTTTATGTATATGTCTTCAAAATGGTATCTTGGAACGCATATATGTGGTCATTAATGTTTTAATTTATCTTTTATATTTGTGAAATTGATATGTTTTCATATCATATTTATTATACATTCCTTTCAAAATCATTTTAAATGTTACTTTTATGAAAATAAAAAATATTATTCTTTAATTTATATACAACATGAGAAGTTTATTTAAATTTTTTTGAATTTATTACTATAATGTTTTCCTTATATGTTTTCATTATTATTTTTAAATAATATTATTTCATTATTATGTGAACAATTTTTTTATTTTAAAAATAAAATTTATAAGAAAAGTGTATTATGATATCTGAATGTGTTTTTCTTATTTGTTTAAATGAGTTATCAAGGTCTTTATTCATGATATGATCCATAAAATAGTTTCTGTTGGGTTGATACCATTATATGTCATGATTTGATGGTTTTAGACCCATTATAACTCAATATATGACGAGTTCTTTCCCATTATAGCTCAAGATATGTTCGGTTGAGCCCCTTATAGCCCATGATATGATAAGTGATATTCATTATAGATCTCCAATGGATTGGGTACTCCCAATATATAATTAGACTGAATGGTTATTCAATATGTATGTGTTAATGTAAGAGTGATATGGTTATTATTTCTAAAGGCAACAACTTGAAATTTCTATGCATACTGATGAGTTTTTATGAATAGAGTTTCATGGTTTTTATGTTATAACATGACTATTGATTTTTTTTATTTATATCCCTCAATGATATTTTTTTTCTCATCCAATGTTTTAAAATTTTTACTGACCGGATTATATAAAATTTAAATGGATATTTAATGTTATAGTGTATATGAATCCAATTTTTTTTTGAATGTTTTTTTGTAATCATTGATTTTATGTATAGTTTGTCTAATTCTACAAAACTTATACCAGAAAAGGTATTTGATTTTATAATTTACAGTGTATTTATATTTTATAAGAAAATACACATGATGATTTAGTTATGATTTTGGAAGTGTGGAATCGGGATGTTATATTTGGTATTAGAGGAACAATGTAGACAACATTGGAGATTAGACATTGTTGTTTTATTTATATAAAATTTTAGTGATATAATATATTTTTTAACTTATATTTAATTAAGTACAAATGATAAAATAGATTTTATTAATTATCAACAAATAAATTCAGAATTATATGTTCAATGAATGAATTGAGAGGGAATAATTTATTTTGGTGGGGGGATAATGTAACAACTCCAGATTTAAAAAGGAAACACTATGCCACACCAGGCTTAGATAAACACCTAAATATTATTATTTAAATATTAACATTAAATTGTTGGTAATGAAAAATAATAAAGAAATTTTGAAATATATATTTTTCATACTAACTGATAATGTATTAATTATTAACATAGAAATATGTAATATATTTTTTGAAAATTTATTTTCATTCATCAAAAAACATTTTTCTAAAAATGATTTTTATAGATTATTATGTAAAAATAATATAATAAATTTCCGGATGTTTTAGAAAATTTAATTGATAAAATTAACTTATTTTTTGAATTCAGCATGTGTAAATTATATTAGTATTTATTCTTGATAATTTATCAAAAAGTTAATTTTTTGGTGAATAGTAAAAAATACTGTTTGTATAAAATATGGTATTTTTTATGTTATAATGAAGACATAATTAAGATATAAAATTTATAAAATTTATTGAATAACTATATTATAATTTTATAAGAGTAATATAATATATAAATAATTCAGAACATGTATGTTATTATTCATATCATGTTAGGTATAAAAATTATTATCAGTGTCGACACTATGCATGTGCATCATTGTCAAGGTAAAATTTGGTTCCTTATAAATACTAATTTTGTTATAAATATTATTTGAAATATTGTTGTAAATAATTTTCTATAATTTATGTTTTTGGATATTAATTTCTAATTTTATATTCATATAACATTAATATTTTCTAAATGCATCTGCAATGATTATACATGGAAATAAAAGAAAAAATAACCAATTTAAGAAGTTTTCATGACCATTATATGAGTAAATATACATAATTAATGAATCCAGAATTTTATTTTTAACATTATTAACAATTGTTTTGATATTAATTTATTTTTAATTTATATATATGAAATAATTAACATTAATTCCAATGCAAAGCTTGTGTAATACTTATGAAATCCTAAAATAAATAAATAAAATGTTTTGAATTAAAATTATATGATTTTTTAAAAGGACCAAATTAAAGATAGATATTATTATTTGATCAATTTTAGGACATTATCCCGATTTATTCTAATTTGGGGACTTTTGGACACATAAGAATCAAATTATGACCTTTATGATATTTTAATCAAAAGTATGTCAAGGCATTCACACTATAAACTTTAGTTTTTCTAACGTATTTATAATAGATTTTATAGATGTTTTTTGTCAAAAAATAATATTATTTAAAATTATAATAATATTATATTGTTCATTAAATTTTATTTTTAATTTTTTTAGAAAAAATAAATACCATAATGGATTCCACATTAATGGTGCAGTAATTATTTAATTAACAAATAAATAAATAAATGGTATTAAAGATAGTAAAATAAATATAATTATAAATTATATATTTAATTAATTAATTCCCTTGATGAATATTATGTATCCATGATATAGTAAAAAATTTATTCTTTTTGGAATGTTTTTTTTGAATTTTTATAAAGTGTTAGTTATGAATTGTTTTTATTTTGACAAAAATTATTTTTCCTGAATAATATTTTTAAAATTATTTTAAAATTCCAAAATTATTAAACATGGTGAAAAATTATAATATTACTTCTAAAATATACCCCCATTTAGTTTTAAATCCTTTTTTAAGTCATTAAACCTATAATATTTTAAATATATTTTAATAATTTGAGTAATTCTTAATTCACCAGTCACCTCAATTATAAAATGAGGCTTCCTCCTCATATTTTCAACACACTAAGCCTTATTAATATGATTAACTCTACAAAATTTCCTCATACTCGCCAATTTCTAAATTCGTGAGCTTCTGGTATCACAAAAAGAGTACTTCTAATAGCCTTTAGGAGGTTTTCAAGGAGGAATTTTTTAGAGGTAAGATTACTTTTTCTTCTATTTTAAATTATTTTTCACTTCTACTTTATCCTCACATTATATAAAATGAATATTTAAAAATAAAATATCATATATATATATATATACTATAATATTTTTTATGGTATATTCTTAAAAAATTCTCTCATCGTCTCCTTTTAATCTTCAATAATGAAACCGTCATTCGTGGGGAGTCAATTCTCTGCCTTTGTGGACGATGATTTTTTGTTTTCATTTTACTAAGATCATAGAAAGTTTAAAATCACATTTAAATTCTTAAAAATACATAAATATATATATTTTATCTCTGATGCATTATTATTATTTTTTACAATGAAGTTGATAATGAACTGACCATGAAAACCATGAACAGTTGGAACCCAAAACAATAGAAATGAAACAATATTTTTAATTAATGGGTGGAAAATGTTATTAGAAGATTATAAAACTTATTATAAACATGATTATTATTATTTAATAAATTTATTACACTATTAAAACTATTATACGAGGAGTTTTTATCACTTTTTAAGGATGTTGATCTTGAGTTAACGGAATCTTGACCTAAAATATCATTTTAATTGATTTAAATATTTATTTTTCTAAATCTTATTATTTTATGTGTATGTATTAAAAATGGTTTTGTTGAATTTATCTATATGTTTATTTATGATATAATTTATCATTTTTTAAAAGGGCCTTTTTCTTGTGTTATGTAAGGGACCTTCCTTTTAAAATAATTTTAAATGTCACATTTTTTGAAATTCAAAAAGGTTTTTCTATTATTTTTATACGACATGAGTTGTTTCTATAATTTTAGAAATTATTTTTTTATATTGATTAATTTATATGATTTATTAGTTTAATTTTTATAATTTTTTTTCATTATTATGTTTGTTGTTTTTTAATTTTAAAAATTATTTATACAAAAAAGGGTATAATGATATCTGATTTTTTTTTCTGATGGGTTTTAATGAGTTATCAAGGGTTTTATTCATGACATGTTCCTAATAAATTATTTAGTTTTTCTTGATACCATTATATATCTTGATGTTATGGTTTGAAACCCATTATAGGTCAGGATAATACGGGTTAATCCCCATTATAACTCAATATATGTTTGGTTGATCCTATTATAGATCAAGATGTAAAGGGTCATCCCCATTATAGATCAACAATGCATTGTATACACATAATATACATGTCAACTGAATGGTTATTCCATGTGTTAGGGTTAATTTGTGACTGATATGTTAAACATGTCTCAAGGAAACTACATGATGTTTTTGGGTATGCAAATGTGTTTTTATGAAAAGAGTACCAATGGTTTTTATGTTATCACGAGACCAACAATTTTCTTTTTTTATGTCCCTTATTGAGATTATTTGTGATAATACAATGTTTTTAAAATATTTTTCATAGTATTAATTATAGATTCAATGGAAAATTAATGTTCTTGTGTTGATGAATCAAATTAGTTATTTTGAAATTATTTATTTAAACTCTGATTTAATGTATGGTTTGTCTAATTCTCTAAAAACCATGACCAGAATAGGTCCTTGATTATATAATGTAATGTTTATATTTCTATTTTCTTAAATATAATATAAAAATCATTTATTATTACAAAATCTTGATGTGTGGGATTGGGAACTTATATTTGGTATCAGAGGAACGGTCTAGTCATATTTGTGAATTAGATGTATCAGTTTTTATTAAACAAATTGGCAATATAATTTTCTTTTGAACTTACATTTAATTAAGTACACATAAGAAAATATTTTTTCTTAATTATAAATATGTTAATATATAAATATATGTTCAATTAATGAATTTCAAGTGAGAAATTCATTTAGGGGGTGTGGCAGACTGTAACATGCTGAGATTTTATAAGGAAACACTATGCCACAACTAGCATAGATGAACAACTAAATATTATTATTTAAATATGTCCACTAATTTAGTGGAAATGAACAATATTAATGAAATTATGAAATATTTACTATTCATACTCACTGATAATGTATTAATTAATTATTTTAAAATATGTACTATATTTTTTGTAAATCCTTTTTATTCCCCAATTACATTATTGTTTTTCAAAAATTAATTTTTTATTGCTTATTGTGTACAAATAATATAATGAATTTATAGATGTTATTTAAATTGTAACTGATAAAATTCTTATTTTTTGAATTCATCATGTCAAAATTATCTTAGATTTAATTTTTGTTAATTTTTTGAAAATGATTAATTTTTGGTGAATAGTAAAAAATATAGTTTTTATGAAATATCGTATTTTTGATGTCATCATGAAGACATAATTATGATATAAAATTTATTGAACAATTAAATTATGATTTTATAATAGTAATATTTTATAGAAATAATTCAGAACATGTATGTTATCATTTTGTTAATGATAGGTTCAAAAATTATTATCAATTCCGACATAGTGTTTACGCAACAAAGACAATGTCAAATTTGGTTAGTTATAAATATAAATTGTGTGATAAAAATTATTTGAAATTATTATTTTTATCTATGATGTATTGTTTATATTTTTTCTATTAATTTTTTATTTTATAGTTATAAAATATCAATCTTGTCTAAATGCCAGTGCGATTCTTGTGTTCGGAAAGTGAATATTAAATAAATAATTTATGAAGTTTTCTTGACATGTATATGACTAAATATACATAATGAAAAAATATTGAATTATATTTCTAATGTAATTTATTTATTTTTTTATATTAGTTTATTTTTAATGATTATATATTAAATAACTAACATTAATGCAAGGGCAAAGCTGATGTAGTGCTTGTTCATTCATAATAAAAATAAATAAAGTATTTTCAATTAATATTATAATAATTATTAAATGATCCAAATTATGACTAAATAATTTCATATGATCAAGTGTTAGCTGCTATAATGTTTTTATTCTAATTTTGGATATTTTGAACCCAAAAGAATCACATTAATACCTTTATGGTTATTTACTAAAAATAAATTCAAGTTGCTCACACTATAAACTGTAGTTAGTATAACATTTTAATATGAAATTTTTGTAATGTTTTTTTTTGAAAAAGAATAAATTTTGTGAATATAGTAAAATTATATTCTTTAATGAATTTTATTTTTAAATTTTGAGAGAAAAATAAATACCATAATTCTTGAACATTTATGATGCAATATTTACTTAATTAACTAATAAATCAAATTAATATAATTTTAAAATAATAAAATAAATATAATTATATATTTTTAAGACAATTAATTGATTCTATATATGAATATAATGTGTCTATGATATAATATAAAATTTTATTCGATTTTAAAAATTTGTTTTGATGTTCTTATATTCTTATTTATGAAAATTTTTTTTTGAAAAAAATATTGTTCATTAATAAAATATTTTATTAAATTATTCAAAAATCCCAAAATTATTGAAAAAGGCCAAAAATGATAAAATTACTTAAAAAATGTAAATAGATTTATTTTTTGGGACTTTTATTGTATTAAACACTATAATATTCTTATTATTTTTTAATAATTTCAGTAACACATAAGTTAAAAATCACCAAAATTATAAAAGGAGGACCCCTCCTTCACATATTTTCATCACCTTAATCATTCATTCTAAGATAAAATATTACAAATTCTCTCCTCATAACTTTCCAAATTCTTGACCTTCTGGTATATCAAAAATAACACTTTCAAGACCCTTAATATGGTTCTCAAGGGGGAATTTTAAAAGGCTAAGATTCATTTTTCTTCTCCTTTAAATTATTTTTCACTTCTACCTTATCCTCACCTCCTATCCAATTATTCATGAAAAATCCAGGGTCATTTATATACTATAATTTTGTTTTTTATAGTATATTCATCATAGAATCTATCATATTCTCCTTTTACTCTTAAATACCGAAATCACGGTACGTGGTTTGTCTATTCACCGCATTCGTGGAGGATGATTATTTGTTTCCATTTGACCAAAATCCTAGAAGGTTTAGATTCATATGTAATTTTTTTAATGATATATATATATATGTTATCACTTATGGATTATTATTTATTTTTTACACAGAATAACATAATAATCTAACCCTGAAAAACATGAAAAGAAGGCACATGAAACATTGGAAATAAAAAATATTGTTAATCAATTGGAGGAAAATATTATAAGAAGATTATGTTAGGTATTGTAAAATTGATTATAGTTCTTTAAAAAATTAATACCACTCTTTAAACTTTTATAGAAGAGGTTTTAATACTTTTTTAGGTTTTCGACACCAAAGTAAGGGAATATTTAACTAAAACATTGTTTTAAATGTTTTAATGATCTATTTTCTAAATCATTATAATTTATGATTATGTCTTAAAAATGGTTTCTTTGAATATATCTATATAGTCATTAATTTTTTAATTTATATTAATTTTTTAGAATTGATAATTTTCATGTGTTATTTAAGATACATTCCTTTTAAAATACATTTATGTGTCACTATTATGAAATTCAAAATGATTCCTCTTTTATTTTTATACAGCATGAGAGGTTTCTGTAATTTAATGACATTTTATAACAATAATGTTTCATCTATATTCTTTATATTTATTTTCAATTAATATTATTTAATTATTATGGGAACATTTTTTATATTTTAAAAATTATTTCTACGAAAGCGGGTATTAGGATATCTTAATGTGTTTTTATATTGGGTTTAAATTACTTGTAAAGGTTTTTATTCATGATATGTTCCTTGAAAATTGTTAATGTTGTGTTGATCCCATTATATTTCATTATGTGATCGGATAAGCACCATTATTGCTCAATATATGATGGTTTGAGTGCCATTATTTCTCTATACTTAAAATATTTCCAAGGATTCTTTAGAATTTAAAATAATTGTTAATGTTCTAGTGCAGATGCATCCAATTAGAGATTTTGATTTTATTTGTAAACTCTAACTTAATGTATAGTCTATATAGTTCTCCAAAACCTAGACTAGAAATGGGACTAGATTATGTATTTTATTGTGTATTTTGATATGATATTTTATAAATAAAATAAAAAAAATGTTTTAGTAAAAAATTTGGATGTGTGCGCTCGGGTCGTTATAGGAAAAATCATAATATTTTTCAATTCTGTCACCATCCCATTTTCATTCATAGAATAACTATATTTTCACTCATGTTTAGCATTAACATCATTCATATTGGATCTACCCACTGACTGAAAATAAAAATCATGTTGTTAGAAAAATTATCATAATCATGAAAAGTAATATACAATATGTCTAAATAATTACCCCTTATTTTAAATCTAAGAAACCTATTGTTTATCCTCGGTCATCAATGATTATCATTCATTCAAATCCTTCATGATGCTTTATAAAGTGTTTGTGAATTTCAAAATCATATCCCATGAGAGTTTCAAACAAGGTTTTACTCAAGTCCCATTGTCATGCAATATGTGATGATGGAGTCAAATACCAATTAACTCTTTTCATAGTTTTTAACACTTGGAAAAATAATTCATGATTCACATAATATTATTGTATCTATACAGGGATATAATTTGATCAAAACCACCCTTTCTATGCTTCACAAAAATTTAAGGATATTGTCTTGTACTTAAACATATAATTATATTTGTTCATACGGTTCTCAATAAATTATTGAATTAATAATCCAAAAAAATAAAACTATACCTTGATCAAATAACAATTATAATTACCTAGGCATTTAATACACATTAATCCATGACATTTAACATAAAAATCCAATAATTACAACCTGAAGATCAAAAGGCCTAGTGTGTTCACAATAATAGGTTCATATAAAATAAAAGTGTTACTAAAATTATAATTCATTATTCTATTCACTATAATTAGATATTAATCCCTTTAAATATCCTAAAACATCCTGGGATAAAATAAGAATATATAGACAAAAGGTGCGATCTAACAAACATATTATGGGAATAACATTATAAAGAAGTATAACTTGTGAGTGAAGGGTATAACATGATATCATAAAAGTAATGGCTCAAGATTAATCAAATGGGATAATAATATAATGAATATGGAATCATAAGATCATGAAATCATAGTAAATTTGGAAGGAATATATAACTTATCATATAAATGAGTCAAATTGGTGGACAAAGTTCTACAATAGGTTAGGATTACTCTATAATCCCACACATGACACCTCATGGGACTAAATATTTAAAAAATACATTAGAATAATATCTGGGAACACCCATAATAACATGTTCATGATTTTATATTCTGAAAAATGGAAATAAATCATAACAAATAAATATAATAAATAACCATGTAAAGAAAATGGGATGCATAATTTTTTCTTATATCATAATCATGGGAAATTTCATAATGAAGGCATTTTAGAGATGAACAGAAGGTGAGTATTTACCTACAAAAGTGGGTGAGAATAATCTAGATATATATGTGAGATATACAAATAGTTAATATAGATGTAATTAATAACATAATAAGTTGTATTCATCGATGAACATGTATTTAAAATCTTAAATTGAACATTTCTTAAAAAAATACACGTTTCACATTGAAATGACATAATGAAAATAAAAAAGATTCATAAATATTATAAAAGAAAATTTAGTTAAAATAAAAATGGAAAGTAATAAATTAATATTCAAATAATTTAGTGGTCATGAAGTGCGAAATTCCATACATACCGTATAATTAAAAAAACACCGCTTTCACACTTTTGTTAAAAATATCCAAAAGTACATTATTTAGAAAATGATAAAAATATTATTTTTTAACCATTTGGAAAAAATTCATAAATGGGTAAACATGTCTTTAAAAAATTAATGTATTATATGAAAAACATTATTTTAAATAATTTTGAGAATATATATACATGGAAGAGAATAATTCAAGAAGTGAATGAAGATACAAGATGAATATTACTTACTATCAATTTTATTTATGATTATTTATTATCTAAGGAAATAAATGGAAACCAAAAAAATTTAAAACACATTTATGAAAATAGTAGAATAATATGTATGTGGATTGAAAAAATAATTGTATATTATTTTCCCCAATCAAACCATGGGGATAAACAAATTTTAAAAGGAAATATACTGTAATATTAAGACTTCACCACTTTTTTTAACTTTCTAATAAAATCCCCTTCAATGGAATATAAATAAATTTAACTTAATATACCATTAATTATAAAGTATTATTTATATAACATATAAAATGTGATGTATATATCCTATTTTAAATAAATTTATGCATATAGTAAAAATATATTGCAATAAATGGAAATTGAGAAAGAACCCCTTATAATGACTATGTCATTGAAGTGGTAATTAATCAAGGAATTAATTATGTGTTTGACATTTATGTCCACATGAAACAAGTGAAAATAAAATAGAAAATTATAAATGGTTATTACACACATAATATTATCATATTAAAAGAAATGAATAATTAACATAACCAAATGATCGAAGTTGATTTATTGAAACCCATAACTTGATTTTGAATTGTGACATACATAATTTATCAATCTGAATAAAAACATTAAGAAAATTATATAATTTACTAATAAACTATTAAAATTTCATGTTCCTTTTATTTTATTTATTACCATATTATTTATATTTACAGAATCAATTATGTTTATGTCATAAGTTTTGTTTGTATTCAATTAATGTGTATAAAATGACTTAGCTAGGATGAATATGGTAAAAGATTTAATTTTTAAATAATATAAATAATAATAATAAAGAATTATTTATCATTTTTAAAATTAAATTATATTTATAAAACAAACCATGAAATTTAGTTATTAAAAATAAACTACGTAATAATCATAGAGATGGTTGGCCATATGTACGCATGAGAACATTTCAATTTTTCAAAAATCATGATGGAAAGAAGGTGAGTGTTATTTTTTTATATGATTATAAATATTTCATATATATAATATTATTTCTTTAAATACCCATAAATATGCCATCCATGTATCATAGTAATATAAAAAAATTACATCACTTCGTGAGGCGGTATTGTGCCATACACATGAATGATATTATCATTTTTCAATGGATGGTATGGTAAAGAGGTATATAATATATTAATTTTCTAGAATATTTAATGAATAAAATATATAAAAATTAAATCCATCATCATGATAAACATTGATAGGTTATTATATAAGATTATTTACATCGGTTCATGAGGTGGAAGGCTTCAATACACACAAACGATGGTTTCGATTCCCATTTGATGGCTAAAGAGATGAATGTATATTACTCTATTAACATTTTAAAAAATCATTATATATTAGATATTTACGTTAATATTTTATAATTATAGTGTAATATTTTAATAAGGTTCAAGATGAAATAAAAAAAATATTCCTGATTATGTATGATTACTCTTATTCAGACCACCGCTTTAAGATAATAAATAATGCCTCTTTAGATTAGTTTTATTCTATATAAGGCCTATAGTATATGGTTAGATAGTTAAGGAAGGTATTTTGGTATATATTGGCCACACCAAATGTATTTTGATAATTTTAAAAGAGTATAGAGTAGGTTCCCTTTTATAATTGAGAGGGAGTGAAATTTTTCTAAATACCCAAAACTATTCAATAATGGGAAGTCACAATCGAGACATGTTACACTAAAATTAATAAATAATGGATTTTATGAGCGATATGGTAAATAAGAACATCCAAAATTCCAAAAAAAACATGTTCTAAAAATTTTATTCCATTTAACAATATGGTTACTCAATTGTAACATTATAGATTTTCACCACAATAATGTATTCTTTTACCATTTTTATTATTTCTTATAACCAAACATAAGTTAAAACTGTTAAATAATATTAATTATTATGATTAATATAATTTAATACACTATATCAAATTTTAATATAATAAGTGACAGAATTTAATTTAAATTAAACCTGTAAAATGTGACAAAAAACAGTTTTTTCATGAAATGCATTTTCTAAGAAATAGATGATCCTATAATAACTGTATGACTCAAAATCATAATTATATATATTCAAATTAATATAAAAATACTCATAATATATTAATTTGCTTTAAATACTACCTTACTAGTTGTTATTTTAACTAATTAAGATGGATAAATATTATGCACTTAAAAAACATTTTCCAATTAACTAACTTTTTAAGTTTAAAAATAAAATTATTCTAAAATCAAAGAAAATTAATGATTTATATGAATTCATATATATTATTTTAAATAGAATGGTTATATTATCAATTTAATATGAAATCCAAAATATAATTTTTAATTATTTTAATTATTTCAAATAAATGATAGTATATGAAAAATCGGTAATTTTCACTATTCACTAAAACTCAAACATTTCATAAAAAACCAGAATTCCACTGTCTGTTAAGGAATACATGACTAATTTAAAAACAATGTTCATTTTATAAAATATAATATCTCGAATTTTGATAAATTAATTTTTATATTTTCTCACAAAAAGAAATAAATCCCATTTTTGTAGGAAAACCATTTTTTCAATAGAATCAAACATATTTATTAAAATTTGAGTGATTATTTATTAAAAATTTATTAATAAATTTATATTTAGTAGGAATTATATATATATTTCATATATTAGTTAATATTATTCATACCCACAAATTTAATGACTATGTTATAATGGTCCTATTTAAATAATAATATTTTGTGGCTCATTTGAGCTCGGTGTTGTATGTTTCATACGATATAAAAAATAGTGATATTTTAAAAAATAGTGGTGTTACATTATTTTTGGAATTTTACATAGTGAGACTAACATATATGTATTTCCTTTTGATGGTTGGCTAAGTGGGCCTATACTGATATGTTGGACTATGGGGTTGATGAATCATTCCTCATGAACAATAATTGAAGTGACCTTAGAGGTTTGACATAGAATATGGTGCAAAATTTTTAGAACTATCGTGGTGCATTGATTCTTATGTTCAATTATATAAAGTGTTTTTACAAACTATATGGTGTTTTGTCACATGTCTTTGAATGAAATTCTACATAACTAAACCGTATGAGCCTCTTTGACTTAGATCATTGAGAAAAGGATGTATGTATATTGTTGGCCCTCATAACTCAACATTGGGAATTATTTCATTCCTAGTAGAGACCTTATGGATGTATCTATTTTTAATTGTGGTTAACTAAAGACTATTGATAAACAACATGATGTTTTCAATATATATTTTTATGATACTTTACATAGCCATCCATAATTGTGGGTTTTCTACTGTGATCCTATAATGTTCTGCAGATAGGTACATAAACATTAATAGTAAACTAGATCCTTTTGGAGGTATTTTATATATAGATTCATATTTAGGATAAATCCATCTTTTTTTTTTTGTTTGATATCATCACACTCTATGTAGTAGTTCCTTATGAGAATGGATGACACACTGTGTGATATGACATTGGTGGGAGGTTTGATGTATGGGATGGGTGGTTGGAAATTGTAACCCTGATGATATACTTGTTCATTAGGGCTAGGCAGGTGACGTAGAGGCCCTTAGGGTTTACTAATACCCTGGTAAGTCATTTGTTAGTTTGATTTAGGGAAACCTATGTTGAAGGTTTTCTCGGGTTCTTCCGTATGAGTTTTTAGGTAGTGATACTGGTTTGTATGGTCTTGAGGAGACTAATAGAAGATAACTTCTCCGGTTTTGTATTATTGGAAGGATGATGGCTTCATTTTCCAAGGAATAATCTATGGTGATTTTGTTTTAGTATTGATTTCGATGGGTATTATTATTTGGGAAGATGACCTTGTTGACCAATGTATGTTTTTTTTAGAATCTTGTCTGAGCATGGGTCGAAACTCAAGACTAAGATGGCACTGAGTGATGGAATGTTGTGGAATAAATCAAGGAATAGGTGAGTGACCTATTTTATAGAGTAGTTCTAATAAAAATTCCTATGTGTAAAAAAAATAATGTTCCATGTAGCATGGTCATATTGGAGTTGTTGATGGAATAATCATGGAAGCATGAGTCAGTTGGTTGAACATAGATGAAAGGATGGGAACGAGATGAGGAAAGAAGTTATGAATATTATTATTATGGTGGTGGTGATCTAGAACATTTGAATAAATAAAGGATGTTCCTTGTGATGAGGGCTAACTATGAAATAAATCGTGTCCTGTGAGGTGGTTGACCTATGGATAGACCTGTACACACATTGTTGGAAGATAGGTTGTCAGGGGTTAGTTGATGGAATGTATATCCTAGATAGATTAGAGCATGTCTTGGGGAGAGAAACAAGTTATTATAAATGAAATATTTGCGCACTAAAGCCTAGATAAGAACTTATCCAACTTCATAACATCCTATTATTTATGCCAAGATACAATTTTCTATGTTCTGAGAAGTAAAAATGTATATTATAGTTTAATTAATAGTCCACTTGGTTGTTTTTATCAAGGATTGGTATATGGTATACCATATGGTGGGGATGAAACCATTTTCTATTTCAGGGTGGTGACTCTTTTGTGTGTTTGAATTTGGTTTTTTCTATGGAAATCATTCTTGAAAAGTGAGAATGAGAGATGTTAAAAGATGGATCTCAGATGTTAGTGAGTTTATAGTCCTACTAGTTGTTATGTTTGGAAATGGGTAGTACATGAGATATGGAAATCACAACTTTTTTCATTGGTGTGATGAAAAGGTTTCTCGTTATATAGGGAGTGGGATGTTGGTCACTAGTGTGTGAACCTCATGTGAGAATCATCATGAAGGGATTAGACTAGTCGTTGGATGGTCGTTTTGACTTTCATATTCCAATAGTTTAATAGAGATGAGTACTACTAGATAACATAGTGAATGACCTGTATACAATTTAATACTTACTTGGATGGAGTCTAATCATAGGAATCAGACTTGAGGTGACCACACCCATCCAAGGGTGTTGGATTCGGAATATTCCACTATTCATGGGTGGAATGATGTAAAAATTGATAGGTGATGGTTTGGCCAAGATAATTTATCAATATTTGATTATGGTCTCCAATAATTATTCTTGACTATGATCTCAATGTTCTCTGGGATAAAAAATTATAATGGGTTTTAATGATGTGTTAGCTATGGGATCCAAGAGTTATTAAGAATATTAGGAAAAAAGTGGTCTGGATTATTTTTTCCCAAGTAATTGAATTTGGTTGGTGGGGAACCGTATGGATCATGCCAATGGTCTGAGACATGTGTAGTTTAAGGGTTTATTGGGGATTTTCAACAAGAATGTTGCGTAACTTGGTTGAGTTTGGTCCATTATAATTCTACCATTTATCTTAAAACATGGACCATGAATAGTATATTCATGTGTAATTATGTGTATATATTTTAGAAACATATCAGTACTCTGATTAGGATGCTTCAGTAGTAAATTCTGATGGTGGAAGTAAAATTATTGATAATTGGTCCTTGAATGAATGATCCTATGGTAGGGTAAATATAAGTAAATTAATGAGCGAGACAATAACATAATCGTTATTTTTCTTAAACAGAATCATGTTTTTATTGTATTTATGTCCTATTAATGGTTATGGGAGTTGGATAATATTTTTTGGGATAGGTGTTGTATGTTAAAATTGGTTCTTGTAACACATTTTCAGAATTTATAAATGAAATGCGTCAACTTGACTAGGGAATCACAACCCATGTATGATATATTTTCATTTTTATTCCCACTAATACTTCTTATGTATAAGAATCATTAATGTATTGAGGCTCTAAGATATAATTTTATTTCAATATGTAAATTTTCATAAGGAAATTAAATTTTAAATTTTTAGATGCTTCAAATATTGATTATAGATTTAGAATTTAATTAATAATGTTGTAATTCCACAAAGTGATTTTTTAGATATGAAATATGGATTTGAAGGTTTTTCTTAGGTTTATATAGAAAATATGGGGTTAGGATATTGAAGTCAAATTTTTGGAAAAGTGCATCCTAGGGCACCTAGGTGGAACATGGTTATTATCAACCATGTGACCGAATCATACATCCTTTTTTCTAAAGGAACACAATTTGTTTAAACCATGAATGGTGATTTAGTAAACTATATGGTTTTATGAAGAGGGGAACAAGGTATCACAGGACTAAAACATACTTTCCCAAATCAATTGATGCAACCATGCAAGGTGGAAGTGTGTGAATAGTGAATCCCTCATAGTTATTGAAATGCTTTCCTAACAGTGCGGCCAAAACATTCACCTATTTAAATATGGGAAAATCACTATATTACACATTGAATATTAAATGAATTTCCATATTTTATCCTTCATTTCATCCAACATCCTTCTCCATGTCTTTCCTCGTATTCCTCTATTATTCTATGAGGGATGTCCCTTGTCCATGGAAAAAATCAAACGTCGTTGGATGGGTTAGAATAGTAGGGGTAATTCATCTACTCTATTAGACCCCATTGGGTTGTTTTTTCATATTCCACTATGTTAGCAAATTAAATTTACTGGTTTATTAACAATTCAATTGTATCATGGTCGAATCAGATAAGGGTTATAGGGATTTTTCTCTTCCTAGGAAGAGGATGATGTGGTTTTCATTCTATAATTTTCTACATGTCATTTAATTGAGGTATGTAACCATGAATAATTAATAAAAATTTAAATCCTAAATTAAATTTCATTTATGATTGTCGTTACACCATAGAATAGGTCTTATGAATGGTTTTATTATGATGATGTCTCGCTCGGTGTTGGTGAATGTTAGGATGTAGTTCTGGTGTGATGAGATCATCCAATAGGGTTTTAGGCTTTATGTTATAGAACATAATTCCTTATTATGTATATATTTTATATTTTTTAGTTAATTAATTATTATGTAAATATAATGAATTAAATCATCATTTCTTGTGAGACTGGATCTTTGAATGCATCAAATGATATTAGATGAGGCTTTCCACCTACAACAAGCCCTTGGAATAAATGATTATAAGATTATTTAAGGATGTTGTTCTATAGTACCTTCTCTATGGTATCTATTCATGGTGATGTTGTATGTGTATGCACGGATTGACCCATGAGGGAGACACCACTTATTCATTTTATATCATAGACTATTTAGTAAATTAAAGAAATTTTTTATAATGGATGAACACCAGGGGTAACAAGAAACCCATGTACACTATCATCAAGCCTTGACCAATAGTGGATGAGATATTTATATTGAGACACTTAGTAGCCTCCGCACATTTTAGGAGGTTACAATGAACTTGGTAATTCATATTAACCTTTTTATAGGCCTAGGTATTCAAAAAATAGGATGACTAGGACTCGATTTGGTATGTATACTTTCCTAGAGAGATCTTAGAACCATGATTGGTTCATGAACCATATACGGATGGTTGCCTTAGTGATATGAATTTTGTATCTGAGAAGGTCATGATACCCTTATTAAAATGCTATGTGACATGATTTCTTGGGGCGTCAAGTGTTCACCCAATACTATGACTCTATTCTAAATGATCCAAAGAGGGATGATTTCACTTTTGTGTGGACCTCGAGGATACTATGCTGGATGCATGTCTAATTTTTTGACATGAGGGAACCATTTGGTGCCCCAGTGACGATTGAACCTCCTCTAGAGCATTATAGGGTTGTGGAGAGATTGTAATATTTGTTACCTAAGAAACTATACAAAATATATATGCTTGGGGATGTGGTAGTAGTGATGGGTTTATTCATTCATGCTACCTCACTATTTTATTTATCCATTGATTTAGTTTTTTTGATGAATCTACGATTCTAGATATTCTTCCTAGAACTCATCCTATATGGTTTGATATAAGGTAATGTTATGATAATGATACCCAAAAGTACATCTTGAGATCCATATTTTGAGCCTTATTGATTTAATCTTTCTTTATTAGGATTCATAGTTTCAGTAGGGTCATTCCCTGTATAGGGTTTATAAGGGATGTTGGACATGAAACTACTCATATTATATCTTGAATCAATGGACATGTAACTCCTCCTTACTTATTGTATAATTTTTGACATGGAGATCCCCATTGTATATCTGGGATTATTGTAATACAAGATCCTTATTATTTACTAGAATATGATGGACAAGGATCCCCTTATTGATTATTAGATGATATTAGAGATTTATCTCAACATCATTTCCCTAGTATTATTGGATGTGATGCTCACTATTTACTAGAATATGTTGGAAATGGAGCTCCGCGTCTATTATTAGGAATTGTTGGAAATAATGCTACACACCCTTTTTCTTTAGGATATAGGACGTGGTGCTCCACATCAATAATTAGTATTGTTAAGTGTGCCATTCTGTATACCCAATTTAGAGTCGTGGACTATTTTCCCATTATTTAAAATATAATACCCTTATAATGTATGGCTGAGAGTAATTTTTATCACTCAATGAAGTATTTATGGTCTATTATGATTAAAAAAAGGATTGAGTTGTTTATACATGGATTGAGTGGAATGAAATCTATCACAATGCCTTATTCATTGGATGTCGAGTCGATCATGATCATGAACCCTAATATTTTATACAGATTTAATTTTTACTAATTAATTTAATTATATCTTAGCTAGGATGATATATTCAATTAGAATTCCCTTATTTCAGAAGAAAATATCATGATTTATTTTTAGTTATTCTAGTCTTTTAGATATTATTATTATTGTTATCATGATAAGTATATCACACATATTTGTACACTTTATTTATTTTCAATGAACATGACTTCATTAGTGGTTCCATACTGAATTTTTCAATCACACACTATTTGGGTTTCCATTTCACTAGAGTTCTAGCATAGATGCTCAATTGGTTGTGGGAACAAGATTAAATGAGGGCCAAGAATGATTGATAATGATTAATTGGATATTTATCTAGAGATAATAAATGTGATTTGAAATAGTTTGGGAATTAAACCCACGTAATTTTATTTTTTTGTCATTTTATTCACTCCGGTATATGTTATTGGCACAGTGGTATATCTATTTTTTATGTATGACATGGTCATTTGGGCCTTTACTACACTTCCTCCATTCTTTAATTATTTTCTATTTTTAGCATCCACCATTTATTTATTTACTAATATAGTTTATGTATTGATATTATTTCTCTTTCTATTACTCTGAAGTGAAATAATAGTATTCCCACTATTATTACATTGGACATTTCTATGAGTTTGAATCCTCAAGAATATGGGGTGGTGTACTTTTGGCCTTAATTCCAACTAGTTTGTCTACTGTTTATATAGAGATATGGGCCCCAATGTGAAAAAATAGTATCAGATCTATTACATTCCTATTATTTACTATTTGGGATTTGATAGATAAGAGTATTAGGAATGTGTTAGATCATGTGAATGATATTAGAATAGTGTATCGAGAACACTTGTTCTACTTGGAATTATAGGTTACCAGGGATATAATAGTTCTTATCTTGATATAATGTTTTATATTTCAGTATTTTTTTTCTTTGAGTGATTCACATATGGTTTGGAGTTATGGATTATTATGAATTTTTGGATCACATCCCACTGGTGAGAGGTTGGAAACTAATTTGGAGTCTTCGATGGAAATTGAATGATTTTTCTTTAGAATCATATTCAACACATATGGTATGCGTATTATATACCTACTAGTGTGTTATTTAAAATTCCAATGACTAGGGTAAGCTATTTTAAATTCCAAAAAAATTAATTTCATTTTCCCATATAGGTTCTTGGTGGAAGTATACTTTGTTAGACCAACATATATGCGTGTCTCCCGATGGGAAAAATTTTGATCGATGGTGAGACATTTGATGATCAGGATAATGAATCATTACTTGTGAACATGAGGTGCATTAATCCTCTGGATTGATGGGGCCCATGGTCCCCAAGGGTTAGAACCCTTATGGTGTATTGATTCTTATGTTTATTTATTTAATGTTTTTATAACAACCCATATTTTGTTTTCCACATATATTGGAATGAAATTCTATAAAATTGAACCATATGAGAGTTGTATGACATATATCATTGAGATGATACTATGAATATACTACTGAACCTCATAATATTATGTCAGAAGATAATTACTTCCTAGAAAACCCCTTGTGGGTGTATTATTTTTCATATATGTCTAACTAAATATTTGTATCAACCATCATGGAGTTTTCCCATCTTGATTTTAAGGATATTTTACTTAAAAAACCCGCATTTAGGGTTGTGTAGTCATATCCTCTAGTGAGATTCCAATTGGTACCTAAATATTTTATAGTAAACTTGAACATCTAGGTGGTATTAAAATATATCGATTCTCGGTAATGATAAATTCATAATATTTTCTATTTTCATATCATAAACCTCTAGGGAAAATCTCCTTATTAGAATTATCAAAGAAGATCAGGTCCAGGTAGATTGATGATTGATATGTGGTGTCATTAGAGATATTTATGTAAAGTAAACAGTTATCAGTGGGATTCCAATTAGATCTTATAGGGTGTTTTACTATACAATATTAAATTGAAAACCTATATAATTAGACCCTTGTTGTTTTGTTTTTCCCTAATAGTAAAATGTTTACCCTACACACTTTGAGTGATTTTACAGGTGAATTATATGCCTTGCATTGAGATGGTTGTGTGGATGACACCCTGTGTGTTGTGACATTGGTGGGAGATTTAAAATATGGTCTAGGTGGTTGGAACTAGTAACCCTGATGTCTGACATGATTGGCCAGGAAAGGGAGTTGACCCAAAGTCCCTTAATTTTGACTTTGACACTTATAACTCTATAGTTATTTTAATTGATGGAAACCAATGATGGAAGTTAGACCATGTTCAAATGGATGAAATTTGAGGAATTGATCATGGAAGCATTATTTTGATGAGAATTATACATGGGAGGTGATCAAGTTTATCATTATTTCCATGATGAATCCTTCAGTTTATGAGTATGAACCTTGGGTTTTTGTGTTCCAATATTATGTTCGATTGGTAGGACTATTTCGGTACCAAAACCTACTGACCAATGAATTTTTAATAGCTTATTAATTAATGGGTAGATGCTATTGACGTGGATGATGCTGAGTGATGAGAAATTATGGAATAAATAATGTCATATGTGAGTTTCTAAAGATTGATGATGATTTCAAAGGGATATCCTGGCATGATAAAATATGACACACAATATTACCCTATAATCTTGGTCGTGTGGATGGAAAACTCACAGAAGCATGAGTCAGATGGTGGAATATAGGTGAGTAGCTAGGTGAAGTGTAAGGATTTATGGATTGGATTTTTTATAGGCATAGTGACATAAATCATTGGGGTTAAATAAAGGAAGTTCCTATTGATGAGGGTTTCCTAAAAAATAAATCTAATTCCATTAGGTAGTTAAATCGTAGTTGTACTTGGACACACATTAGAAGAATATATGTCATCTGGGGTTGGTGAAAGGAAATTATTTCTCAGTTTCATGTGTTCATGGATTAGGGAGTGAGATAGAAACTTATTAGTATAATATTAGTGTATTCCTAGCCCAGAGATGACCATGAACATTACATTGACATCATCCATTTTACGCGAAGATAATATTGACCACACTCTAATCTATATAAATGCAATTTTAGGTTTGATGGAGGGACTACGTGGTATTTTTACTGAAGGAGTGGTGTAAATTAAAACATATGGTGGGGAGGGGACTATAGGCCGTTTGAGAGTTGTGGCCCTCATTATGAGTTGAAATTTGGTATTTCCATGAAAACCATTATGAAGAAGTTGTTATTGGAAATGTAGAGAGTTTGTTCTAGGGAGTTAAAAATATTCTACCCCATCTATTTTTTATGTAAAAAAAATTGATATATCTTGATCTATAATAATTAGAATTAATTTCATTTGTGCGACTATAAGGATTCTCTTAATGTGGGGAGTGGGATGTTGGTCACCTATGTGTGACCCACTTGTGAGAAAGTACATGCAAGTATAAGATCAGTATTTTGATGGACATTTAAGATTTTACATTCCTATGGATGAATGGAATTGAGTACTACAATATTCCTTAGTGAATTCTAGTTATAGGGTTGAATACATACTTTGGTGAAGTCTGAGTATAGTCATTGGGCCTAAGGGTCCTATACCGCTCCAAGGGCATAGGATTATAAATATTATAGTGTTTAGCTAGTCTAATAATGATAGAAATTAACAACGTATTGTTCTATCATGAAATGTAACAAAGAGACAATTATGGGGTCCAATGATAGTGCTCAAAAATGATTTTTTTGTGATTTAAAATAATGGAATTTTATTGGGTTTAGTTGATGTGTCAGCTATGAGAGCCATGTGTTTTCAAGAATAGTCTGCAAAATGTAGGCCAGATTGAGTTTTCCCAAATAGTTGAATATTGTTGGTTAGGATCCTCATTTGGAACATCAATGGGATTAGATGGGTTTAATTCAACGAATGGTCAAGGCTTTTCAAGGAGAAGCCTATTAGAATAGGATGAATTAGATCAATTGGAATTCAAACATCTAGATCAAAATGAGGATTGTGAGTAGTATCCACATCCATGTTCAGGCATAGTGAATTTATAAACTTGTTGAGAGAATATTTAGGATACCATGGGTGTGTTTAAATTTAAAATATTGATTGTGGATGTAATGTGGCTCGTAAATGGACATTGAAAGAAAGAAACTATGGCGGGAGTCCCATAGCACAATTAATAAATGGAGAAAAAAAGTGATCATGGTTTGGATTAAATAAGATCAAGTATGTATCATATTGATGTTTAATTATTGTTTATGAAAATTGGAATGGGTTTTGGTGGTTTATGAACTATATTTTAAATGTTATTTTTTGAATATGCATTGGGAATTTAAAAATGCAACACTATGCTTTAGTGGGAACTCAAAAACCATATAGGTTGGTTTGTTTAATTTTATTTCCACCAATAATTCTTGGTGGGATGAAATAATAATGATGGGAGGTATTATGATCCTTCATTTTTAGAGTTGGAAATTTTCATAAGGAAATTGAATTTTCATTTCTTAGATGGGTCAGATATCGATCAAAGAATCATCATAGAATTATGAATGTTAGAATGATTGAAATTAATTTTTTCAGATGTTAAATGAGGATCAAGATATGTATAGAAATTTTTTAGAGTGTATATTGGATTTGGGGCCCATGGTAAATGTTTGGGAAATTTTTATCCTAGGGTGCATTGTTGGTAAATTCTTAGTGTTAACCATTTTTCCAAAATATACATTCTACTTTTCAGTGGAACATCGTATTTTTAAACCATGTGTGGTTCTCTAGAAAACCATGTGGTTTTGCGTAGAGGGGATGACAAACTCACACGGTTGGTGCGTTGTTTTCATAATAGTGTTTTGTAAATGTATGAGGTGTAGGTGTGCGAAAAGATAAGCCCTTATGGTTTGTTCAATGTTTTACTAACCATGTTTCCTAAATATCCACCTCTTTGAAAAGGTGAAAATTACAATTTCCCTCCTCCAACCCATATAAGGGTTTACCCCCTTTTCTTCCTCATTTCAGCCAACATCCTTCTATGTGATCACCCTCCTCTCCTCCATTCCTCTATCAAAAATCTCCCTTGTTTTTTGTAAAAAATGAACTCCATCGAATGAATTGGATGCTTAGAAGTAATTTTTAAACTCTTTAATCATTTATTTAGTTATTTTCCTTCTTCCTTTATGTTTTGATTCTCTAATTATTGTTTCATGTTCTAATTCTATTAGAGTATGGAGCAATTGGATATGTGTGATAGGGATTTTTCACAACCTAGGAAGAGGATGAATTGGAAGGCTGTCTAAAAATAAAGACATATTATTTCATTGAGGTATGTAACCATGACTAATTTCTATAGCATTAAATTAGAAAATACATTGATTGGTTGTTTTTCATGAAGCCATTTCACAGGGTTTGTACTATGTTCAAGGATGATGATTCTCCCTATGGTTTTGGGGAGCATTAGGTCTCGATTATAGGAAGACATGTTTTTTTCCTTTATTCCTTAAAACATAATTCCTTATTTTGTATTCCTTTTATTTTTTTATTAATAAATTATTATGTAATTATAAATAATTATATACTAGTTTTTGGTAGTGATAACAGATATTTGTATGCCTCAAATGAACTTGGATGGTGTTTACACCTAGTACTGGACCTTGGAATAAATGATTAAAAGTATCCTAAATGTAGGTAGTCTATCTTACCTACCCAATGGTATTTATGAATTTTAATATAGTATATTTATTATAAGGATTTAACCTGAGTGAAATGACTCCGGTTTAATTTATTCCAATGGATGTTTAATTAATTTAAGTGTATTAATTAATAACAGATGAATTAAATGGGACATTAACAACCTGTTCATGCTAGCCTCATGCCTTATCCCATAGTAGCCAAGAATTATATATTGAGGATCTATGTAGACACCAAAAATCATAGGAGGCGAGACTATTATTGGTAAGTCATGTCAACCTTTGTATATTCCTAGGTGAAAAACCATAGGTAGACCAGGACTGGGTTGGGTATACATACCATATTAGAGAGATATTGAAACCAATATTGGGTTATGAACCATCTCCTATCATTATACATGGTGATATAGCCTGTTTTGATGGCATGGACACACTACCATTATTATGTTTTCATGGGACGTGATGTCCTAGTGCATTGGGAATTGACTTAAGACTGATATTTTTTATTACATGATCCAAAGAGGTATTCTTTTACTTATGTGTGGACCCTGAGGATCCCATGTACGATGCCTCTATGTTTTTTTATACCTGAGGGACCCATGGATACCTCATTGATAATCAACACTAATCTATAGAATTATGTTTTTAAGTAGAGATGGTAAATAGTATAATATTATTACTTATACCAAAAAATATTCTAGAGGGGTTATGTCAGTAGTGATGGGGTTAGGCATTCATCGAACCTCACTCTATTATTTATATATTCAATCAAGTACTATTTATGTAGTAATTATTTTAGACGTGCTTAGTAGAATACAACAAATGGGTTTGAAAATGAGGTGGGGATATTATTGGGATACACATTGGTACATCTTGGGATCTAGATTTTGAGTAGTACTGATTGAATATTACTTTATCATGATACCTAGTTTCAGTAGGATTTTCCCTATATATGGCACACAGAGGAGGTTGGAAATGGAGATCCTCATTATTTATCGGTAATTAACGGACATGAAGATCCTCATAATTTATTGTATGATTTCAGAAATGGATATCCTCTTTGTCACTCTATGATTATTCTACATGAGTCTATTTTTTTATATAAATAAGATGGAGGAGGAATTTATCATTACTTATTGGATTATATTGGATATCACAGTCCATAATTTTTATAAGGGATTATTTTAAGTTAAGAACCTTATTACTTAATATAATAGGTTAGAAATTTTGCTTCGTATAGGTTTTTGGGAATCGTGGGACATAATGCTCCACAACCTATGGGTTTTTGATGTTAGACAGCTAATACCTCATCATTTATTAGTATTTTAAAATATGTCATTCTATATCCCCAATTTGGAATCCTGGAATGTTTTCCCCTTGTTTAAAATATAATTACCTTATGATATATGGTTTAGAGACATTTCGAGTTTTGAATGAAGAAGGTTTGGTCCACCAAGATTATAGACCCAATGATCGACTTGTTTATACAAGTCATGAGTGGCATGACATCAATCTCAAGTCCTTTTTCATATGGAGTATAGTTGATCAGGATCACAAACCCAAGGATCGACTGTTATCTTCCATTATCCTCTTTAATTCATAGGTATCTTGTCTAGGTCAAGTATATTCCATGATAATTACCTAATGAATATAATTTTAGTGCTTTTTTAATTATTTAATCTTAAATTTTAGTTATAATTATTATTGTTATCATGATGAGTATCACACACACACAGACACTCACACACACACACTCACACACACAAACACACACACAAACATATATATATATATATATATATATATATCTTACATTTACTATCTATGTGCGGGTCCACATTTGTGGTTCCCAATAGATTTTTTTACTCACACCTGTATAATCATAAGTGTATTTAGAAATAATACAAGAGGGTTGGAGATTTTTTTATAATATAAAACTACTAAATTTTAGTCCTCCTTATATAATTCAATTAGAAATACCATTTTACAGTAAATGAAACCGATCAGACAAACAATTTTACTAATATATTATAAAATAAGATTTATAGAAAATTTTATAACATATAAATTTCCTTAAATATATGGATAGTGGAAATAGAAACTTGTAATAAAGTAAAATGAAACTTTATAATATGAGTAAGGAAAACCTAGAGATTTTTTTTAATAATGATACACTTTTTAATCTTGACCATTAATGATTTATATAACAAAAACATTATTTATTCATTGTTTTAAAAACACTTTAATGTAATTACATCTTTAATCAAGGAATCCCTCCATTCAAATAGTAGAAGAACATTGTTTACCTATCCATAGGAACCCTGGATTACCAAGAATAGAATAAAATTTTACTCCCTATCCCAATAAACAGTTTATCACACAAGACCATAAAATCAATTACCAATACTGAAAACATAAGGTATTTACAAAGATACTCACAATATTAAATAAGTAATTAAAAAATATATAAAAAATTTCAAAGAAGAAAGTACTCAAAGTAACAAGATATTAAAAAAACCTTCACATAAACTCTTGGATTTATAGTGATGAAAAGTATTAATCCTCCTTGAATGATGATTCTATTTATAGGAAAACCTTAAATGATCATATTTTTCATTCACTAGAGTTGGTTGTAATGGACTTGTATCAACTCTTCCATCACATGGAAATTTCTTCTTTTCATATCCGTCTGATGGGTGTTAGGTTTATAAACCACTATAGTGTCTCTGTATTCCTAATAATAGAATAATAATTGTACATATAGAAAAAAGAGAATTCTTTATTTTATATATTTAATAATTGTTCATCTAAAAATAATTTCCTCTTATATCTGATTAATTTTTCCAAATTACCAATTTATAACTTCATTTTATAGACTTCATTATATTTGGACTTCTAGACTTTAATAAATCTCTATCCGATGAAATAGGTAATTATGTATCTAATGTATAGTATACATATTCATATGATCACTTTAAAATATTCCATTTTATGTATAGTAATTCTATATCTGGTAAAATATAAATTATACCACACCATTAATAAAAATATATAAGTAAAAGAGTTAGTAAAATATTAATTTTTATGTTGTTTTTATTATAAAAATTAGGATTGAAAGTTTTAGAAATAATATTTAGACACAAAATACATCCCTTTTGGAAAAGAACAAATCAATACCCTTGAATAAGAAAATATAGTTTTAAAAAAACATAAAAGAATTACTCCACCTATAATATATTATATCCCATTTTAATCGTTTTACTTATATATTTATTTTTAATCAATTGTTTTAGAATTTAGAAACATCCATTCCATCTTCCCATCAACTGTTTTAGCTTTTATATCCAAAAAGAATTAGTCCTCCACAGTATGCGATTTTCAAATATATAAATATATTGGATATAGATAATGTTACTAAAATATTAAGGAAATAAAGTCAAAATATGATATAAATAGTCTAAAAAATTAAAAATGATATTAAACAAAAAATTTAAGAAATTCATTTAACAAAATGAATTCGAAAAAAATCCATTAAAGAAACATATGAGGGAGGTCATCAATAAAAAATATATATTCCAAAAAAATTATTTTATATTATTAGAATATTTACAAGTGTTCAAATAAAATATTAATCTTTCTTTATAATATTCCATAAAAAAAATTTCCAACTTCTTAACATATGCCTTATATTTATCTAAATCTTTAACAAGTATCTTTTTCTTTTATATATCTTAATATAAATCTCAAACTCTGTTATTTTCAAAAAAAAATCCCCTACAAATCAGTATCTATTTTCATTATATTGAACACTTATTATTTCAAGGATATGAGTTTTCATCATTCTCCTGGGTTTTATTCTTGAATAATTAATGAATTATTCTCTTATTCAAGATAATATTTCAATTCTTAAATCAATTTTACATTATTTTAAAATTCAACATCTTGGTTCATAATAAAAAACATCATATTATCTATACCCCATGGGGTCTTACATACTTAATCATTCATTTTTCTTGTATGACTTGTAAATTATTTTGTTTTAGTTTTAGTTACCTTTAACTTTTCATCATAGAATTTATTATTAGTTTTAGTAATATAAATGAAGTGAATAATATTTCTCAACCTCATTTAATCCAATTGAGATATTTCTGTGACGAATTTGAATTTAGATTCATTATGGATTGTATGTCCAATAAGATATTTTAATGAAGTATAATTTTCTAACACATTAATCACCCTTTGAAAATATATGTTTATAACTGTATGTTAAAAATGATTTTCATGATTCCATATAGCTAATGAATTTCTTAATTGAAGTAATTAATTTTCATTTCCATTATTTATATGGTATTAATCATAGGAGAGTTTGTATAACCTTATGTCACAGAAGTTAATGTAGGCCTTCGTGTCCTACAAGGTTCTCTTTCATTACCACCAATTACAAGATCATCACTATAATTAGTATAAGATGAATAATTATCCTCAACAACATCACCAGACAAATTTTTTTATAATTTTTGAACCATGTATAGTTTTTCAATTTATTATTTTGATTATATTCATTTTTCTAAATTTCTTAATGTAAAAATTTTCATGTATTTAACAGATAGAGTGGATGAATAATATTTTGTGATATCCTCATTATCATTTTTTTGTGTTTTTAAACTGTATTATACTTATTTATCATACTTTTATCTCATGGGAAAACTAAAAAGTTTATATTGACAAGATTGACCAATTATTTATTTCACTTTTAAAACTAATTATTTTAAAAAAAATGCACTTCTTAAGAAATAGATTTTTTATCTAACGTTTCATTACTATTTATTTTATCAATATATAGGGGATCTATATAAATAGAATATGAATTACTTTCAAGATTATTTGGTAAAGGTTCTTATGGTCAAATAGTTAAAGAAAATAAATTTTCAGAAACAAATTTAACTCTTGATTTCATTAAAAACATTTTTTTAAAGAAATATTGCATAAACCATTCTTGAACATCCTTGGAAATATATATCTTCTTGATTTATTCTTCTTGAATGATTTTATAATTTTTCTCCTTTAGATCTAATGCCTTTTCCTTATGTAATCCAATGGATAAATCACCAGTTTTCTATTATTAATTATTTTTTCAGAGAGAAAGATATTTTCTAGAAGACATTTTCTTTGGATTCTTTCTCTCAATAAAAGGGTATGTGTCTACTTATTTTTTCTTGTTATCTCTTTTCTTAAATATTTCAACTAATACCTTATACATAAATTTTTTATAAATCTTCCAAAAATTGTTTTGAGAAGAATCATATACCAACATCATTTTATTTATGTTATCTTCACCAATAAATTAAATAATCTCCCTTATAGGCATAGATTTATTTTGGATGTTCTGAGCTTACATAAACATACCATAGACTTGTTGATAAAACCCAGGAACAAAATAATCATAAAATTTAGTTTACATTAATTCACTAATTTAATTCATAAAAAATATACTTAAGAAGGGTAAATTTCATCATACCACAAAAAAATATAAAATATATTCATCTTGTATTAAGAATGTTTTTTTTCAACAACACTCTATTTTATTACGGGGTGATCGTTGAGAACAATACTCTATTGCTTTATGAAGATTTTGATGTTCACACATACCCTTATTTTTTATTCTAATGATTTTACTAAGATATATTTTTAGAAATTAATATTATTTATTTCATTATTTAAGAATAATATTAAAGTGTTTAATTCACATGGAATATTTGAAAAAGTGTTCAGAAATCATTTTAGCATGCTCTAGAAACACTGTTCATGCTCGATGTGTTTGGAAATCACATTAGCGTGTTCTGGAAACATTGTTCATACCCTACGTTGAGGAGCACAACCTAAGGATGGAATCTATCATTTAATTTACGGCATATCAGAAAATTATGGTTATACAACCATACATTATAGACAAAAGTATAAAAGACGAACCCTACATTTGGAAGGAACCTTATGTTTGGGATATCAGAAAAGTATAGAATAAGGAGACAATGTTATTATGGAAGGTTATGTTTTTTCTCAAAAGAATGGTTCATCATCCATTATTTTTGGAAACAACCATACGTTTTATTAAAAATTATGGATCATATACCTTTTTTAGAAGCTTAAAAAAGTATGGATCATCACCCTTACTTTTATAATGAACCTTACAGATCATGTATCTTATGTTTTTCTATAAAAATGGAAGTATGGATATTGTATCGTACATTAGAGAGTTGATGAGAAAATTATGATTGATCAACATTATGTTGTGAAACATAAGTTATCAACCTTATGTTTTGAATGTTACGTTATCAACCTTACATTGTGAACCTTACGTTCAGAGAAAGAATGCTATGCGGTTGAAATCTGTATTGTGAAACAGAGATTCATATATGAGTTTATTGAGAAATGGTCTTTATGCAGATTATTAGGATGATTTCAAACCAAATTCAATGACAGATTTTGAAACAGGTCTTTGATTGATTCAAAGATGATTATTTTCGATATAATCGTTCTATTTAAGAGTATAATTTCATGCCAGATATTTCAGGGAGTTACTGCTGCTCTGTTATTCAAACATTTGAATTTTCTGATTCCATACGTTACTTTTATGGATCTAAATTTGTGAGGGAAATGATCATTGTTATTCTATATATATCAGTGATATTTTTTTATTATAAATAGAGGGGAGAATCATCATGAAAATATATAACAAGCTCTTGAATTCTTCATGACTATAGTTTTAAAGATTCATTCGAGATTTAAAGATCTTCTGCTACTAAGATCTATCAAACTCTATCTTTCTGAAGAAGAAGAAACGCGTTAAAGATTCACCATTTCCACATCGAAGATCTTTTAGGAATCCATTTTTGTTGGAGTTGATTTATTTATTTATATATCTATTTCAACTGGATCGACTCAAAACTGACCTTATCTGAAGAACATCTTTTCTGAAGATGATTATCTATCTACTATTAGTTTCATGATGTTGCAACTATGAGGATCACTTGGAAAGTATTTCAAGACAAAGACTCTTCTTATTTTGAGTAATCGATTCATCATACTAAGTTGTGTATTCAGTTATATGTATGAATCATAAGGATCTATTTTTAGCCTTATCTTGTAAAGGTGTCAACTACCTACACTCAGTTGTGGATGATCTATTGACAAGAGGACAAAATAGTGAAAATTTCAAAGCTCATGGAGTAGAGAGTTGGTGGAGTGCACTAGGGGCCATATGTTCCCCACACCACTATATATCCTTGCATCCGTTTACTATTTATTTTCTACTGCATAAAAAATATGATAAAGGTAAAAGGGAACACTCAGTCATCATCGTGATTCATGAAGAATTTGTAAAAGACACAATTCACCCCCTCATGTGTGTATTTGGTATAACATGATCCAATAATTGGTATTAGAGGAGGAGGTTTTTTCAACCCTATAACAAGATAAATGTTTCTGGATTACACATAAAACAATTTCTGATACACGAAAGGGTATGTAAATGGTTAGAGCACTCTACATAAACGGTGAAAATTATGGATGCTGGAAATCAAGGATGATCATTTACTTAAAGAACCTTGGATATAAAGTCTAATAAAAAATTCTAACTCCCAATGTGATTCCAGAGAAACCTGAAACATAGAATGCTGATACAGAAGCAGAGTACGACATATACTCGAAATCTATGAATGATATCTTTTATGGTCTTGGACCAGATGAATTCAGCAGTGTATCTTAGTGCCTGAATTCTTATGAAATGTGGCTGAAAATTGTAGTTACCTAGGAAGGAACTGAAAATGTCAGACAGATGAGGTATGCCACAACTAAATTGAAATTCGACACATTCAGAATGTTTAAAGGAGAAAGCATCACCCAGATGAATGTAAGGCTTACAGAAATTGTTAATAACATCACTACATTGGGGTCTCCTATCAAACAAGCTGATCAAGACCTGAATGTACTGATAGTACTACCACCCAGATGGAATGGGATATCAGAGACTATTATACTATCATCACCAGTCAAAAATATTACAATGAGAGAGTTATTTTGAACTCTTATGATGTATGACGCTGAGATGAAGGATGATGCAAATGATCATAGAGTCTTGATCAAGAGAGAAAATACTTCTTTTAATGTAACATCCCAAAGGATGAGTAGAAATATGAAGAAATAAATCAAAATAAAATCATAGAATTTTGAGTTATCTAATTCAGATGTGGAACTTTTTTAGGTAGCCTGAAAGTTTATTAAATTGTACAGAAAAGAGAAGTGATTCATAAAATCCTTCAAAAATGATGAAAAAGAACCCTGGGAATTCAGATTCTATGAATGCAAGAAGATGGGTCACATTAGACATGACTATCCTCAAATAAAATTATAAAAGACAAAGAAATTTTTCCAAAATAATGATTATGAGCAGAAAAACAAAATAGAAATGAAAACTACCTGGAGTGTTTCTGAAGACACCAGAATCTCAAAAAATTCAGACATAGATAAATAAGCATAAAATCTCAAAAAAAATTGTCCTTTTTTTATAAGCTGATGACGTACAATCATATTACTCATCTAATTCTGATTCATGTTCTTGTTGTTTAAATAATTAACTTGTAGCCTACTACATCATGCAAGAAAAGGAATATAATTCCTTATTTAAGAAACATAAATCACTAAAAAATATTCACACTACTGTTTTAAGAGAAATATATACTCTGATAAAACAATATCAATAGTTAATTAAAATATATAACTCAACAAAAATAAACTGTACAGATAGTGAAACTAAAATAAAAACACTACAAACAGAAGTAAAGAATAATCAAAAGTGTATCTATTGTTTTAACAAAAGGAGAAAATACACTAAATGAAATTCTTGGAAGGAATTTTATTAAAAACTAAAGATATAGAATTGGAATGAAATGTGTCAAACCCAGACTATATAAGAGCTATTTTGTTCCAAGTACAAAAGGTAAAATTTTCCACTACTGTGGAAAAAAGGTCACTTATCTAAAAACTATTATTTAAGGAAACTGAAACTATGTGGGATCAAGAAGGACTTTGTTGCAAGCAGTTTATATGATTCTATTGACTATAGAAAAACAAAACAAGTCTAGATTCCTTGGTCTTTTCACGCTAACACTGATGGACCCAACAAAATATGGGTACTAAAAAAACCTTTGTTTAAATTCCATTGCAGGAAGTAGGTCATAGAAGCCGAACTGAAATATGGTATATGGATAGTGGCCGCCCCAGTCATATGAGTGGGAATTCATCAAATTTTAAAACATTAACTCAAAATTATGGAGGATGAGTCACATTTGGTGACAATGGAAAAGGTAAAATTATTAGCATTGGAACTATTAGAGACCCTGAATCTGTATCAATTAATAAAGTACTCTATGTACAAGGATTCAAACATAACCTGATAAGTATCTCTCAACTCTATGATGATGGTAATTTTGTTGATTTTTCTCACAACTACTATTCTATTTTTAATGATAAATTGCCTAAATATTGAGAACTCATAACTGCTAATGTTTATACTCCGGACATAAATTCCTTGTGTAATGAAAAAGTAAAATTTTTAACTGCTATGATAAATGAATAATTGATCTAGAATATAATACTAGAACATTGTAACATATATTCTTTACATAAGTTATCTAATAATCAATTAGTTCTTGATTTCCCTAGTCTCAAATTTGAAAATGATAGATTCTATGATTCATGTCAACTTGGCAAGAAAGAAAAATCATCCTTCAAATCTGTTAATAAGATTGGAACATCAAGAATATCAAGCTTGGCTAGTAAATTATACGTATAAGATTTAGTTGATGAATATTCTAGATTTATTTAGATTTATTTTCTAAAATAAAAATTGAAGCTTTTATTTTGAGTGTTTTTGCAATGATGTACAAAATGAAAAAGGTTTTAAAATAATTTCATTAAGAAGTGATCATGGTGGATAATTCGAGAATCTAGAATTTAATTCTTTTTTCTCAAATATGGGTATTAAACACACCTTCTTTTCACCAAGAACACCTAAAAAATGGAATTTTTGAAAGACGAAATATGAATATTCCGGAAATGTCTAGAACTATGGTACATGAGTACAGTCTTCCTACCTATTTTTGGGAAGATGTTATACGTATATCTTGCTGTATAATGAATAGAATTTTATACAGACCAATTTTTAAAATGACACCCTATGAACTATGAAATAAATAAAAACCTAAATTAAATTACTTTAATGGTTTTGGATTCAATGTTTACACCTTAAAACCCAAGGGAAATCTTGGTATGTTTGATCTAAAATCTGAAGAAATAATTTTATTAGGATATTCTGCTACTTCCAATGCTTATAGAGTTTTTAATAAACGTCAAGGATTGTTGAAGAATCAGTTCATGGGAAATTTGATGATTCTGATACCTTTGAGATAATTAATGACCAAATTGATGAATCTGACTTTAATGATAACATGAGACTTGAGAACTTAAATGATGATTTTGAAAATGAATTAAATTAAATTCAGTCCAGTTCAGAAGAACATGACATTAATGAACCTAACAATATACTACCTAGACAGTCTAGAACCCTAAAGAACCACCCTTTAGAAACTATTATAGGATACCTAGACACTAAAAAAATGATGAAATTTAGAAAATCATATTGAAATATTTGCCTTTCTTTCCCAATTAGAACCTAAGACATTAGAACAATACTTAGTTGATGAATGATGGATGATAGCAATGAATGAAGAACTAAACCAGTTCAAGAAAAATGAAGTTTGAAATTTAGTTGAAAGTCCTCATAACTATCCAGTTATATGAACTAAATGGGTCTTTATAAATAAACAAGATGACCAAGGAATAATAACTAGAAATAAAGAAACACTAGTAGATAAAGGATATAATCAGGAAGTAGGTATATATTATGATGATACCTTTTCACCTGTAGCTATATTAGAAGTTATATGAATCATTTTAGCCTATACATCTTATATAAACTTTAAATTGTTTCAGATGGATGTTAAGTCTTCCTTTTTAAATGGTTAATTATTGGACAATGTTTTTGTTGAGCAACCTCTTGGTTTTAAAAATTCACAAAAACCAGATTTTGTTTTTAAATATATTAAAGCAGATTATAGCCTTAAACATTCACCTGGATCTTCATATGAATGATTAAGTTCGTTTATTTTGAAAAATTATTTTACTATTGGGATGAAAAATCCAAAATTGATTAATAAAACTATTATCTTTAATATTTTTTGGTTTAAATTTATATTGATGATGTAATTTTTGGTTCAACAAAAAAAAATTCATGAGTTTTAAGATTTAATGAAAAATGAATTTGAAATGAGTATGATAAGATAATTAAATTTCTTTATAGGACTTCAAAATTATCGAAGGGATTTTTGGAAATGTTTTAAATCAATAAAAATACATTACATATTTACTAAAGAAATTTTTACTTGAAAATAGAAAGACATATACAAATCCTATGTGTACTAATATTAGTCTCGATTTGGATGAAAATGGAAAATCAGTTGACACCAAGATATATAGAGGTATGTTTGGTAGTTTATTATATAATACTGCAACCAGGACAGATATGATGTATTCAATATGTTATCGTGCTAGATTTCAATCTGATCCTAAAGAATATCACTTAATTCCTGTTAAAATAATTTTTAGATATTGAAAAATAAACTATTTTTCAATCTCTTATATATTAAAAATCTACTAATTTTAATTTAATTTCTTATTCAGATGCTAACATTGTATGTTGTATATTAGATAGAAAAATCACATCAGGGAGTTGTCACTTTTTTGGAAAAATATTTAGTGTCTTGGTCTAGTTAAAAACAACACCCAGTTTCCCTGTCAACAGCCGCGGATGAATATGTATCTGTAGGTTCTTTTTGTGCACAAGTTTTGTGGATAAAAAAACTATTATGGACTTTGGAATAAATTTTAATAGAACACTTATATTATATGACAATAAAAGTTCAATAAATATTTCAAAAAACCCTATTAATCATTCTGGAACTAAGCATATTGATATCACACATCATTTTCTAAGAGTTCATGATCTTAAAAAAGAAAAAATTCTTAGAATTTGTAAGTACTTTAATTCAATTAGCTGATATTTTTACTAATTCACTTCCCACTGCGTGGTTTTATTTTATTAAGGAGGATCTAGGTTTATTTAATTTTTAATGAAATTTTAATTGTTACATGTTTATTTTTTTCTTCACTATTTAAAATAATTTAATTATTTGTTTTTATAGTAAATTAGAAATTCATTTTTTGACGTACATTTTATTTTATTTAAATAATGAAATGATTATTATGTATGTAAATGAAACAGGAATCAAGGATTTTAGAAACCATTTGAAATTCCAAACACGTTCATTTTCATTGATCCATTTGAAACCCTAAACCATCAAAAACCTAAACCTTTGAGCCTTCCGAACATTGGAACCGAAATGACCATGACATAGAGAATCGAGAATCGAGAAGCTTGTAATGACAAGCATCATCGCACAATATAGAGAATGATTCTATAGGGAAAAGTAATCTACCTGGAATTGTTGTATCAAATTGACCTAATGCTACTTCAATCCCTCGCTTTTCAGAATATTGAGAAAACATTCAGTGGGGGAACATAAAGAGTTGGTATATGAGGTAGACCTTTGCCACTTTTTTCAAATTTTTTCAGTACTGTCTTTTTGATATAGAGGACATTATATTTTTAAAAATTGATGATCAATATTTTTCAATTTCATATATATAAATTTATAGAATCTTATACTGCCCTCATGAGGGAGTTTATCATTTCTACTTAAAGAATATTGGAGATTATCAACATATGTCAGAGGATATTATGTCATTTTCATTTGGATCTACAAGTATAAGAAAAATGTTATTGAAGGGTCATGAATATGATCAGAATATTCTATCTATGTTTGTCCAAACAGGGATTTCACCTAGGATGTCAGAGATAAAGAAGATGTTGTTTCTTAACATGTACATAATTTTTTTTCTTATGATTGAAATCATGTTGACTTTTCCAATATATATGGTAAGATATCTCAACTACTACTATCAACCAGAGGCTAGAATGAACTTCTATCCCAATGGAATGTTAATTTCAACATTATTGTTTAAGTCTGATATAGAAAGATTAATAGATTCCAGAGTAAGATACCATCACAAAAATATTTTCAATGATGGAAATATTAGGAAGATTGGATTTTTCAGGAGTACTGTGAAAGGATATATTATAACTAATGGAGCTGAGGAAGAGTATGACTTAGTTCATGGAGAGAAACCTGTTAAATCTATGGAAGACATGGATGAATCAAGAGAAAGAGGAACTTCAAGAAGACCGAGATTTGAAGCAGTTAATCCACCTGCTGATAAGGAAAGTCTAGGGGGCTTCAGAGGAAAGGACATCGAGTGGATCCAATCGGTGAGGAGCCTATTCATCAACTACTGATTCACCTGAACCTATCTTGAGCAACCTATTTTTTAGAGAACCTATAGTACATCAAATGGAACAACCAACAGTTTCCCAGATTGAGGTGACTCATCAAGTGGAAAAATAAATTTTTCCTCAAACTTTTGAATATCCTGGAAAGGATTGTGGCTGGACCTGAATCTACTCAAATTGTACAATATACTAAAACTAATCCAGAGGAATTAGATCAAGAAGAACATATATTAAAGGATCCAGTCTTGGAGGAACTAAATGAATAAGATTCTGATGAATAGAAACATCCCACTGATGTGAATTTAGAAGAGAATACTTCTGGGATTCCTACTAATGTTATTAATGAATTTTGGGTGTGGATGAGTCAGTTCATGTATCTGAGGAAAAATCTATTGAGAAACCAGGAGAGAAGGCTACAGATCAGAGATCTGATGCTCAATCATTTCCTTTAACTTTATTAAATGATGTTGAGAATCACGCGCAGGGTGCCTATGATTCTATGAATGATCATGTGGATGAGTTAATCTGAATATTTAATAAAGATAAAGCTGAAAATGCTTTCTTGATAAGGGAATCAGAAAAGGAGGGTCCAAAATTACAGAACATGAAATATTGTTTAGCTTCAAAAATGGAATTAGAATTAAAAAAAAGGAAATGTTAGATGGTGTTGGAAAAAAGAAATCTAAAAGGCTAATAAATTCAGATTTGGAAAATTTCAAGATTTTCATAGAGAAACATTTTTGAGTTGTCTAGGTCACTAAACTGGGTACCTCGGGTACTTCTCCTGACCCGATAAGGAAATTTCAGGCCATATAGCAGTAATGAGCTATATAAATGACATATTGTAGGACATATAGTGTAACAGTGCTCCATTATATGTTAGGTTGGATAATCAAAATCATCTAGTTGAGTATCTTACCTAAGATGAACCAAGGATTATAGTTCTATTGAATAGATTCACAGAAAAGCTAAATCAGCTTATATAAAAGGAAGAGAGGTTACATGAGTTTTTATAGAGAATTTTATTGAATATATGCATATTACTTAGAAAGGAAGGAATATTATAGTCTATTTAGGTGATGGATTGATGAAAAGGCTGCGATTGCAGATGCCATAGCTCAAGGAAGTCATTCAGAGGTGCTGAAACCTTTTTCCCGAACCTTTTTTAGCCCAACCATGATTCTCATTTTCATTACTATACATGTAATTATATTTTCCACAAAATATTCTTGCATCTCATTGTTATATGTTTTTATTTGTTTCACAATACTGTCTATGTTAAAATGCCAGTAATCCAGTGTCAAATATTGATAAATAGTTTATTATATCATTTACATAATTTCAATTCTAAATTAAAATTTATTCTGTTCATTCTTATTTTATTCTTTTTGATTTCACAAAAAGTGGGAGAAATATGGATAAAAACAACAAATTTTTTTATTTATAAATATTTTACTCATAGGGTGAAAACAAAACTTTTAATTTTATGGGGACAAATATCTAAATGTTTTTTGAGAGAAATATGGATAACCACAACATTTTTTGTTTTCTAATAAGAAATTTTTGGATACAAACAAAATTTATATTTTCATTATCTATAAAAGATGATATCTTATTTTACATTATAAAGGGGGAGAAAATGTAAAATTTATGAAATAATTTATTTAAAATAAAATATTGTTTTTATCTTTTCAAAATTATAAACTATGTGCAATTAATTTTGTAAGATAATGTCATTGGTTATATCACGGATGTTTTGATCATCAAAAAGTGGGATATTTTATATCATGTTTTTTTTTTCAACAACAATATATTTTATTAAGGGGATATCTTTGAGAACAATACTCTATCTCTTTATGATGATTTTGATGTTCACAAATACCCCTATTTTTTTCTAATGATTTTACATTGATTATATTTCAAAAAAATTAATATTATTTATTTCTCTATTATGGAATAAATTTAAAGCATTTAATCTACATGGAATATTTGAAAAAGTGTTCAGAATTCATTTTAGCATGTTCTGGAATCGCTGTCCATGCTCTACTTGTTTCGAAGTCACTTTCGCGTGTTCGGGAAAAACTGTTCATACCCTACGTTTAGGAGCATAGTGTAAGGATGGAATTTGTTGTCTACATTATGGCATATCAGAAAAGTATGGATACACAACCATAAGTTATAGAAAAAAGTATTGAAGAAGTACCCTATGTTTGGAAGTAATCATATGTTCGGGATATCAGAAATGTATAGAATAAGAACAATACATTAGTATGGAAAGTTATGATTGTTTCTCAAAATAATGGTTTATCAACCTTACTTTGGAAAACAACCTTACGTTTTGTCAAAAAGTATGGATCATATACCTTAGGATTAGAATCTAATAAAAGTATGGATCATCAACCTTACTTTTATAATGAACCTTACAGATCATGTATCTTATGTTTTTCTAAAAAGGAATATATGGATTTTGTACTGTACGTTTGATAGTTGAAGAGAAAAGTATGATTGATTAATCTTATGATGTGAACCTTACGTTATAAACCATACGTTGTGAACCTTACATTATCAACCTTATGTTGTGAACCTTACATTCCCCAAAAGAATGCTATGTAGTTCAACCCTATGTTTGGCATCATAGATTCAAATACAACATTATTGAGAAATAGCCTTTATGGAGATTTTTAGGCTAATTTCATGGAAAATTCAATGACCGATTTTAAATTACATATTTGAATGATTCAAATCCATTTATTTTTTATTCAAAGGATCAATTTAAGAGGATATTTTCATGCAGAATTTTGAGGCGAGTTATGACAGATCTATTATTTAAACATTTGAATATCGTGATTCTAAAGGAGACTTTTATGTATCTAAATTATTACGGAAAACTGTATTAGTTATTATATATATATCCGTAAATTTTTTTATTACAAATAAAAGGGTGAATCATGAAGAAAATATATAAAAATCTCTTTAATTATTCATGGCTATAGTTTTGCAGAGTCATTTTAGATTTACTGATCTACTGCTACTAAGATCTGTCAAACATTTTATTTCTGAAGAAGAAGAAACAAGTTGAAGATTCAACATTTCTACATTGATAATCTTTTAAGAATCCATTATTGTTGGAGTTTCATAATTTATTTCTATATCTATTGCAACGGGATCAACTCAGAACTTACCTTATATAAAGAACATCTTTTTTTGAAGATTAAGATCTATCTACTTTTAGTTGCATGCTGTTTCAACTGTGAAGATCAACTGGACAGTATTTCAGTACAAATGGTATTATAATTTTGAGTAATTTGCTTCTCGTACTAAGGTGTGTATTTAGTTCTATGTATAAACCATATGGCTCTATTTTTAGCATTAACTTCTAAAGCTTTCAACTGCCTGCACTTTGTTCTGGACGATCTATTGATAAGAGGACCATATAATGAAAATCACCAAGCTTGTGGAGTAGAGCATTGGTGGAGTGGAATAGGGGCCTTCTGTTCCCTGAACCACTATACATCATTGTGTCCTTTAACTATTTATTTTTCACTGCATAAACAATCAGATAATGATAAAAGGACAGAATTAGTCATCATCACGATTCATGAAGAATTTGTAAAAGGAACAATTAACCCTCCCTCTTGTGTATATTTGGTACAACCCGATCGCACATATTGAACTTTCAATGATTCTTTTTCCCCTTTTCTTAGAATGAGATAGTTCTAAACACATAGTACAACTATTCTAGAATCCACAATAAGATGATATTTTTTTCCTATTTTTTTTATGATGGAAAAATGGATGTCTCATCTTTTAACTTCTCAAAATTTCTATCTTTTCTAGAAATTTATGTGTTACATCAGTCAATTATTCATTCAAAGGGATTTTACCTAAGTTTTCCTCATCACAAATATTGAACTTATAAGTATTTCTTAAAAAATAAAATATTATAATATTTAGACCATTAACTTCATTGAATTCAACATAATTACAATATTCTCTAATGATATGTAAATAAATAATATCAAGATTCTCCTTTTATACACAGAGAGACTCCCATTGTTGAAGTAAAATAATATATTTTATCAAAGAGGAATACATATAATACCCAGATATCTCAATGAGAACATACTTAAAAAATGATCCATTTGATATGTTACACTAATAATTCATTTGGATGACCATATGATTTGAATAATTAGAATAAAACTAGAAGATTTACATTGAAATAAAAAATATATATGATAGCTCTTCAAAAAATGAAACGGTGAAGGAAGAGTTGTGATCCACCAATCTTTAAATATGCCCATGCAGAGAAAAAATTATACTTCCTTAGTTTTGATTATTTATATTAAAACCCACATCAAGATAAGTTATTGACATTAATCCTCAAAAGTTGTAAAATAATTTGGAATAGTTGGATTTCGAGAGAATTATATAAAATTTACCAGCTAAATATTTTGGCTGAATTTTTTTTGTTTAATTTTTTTAAAAATAATTATATGAAATATAATAATATCATAAAAACATATAAGAGTTACAATATATTTATATTTTACTATATAGAGTATGATTTATATGGATTACATAAAAAGTTAATTTGGAGATATAAACTATTACTATTTTTTAAAAACTTTTGTATGTCTGAAAAAGAATTAAAACAATTTATATTTTCTTCTATGAATTATACTTATAAAATATTTATTGAAGATATTTTTAATTTATTTTTCTTTTGGAAAAATTATTTCTTATAATAAAATTTCCTGAGAAATTTTATCTTATAAAAAATATGTGTGAGAAATTTTCGAATTTTTTTGTGAAAAGTTTAAAATTTAAAATAATTACATTTAGAAATTTAAATTTAATGTAAATAATAATTCCCATTTTAAGAAGATCATTAATATATAGATATTGGAAATTAATAAGTATATTTAATTATCATTTTATATTAACTATTATAAAATTATGTTTAAAGTATTGAAATATATTGGAATTGAGGAGTTTTCTAAAAATATCACCACGTTTCTATTATGTTCGAAGAAATTATAGAATTATATATATTTTTTGTGTATGATCCCAAAGTTAATGTGGTCCAATATTTATGTAGTAGGATTATGTGTGATTTTATGGGGTTTTATTTAAATCTTTGGCAGTTGTGTTATCAAACAAAATTGAAGTTTTATAAAAACTCGTGCCAAAATCAGTGAGTTTGTGTTGTATCCAAAACACTTGAGAAAAAATAATAGTAGATACTATAAGGCCCCGACCTTAAACCTTAATTAATCATGAATTAAATGAATAATTCACATATAGGATCTTTTCTGGTTTAGATTTTTAGATAATTAGGTCATAACTATTACATCACAAAATATTACATAGGAGACACCTCTACTAATTTTCCATAAAATAATAATAAAAAACTCTTAAAAAGAAACATGTCTAGTTCCATGTTTTAGATAACATGTCTTTCCTTGAACCCATCCATGACCCTATTCATCTTTAATTCCTTTGGAAAACATTTCAAAAACATGGGATTAGAATAAAAATCCCAGTAAAGGATACACAAAGAAGGAAAACTGTTAGTTTTTCAAAACAAAAAGTAAACCAAGAATAATTTATCAAATTAATACTTTTCACCTTTATGAAGTAGTAAAAAAACTCTTCACTGAAGAAAAGATAATTACTTACCCCTTTTGTAACCAAAATATTACCATAAAAACCCTTATAAAGAACACATAACATATAAAGGTAACTTGGGACATAAACATACATAAATGGAATAACCATACGATTGACTTCCACACAAATCCCTTAATGGAATAGCCATATGGCCGACTTCCATACCCAATGAATTGGAGGTTATAACGTAACCACCCATCCTGGTATTCACGACACCACCCGTCATAAGGTTTATCACGTAACCACCCATCAAATGTCCAAGTACCATTATAAAATCATAACACATAAAACAATTATAAGGAAAGAAAACATTTCCACATTTCAAGCACAATATATCACTTAAATATATTGACATAACAAATCCATTATCAAAACTATTTTCAATAAAATTCATAAAAGAGTATATGGTATTTATTTGATTTTAAAAACATTACGTCTTGTTGAGGAAGCCAAAGACCAAATAATACTCGCGGCGGCAGAAAAGGTCATTGTCACCGTGTATGTTAAAAGAAAAATTCCTTTTTGTCGTTTTGTAAAACGCTTCGTAGAAAAAGATCCCTTTTGTATAAAGTCAAAAGTCAAAGGGGTTTATACACCGTATAAAAGAAAGCCTTGTATTAGAACAAAATATTCCTCAATGAAAGGAGATTGAGACGAAGTCCCTTTCAAAGACGATATACCTGTATTAAGGATAAATCAATTAAATAATTATGTGTGACAAAGGAATACACAAAATATAAGTGGGTATTAAGTGTAAAACAATCAGAGGTAATTCACACATATTCATAGAATGACATATTCAAGGATTACAAGTTTATCCCAAAGAATCAAAATTGGGTTAAGAAGATCCCTTGCAGAAAATTTGACAGCCTAACGATGTCACTTCAAAATTCAAAAACTGAGTTGATGAGAGATAAAAAGGGTATCTCATCAATTGGACATAAAATTTATAGCAACAAGGATATATTATAACATATCCCAACATAAGAAGATGTAATTTAAAAGACTTAAGAAAATAATTCTTTTTAATGAAGGGGAGGGTGAAAGGCCTCCTTACCGATTTGGGTAACTTTCGAAACGTACACCTCATTGAAGAAAGGAAATACAACATTGATGTAAATACTCATAAACGAAAGTATATTACAAAAAGAGTATAATAGTGGGTAGTACATACACCACTCAAAGGATAAGGTAGAAAATCTAGTATAAATCTCATGGGTATAAATGTGAGATGAAAATTCCCTTACGAAAACTCGGCAGCCTAACGACGCCACATAAAACTTCCAAAAATGGATTGATAAGATAAAATAGGGTCACTCATCATATTAACATAAAATGTAGAGAAATAGGAATATAAAATAACATCCCCCAACATAAAAAAGGGGAGATTAAAATAAGTGACATAAAATACAGTACTTAAAAGGAAAGAGATAGGTTTGATCTCTTACGAAAATTAGGCAGCCTAACAGCACCAATCAAAACATCCAAAATGGATTGATTAGAGAAAATAGGGTCTCTCATCATATGAACATAAAAATTATAGTAAGAGTAATATAAAAGAACATCCAAATCATAAGAAAAATGAGCTTAAATGAAATAAAATAATAGAGTGTACTTAAAAAGAAAGAGAGGGGTAGGATCCCTTACCTCATGTCCGACATGACTTGATTGTTCTTTAATCTCATTTAAATCGGGTAACTCTCTTTGATTTGAGCACAATGGCTTCCGTGGAAAGGATTATTCCCCAAGTGAGGATTTAATGATGAAGAGAGGGATGTGTAGAGATGAAATGGGTAGGGGTTTTCCGATCCAAAGTCTTGAGAGGTGTGTGTAAGGTAGTACAGGTGGGGGCCTTTTATAAGAGGAGAGGAGGGGCACTCTTGGAAAGTTATAAAATATTACTTTATTATAAAATGTTTTTCGGATTTAAAAGGACCCAAAAGGATATATTTATAGGATAAGGTGATAAGGTTTCCAAATCCACCCATCCAATAGGTTTGTGACAACTGTAAGACTTATATTTCACCCAATCTTCTCATTTTATTTAAATCGTTCATTTATGAGGTAATCACTGCATCATCACGGTGTCATTTATAAATTAATTTATTTAATGTCTAAAAATTATAAAAAACTATCATGATGTAGGTAATATTTTTATCTTTATAATGAATATTTATAGTCAAAAATATGACTTGTATAACCCCATTTAAATTTTTTTTAGTAAAACAACTCATGTTTGTGACATTTTTATTTTAACTTTAAATAAAAAGTTATTTATGTACTTTTCCTACCAAAGTGGATCCATGGGGTCCCCATGTTGACCTATGGATTGTATTGGTCATCGATGAAACATCCAATGAGGTTAGGACATGTGTCTAGGTCATTTTATAATATTAAAACATTATTTTTACCTTAAATTACACTAATTACCTTTAATCGCAATTAGTAAAACTTAAAAGTTACTATTCACCAGAATTATTTTAAACTCATTGAACCACCATTTACTTCTTAATGACAAAGATTTATGTCGGATTTTTTAAAATCATATCAAAGAAGTGGAAAATTTTCATTTAAATGAAAAATCAGTTTCTTTAACTACCACTTAGTGGTTTCACTATTCAACTAAAATTGAAGTTTTTCAGAAAAATACCAAATATTCCCCCTAAGATATATTTGATATTCTGAATTCAAAAATGATGTCTATTTTACAAAATTCAAAACATATATGTTACATTAATTAAATTAATAATTAATTCCCGCTGTCAGAGCAAATAGCGTGTTTGTATGAAATAATAAGTATCAAAAGATTGACAATTGTTTAAGTCCAATTTCAAGATGAAATTAATTCCAAAGACCACTATTGTATTAAATGGTAAAAATATATTCTAATTTCACTTTAAAACCAATTAAAAAGATATCTAATCATATAAATAAATTATATTAAAAAGAGTTTTTGAATTAAAATACAACATTTTTCACTATTCATTAAAAAATGAACTTTATCTGAAAAATACCAAATATTTACACAAAGTAAATTTTGATTTCCCGATTCTAAAGAAGAATTTTATTTTCTGAAATATAACACATAAAATTGTCAAAAATTGGATTTAAAAGAGGTTCTTCATCAAAAGGCGGTTAATCGACCTTTTAAAGAATATTAGAATGTTTATGCTTAAAATTGGATTCATTCGCATTTTTAATCCTATAACATTTATTGTAAAAATTAAAAATATTTGACAAAAATATATAATCATTTTTCATCTAGTTCTTTTCATTCCCGCCATTACAATGGCTATGCATTAACTACAATTTAAAATAATACTATTTTATTATTAGAGTGAAACGTAAGATTCCCAAGAAACCTATTGTTGTGTATTGGGTATGCCATCGAGCATAGAATCCCCTTTAAAGTTATATTAATATTTTATTCACAAATATGGATAAATGTGAAAATGTCATAATATTTATTTACCTGGGGTGTTACGTCCTTCCCCCCTTTTGGAAATTGCGTCCTCACAATTTTAAAATTGGGCTTGGAAACTTCATTGAAAATCCCAAATCTGAACAAGATTCAGTAAAACAATCACTTTAAAATAAAGAAAAGGAATTACAATGGTCTCCCGAGTTAACTCATACTAGGATTCCATGGATGAAAACATGGATATAGAGGGAAAAACAAAGGGTAATGTTCTGAGGGAGAGTGATAGTAAACATGTCTAGGAGAAAGTTAACCATAACAAAATCACAAACTTGTGATGGGTTAAACGGTATTTGATTCCCCAGTAGGAAAGGTTAATAGACAACATTTTTGTTTTAAGTTACTCTTAATTGAGGCATTTTTTTAGCTTAACTAAATCATAATGAAACATAATTACTTGTCACGTAGACTTTAAACTTTTACTAGATTCCTTAATCAAACTCATATTTTCTCAAAAAGATGAGTATTTAGGAAGACTTGTTCACATTAAGAGTACTATAATAAAATTCTTGAGAATCACCTAATCCAAAAAAGAGAACTATATAATTCCCATGTCTTTAGAAAAAATCCAAAACAAAAAATTGTTAGAACATGATCCCCCAATGAATAATCCTTTATAAAAAATAAAATCTATTCTTAATCTCCAAAAGTTTTCCAATAGACCCAATGTTCAACAAAGACAATTAGATAAACAATTTGTCCATAAAATTCATCAAAGTAAACAAGAATTCATTTGAAACCCAAATATTTGAAGGATTTAATTACATAGTATTCCAAGGTACAAATTAACATTTATCTCCAAATAACATCAGTTTCTCTTAAAGTATCATATTGAAAAGTAATGAACCTAATCACACATCCTCCATGATAGGTTAATAATTTCCATAGATAACCAAAAATAAACTTACTCTTGATTCCTAAAATCATCTAACAAAAAATAATTAGTCAAAAAAACCATGGACTTCGCGTTGTCCAGTGGTAGGCGATAAATACCAGTCGCTCTTTGGTTGTGGGTTCAATTCCCACAGCTTTGTCCGACGTGACAGGTTGTCACACGGTCTGCATGTTGCCCTTTTTCCAAAACTACATAATTCACAAAACATTCCCCAAAATGATATAAAATCTTCAAAAATAATCATAACATATTTTAACCTCAATTTTATCTCATGCCTTTCATTTTCCATCATATCATATAATAACCCATTATTACCTCAAAAGTAAGGATTATATAATCCCTAATGTTTACCTTTCATATTATTACCTGAACTTCCACATCGATTGGTCATCTTGTACATGATTCATTACAGAACATACCAAGGTACAAGTGGTTGATCATGACTCCTTGATAGTTTTTTTAGAATAACCACGAGTTTCCTCATTGAATCCCCCATTTAATCCAGTCTCTTAATAAGAGAACCACCACAGTTTCCTTCAAACCTTTTGTCACTATGGTGCCTTCTTGATCCATCCATTCACTAAAAATAGAAATGTTAGTGTGAGTATATCAACAAAACTATCATGTACTAATGAGGAAGATAAACACTAAGATATACTTACTCATTCACTTTATCCAAACTAGGACACTTTCTGAAATCCTAACCATTATGGTAATGTCACTTATGCTTAGAGAATACCCTAACCTCTAAAGTTATCTAAACCGACCTCTGATACCAACTATAAGGCCCCAATCATAAACCTTACTTAATCATGAATTAAATGAATAATTCACATAGAGAATCTTTTCAGGTTTAGAGCTTTATAGAATTAGGTCATAACTATTATATCTCAAAATATTACATAGTAGACACTTCTACTAAGTTTCCATAAAATAAAAAAACTCTTAAAAGAAACATGTCTAGTTCCATGTTTTAGATAGCATGTCTTTCCTGGAACCCATCCATGACCGTATTCATCTTTAAGTCCTGTGGAAAACATTTCAAAAACTTGGGATGATCATAAAAAGCCCAGTAAAGGATACACAAAGAAGGAAAACTTTTAGTTTTTCAAAACAACAAGTAAACCAAGAATACTTTATCAAAGAAATACTTTTCACCTTTATGAAGTAGTAAAAAAAAACTCTTCAATGAAGAAAAGATCATTACTTAGCCCTTTTGTGACCAAAATATTACCATAAAAACCTTTATAAAGAACATATAACATAAAAAGGTAACTTGGGACATAAACATACATAAATGGAATAACCATACGATTGACTTCCACACAAATCCCTTAATGGAATAGCCATACGGCCGACTTCCATACCCAATGAATTGGAGGTTATAACGTAACCACCCATCCTGGTATTCACGACACCACCCGTCATAAGGTTTATCACGTAACCACCCATCAAATGTCCAAGTACCATTATAAAATCATAACACATAAAACAATTATAAGGAAAGAAAACATTTTCACATTTCATGCACAATATATCACTTAAATATATTGACATAACAAATCCATTATCAAAACTATTTTCAATAAAATTCATAAAAGAGTATATGGTATTTATTTGATTTTAAAAACATTACGTCTTGTTGAGGAATCCAAAGACCAAATAATACTCGCGGCGGCAGAAAAGGTCATTGTCACCGTGTATGTTAAAAGAAACATTCCTTTTTGTCGTTTTGTAAAACGCTTCGTAGAAAAAGATCCCTTTTGTATAAAGTCAATAGTCAAAGGGGTTTATACACCGTATAAAAGAAAGCCTTGTATTAGAAAAAAATATGCCTCAATGAAAGGAGATTGAGACGAAGTCCCTTTCAAAGACGATATACTTGTATTAAGGATAAATCAATTAAATAATTATGTGTGACAAAGGAATACACAAAATATAAGTGGGTATTAAGTGTAAAACAATCAGAGGTCATTCACACATATTCATAGAATGACATATTCATGGATTACAAGTTTATCCCAAAGAATCAAAATTGGGTTAAGAAGATCCCTTGCAGAAAATTTTACAGCCTAACGATGTCACTTCAAAATTCAAAAAATTAGTTGATGAGAGATAAAAAGGGTATCTCATCACTTGGACATAAAATTTATAGCAACAAGGATATTTTATAACATATCCAAACATAAGAAGATGTAATTTAAAAGTCGTAAGAAAATAATTCTTTTTAATGAAGGGGAGGGTGAAAGGCCTCCTTACCGATTTGGGTAACTTTCAAAACGTACACCTCATTGAAGAAGGGCAATACAACATTGATGTAAATACTCATAAACGAAAGTATATTACACAAAGAGTATAATATTGGGAGTTACATACACCACTCAAAGGAAAAGGTGTAAAATGTAGCATAAATCTCACGGGTATAAATTTGAGATGAAAAATCCCTTATGAAAACTCAGGAGCCTAACGGCGACACTTAAAACATCCAAAAAATGGATTGATGAAGAAAAAATAGGGTCTCTCATCATATTAACATAAAATGTACAGAAAGTGGAATATAAAATAACATCCCCCAACATAACAAAGGGGAGCTTAAAAGAAGTGAAATAAAGGAGAGTACTTAAAAGGAAAGAGAGAGGTTGGATCTCTTACGAAAATTCGGCAGCCTAACGGCGCCAATCAAAACATCCAAAATGGATTGATGAGAGAAAATAGGATCTCTCATCATATGAACATAAAAAGTAAAGTAAGAGTAATATAAAAAAACATCCCAATCATAAGAAAAATGAGCTTAAATGAAATAAAATAAAAGAGTGTACTTAAAAAGAAAGAGAGGGGTAGGATCCCTTACCTCGTGTCCGACATGACTCCATCGTTCTTTAATCTCCTTTAAATCGGGTAACTCTCATTGATTTGAGCTCAAAGGATTCCTTGGAAAGGATTATTCCCAATGTGAGGCTTCAATGATGAAGATAGGGATGTGGAGAGATGAAATGGTCAGGGTTTGGCTGAGCCAAAGGCTTGAGAGGTGTGTGTAAGGTGGTAGAGGTGGGGGCCTTTTATAAGAGGAGAGGAGGGGCACTCTTGGAAAGTAAGAAAATATTAATTTATTATAAAATGTTTTTTTGGATTTAAAAGCTCCCAAAAGGATATATTTCAAGTATAAGGTGATAAGGTTTTGAAATCCACCCATCCATTAGGTTTGTGACAAGTGTACGACTTATATTTCACCATATCTTCTCATTTTATTTAAATCGTTCATTTATGAGGCAATCCCTGCATCATAACGGTGACATAAATAAATTAATTTATTTAATGTATAAAAATTATAAAAAAACTATCATGAGGTAGGAAATATTTTTAGATATATAATGAATATTTATAGTCAAAACTATGACTTGTATAATCCCATTTAAAAATTGTTTTAGTAAAACAACTCATATTTGTGACATTGTTATTTTAACTTTAAATAAAAAGTTATTTATGTCAGTTTCCTACCAAAGTGGCTCCATGGGGTCCCCAAGGTGACCCATGTATTTTCTTTCTCGGAAATGACACATCCAATGAGGGTAGCATATGTGTCTAGTTCATAAAATATTATTAAAACATTTTTTTACCTTAAATTACAATAATTACCTTTAATCGCGATTAATAAAACTTAAAAGTTACTATTCACCAAAAATTATTTTAATCCCATTGAACCACCATTTACTTCTTAATTACAACCATGTATGTAGTATTTTTGAAAATAAAATCACAGAAGTGGCAAAGTTTCATTTAAATGAAAAATCAGTTTCTTTAACTACAACTTAATGGTTTCAGTATTCATCTAAAATTGAAGTTTTTTAGAAAAATACCAAAAATTCCCCCAAAGATATATTTGATATTACGAATTCAAAAATGATTTCTATTTAAAAAAATTAAAAATATATAAGTTACATTAATTAATTTAATAATTAATTCCCGTTGTTAGAGCAAATAGCATGTTTTTATGAAACAATTAGTATCAAAAGATTGACACTAGGTTAAGTCCAATTTCAAGATGAAATTATTTCCAATGACCAAAATTGGATTAAATGGTAAAAATATATTATAATTTCACTTTAAAACCAATTCAAAAGATAATCTAATCATATAAAAAAATTAGATTAAAGTAGGTTTTGAATTAAAATACAACATTTTTCACTATTCATTAAAAAATGAACTTTATCGAAAAATACCATAAATTTACAAAAAGTAAATTTTTATGTCCCGATTCTAAAGAATAAATTTATTTTGTCAAATATCACACATAAAATTGTCAAAAAGTTGATTTAAAAGAGGTTCGTCATCAAAAGGCGGTTAATCGACCTTTTAAAGAATATTAGAATGTTTACGCTTAAAATTGGATTCATTCACATTTTTAATCCTATAACATTTATTGTAAAAATTAAAAATATTTGACAAACATATATAATCATTTTGTAGTTAGTTCTGTTCATTCCTACCATTACAATGGCTAAAAGTTAACTACAAGTTAAAATAATATTATTTTATTATTAGAGTGCAACGTAAGATTCCCAAAAAACTCGTTGTTGCATATTGGGTACGCCATCGAGCATAGAGTCCACTTTAAAGTTATATTAATATTTTATTCAAAAATATGGATAAATGTGAAAATGTCATATTCTTTATTTAATTGGGGTGTTACAAATACCACATATTCAGAATCATCATTAAAAACTTTTAATGTGTGTTTTTTGAATAATAAAAATAAACTAGAGATTCATCTAAAAAATGAAAAGTTCCATATGTGTATTTTCTATCCATTTTACAACCATCAAAAATCAACATCTAATTTTTTAAATAAAAATCATTTCTAGAAGTATAAAATGAACCATGATCCATAGTAAAATTTAGGTAATGAAAAAATAAATAAACTTATTTAATAAGGGATTATTTTTTTATTTTCTTAATATAGTTCACATAAGAATACATAAAACATTAAATCTAGGCGACTCGATGTAATATATTGTAAACTACCAATCACTCCTCTAAAATCCTTTTGATTAACTAGTTTCTTAGATTCATTATGATCTAAAGTATTTGAGTTTTTTATTAGATCATCAAAACTCTTATTACTTTCATATCCAATATTTCTAAGAATATATTTTATATGCTTTAGTTTATATATATAAGTTCCTTCTAGTTTTTATGAAATATGAAAACCAAGGAAAATGTTAATTCTCCCACGATACTCAATAAAAAATCAAATTTGATAACATCTAAAAGGGAGTAAATAATATATTTTATTGTTAAGATAAATATAATTTCAATTTAATAAATTATAAAAAATATTATTTCTTTTAAAACAATTGATTAAAAAGCGTTGGATCCAGATTTCCCTTAAAAAAATATTTTTTAAACAAAATATTTATCAATGTATTTAAGCAGGATCAAAGATTATTAAGTTAATAATGTTCCATTATATGTATATAAACTGATCTATAAAATTATTAATTTCAAACTAGGTGCTTTTACTTCCTAAACCTCCTCTTGTACACATCTATTAACAAATCTACACATCATATAAATTTGAAAAAGAGTGAAAATTTTAAATATTGTATATGCTAAATGTATAATAATTGATTCATGTTGATATACTGTGGCCCAAGATTAATCATATTCTTTTCATTCTAATTGATTATAATTCCTTACAACAATTCTACCTTTATTTCTACTGGTTACTCTATTTTCATCACATTTATTTCAGAAAACCATTTTACATCAATTTCAAAAATATATATAGGCTGTTCTAAAAAAGTCCAAAAAAAATTCATTTAAAAAAATTAAGTTCATCTTGAACTTATTTTACCTTATATTTATCTCCTAAAGCCTAAACGAGATATGTTTGTTGGAATTGGGAAAAAATACACATTTATCATATTCTTTTCATAATTATTTTTTAACTATTTGATATTTATCACCAATGATATTATCGCTAGGATGATTCCAAAAAATTTTCAAATTTCATGAATTTTTCAAAACCCATTATTCAATAACATGTTGAATTTATTATTGAGGTAAAATTTTATAATTATAATATTTAGTTATTATATAATTATAATATTTTTATAATACCGTAAGAAAATCATTTTATGTAAACATAATTGAAGATGTGGTTTTAGGTTGTTTTAGAAAAAAAGATTTGTTATATCTAATTTAAAATACACTATTAATTCTGCAATACATGTATTTTTTAGAGACTCTACAATATTTACTTGTTATATAATAACAAATAATAATCATTCAATCATATTTTTGAGAAAATTTATTTAAATTATCTCTATTAATCAAGATAAATTTCTTGCATCCAAAAACATTAAAGTAAGAATGTTTAGGTTTTATTTCTATTCATGAATCAGAAATAGTTATATTAAACAAAATTTTGTGTTAAAGTAAATTTTCATATTAAAATTCAGTACTAAATTTATCAATAACAAAATATTTATCAATTAATATTTCACTCAACATGGTTATAGTAAAGTCACACATGGTTTTTCATGTCTTGGTTTTGATCTAGTTCGTTGGAAATATGATTTCTTTTATTTGGTTTTGGGTAAGATGAATGTTGAGTTTTTAAGTGACATATATTTCTAGTAATCCTACCATGGGATAAAATTATGTTGTTTGTGAGTTATTGGAGAAATGGGTGGTCACATAAAGATTTGAGCCAATCGTGAGCCCATTTCCAGATTTAAAAACAAAAGTTGTTTCTTTTATAACTCCTTAATTTTTCAACATTTCTCACTAATTCCAATTCCCATAAGGCCTATACAGACCTATTAAAACCAAAATATCCATTTTCACCCCTTCTAAACTGCTAATCATGTTGGCTTTGTGTTATTTATTTAGGTATTGGGCCAGCCCGGTAGCCCATTTCATGTTTAAAAAAATTGTTTCTTTTATATATTTTTTATTTTTAAACATTTTCCAGTGATTCGACCTTCCTATACAAGAACTAAATATTGGATATCGACTGGATTCACCTCCCCATTCTTTATAATTTGTTTGGAGCCTCTTTTTAGTCAATTTCACACCAAATGTAAGGGGTTCTTCATAATATCTTCATCAAATCTTTCTCCTTTCCATTCCCTCTTCCTTATTCTTTCATTTTTTATTATATTTCTCTTATAAACTAGTAATTATATACCTAGTATTATATTTTACATCATTTTAGGCGTAATTGTTTTTTAGGGTTTGTCAACATAGTTTTAGGGTTTTGGAACCTGGGACGGGTGTTTTTGGGTGTGTGTCTCCATTCCACCATTGTTTTGAGGGTGGTTCTCCAATGAACATGAAATTATTATTAATGTTTAGTATTTTTATTGGTTTTATAACCATATATACATGTTTTCTATTTCTGTTCAACCTTATGATGATTTATTTTGTGTGTAAAAATTTTAATTATGCCTTATTTCGTCTAAATGGAGTTGTTTCGTTATAAAATTTCACACCACTTGTTTAAATAAATGTTCCACTGATTTTAAAATATGTATTGTGATTTTAATGAATTTTTTAGCTATAGTAATAAATATTTGGAATTCACATTTTTGTTTTTACCCCTGTGGGTGTTAAATAGAAGTTTTTTTCCTAAATGTTGCGTGCCTAGTCTTCGGAAAAGTGCATGGTAGGCCTTTCTATGTTAATGTGATATAAAATAACTTGTTTAAATTTATTAAAGTATGGGAAGCGGGAAATATGACCTTTTGGTGTACTTTTATGGCTGTAAAAAGTGGTTTTGGTTTTATAATGAGACAAGGTTTTGTTTTTGACACATTTTGGCACCTTTTTCTGGAAAATGGCTCATTCGTCATTCTTCTGAAAATTATTGAGTATAAATGTGTAACCTAAATGTTATAAAGGGTTTATGAAATTTTTTTTCTTATACTAATGGTGTGTGTACACCTCTTTATTAGTAGTGAAATTATTACCTTGGTTAAACGTTATTTTGGTAAAATACTTAAAGGAATATTAAGAATTTCTCTTAAAAATGGGGGTTTTCATGTGTATTACATGTTGTACCATTTGGGGTCATTTTATGATTCGTGTAATCGATTTACGAAATATTTTTAGGGATTAAAAATCTATTCTTTCATGGTATTTGTGGGAATTTGGAATAAAAAGTTCATTTTCAAATGGAATACATGTGAAAAGCTTTGTTATACTTCCTAAAACTATTTTAAGGAAATTTTAGATTGTTTATTGAGTGTCCAATGGGGGAAAACATGTTTAGCTTATTTTTAGAGTGTTTGTGATTGGTACTAGTGTTTTTATATGTAAATTTAATTTTATTGAATGTGGAAATTTCTTGAGTATAAAGATAAAAACTCTGGATTCTATTTGAGAAGACGTGTACTCGTATGTTAGTGATCCAAAGTGGTTTCATCCCTGTTTCATATAAAATGTTTGATAATGAAAACACTAAATAAACTATTATGATGATTTTAGGGACCACTGGGTTATGGGTATGTTCTCTACTAGTGGATCATGCAAAAGAATTGATATTTTTTCAGTTTAATTTTCACAGAGATACAAGGTACCTGGGTCCCACAGCTAGCTAGTGCCTAGGGGTGTTCATTTGACTTGTGCTCATTGGATATATTTTATTTTTCATAGCCATACTATGAGTTTGGTTTGAAAATTGAGTTTTATTTGTGTTTTATTTAAAGTTTTACATTCTTCAAAGAATCCCTCTTGAAAACCATTTTCACTTTGAAGTTGCACCTCTTTGATATTAGTTACTAGAATTTCCTGTTTATGAAAACTTTCCTTCAATTTTATTTTTTAATTTTTGTAGCATGGAACATTTTTAGGAGAAAATATTTTAATATATTTTATTTCAAGCATGTTTATTTATTTTAAAGAATGTTCATTGGGAATAGAATATCAGGATAACCTAACAAGTTTTAGTACTCACACATATAGTATTCTTATATTTTTAGCCCTTGTGCATGTTTCAGAATGATTCCATTCTCCTTGGGTGATGTGTGATCGTTGTGTTGGAGAGTGACCAGCGTGGTTACATAGATTTAGTTAGTTTTCATCTTTGGTCTGTTGAGTTTTTAGTTCAGTTGTACTATCACTTTCATGTGAGAGTAATTTTCAATTCAACTTTTATATAAATATATATTGGGATGTACTTTTATTTATTCAATTTATTTAATTGATTATATTTGGGATAAAACGTTCCCCAGTAACTCTAGCTAATTCCCTATGTGCTTGTCTCCATTCTGTTAGGATAAATAATTCCTCTCAATACTTGTCACGGAGTGGCCCGGGTGACTAGTTTAGTGTTGACCCAGACTGGTTCATGACAAGTAATTTCCTTAAGAAAATTGTTTTTTTATTTAAAAAACACCATTTATCTATGGTTTCCTAGGAGTAAAAGTTGATTATTATTCCATTATACTTAAAAAAATTCAACTTCCAAATTTGTAAACTCATCATAATTATCACTTCAAATAGTTTTCAAATGCAGTTTTTTCATATTTTTAAAAAGATCTATAAAATTTTAAAAATAGAAAAATGATGTAAACTTTTTACTAAAAAAACAAATGTGTATTTATGGTAGTACGTAAATAAGAAATATAAATATTATTTTACAATAATTATTCCAGATCATGTTGGTATGAATAAATCCATGTTAACTAACCATAAATCACTAGAAGTTGAAACATCAATAATAGATTTAGAACATTAATTATAATTCTTTCCAAATTCAAACGGATCAATTTTTTAAAAAATCTAACATATTATTTAGTAGATATCTAACTAGTACACTATTAGAAAATTTGATACATTTCATATTTCCTAGTGTACAAATATTATATTCCCTATGTTGGACTAATCCTATATTTTACTATGGAAAGGTAGATCATGGATCTAAATATCCTCTATGTTATGTGTGTATATATTCTTATGCCTATCGATATAAATAATAAATTTTCCATATAAACTATGAATAATATGTTTTTCTATCCAAATGTTTACATGGTATCCTTCATCCAAAATATAGATTATACATATAAGGTTGTTATTAAGTCCTATAAAAAAAATATATTATTGAAATTAAGGGTTTTCCAAGAATAAAAATATTTAATATACCACAGATATACCCTTTTTCGTTATCATAGAAGATAAATTTAATACCTTTAAACATTATAATATTCATAAAAAATCACTTATTTCTTATTATATTATTAGAAAACCATGATTGAAGTACCAAAAATTGATTTTTTAAACAATTTTATTATTTCATTATAACAAATTAGTTATAATTTGGGTACCCAGAAGTTCTTGGATATAAATTTTTTTGAAAATAAGATGTTGTGAATTAAAATTTTTCCCTCACTTTTGTGATGAATAAAAATTAATTATTTAAAAAATTATGCAATGTGAACTCAAAAACATTTTACTCTAATTAGTTTACACTTATTTTTCCAATGTCCACCACAAAACATTTAGTAAAAATGTATCACTTTTTGGAAGAACACAATTATTTTATAAATGGTGTTTTTCCTTTAAAACCAATCCTAAAAACAATTTTATGATGCATAATTTTTCAATACATGTTATCAAAATTTTATTATTTGAAAGTAAATTTTGATATTTAAATTTTCAGACTCAAAAGTTTAGAATTTAGTTTAAAAAATATAAATTTATTGTTATTATTAGAAGTATAACTAGATTTATTATCTACTTCATTAGTATGATCAATAACTTCTTAGAATTTTTTTGAAATATTTGATTTTTCTTTAGAAAGATCTACCTTTACAGTTTTATATTTTTTGGTAACATTAATGTTTTTTTCCTAACAATATAGAAAATATCTAAGCATACTCAAAACTAGGTAAATATTCATCTTTATCAGATAAACTAGATTTTTATTCTTTTGAGTAAGTAGAATCACAATTTTCCACATAATTATGATAATTTTCATTTAATGTTAAAATTTTAATATATTCTACAATTAAATTTTCAGTGAACAATTAATTTTCCTTCTAATCTCAGTATAGAATCCAATAAAATTTTAATTAATAGAACTATAATCAGAAGAAATCTTTGTAAAACTGTCTCTACTACTCAAATTCCAAGAATTGGTTTATTGAATATTTTTTTCCTTTATGATTGTAAATTTTTTTGAACATCTTTCTTTATTTTTCATTCAATTATATCTTGGAAATGTCGTTTTAATATGATTTAGATTCTTACTATGATATAATATTATCTATGAAGAATATTTCTTTTAAATTATTTATTTGGGATTATTTTTATGCATGTAATAATTTTACGCCTAAAAATCTTATACATACTCTTATAAATATTATCCAATTCATTTTCAATTTGTTCTAATAAGCTAACTTCTATCATAGCTTTAAATTTATTATTTTTATAAAATTTAGAGACATTTTCTTTTATTCAATCATTTATTACAACATATTTATAATAACTAAATCCTACTCCATTTTTATTTTTATCATTTTTCAGAATATCTTTTTAGACTACCCTCATACTACATGAGAGTCCCAATGAGATCATCCATGTTTAAGATTTTTATATTCTAAGTATCATATAGAGATTTATTTTTAGAATCCCATTAACCAGGAATAATATCAATAATATTTCCCACAAAAGTTTCACCAGTTAGATCTTTATCACCTGAAAGATTCTAAAATATTAACAATTATCATAAATCTATGATGAATATTTACAACATACTCTCTAGGTAAATAATAAAATTCATGATAATCATATATTAACATATATATTCTAGTTTCCATTATATTGGATGTGCCAAAGTGATTAATGTAACACCCCGAGATTTTATGAAAAATATTATTTTAATTTCATTAATGTCTTGTGTTGTATTCTACACCAATATTAGCTTGCTCTATACACAACACCGTATTAGCTTGCAGTATACGCAACACTATTCTTGGACCGTGTTACACACAATTTTGATAATAGTTATTCTACGCAACATTGAGTATATATATATATATTCAATGTATAAATGAAATATGGTTGGATTCTATTATACAAAACAACGAAGGATTCTTTCACAACATGCAACCCTGACTTGGCTTGCATTACACGCAATCATGACCTTCCTCGATAGCGTGTGTTGTACGCAATACCAGGTTTTAATAAACAATGATATATTAATATAATATTGTAATGAACTAGCCATTATGAATAGTATTAACTAAATTTTGAATTTTATAACATTATTATTCATTTTACACATTTTTTGGAACATGGTATAAGAACAAAATAAATTTTCGGGTAAAATAAGTATTTTTCAAAAAATACAGTTTTGTCGCCTTTTGATGGCGCACCCACATTAAATATAGTTTTTGAAATGTTTATAAGTTCAATTTGACTAAATAAAATTCTTATTTGGAATCATGAAATAAAAATTTACTTTGGATAAATTTTTCATATTATTCTGGTAACTTTCACATTTTAATGAATAGTAAAAACACGCTATATTTTAATTAAAAACAAATTTTTTCATCGTAATTTCTTATGTGGTTAAATTATAATATTTAATGGTTTTAAAGTATAAATAGAATATATTTTTACCATTTAATATAATGTATGTCATTAGCATTGATTTTACCTTGAATTCGTAGGTTAAATCAATTCAATCTTTTGCAATGTTTTAAACAAAAACCCGTTTTTATTCGACAACAGGATTAATTTTAATTTAATTTCTGCAACTTCTGTATATTTAATTTTAAAAAATGGATTCCATATTTGGAATCATTGGTTCCAAATTATGTTAATATGCTACTTTTTATTTTTGGGAATTATGAATAATAACTACGGTAAATTTTATTTACTATAGTTAATGGTAAATCAGGTAATTAAGGGTAAATATAATATTATAAAATTACCCTAACACATGCCAAAATTCTATTTGATGGCTAACAGTAAACCCATATCAACTAAGGGTCGGATTAGATTCATTTTATGGACTTTTTACCATGAAAATAATTTAATTATTATTAAAAAGAAAGAAAGTGACAACATGTCACTTTCTTAAATCTTATAAGTATAATAATTTTAACTTAGTGATAAACATCATAAAACGTCGAACATGAATAGTATCCAGAAAGCTAACACAATTATCTACATCATGAAAATTTATTTAGAATTTTTTGGGATTAAATAGTTATCATTAATTGTGACACAATAGTGACGCAGAAATTATTTATCTAGTTAAAAATCAAGAATATAGTTTTTATTAAACTAATAGTTACCATAAAAGGCACAAAACCCTGACCAAAACTTATTGGTCATGTAAATGGAAACTATTATCATCCAATGGTAGAATATTTGACCATTTGGAGTCTTATACAAGAAATTATGACACTTATATTATTTTATTTTAAATGATTCCAAAGTTGTCACCATCATAATTTAATAAATATAACAACTTGAATATTGTTATTTTAAGATGATAAATTCTATTAAAAGTATTATTGTGAAAGTTAATATATTTATCTTCATCATAGGATTTTATTTTAAATTTTTATGCAAAAATAAGTATATTAAATAATTATAGAAAAATGATGTAGTAATTATTTTATTAAGAGGTAAACCAAATAAATGGTTTTAAAAATAATAAAATAAATATTATATGAACTATTTAATGTGATACACTAATTTTATAGATACATATGACCTTTTATTAATATATTAAATCTTTTAGTTTGAACATATCTTCTGTATATATTTTATTTAAATTCAAATAAATGAATAGTGTCAAAATTGACATTATTGTTATTTTATAAAAATAACATATTATAAAATTGTTTAAAAATCAAAAAAATATTTAAAAATTATAAATTTAAATTTATATGGTCTATAATGTTATAAAGTAAACAATTATGGAAAATTCACAACAAATAAGTAATTATTTGTTATAATTTAAAATTTAGAATTTTATTACCACAAATAAACTTAAATAGATTAAATAAGGATAAATCAAAATGATAAGGTCTAAAATAAGATCCAAACATGTCTAAATTTGATAGGTTGATGAGATTACAACCATATAGAATCTAATATTAGAATATGAGTCATTTTTTGAGGTTTTTAAGTGGGGTTAGATTTATTATAAATTAATATTTTTAAGAATTCCAAAGTTGCCCCTCTCCTCCCTTATAAAAGGGAACCTCCTCCCTCTCTTCCTCACAAAACTTTGAGCCTTCAAGCTCGGCCAAAACCTGAAAAATTATCGTCTCCACTTCACTGGAAACATCCTAGAGGTTCTGGTCTTCCTCAAAGACCAATTTTAGTGCCCTAAGAGGAGGTCTCAAAGAGGTGTTTCAAAGTAGAGGTAATTTCTGTTACCGATTCTTTCAACATTACTTCTTCTTCCACTTATTCTTATTAGATTGTTTCATTATGAAGTAATAACATCAGTATCACTAATATACTGATATGTTATTATAAATATGAAACAACCCTATTTCACCACCTATCCATCCTACGGAAAACAAAATCACCGCGCGTGCGTACGTACGGAATACCGTCTCCACGCCGTGGTGTAATATGTTTTTCCACCAACACCTTACATGGATGGGTATTGTGGTGTAAAGAATAACTATACATATTTATTAAAACATCATAATGATTCTGATATATTTTATCATCCTCTCCAATTCAATTCAATAATTATGGAAATGATATCATCGCTCGTGCGTACATACGGACTACCGTCTCCACGACGCGATGAGATTCATTCTCCATGTTAACCTTTTAAGAATGATTATAAAGTATATATAAGCAATAATAATGAAATATATGACATTATAAATCTACTGGATTTATGTGTATATATATGTATGTCATCTACTTAATTCCACTCAATTCAATATGGAAACAAAACCAGCGTTCATGCGTACGTACGACTTACCGTCTCCATGAACGGTGTATTTCTTTCCATTTATCGATCCATTATATATATGTATATTCTGAATATATATTATATATAAATAATGTTTTTTATTCTATAATTAAGTAATAATGATCTATGTAATCATATGAAAAATTACAAGTTAAAACACGAATGACAAATGAGACGATTTTACCCAAAACGCTACTTTAACATGAATTTACAAAAGAACGGGTAATATAAAGTCATAAGTGAACCGTATATGATATAATAACAATGAATATGATTCTGTAATAAATCAATGACATTATTTAAATCATTATACAGGAGGTTCGGACACTTACGGAGCAAATCTGACCTAAGGTAAGGGAAATATCACAATCTCATTTTTATCTGAGATTGTTTATACTTTGGCATTTACTGGGGTGTATTTTATCATCCAAATCCATGTTTCCTCAATATGTAATATTATTTCCATCCACATAAAATTTATTAAATCCAATTTTACCCTTTGGTGAGTTTTTGTAAAGGATATAATAGGAATCTTTTGTCGTTTTTCGTACGAGATACTTTTTGGCTTTTCCGACAAAAGTACGAAGAATGTTTTTTTGACTTATACGGCATGAATGGATTTTTAAAAAAATATTTCCAAGAATATTACTTCACAAGTTTTCAAGTTTATTTTTAATCAACTTCTTTTAGTTTAAAATTGTATGACATGTTAAGAAAGGAAAAGTGTTTTTAAAGTAGAAAGGATATTTTCCTCAAGAATGGAGTTCAAGTGTTTTCTCAAAATTATTTTCCATCTAAGATAATAAAGGGTTCTGTTTTTATCCCTATTATTACATTCATTTGATTATGTTGTGATGAAATTATTTTTATGAATTCCTTTATCGTATATGAATTGTTTTATGATTTCATAAAGTTTAAGATTCCCATTTTTATTACATGGGTTATGAAATGATGTATGATTTATGATTTTGTGGAACACATAAGAATGGTATCATTATGAGATGGGTGGGACCTATATCTCCCTCCAATGCATTGGGTAAATATTTTATATCTCATGAGATAGACATGGCTGGAATGGTAGGTTATACCGGTTCAGTGAAACAGGACTGAAACGAGGGTGACTCGGTTCAGAAAGGGACTTTGTCCACTAAGATAGTCTTGGCAATGAGTCTTGACTAACAAGAAATTATTCTCTATGATTATGTGTGTATGACACAAAGTTTCATGTTTTATGTTATGATTATTGGGATTTTATTTCACTACTATGATTTATCCCAGGTTATGAAATTATGATCTCTTTTGGAGGTTAAGATTTCCAAAAGTTATGTGCTTTTGTATATGATGTGATTGATATTTCTTTTGTTTACCCTTTCTGAGAATTTTGAGCTCACCCTTTTATGTTTTCTTTTCCCCGGGATATAAAGAAATGTTTTAGGTAAAAAAAAAGGAAGATCTTTATGGGAGATGTTGAAGATCTTTCACCACGATTAGAAGATTATATTCCGAGTTTCCAAAGACACTAAACTATTACGATCCTTGTGTGTGTGTTTTTTATGTACTAAGTATTCCGCAAAAGTAATGTAATGTCCATGTATGTCATGTTTCCGGTCTCTACAGTTGGTATTAGAAGAAGAGTTTAGTCAACCATTGGAAACTAGGATGCGAAAACGTTAGTGAGATCCCTAGAGATATTTCTAAGGTATGTCTAGGGATGTCCCTAAGGTTAAGTATACGTATAGGTTATAGTCCTAGAATTGCGCTAACGATCTTATAATTTAACCTAAGAAGTTATATATTAAGGATACTCCCCCTTTATAATGTTGTTTTCCCTAGCATGATTTTTGACTCTCACACTATTCTTTTTGGGTTTTAGAAAATGGCTGGAAACAAGGCGATTCAGGATAATGGAGGATATGATGGACAATGGAATGATATTCTTCATGAGAAACCAAATGAAATGGGATTTGGAAGTCCAAACATCATTATTATGCCGAATCAGCAATCTCATAATATGATCAATAAAGTAAAATTTGGTAAGTTTCCTGACTCAGCTAATAAGAGAAAGATGGAGTTTCCAGATGATCATAGAGGAAAGAAAGTTCAATTTACCCTATGTAAATCATGTGGGAAGAGGAATCAAGGAGAATGTTTCAAAGTAACTAGAAGATTCTTTGGGTGTGGAAAAGAAGGACACAAAGCCAGTAATTGCAGAGGAAAAGGTTCAGTTAACACCAGGGATGAGGATAATGGTATTGCTACGACATAAACAATGGTTAAATGTTTTAAATGTGGAATGTATAGGCATTATGCAAACCAATGCCCTAAGGGAACGTCTCATTAAGAGAATCAGTACGGCCATATGGGTAGTATTTATGTTGATGATAATGAAGAGACTACAAATGATATGTGAGATGAAAGAATTGTTGAAGCTCGGTCAATGGTTTAAGAAGGTAGTGGAATGATGACATGTTTATCATGTGTAATGTTGTATAAGTAATCTCATGGTACTATGGAATAAAGAGACATCTAAGGATTGTTATACTGTTGTCTTTCCTTGAGTTTTGAAAGTGTATGATTAATGGTACCAGTATCCATGAAAGGTTATTCATATATTTTTGGAATGAAGATGATATGCGCATAATGAAGGGATAAGACGATAATGAGATGTTTGATTGTATTCATGAGCTCATGATTGATATAAAGACTAAGTGATATCATGGTTTGAGTATATAGAATTTTGAGGATTTTGGTATGTGGAAAGTGTTAACTTTTAACTGCATTCAGGTTTTCACTAAGGTTTAATGGGTATTAATTCTTCAAGAGAATACATGATTAAGGTATTCAAATGATTATAATTTGACCAACAAAATATATCTTATGATATATGGGGGATAAATGATGGCATTCACGTGATTGTTCTGTGACATTTCAAGTAGTCATTTTCTTTATACTATGAGCTTGGACTGAAGTATTTTAGATAAGACTAAAGAATAGAATGGATTATGTTGGACATAAGTTAGGATAAAATGTTTTTCGATATTATTGATGGGATGTTATAGTTATATAGCTTTAGAAAAAGGACAACCTGCAGGATGGGTGACAGCCCATCGCGTCGGACAAGGCTGTGGGAATCGAACCCACAACCAAAGTGCGACTGGCCTTTATCGCCTACCACTGGCCTACAGGAAGTCCTTGTTTAGTAGAAACTAGGTTTATAATATTAAGCAGTATGATATATGAAGTATAAGTACATTTTAGGAACCATATACAATTAATCTCGATTTAGAATGGCTTATGTATATTTAATAACTTTTGCTAACCTTTTGTTTGAGACAGATGGAATGGCCCGTCATCCTATCACATGATCTGAGAACACTTCACGAATAAAAAATTCAACTTCATTTATTTAAGAGATGAAGTGGAAATTGTTCAAGGCACGAACAACGGTGAGATTGTACCAAAATAAAGTAAGTATTTATTCTAATTCAAATTCTTCAACTTTAGGGAAACGATCTTGAAAACCAAAAATGTGTTCCTAGTACTCTTATATCTGATTAATCAGATGGTACCTTAGATCGTCACAAATTTATGGATTTGTGATTGTTGGCTTTTCCCTAGCCATGTTCTCTACCACTCTCCATCAGAACATGATGGTTAGATTTTTCTTCCATATCCATATTTTCACCTATGTGGAAACCCAGTGATTAGTTTATTTGGGTAACCATTACGTTTCATACATTTGTTTTTAAATATTAGTATTGGTATTCCTTTTTACGATGTGGGTTTCTATCAAAGAAATTTTCGAATAGTAAACCATTTATAACCCCGAGGAATTTTGAGGGCGAAATTCATTTTAAGGGGGTAGAATGTAACACCCCGAGATTTTATGAAAAATATTATTTTAATTTCATTAATGTATTGTGTTGTATTCTACACCAATATTACCTTGCGCTATACGCAACACCGTATTAGCTTGCAGTATACGCAACACTATTCTTGGACCGTGTTACACACAATTTTGATAATAGTTATTCTACGCAACATTGAGTATATATATATATATTCAATGTATTATTGAAATATGGTTGGATTCTGTTATAAAAAACGACGAAGTATTCTTTCACAACACGCAACCCTGACTTGGCTTGCATTACACGCAATCGCGACCTTCCTCGATAGCGTGTGTTGTACGCAATACCAGGTTTTAATAAACAATGATATATTAATATAATATTGTCATGAACTAGCCGTTATGAATAGTATTAACTAAATTTTGAATTTTATAACATTATTATTCATCTTACACATTTTCTAGAACATGGTATAAGAACAAAATAAACTTTCGGGTAAAATAAGTATTTTTCAAAAAATGCAGTTTTTCCGCCTTTTTATGGCGCACCCACATTAAATATAGTTTTTGACATGTTTATAAGTTAAATTTTACAAAATAAAATTCTTCTTTGGAATCAAGAAATAAAAATTTACTCTGGATAAATTTTTCATATTATTCTGGTAACTTTCACATTTTAATGAATAGTAAAAACACGCTATATTTTTATTAAAAACAACTTTTTTCATCATAATATCGTATGTAGTTAAATTATAATATTGAATGGTTTTAAATTATAAATAGAATATATTTTTACCATTTAATATAATGTATGTCATTAGCATTGATTTTACCTTGAATTCGTAGGTTAAATCAATTCAATCTTTTGCAATGTTTTAAACAAAAACCCGTTTTTATTCGACAACGAGATTAATTTTAATTTAATTTCTGAAACTTATGTGTATTGAATTTTAAAAAATGGATTCCATATTTGGAATCAGTGGGTCCAAATTATGTTAATAGGCTACTTTTTATTTTTGGGAATTATGAATAGTAACTACGGTAAATTTTATTTACCATTGTTAAAGATAAATCGGGTAATTAAGGGTAAATATAATATTATAAAATTATCCTAACACATGCCAAAATTCTATATGATGGCTAAAAGTAAACCCATATCAACTAAGGGTCGGATTAGATTCATTTTATGGACTTTTTACCATGAAAATTTAATTATTATTAAAACCAAAGAAAGTGACAACATGTCACTTTCTTAAATCTTATAAGTATAATAATTTTAACTTAGTGATAAACATCATAAAACATCGAACATGAATAGTATCCAGAAAGCTAAAAAAATTATCTACATCCTTAGAATTTATTTAGAATTTTTTGGGATTAAATAGTTTTCATTAATTATGACACAATAGTGATGCGGAAATTATTTATCTAGTGAAAAATCAAGAATATAGTTTTTATTAAACTAATAGTGACCATAAAAGGCACAAAACCCTAACCAAAACGTATTGGTCATGTAAATTGAAACTATAATCATCCAATGGTCGAATATTTGACCATTTGGAGTCTTATAAAAGCAATTATGACACTTATATTATTTTATTTTAAATGATGCCAAAGTTGTCACCTTCATAATTTAATAAATATAACAACTTAAATATTGTGATTTTAAGATGATAAATTAGAGTAAAAGTATTATTGTGAACGGTAATATATTTTTATTCATCATAGTATTTTATTTTAAATTTTTATGCAACAAATAATTATATTAAATAATTATACAAAAATGATGTAGTAATTATTTTATTAAGAGATAAACCATATAAATGGTTTTAAAAATAATAAAATAAATATTATATGAACTATTTAATGTGATCCACTAATTTAATAGATACATATGACCTTTTATTAATATATTAATTATTTTATTTTGAACATATATTCTTTATATATTTTATTTAAATTCAAATAAATGAATAGTGTCAAAATTGACACTATTGTTATTTTATAAACATAACATATTATAAAATTGTTTAAAAATCACAAAAATATTTAAAAATTATAAATTTAAATTTATATGGTCTATAATGTTATAAAGTTAACAATTATGTAAAATTCACAACAAATAAGTAATTATTTGTTATAATTTAAAATTTAGAATTTTATTACCACAAATAAACTTAAATAGATTTAATAAGGATAAATCAAAATGATAAGGTCTAAAATAAGCTCCAAACATGTCTAAATTTGATTGTTTGATGATATTAAAACCCTATCTAATCTAATATTCGAATATGAGTCATTTTTGGATGTTTTTAAGTGGGGTTAGATTTATTATAAATTAATATTTTTAAGAATTCCAAAGGTACCCCTCTCCTCCCTTATAAAAGGGCACCTCCTCCGTCTCTTACTCACACAACTTTGAGCCTTCAAGCTCGGCCAACCCATAAAAAATTATCCTCTCCACTTCCCTAGAAACATACTAGAAGTTCTGGTATTCCTCAAAGACCAATTTTAATGCCCTAAGAGGAGGTCTCAAAGAGGTGCTTCAAAGAAGAGGTAATTTCCGTTACCGATTATTTCAACTTTATTTCTTCTTCCAATTCTTCTTCTTAGGTTGTTTCATTATGAAATAATAACATCAGTATCACTAATATACTGAAATGTTATTATAAGTATGAAACAAACCTATTTCACCATCTATCCATCCTACGGAAAACAAAATCACCGCGCGTGCGTACGTACGGAATACCGTCTCCACGCCGTGGTGTAATCTATTTTTCCACCAACACCTTAAATGGATGGGTATTATGGTGTAAAGAATAACTATACATAGTTATTATAACATCATAATGATTCTGATATATTGTATCATCCGCTCCAATTCAATTCAATAATTATGGAAATGATATCATCGCTCGTGCGTACGTACGGACTACCGTCTCCACGACGCGATGAGATTCATTCTCCATGTTAACCATTTAAGAATGATTATAAAGTATATATAAGAAATAATAATGAAATATATGACATTATAAAGCTACTGGATTTATGTGTATATATATGTATGTCATCTACTTAATTCCACTCAATTCAATAAGGAAACGAAAACAGCGTTCATGCGTACGTACGACCTACCGTCTCCATGAACGGTGTATTTCTTTCCATTTATCGATCCATTATATATATGTATATTCTGAATATATATTATATATAAATAATGTTTTATATTCTATAATTAAGTAATAATTATCTAAGTAATCATATTAATAATTACAAGTTAAAACACGAACGAAAAATGAGATGATTTTACCCAAAACACTACTTTAACATGAATTTACAAAAGAACGGGTAATATAAAGTCATAAGTGAACCATATATGATATAATAACAATTAATATGATTCTGTAATAATTCAATGAAATTATTTAAATCATTATACAGGAGGTTTGGACACTTAAGAAGCAAATCAGACCTAAGGTAAGGGAAATATCACAATCCCATTTTATCCGAGATTGTTTATACTTTGGCATTTACTGGGGTGTATTTTATCATACAAATCCATGTTTCCTCAATATGTAATATTATTTCCATCCACCTAAAATTTTTTAAATCCAATTTTACCCTTCGGTGAGTTTTTAGTAAAGGATATGAAAGGAATCTTTTGTCGTTTTTCGTACGAGGTACTTTTTGACTTTTTAGACAAAAGTATGAAGAATGTTTTTTTAACTTATACGAAATGAATGGATTTTTAAAAAAATATTTCCAATAATATTCCTTTACAAGTTTTCAAGTTTATTTTTAATCAACTTCTTTTAGTTTAAAATTGTATGACATGTTAAGAAAGGAAAAGTGTTTTTGAAGTAGAAATGATATTTTCCTCAAGAATGGAGTTCAAGTGTTTTCTCAAAATTATTTTCCATCTAAGATAATAAAGGGTTATGTTTTTATCACTATTATTACATTAATTTTATTATGTTGTGATGGAATTATTTTTATGAATTCCTTTATCGTATATGAATTGTTTTATGATTTCATGAAGTTTAAGATTCCCATTTTTATTACATGGGTTATGAAATGATGTATGATTTATGAATTTGTGGCACACATAAGAATGGTATCATTATGAGATGGGTGGGACATATATCTCCCTCCAATTCATTGGGTAAAGATTTTATATCTCATGAGATAGACATGGCTGGAACGGTAGGTTTTACTGGTTCTGTGAAACAGGACTGAAACGAGGGTGACTCGGTTCAGAAAGGGACTTTGTCCACTAAGATAGTCTTGGAAATGAGTTTTGACTAACAAGAAATGATTCTCTATGATTATGTGTGTATGCCACAAAGTTTCATGTTTTATGTTATGATTATTGGGATTTTATTTAACTACTATGATTTATCCCATGTTATGAAATTATGATCTCTTTTGCAGGTTAAGATTTCCAAAAGTAATGTGCTTTTGTATATGATGTGATTGGTATTTCTTTTGTTTACCCTTACTGAGCATTTGAGCTCACCCTTTTATGTTTTCTTTTCCCCAGGATATATAGAAAGGTTTTAGGTAAAAAAGGGAGATCTTTATGGGAGATGTTGAAGATCTTTCACCACGATTAGAAGATTATATTCTGAGTTTCCAAAGACACTAAACTATTACGATCCTTGTGGGTGTGTTTTTGTTATGTACTAAGTATTCCGAAAAAGTAATGTAATGTCCATGTACGTTAAGCTTCGGGACTCTACAATTAACTTCAATATTTTCTATATTTTTCACAGTTAGGAATTTTACTATAGAAGTTCATAGTCATAGAAAAAAATAAACTATTTCCAACATGGTAATTCATTTGATATTTTGGAATATCATATTTTTTAAAATTAGTAATTTCATTATAAAGAATCTTGTAATTGTTTCAACATAATAAAATTTTCTACACCATTATTTATAGTGAATTTCTTCATCATAACTCTCCAATACGAATAGTAATCACCATAAATGGTTGGTGGTCTTCTAGGAATTATATTCTCAATAGTCCTAATGGTTAAACTTACAATATTTAGTGGCATACCAAATACTCTTCTCTATAAAATAAATTCTAGTGAAAATTATTTATAAAAAATAGAAGAAATGAATTAAAATGAACCATTTTATAATATAATTTGTAAACAAATTGTTTATAAATTTTTTTATAAACATATAAACCGTCTATGAAACCAAATAGAAGCATTCCAAGAGGGGGGGGGGGGGGGTGAATTTTGGTTTATAAACTAAAACTAATAATTTTAAAAACTTCATTATATTTATTTATCAAAAATACCTTTTTAATGTAAATGAATGTGATTATAAATATTGATGTATAAATACATTACAAAATAAATGTTATAGAAACTTTTATAACATATAAATTTTCTTAAAGAAATGGATAGTGGAAATAAAAACATATAAACAATAGTAAAATTAAACTCTATAAAATGATTAAGAGAAAGATACAATAGTTTTAAAACATTGATCCAAACATTAAAAATTATAATTATGGATTTATATATCCCATAAAGTAGTTATAATTTTTTTAAAAGAAACATTAATAATCTATCTTCATTAAGAAAAAAATCATTCAATACAATTATTAAAAGAACTATATTTCCCTAGCCATGGGAACCCTTGAAAAACATTATATATAGAACCTATTTAATTATATACGTAGAATCCCTCAATCATGTTAGATCATATATGAAGTTACAAACACAAAAAACATAAGGCAATTACAATGATCCTCATAAAACAGAATTATTAATTAAAAAAATATTAAATAATAATAATTTAGTTATCACTTAATGCAACATTACATTAAAAAAATATTTATAACAACCCTATGATCATTTTTGATTCAAAATATTCCTCCTCCGTGAATAAATATTTAATTAATCAGAAAGCCTCTAATGGCCTCATTCCTGATTGTTTAGAATTTGTTGTAACAAACATGAATTAACTCATCTAACATATGGAATGTTATGAACATATTTTATTTCTGATGGTTGTTATATTAATAAATCACTATAGTATCTTTATATTCTATTTTATAGATTACTAATTATACATCTAGTGAAATGATATTTCTTCATCTGATATATTTAATAAATCTTCATCCTAAAGGCATATATGCCTCTATACAATGAAGGTTTTCTATGGAATAGTTATGAATTTATTTTATAGAGTTTGTTATATTTATAATTATAGGCTATAATAATTATTTATCAAATGAAATATCATATCTTATATCTAATATATTGTATATTTTTTCAGATTATTGAAAAATATTACCCCTGATGATCAATAATTCAGTGTCTCATAAAATAGATTTTCTATAAAATAATTCCTAAAAATAGAGAATTATTGATGTTATTAAACTATATATTTTTATGTATGAGGTTTGTGAATTTTAAAAATAGGATATAATGATTTAAAATTAATCTTTTTACTCAAAAACACCCTAATCGAGATGCCATTGAATTGGGATACGCAAACATATATTAACTTGGTTGGTGGAACAATATGGTCGGAGGTGTGAGGATAATTGAGTAGAATAACACGGATATATATATGTGGAGATAAGGTATGTGATAAATCTAATTACATGAATTTTATTGATGTAATTTTATTTCCATTTCTTTTTATTTACTACTATATACATGGTTCGACTAGTGGGTGATCAGTGTTGCTCATATGACATGGAAGTTTGGGAATTACTACACTTAATTAATTATTATAGGTTAGTTTCTAATTATTATTTATACACTATTCCTATTTAGTACAATGTTTGATGTTTTATTATTTTTTTATTACATTAATATAAGGAAATTGTCTCCCCACTATCACATCCTAGGCCCTTACTACTAGTATTTAGCCTATAGCCTATGGAGTGGTGTGCTTGAGTAAGTATCACCAATCGATTCAGGTACTATTCTGAGAGTGAGAACTGATGGAATGTGAAAAAGGGAGATACCCCTCAAAAACATTCCATCCATTTTTTCCACTCAATCCTTGATAAAAAAAATTTCTAGAACCCCTATACCTTATTGTTCCCTGTTGCAATAATCCTTACAAATTTCATCACACCTAATCTGGTTCAAGCCATAACCCTATCTACCCACCCCCTCATTGGGTCTAATAGTCTTATTATCCCTAGTATCAACTATACAGATACTATAAAAAAACCATATAGTACATATCCACATATCCACCTTATATTACATACTCTTAATATATCTATCTCAGTTTGGTATTAAGAACATGAAGGACATCAACCACGTGCTCTCAACCTACCATTGATGACCTCCATAATGTATCATCACCACATCCAAAAAACCAGTCTATTCTGAGATATCACTGTAAAGACCCGTAAAATTCAAGGGAAGTTTTTTCTTAATTTTCATTGGAATTTTACAAGAATGCGGTTTCAGACGACACTTGATTCTGAGGCCCGGAGTGCCCGGAATTTCTATCCGAAGTTTAGCTCGGGTACGTTCAGTGAACGAACGAGCGGGAATTTCTAACTTTTGAACCGTTGCCCGGAATTGAATTCCGAGGGCACCGATAGAGCCGTAGCGTCGGTAATTGCTTCGGAACTCCTGTTCCGGAGTTGCGTTATCACAGGTGTGGATGATAAAAATTGTGGAAGTTAATTTATTATTATTCTACAATTTTTATTCTAAGTGTTTAGTTCTTGATGGAAGTTGGGTAACCACCCAACATCCCTTGGGAGGTTATGAGGGTGGTGGGGCCCACATGAACCCCACCCCTTTATATCCTCTAACCCCTCTCAACTCCCATAAAATGTTGATAATTTAAGTTTACTTAACTTATGAATTAATGTGGTGAGTTAAATTTACGTTTTTGAAATTCAAACCCTTGAATTTTCATAAGGCTTGTTGTGTTAATAAAATAAGAAAGTAGCTTATTTTATTTGTTGTTAGAGTTTTGTCGTTGAGAGTTTTTTTGGGAAGAACATCTTCTTCATTGATGAAGAACTCGAAGAACATAAGTCTCCGTCGAAGAACGCCGAGTCCTCGAAGACCGACTCCGCGACATCGATCCGCGACGCGACGTCTCTTTCCGTAACGGTTCTTCCGCGACGCTGTTTCCGCGACGCGACTTCCTCCTTCCAATTTGCCTCTTTCCGCGACAGTTATACCGCAACGTTTTCTCTTCGACGAACCTCCGAACAAGCTCCGCTCTTGAAACCAAGGTATGGGTTTTATTTATTTAATTTGTTCGTGTTTACATCCCTAAATTTCTTCATGAAATTTTAACCAACTGCTATCGATTAACGTGAGGGGGGCCGGACCGCACAAATACGGCCGACCCACCTCCTTATTATTCTTGTTGGATTCTTTTTGTACGATATGGAAGTGGCACGGTGCCGTCGCACCACACGGGTTTATGCGGCCAGAAATACGCGGCGCCGTCGCACCGCGGCACGAATTAATACAAGGACGCGACGCCATCACGCCGCGTCAGAGACACCCGAAAATACCGCGGCTGGTACCGGGGCCGCAGCGGAGGGGCGCGGCGCCGTCGTGCCGCGCCAGACGACAAGGGCTGCGGCCGGTTCCGGGCCGCGGCGGAGCAAGGTGACCGGCGGCCGGACCGGGCCGCCGGCGTCGGAGCTGAAAGGGGACCGGCCATCGCCTGTCCCATTGAGCAGGAACCGGCCAGCCAGGTCGGTCCGGCCAGACAGGGAGGAGCCGGGGAAATTAATTCCCCTGGCCGGACATCAAAGAGGCCGCAATTAAGGGTCCGCGGTTACAGAAAACCGGGGGGGGGGGGGGGCAGCGCCCCCCATGCGAGCCAAAAGAGCTCGTACGTTTTGGTCGAGCAGCCGACCGGCGCGCCCAGCGCGCGGGTCACCGGACCGGGCCGACCCGGACCCGGGACGGGTCGAACCGGTTCGGGCCAACCGGGGGTTCTCGGGCCGGTCGGTCCGGGCCCGAAACCCCCATTTTCGGACCGTTTGGGTTCATTTGTTCATAAATCGGGATACGGACCTTCGATCGATGCGCCGTCAGTGGCGACACGATCCTTGGAATGAGAAGGTCGTTTCGGTATATCTCACTCAAGGTTTCGGAATACTTTGAGTTCGTCCGGGTTGGTTCGTACACGAAACCAACCGGGCCCTCAGAGCAGAAACGCTCTTATCTTGATCTTCGGGCGTCCGTTTGACGTGCCGCCATCTGTGTTGGTTTTCTCTTAGTGAGGAGGATCTTTTGGCTTACTCCGACCGAGGTTTGGACGCAGGTAGAGTATGGTAGGGATGGTTTTTCCTTAAAAACCAACCGGGCCCCTGGGACGAAAAAGCCAATAACTCTCAGACCAGGCGTCCGATTGACGTGCCGTCTACGACGTTGAGTTCCTGTTGACGATACGGAACTTTTGGATACATCAATTCTGGACTATGTGTCAGTTGATGTATCAGCCTCTCGGCTCGTGGAGCGGACCCTCCTGAACGAGACTGATGTGTGCGGGAACCCTTGTGCTGGCTGCGACTGCTACTGTGACAGCGACGACGACTGTGTAGAGATCCTCAGTGGATTCGACGACGACGACTTCAGCACTTAGCGATTCTGTGTGGATCAGTGCTATCGATCATGTGTGGGTTTGATCCTGTGTGGGTCAGCACTCAGCGGTTCTGTGTGAGCCAGTACCTACAGATCATGTGTGGGTCCGATCCTGTGTGGGTCATTGCGGGGGTTAGTACCTATCGATCCTTTGTGGGTCCGACGAATTAGATGGATCAGTGATCATCTCTATCATCTTTCGAAGAAGTATACCTGTGTGAGCTGAATTTTGTTTGCTTTCCTGTGTGGATTTTTTTGTGCTATCCTATGTGGATTACATTTTGCTTTCCTGTGTGGAATACGTATACTTTCCTGTGTGGACTGGGTTGTACTTGGGGTCGGAGGTTGGAGCGTATTGGAATTGATGACTTAGGTATATGTATGGGAATATACCTAAGCATTGTCGATTGTTACTTCATGATTGTATATTTCCTTTGTGGTTTAACCTTTGTGGATTTTGGGAGACCTTCGGGGGTCTCGGGGTCCCTACTGAGTAGCTTATACTCACCCCTGCACGGGATATTCCCGCACTACGTTGTGTTGGTTGCAGACGACAGACATCGTTGATCGTGGTTGAGGCTTGCAGAGCAGGACAGTACCTGGTGGTGGACCACTGGGTAGGACATACTCGGAGCGGACGGCGGGACCCGAGGAGTAGTGGAGCTATCTGTACCCACCCTTTAGGTGGGATTTCCAGTGGACAGCTCGGCGTAGCGGCTTTACTTTTCTGTTGCTTTTTTCCCTTTCCAGTTGTACTTTACTTTCAGTTTGGGTTTGTATACTGGCCCACTTACTTTTCCACACTTACTCTTGTACCAGCTTTTACTTAGTGTTTACTTCTACTGTTTTTTACTCTGTGGTGTTTGTTTACTTTAAAAAGGCAATGCCTTCCCATTTTACCGGGATTTACGCCTTGGTGCTAGTCGCCATCCCCTGGCCTATGGAAGGCAGGCTTGAGGTAGTCACGGCACGAGCCCTGAGGACAGGTCGTGACAAATTGGTATCAGAGGAGTTCGGTTCTACCGCAGAACATGGGACTCTGATCTCTTCTATGTGAAGCAATAGTGTTTAGCGTATTGAGTGTGGTTATCAGTCTAGGGTGTCCAGTGATGGTGTGGCAGCCGACGTATCCGTACGCCAGGACCCTGACATCTGATTTCTGACATAATGCACGAAAACATTGATTGCGTTTGGGTTTCAAGTTGTTTTTGTGATTACTTTGTGTCAGCTCACCAGGTATACTGTTCTGACCGTGGTACACCTGTTTCCTTTTCAGGATGGCCCCATGATGACAACCATCTAGGGTTTCGAGAGTCGAGCGTGACGACAGCCCACCGAGAGACGAGGCCTCGGTGCATGGCCCTTTGTTAGTAGTGGCACCGACGGTAGCTCTACCCGCCGAGCCACCGATGCTTCCAGCACCAGCCACTGACGATGCACGTCGCCTTAGTGCCCTGCATGTGTTCCAGCGCCAGCGACCACCCATGTTCCACAGGGAGACGGTCCCCCAGGAAGCCAAGGACTGCCTGGAGGCAGTGGTGAGAGGTTTCAGGTTAGTGAGGACACCAGCAGACCTCATGGTGATCCTCGCAGCGAGCCTACGGCACGCAACAACATGCAGATGGTGGTGCTTGATGCTCCAGGTGAACGATGAGGCATCTCTCCTCTGGACAAACTTTGAGGGCCTCTTACGCTCAGAGTTTGTTCCGACCACCCTCTATGCGGTGCACATCTTGGAGCTTCTTCAGCTGCGGCAGGGCAGCTTGATGGTCGCCCAGTACTCGGCGAGATTTACCGATCTCTCACACTACTCGACCGACATGGTACGAGACCCATTCTTCCGAGACCGGACCTTTGAGAAAGGATTGAGACATGATATCATGGCATCGATGATCTCCCTCAGCATTCCGACTCAGACAGGAGTACTGGAGCGGGCCCTTTTGATCGAGATCTTTCTTACTGAGACTACACCAGCACCGAGACCCACCGCAGGGCGGAACATAGAAGAGTCTTCTACAACAGGCAGTCGACGGATGACTCTTGGGTCCAGGTAGACCAGACCCTCAGGAAGACGACCTTAGGACACTGGCTCAGCAGTGCAGGGCACACAGCATGGAGCCAGTCTTTCGAGAGGCAGACAGTGATACTCGTGCGGCGGGCAGGGCCACATGGCTCGTGATTGCCCGACCCACCGTGCCGAGGAGCAACAGACGGTTGAGGGACCACTGAGACAGAGGCAGAGGGTCGACAGTGGTGGTCTGCAGGGAGGAGGTGGAAGAGGAAGAGGATCTGGAAGAGAATCAGGTGGTGGGCGACGCTTTGAGGCTCTACCACAACCACCACCAGGAGGTCCACCCCGACCACAGAGAGCTGACGGGAAGAGACAGGCACAGCTCCAGGCATCAGAGGCCTATGACCACGGCGCACCCGAGATGATTCGAGGTACTATCTGTGTCTATTCCACCCTTGCTGAAATACTTATAGACAAAGGATCAAGTCACTCTTTCATAGTCGCTGCCCTTGTTCGGAGCTCGGAGATTCCGACAGAGACGTTGGCTCGATCCTTACAGCTAGAGACTCTTACGGGAGCAGACTCGACGATTACGCACTGGTGCCGGAAGTGTGAGCTTACTCTAGGAGGCGAGAGCTTCGGCTGGGAGCTTCTTGTAGCAGCGTCGAGGCCTTACGACGTCATCTTGGGCATGGATTGGTTGTCTACGGTCCATGCAGAGATTGACTGTTTTAGGCCCAAGGTGCAATGTGTACGCACCGACGGGAGCAGGTTCACCTTCACCGGTGAGAAGGGAGCCTTCGCAGCACTGATGGACTTCCGCAGAGGAGAGGACAACCTATCACTCATTAGTTGGCTAGCTTCATCACAGGAGATGTTGACGTGCGGAGTCCTTGTTTTCTTGCGGTGGTGGATCAGTTTGCAGACGTTTTCCCCGACGAAGTTCCAGGGATACCTCATCCCAGAGAGGTAGAATTTTATATTGACCTGTACCCCGGGACAACCACAACATCGACTCCATCATATCGGATGGCCCATGCCGATCTTCGAGAGCTGCGGGTACAATTAGAGGACTTGCAGGGCAAGGGGTTCATCCGACCCAGTGTTTCACCCTGGGCTTCCCCGATTTTGTTCCCCAAGAAGGCGGACGGGAGCTTGCGACTTTGTGTCGACTATCGTCGCCTGAACCATGTGACAGTGAGGAACAAGTATCCGCTACCAAGGATTGATGACCTCTTTGATCAGCTCAAGGGAGCACATTGGTTCTCGAGGATAGACCTCAGGTCAGGCTATCACCAGCTCAGAGTTGAAGACGAGGACGTGCAAAAGACAACCTTCATATGTTAGTATAGCCACTATGAGTTCTTGGTTTTTCCCTTCGGCATAACCAATGCTCTAGCAGTGTTCATGGACCTCATGAATAGGATCTTTCAGCCATACCTCGATCGATTTGTCGTGGTCTTCATCAATGACATTTTGATTTACTCGACGACTGAGGAGGAGCACCCCTACCACGTATGGGTTGTACTAGACACACTCCGAGGCACCAACATTATGGTAAGCTCTCGAAGTGTCAGTTCTGGATATGTGAGGACCACTTCTTGGGACACGTCATTTCTGAGGTGGGAGTTGCAGTGGATCCTGTGAAGATCGAGGTAGTGTTAGCTTGGGAGCCACCCAGGAGCGTGACGGAGGTGAGGAGTTTCTTGGGACTAGCTGGATACTATCGGAGATTTTTGCCAGACATCTCCAGAGTTGCGGCACCACCCTCAGCTTTTACAAAGAAGGGGAAACCCTTCGTGTGGTCAGAAAGATGTCAGCAGAGCTTCCAGGAGCTGAGACAGAGATTGACCAGCGCACCTATCTTGAGGTTTCCTGAGGAGGGAGTAGGGTACATAGTCTACTACGATGCATCGGGGACTGGACTCGGATGTGTCCTGATGAAAGAGCGGGCATTGATCGCCTATAGATCACGTCATTTGAGGCCTCATGAGCAGAACTACGCTTCCCATGACCGGGAGTTAGCAGAAGTGGTCTTCGCTCTGAAGACATGGTGACACTATCTGATGGGTGAGCGCTTTACAGTCTTTTCTGACCATCAGAGTCTCAGGTACATCTTCTCGCAGAAGGACCTGAACCTGAGATAGTAGCTATGGCTCGAGTTCCTCCAGGACTATGACTTTGAGATAGTCTATACTCCTGGAAAGGGGAACGTGGTAGCCGATGCCCTCAGCAGGAGGACGGGCATCCAGCTACTTGAAGAGGCGACAGAGCAACTAGCCTCTTTGAAGATATCCTTCGTGGATAGAGATGGAGCAGACTTTCTTTAGTCTCTCACAGTCACTCCTCCATTGCTGCAGCGGGTCAGAGAGTCACAGCGTGGGGACACTGACGGTGAGACGCGGCGTGCACAGATATCCTCAGGATAGGAACCTGATGGTTTCTCCTTTGGAGCAGAGCACATAATCTTTTTCATAAGACGTACTTTGGTACCAGTTTCTTTACAGGAGGAGGTGCTGAGAGAGTTTCACACTTCTCCCTTGGCGGTACATCCCAGAGTGGCAAAGATGTACCAGGATCTTAGACGACATCACTAGTGGCCAGGCATGAAGAAGGCTGTGGCAGAGTTCGTTTAACGATGCCTCACCTGCCAGTAGGTGAAGGCAGAGAACCAGGTACCAGCAGGCTTGGTACAACCCTTAGAGGTCCCGGAGTGGAAGTGGGACGAGATATATATGGACTTCGTGAATATACTTCCACGCACTTCTAGAGTTCACGACTCCATTTGGGTGATTTTTGGTTGACTCACTAAGTCGGCTCACTTCTTACCCATCAGAGAGCAGGGCTCAGTGGAGAGCTTGAGACGTCTTTACATTCAGGATATTGTGCGGCTTCATGGAGTTCCATCATCTATCATCTCCGATCGTGATGCTCGATTTACTTCCCGGCTATGGAAGGGATTACAGGAGGCGTTCGGGACACAGCTACGTCTGAGCACAACCTTTCACCCTCAGACGGATGGTCAGACGGAGAGGACAATTCAGACACTCAAGGACATGCTCCGCGCATGCGTCCTCGACTTTGCTCGCATGTGGGAGGACCACCTACCCTTGGTGGAGTTCGCGTACAACAATAGCTACCACTCCACCATCGGGATGGCACCATACGAGGCATTGTACGGCCGACCCTGTAGATCTCCTTTATGCTGGATAGACCCTGGGGAGTCAGCACTTGTGGGACCTGAGATGGTTCAGGCCATGACAGAGAAGGTCCAGGTCATCCAAGAGTGGATGAGGACAGCACAGAGCCGGCAGATGTCTTATGCTGGCAGGAGGCGGAGGCCACTAGAGTTTGAGGATGGCGACCACGTCTTTTTGCGTGTCTCACCTCGACATGGATTACAGAGATTTGGCCGAGGCGAAAAATTTCCTCCACGCTTCATCGGACCATTCCAGGTCCTCAATAGGATTGGCGAGGTGGCTTATCGCCTTGCTCTACCACCTCAGTTGCAACGGGTGCACGACGTATTCCACATATCTCAGTTGAGGAGATACGTGCACGAACCGACGCACTTCATTGACCATGGAAAGCTAGACGTTGATGATGAGGATACTTTTGCAGAGGTCCTGGTAGAGATCGAGGATTGAGAGGAGCGGGTCCTACGTGGATGGTCGATTCCTCTAGTGAGCATCAGATGGTAGCACAGGAACCTCCAGGAGAGCACTTGGGAGCGGGAGGCTCAGATGCGTGCTCAGTACCCTCATCTGTTTCCCTAGTTATGATGTATCATTACGGGGACGTAAAGCCCTGAGGTGGGATTAATGTAAAGACCCGTAAAATTCAAGGGAATTTTTTTCTTAATTTTCTTTGGAATTTTACATGAACGCGGTTTCAGAAGGCACTTGATTCCGAGGCCCGAAGTGCCCGAAATTTCTATCCGAAGTTTATATCGTGTACGTTCAGTGAACGAACGAGCGGGAATTTCTAACTTTTCAACTGGTGCCCGGAATCAAATTCCGAGGGCACCGATGGAACCGCAATGCTAGTAATTTCTTAGGAACTCCTGTTCCAGAGTTGCGTTATCACGGGTGTGGATGATAAAAATTGTGGAAGTTAAATTATTATTATTCTACAATTTTTATTCTAATTGTTTAGTTCTTGATGGAAGTTGGGTTACCACCCAACCTCCCTTGGGAGGATATGAGGGTGGTGGGGCCCACACAAACCCCACCCCTTCATATCCTCTAACCCCTCTCAACTCCCATTAAATGTTGATAACTTAAGTTTTCCTAACTTATAAATTAATGTGGTGAGTTAAATGTATGTTTTTGAAATTCAAACCCTTGAATTTTCATAAGGCTTGTTGTGTTAATAAAATAAGAAAGTAGTGTATTTTATTTGTTGTTAGATTTTTGTCGTTGAGAGTTTTTTTGGGAAGAACATCTTCTTCTTTGACGAAGAACTCGAAGAACATCGGTCTCCATCGAAGAACGCCGAGTCCTCGAAGTCCGACTCCGCGACATCGACCCGCGACGCGAAGTCTCTTTCCGCAACGGTTCTTCTGTGACGCTATTTCCGCGACGCGACTTCCTCCGTCCAAGTCACCTCCGCGCGAGCCAAAACGGCTTGGCCGTTTTGGCCGAGCAGCCGAACAGCGCGCCCAGCGCACGGGTCGCCGGACCGGGCCGCCGGGCCGGGCCGTGCCGGACCGGGCCAACCTAGACCTGGGACAGGTCGACCCGGTTCGGGCCAACCGGGGGGTCTCGATCCGGGTCGGTCCGGGCCCGAAAACCCCGTTTTCGGACAGTTTTGGTTCAATTTCCCATAACTCGGGATACAGACTTCCGATCGATGCGCCATCAGCGGCGACACGATCCTTGGAAGGAGATGGTCGTTTCAGTATATGGCACTCAAGGTTTCGGAATACTTTGAGTTCGGCCGGGTGGGTTCGTACACGAAACCAACCGGGCCCTCGGAGCGGAAACGCTCATATCTTGAGCTTCGGACGTCCGTTTGACGTGCCGTCAACTGTGTTGGTTTTATCTTAGTGAGACGGATCTTTTGGGTTACTCCAGCCAAAGTTTGGACTCATGTGGAGTACGGTCGTGTTGGTTTTTCCTTAAAAACCAACCGGGCCTCTGGGACGAAAAAGCCAATAACTCTCAGACCGGGCATCCGATTGACGCGTCGTCTGAGATGTTGAGTTCCTGTTGACGATACAGAACTTTCGGATACATAAACTCTGGACTATCTGTCAGATGATGTATCAGCCTCTCGGCTCATGGAGCAGAAGCTCCCAAATGAGTTTGTTGTGTGCGGGAACCCTAGTGCTAGCTGCGACTGCTACTGTGACTGCGACGATGACTGTGCATAGATCCTCAGTGGATTCTACAACGACGACTACAACACTCAGCGATCCTGTGTGGATCAGTGCTATCGATCCTGTGTGGGTCCGATACTATGTGGGTCAGCGCTCAATGGTTCTGTTTGAGCCAGCGCCTACAGATCCTGTGTGGGTCTGATCCTGTGTGGGTCATTGCGGGGGTTAGTACCTATCGATCCTTTGTGGGTCCGACGACTTAGATAGATAAGTGATCATCTCTATCGTCTTTCGATGAAGTACACCTGTAGGAGCTGAATCCTATTTTCTTTCCTGTGTGGATTGTGTTGTGCTATCCTTTGTGGATTACGTTTTTATTTCCTGTGTGCACTCGGTTGTACTTGGGCTCGGTGGTTGGAACGTATTGGAATTGATGACTTAGGTATATGTTTGGGAATATACCAAAGCAGTGTCGGTTGTTACTTCGTGATTGTATCTTTCCTTCGTGGTTTATCCTTTTTAGATTTTGGGAGACCTCCGGGGTTCTTGGGGTCCCTACTGAGTAGATTATAATCACCCCTGCACGGGCTATTCCTGCGCTATGTTGTGTGGGTTGCAGACGACGGACATCGTTGATCGTGGTTGAGGATTGTAGAGCAGGACGGTACCTATAGGTGGACCACTGGGCAGGACATACTCGGAGCGGACGGCGGGACCCGAGGAGTAGTGGAGCTATCTGTACCCACCCTTCAGGTGGGATTTCTAGTGGACAGCTCGGCGTAGCGGCTTTACTTTTCTGTTGCTGTTTTCCCTTTCTAGTTGTACTTTACCTTCAGTTTGGGTTTGTATACTGTCCCACTTACATTTCCGCACTTACTCTTGTACCAGCTTTTACTTAGTGTTTACTTCTACTGCTTGTTTACTCTGTGGTGTTTGTTTACTTTACAAAGGCAATGCCTTCCCTTTTTACCAGGATTTACGCCTTGGTGCTAGTCGCCAGCCCCTGGCCTATGGAATGCGGGCATGGGGTAGTCACGACACGGGCCCCGAGGACGGGTCGTGACAATCATGTCCCATACAACTCATTGAAGAGATAATGGTGTAGAGGAAGTAGTCACCGATCTTACATAACTGACCTATATGTTAGAGAAAACACTAGAAACGAAAAACATTTTGGTGTTGGTAAGGTTATCTAACTTGGGTGGGTCAAATATAGAAATCACAAGGAATATATATCATATATATACTCACACACCCACAAGCCCAATGTAAATATTTTACACAACAACCTAAATTCCACACCTTTATAACACTTTTGCCATCATTTCCACATGATAACATTGATAGTTGTTTCTATATTAAAATATAACCTCGCCATCAACATAGAAATAGTAACAACAACCAATCTAAATTTCCATTTAACTAAATATTTTCATCAATATGAGATTTACCATTTACCTTCCATATAAAATTACTTATTCCATTAATTTACATATTTAATGGAAGACGATTGTTTAACCATTTTTATTTTATATATATGTTGTAACGTCCTGACCCCAGAAGCCTAGAGTCGGTTCATTATTATGTATCATTGGCGTGATCACAAAAGATCAAGTCTCTAATGAACAATTATTTTAGTAGCCTTTGAAGTACTAGATACATTCATAAGGTTTCCATTACACCATAAAATGGAAAACTACAACAATATTGTTTCCATAGACAACACTGAGATCCCATAGACTATCCCTAAAGGTCAGTCATAATATACTTCTTCACATATTAAGAAAATTAAAACATATAAATGGGTGATCTCAGATGCTCTGTAAGGATAACAATATAGAGGAAGCATTCATAAATAAGCATAAAAATTTAAGGCAATTTATAAGCCTAAAACAAAATCCTTTTAAACATGAAATTAAACATAATATAGCAATGATAAAATCAATTAATTCCATTTACTTACTCGCATGGAGATTCTACTAGTCTAATAATCACATTAAATATCAATATCCACTTTAATAATGATGGGATTCATAATTCCAGACTTTCATAACCACATAGTCAAGGTCTTATGCCAAGAATACAAATATGATTTTTTGAAGGCCTTGTGCCAAGACACTAGTTTGTCTCTTGAGACATACTGATGCATCGAGGAGCTATAGCAGGCTCCACCTGTCACATACTAAGTCCAATTCATACCTCATATGAAAAGGTTTAAACATAACATAAACATTCGTATTAAAACTAGCATACGAAATGTCAGTACATTATCCTCAAACCATAAATGGAATAAAAATAACACATCCACAGTAAAACATATCACAAAACCATCAATACATTATGGAAGTTTTGCATCATTATAAATCAACTTCAAATAAACATAAAATCCATCAAAGGATGTTGAAAAAGATGAAATCAAAACCTTTTTTAGAGAAATATCTCCTTATATTTTGAAGTCATTTAAAATTAATATAATTATACAATAAAACATTTATTTTGTTAATATGTTTAAGAGAATGTATGGGAAGATTCGATGATGTTATAATAGTGGAAAATATCTGCACCCATCATATAAGTAAAAAAACATTCTCACCTTAGTTTTGTCGGAAAGGTCAAAAAGTACATTATTTGGAAAATGACAGAAAGATTCCTTTCAAACCATATATGGTCAAATAAGGGTATAAATTTCATTACCACATTTTCTAGTAAATAGTAAAAATGTTTTGAAATACATTCTTAAGAAAAATTGATGCAGATGATAAAGAGGCCCCATTAGATAATCACGTATAAACAACCTCTGATAATAAAAAGATTGTGAAATTAACCCTTACCTTGTACATTTCCTTGGTAGAGGGTAGGTTAACATATTGTATAATGGTGAAATATGTTTTTAAAATTATACAAGAATAATATACATTAATATGATATCATATATGGTCTTTTAACATTGCTTTGTTAATAATATCCTAGTATTACCATTGTTTTGGGTGTTAACATATTCATTTTCCTTTATATTATTTGTTATGTGAGTCATATTTTTTATGGATGGGATGTATATTGTTAATATCCTGAATTATATCATGTATTTAAATATTATTTTTAATCATAAAATGAAAATTAGTTTTGAATGGATACGATGGAGAACGAATCTCATCGCGTTCGTAGAGATGGTAATCCGTATGTACGCATAAGCGAAAATATCATTTTTTTGATAATAAAATAATATATAATTTGATGGTATATCATATATAAAAAATAATTATCATGTTATATTTATTATTTAAACAAGTTACACATCATTATTATACCCATCCATATAATAATGTATTGAATAACAATTACACCGCGACATGGAGACAGTAATCTGTACGTACACACATATGGTGACATGTCAATAAAAAAATGGATAGAATAATGAATATGGTTGTACCATATTCATAATAACATAAATGTATATAGAGGATACTGGATTTTCTATTTTAAAATTGAAACAACATAGAAATAGGAAGTGGAAGAAGAAAGAAACTTGAAAGAGGTGATGAAATATTTACCCCGTTTTCGGGTTCTTCCTTTGGATTTGATCAAAAGGGCTCCATAGGTTGGACTTAATACTAAATTAAGACCACTAGAATGAAGGGAGGAAAGTTTAGAGGGTATTTGGGCATGTTTTGGCCAAGAAAAATGGATTTTAAGTTGTGAATTAGAGATACGGGGGAGTTCCCTTTTATAAGAGGGGTGATGGGCACTTTAGGAAAAGCTACAAATATTATTTTATAATAAAATCATTTTCGGATTTTAATGGCTCAAAAATGTATTATTTAAATTCTAAGGTGGGGATGGGTCTATAAACACTCATACAATAGTTTTTATACTGGTTTGGGTCTCTATATTAAGTTTAACATTTACATTTAACTCTTAGTTAAATAGTTTGACACTTACTATGTCTCTTGGTATTTTTATATTTTATGGTCAATAAAAAAATTATATACTTACAAGAGAACCCCAGGTGGCTAATTAATGTTTCAAATACAATTATATAAGTCTTTTATATGAAACATAGATTTTTTGGAATAGAATATCAATCAACAATATAATATTTGTTTTAAAATCTCTTTTATCTCAATTTTGATACTATTTGGTATTTTGTTTTTACTAAAATCATAACAACATTATTTCATAGAAAAAAATTTATATAAACAACCTTAATATGTCATATTAACCTATAAAATTAGTTTAATTCAAAAAAATTCTCAAATTACATTTATTTGGATATTTATAATATCATTTTTTCTAATATGTCATTAATTAGGTAATTACTGCATCATCATTGTGTCATAAATAAATTAAATTTTGTAATGTTTAAAAAATATAAATAAAATGCAATTTTTAAGAAACCTTTTTATCTTCTAATTAATATCTATAGTCTAATTTATCTTATGTTTAACCCTATATTAAAAATGTTTTAATTTGTAAACTTTGATTTTAACTCTTTTTACTCTTATTTGAATTAAATAATAATAACTGTCCTAATCTAATCCAAGTGGACCAAAGAGGTTCATATTTTATTCTTGAAGATGTTTTTGGTAGAATTATACTTATCAAATAGAATTATTACATGTGTTTGGGTAATAATAATATCATTTTTACCCTTAATTACCCTATTTACTTTTAATAGTGGTAAATAAAAGTGAAAAGTTACAATTCACCAAAAATTATTTTCATTTTATTGAACCAAATTTTTCTTAATAATATCAACCGTGTCTCTCGTATTTTTGAAATTCAACTCATATATGTATTAAAATTATGTTTTATGTGACTTTTCAAATTCTCCTAGGAGGTGGGTAAAAGACGGTGAAAATTTCAATAAACTTTTTATAAATCTAAAATTATTATAAATAGACTCCAATTAATTACATTGAACATATATAGGTATTATGTATCTATTTAGACCTAAAATAAATTTAAATAAAATAAATAATTATTTAAATAAAAATTTTGTTTTTAAACTATAACAGAGTGTCTTTCACTATTCATGAAAAATTGAAAAATTTCAGAAAAATACAAAAAATTCACCCTAAGATAATTTCTATATTCTGAATCCAAAAATGAAGTCCATTTTGAAAGATAAAATTTATAAAATTTTAAAAAGTGGGTATTACTATTCATAACGGCTAGTTTGATTGGTTGTGGTGTGTTAGAAATCAACGTCGCATACAACATACACTACTCTATTATTCAAAGTGAAGCGAATCGTGGAAGCTTGGGGTGTTATATTCTCATTCCCTTCAAATAATTTAGCCCTAAAATTTTCAAGAATATTACCGCATAAAAAGACTCGGGTGGTTCATCATCATTATTTCCTCGGGTTCCCACGTTTCTGCTTCCATCTTATGGTTTCTCCATAAAACATTTACCAGACGAGTCATCCGGTTTCTCAGCACTTGTTCTCTTAAAACAAGAACTGTGACATGATCTTCAAAATAAGATAGATCAGGTTCCAGTTCTAATTTCACATAGGTGAGTACATGCATTGGGTTAGGCATGTATTTTCTAAAAATTGATACGTGGAAAACATCGTGAACTTCAGAGAGACTAGGCGGCATTGCCAAACAGTAAGCTACAACCCCAATTCATTCTAGAATTTCGAAATGTCTGATGTACCTGGGACTCAATTTACCGTTTTTACCGAAATGTGTAACAACATTCCATGGAGATACCTTCATTAAAACATGATGTCACAACCCCCTCCCCCCAAAGTGTACCCCTCCTTGGCCAGCAATGTGAGAAGGGAGATAATGACCCCCGAGTCCTGCCTCAAGTAGGCCCCGAGTAGGCGACTTGCACCGATGGTATAATGAACACACAAATGGGAGGCATTACCCTCTAAGAGAACACATGTGGAAGAGAGAGATATTATAGACACCAACCAAATTCAAATCAGATCTCAAATATAAACAAAACTCAAATGCACATATGTAATTCCATACGAAAATACTACAAATGAATGGGGAAAAACTGCAAGTACCCAAAAGAAAGTAAAACAGCTGCAACCACAAGACCGAACTTCTCCTGCGACATGAATTTTTTTTATATATACATAGGGTGAGTATAACAGTATAATCTGTAAAATCCTCCCCGAAGCATGTCGTTCAAAAGTAAAGAAAGCATTCTAAAGGCCAGTGAACTACAAGTGAAACCAAATCATCACCTAAACAGGTATACTAAATTCCCAACATCACCGTGGCTACTCTCACCAAGTAACGCATACAGGAATATATCATATAGTAATGAATATAAAGGGTACCCCGCTACTACATCCCCACTGGTTGGCCACTTTTCCCCAACGACATACATCATGTGCATCTCTATCCAAAGGCATGCCTGTAGACACCTGGGCGAAGCACCACACCGTCCTCACAACCAAAAGTAATTGGGTAGTTTCTGGAAGCCACCACAGCTCACATAAGATGTATGATACGTCGACTATTATACCTCAAGCCCTTACATACCATACACTGAGTAAGGATCCTCAAGCCATCACAACCTATACACGTTACACCTATAGTAGTCTATAAGATACTATATCTAGAATATATGTGTGTGAATAACCAAAATCCATTACATCCCTCTACACACATATATGGGGAAAACTAACCGTTGTGCCTAATGGAACTAGTATTTAACAAGAGAAGAGAGTGGGGTCAAAGTGGGTAGTAATCCATTCATCCTCCCAACTAAATGTTGGGGAAAACATCCCCCAGGGCTCAGAATCCCCAGGGTGCCAGTTTCCATTACGGACAGGGTGGAGTAGTGTACCAAAACACAAAAAGTACAGAATATACTATAACTCACAACCACACTATGGGCATAACCTATTCATAGACACAGCTCCAGCTAACATCTCTCGAAATTCAGGATTCCACTTCTAAGACTGGGTATTCTTTAAGCACAATACCATTTAAGGGTTTTATTATATTAATTCATTCCCTTTTTATCAATTCCACTTTACGTTAATTAATTCTTCAAACATTAATTAACCATTAACAATTACACATTAAATTCCATTGACACCGCATCCAAAAATTCCACTGTCCCATCAAAATTTCTCAACCTCATCCTTAAGTTTCAATGAACTTCAACCCCATGGGTTAACATCACTTATGAAAACATTCATTACAGAAATACTTTCACATATTCCCATATTCCCATGCATTCTATAAAAGCATCCTTTTCTACTAAACACAAGGGGGCTCAACACGGTGAGTAGATGTAATACCCGTCGAGTCTTGGCCGCCTATAGCAATAGCGTTGACCCATTCTCCATTGAGAGGCTAAAGATGGAAAGCACGTGGCATACCCCGCGTGTCTTCGCCTCTTTCGGAAGAAAGGAAAGCAATGCCAGCTGCCTTGAGCAGTCGGGAAAAGTAATGCAGATAAAAAACAAAAGAATCAACAAGTATCCAACAATCACATCCATCCCATTCCATCATCCCTGGTATCCTCCCTGACACCCACATGCATAAACCGATGCATCTCTCCACTCTAGGCATCATCCGCTTCCACAACCAAAATGCCTATATGCCTCCACATATCACAACACCCCTCCAGGGTCACATCACAACACAAGCAGCATGAAATCAACCATCACATCAATTGGGCTATGGCCCTTTCAACAAACAAGAGGGTAGCTCAGAACCCTTCAAGGAATTATCAAACAATCACATTCTTTAAACCATCTTTAATTAAATGATTTAATCTGTAGGTTCCAAAATGAATAACCTAAATGGTAAGATATCACAAATGATTATACATGCTCACTATGACAATTTTATTAACATCAAATATATAATAGAACCAGATTCATTCACATGCTTCTTTATATTTATCGAAAAAATATCAATTAGTCCCGGTTTACGTTATTTACCAATTTCCACCAAGAACAAGCGCTAAACAAGGAATGCATAGATATCACACCATGTAGCAAAACATGTGGCAATAACATACAATTGATACGATTTCTTTATTCGGTTTGAAGTATTTTATTAGGTCAATTCGATTGTCATCCAGTGGGATTCAACATGCTAACAATATGGTTGCACGTAAAAGAAAGAGAAGAAACAAATCCCCTACCTCAAAGGTTTTTGACGAAAACCTCAACGGTCAAGGAATGATCAAGAAACCCGGGTCGATTCTCCAAAACCCCACCTTAGATCTCTCCTGATAGTAAGATCAAGACCAAAGATCATCATATTTTACATCCACATGCTTAGATCTACCCATTACGGGCGTAGATCTAAGAAACCAAGAGATGTGGAGGTGTAGATCAATGTGGATCTATGAAACCGATCAGGAACGAAGAAGAACGATCACATACCTCAAGAACCGACTTCGATTCACCAAGAGAAGTCTTTGGATCACCTCCAAAACACTTGGGAGAGGTTCTCCTACCTTCAAGGAAGGATAATCCCGATTTATGGCCGCTTAGGGGCTTAAACGAACCATTTAGAGGCAAAAGAAGTTAGATCCACAATTTTAGGATCTAGATTTAAGGCCCTCATGGTTAGTCCATACGGTTTAACAAACCGTGAACTAACCATGCATTAGATTCTGCCTCGTCAAACACTCCTCGCACGGTTAGGCTGCACTATTAGACAAACTATGTGCTAACCGTGTGTTAGCCATTGTCTCCAAAACCAACCTTGTACGGTTTGCCTGCACGGTTTCGGGAAACCGTGCACTAACTATGCGAAAGCTATTCCCTTTAACATTCCTTAAAAGTCCACCCAAACGCACCTCCAAGTCACCTTGACCTTCCAAAACACCTCCAGCACCACATTTTCACAAAGTAATGGACTGTAGAGGTCTGGGCATTACATCAGATACCTCTCAAAACATTCTCGTCTTCGAGAATCCAAAACCCACTTAAAGAGAAATCGAAACAGGGTCTGAACAACCACCCATCGAGATACCTCTCAAAAGAGAGCAAGCCACCAAAGAAACATAGGCTGTCATCCTATACAGACACATAGAGATAGGAGATTCTCCTGGATGCAGCTCGATCCCAAACATGATCTCTCGTCGAGGAGGTAATGATACAACCTATTCTGGAAAGACATCATGGTACTCCTCTACGACCATAGGAAAAACCAACAGCTGAACCTCTGAATAACACAACATCATCTCATCCATCACCGTCGATAAGGATGGAATGCACCTATGACCCATCCAAGGATCTCTCTCACCAACAAACACCACTTGTTCTCCATCCTGTCCAAAGAAAATGAACTTCTTCCTGAAGCAGTCCATAATAACCTTCACCGAATACAACTAATCCATTCTGAGGATGACATCATATGGTTGTATTCGTAAACATAGGAAATCTCCCCAAGAGCGGTGTTGCCACAACAATAGCTCACAGTCCTTACATACTTCAAACAAGTCAGCTCGACCTCCAACTCACGTAGTCAACACCAATGGAACTGGAAGCCTCTCTACCTCAAGTCCCAAAGCATAGACAAGGGTAGGTGATATGAAGGAGTGCGTCTCTCCTGAATCAAACAAGGAATACACCATGGTAGAAAACAAGAAAAGGGTACCTTGAATGACATCTGGCTCATTTAGAGATGGCAACGCTAGAGCATAAAGCTGACCACGACTTCCTCCACGGCCTCTCTGACCCTAATGATGACCACCACCATGGCTGCACTCTTCTCTCTAAGGAAGAGGAGTGTCATAAGGATGTACCCTATCTTCCCCATCTACCCACTGCAGATCTAAAGCTGGTGCAACTGGCTACTGCTGCCTCAGCTGGAACTGCCTCAACGGAGGAACCTGAAGTGTAACACCTGGTGCATGATGACCGCTCTGAATGGTCGGGCACTCGTTATGCGGATGGCCATGACCACTACAAGAAAAAAAAGCACATGATCCATTGGCATAGGCCTGAGAGTTTCTGTCTCTGGACAAACGAGATGGAAAGGGCTGGGACCTACCCCCGACTAAACAGAAACTCTTCTGCCCTGAAAACCGAGACCCCAGACTGTAGCTCTGCTTCGTTAAGGATCATGATGATCCCCCCATCGTGATGATCCAGTTCTAGAAAAAGTACTTTCGACAACCTCTGTCGTTTCCATCACCTCAAGATATGCCTTCAGCATAAATGGGGTGACCTGGCATTGGATCTCTAGACGCAAAGCCTCCTCGAAATGCCTCGCCCTGGCTTCCTCATCTATTACCAGGTCCGAAGCATATCCTAAAAGGTTCCTGAAATGGATTCCAAACTCTCAAACAGTGGAGCTCCCCTGTCGAATGGTAAGAAGCTCCTGGTGACTGGACGTCTTCGTAGTCAAGGAAAGGAACTCGGCTCTGAACATGTCTCAGAACTCCTCCCATGAGATCACTGATTCACCACGATCCCTGAGGAACAAGAACCACCACTTCCTCACTGCTCCACAAAGTACCGCCACGGTTAAGGACACCCAGTGATCCTTACAAGAACATATTGAACTAAAGCCTATCTCGACCTCCTCTAACCAGTCTTCCATGACTGCATCTGAAACGGAGCCCCCCGTACTTCTGCAGACTCTAGCGCAGAAAATCTCGGAGTGTCTCCCTCTAAGTGTCACCATCGTCAACCTCTACGTTGTGGCAATCTTCAGGAACTGCCTGCTGAACATTTTCTGATAAAACATAACGAGGACGTAGACCTGGATCCATAACTGTAAAATATCAAACACTTAGAGCTCCTAAACCTGGAATATGGAAGACTCAATATTAATCAATTAATTATATTCTTTCATTCATTTTAAGTTAACCTATCCCATGGTCTACCAATTTAAACACAGGAACAAAGAATAATGATTCATGATCCTTTCCTAGGTCTCTAACAGTTAACTAGTATCACCTTGTTAATTAGTCATTGTAAACGTAATGGTCAGTGCCTCAGATCATAGGGGGCCCTAAACGCCTATGTCTTAGCCGGTCTTCAGTTTTTACTTCTCTTGCTAAACATGAATGACATTGTTTCCCTACCACCCCATGCTACCACACCTGTGCCTAACTCCAAACTCTATCCTATCCCTCAACCAGACCTCTGATACCACTATGTCACAACCCCCTCCCTAGAATGTGTACCCCTCCTGGGCCGACAATATGAGAAGGGAGATAATGTCACCCGAGTCCCGCCTCCAGTAGGCCCCGGGTTGGCTAATAGCACTGAGGGTATAATAATCAGAAAAATGGGAGGCATTACCCTCTAAGGGAACACATGGAGAAGAAAGAGATAATATAGACACCAACCAACTCCAACTCAGAACTAAAATATAAAATAAAACCAAATGACCTTATACAATGCTATGAAAAAGTACTACAACTGAAAGGTGAATAGCAGTAAGTACCCAAAAGAAAGTAAAACAGCTACAACCACAAGCCCGAACAGCTCCTGCAACCCCATGCTAGTAGAAACTAGCTTGATCTCGAACCTGCTCCATTTGACCTGAAAAACAGGTTATATATATGTAGGGTGAGTATAACAATATATTCAGTAGGATCCTCCCCAAATCCACTCGTGCAGAAGTAAAGAAAGCATGCTAAATCCCAATGAACAACAAGTGAAACCTACTCATCACCTAAACATGTATAATAAGTTCCCATCCTCACCATGGATATTCTCACTAAGTAACACATACAAGAATATATCATATAGTAAAGAATATCAAGGGGACCCCGCTACTAATTTCCCACTGGTTTTCCGCTTTTCCCCAACAACATACATCATGTGCATCTCTCTCCAAAGGCTTTCCTGCAGACACCTGGGCTAAGCTCCACAATCTGCACCATGTGCACCACAAAGTATTGTCTGCAGACACCTGGGCAAAGCACCACACCATCCTCACAACCAAAAGTAACCAGGTAGTTTCTGAGATCCACCACAGCTCGCATAACGTGTATCATATGTCAGGTATTATACCTCAAGCCATTACATCCCATACACCAAGTAAGGATCCTCAAGCCATTACAGCCTATACATGTGACACCTATAATAGTCAATAGAATACTATATCCAGAATATATGCGTGTGAATAACCACAAGCCATTAAATCCCTCTACACACATATATGGGGAAAACTAACCACTGTGCCTAATAGGACTAGTATATACCATGAGAAGAGAGCAGGGTCAAAGGGGGTAGTCAGCCATTAATCCTCCAATCGGAATGTTGTGGAGAACACCGCACAGGGTTCAGAATCCTCGGGGTGCCAGTTGACCTTACTGACATGGTGGAATAGTGTATAGAAACACAAAAAGTACCGAATATACTATAACTTACAACCACACTATGGGCATAACCTAGTCTTAGACACAACTACAGCTAACGTCTCTCGGACTCCAGGATGCCACTTCTAAGACTAGGTATCCTATAAGCACACAACCATTTAATGGATTTATTAGATTAATTAATTCCCTTTTTATCAATTAAATTGTACATTAATTAATTCTTCAAACATTAATTAACCATGAACAATTCCACATTAAATTCCATTCACACCACATCCAAAAATTCCACTTTCCCTTCAAAAGATCTCTACCTCATCATTTTATTTCAACAAAATCCAACCCCATGGGTTAACATCATTTATTCAAACATTCATTACAGAAATACTTTCACATATTCCCATATTCCCAGGTATTCTTGAAAAGCATCCTATGCTACTAAGCAAATGCAGGCTTAATAGGGTGAGTAGATGTACTACTTGTCAACTCTTTGCCGCCTATAGAAAGAGTATAGACCCATTCTCCCTTGAGAGGCTAAACACGGAAAGCACATGCCATACCCCGTGAGTCTTCGCCTCTTTCGGAAGAAGTGTAAGAAAGACCATCTACCTTGAGCAGTGGGGAAAAGTAATGTTGATAAACAACCAATGAATCAAAAAGCATCCAACAATCTCTTCAATCACATTCCATCATCCCGATTGTCCTCCCCAACACCCAGATGCATAAACCGATGCATCTCTTTTCTATAGACATCATCCACTACCACAACTAAAAGGCCTCTATGCCTCCACATATTACAACACCCCTCTAGGGTCACATCATAGCACAAGCAGCAGGAAATCAAACATCACATCAATTGGACTATGGCCCTTTCATCAAACAAGAGGGTAACTCAGAACCCTTCAAGGAATTATCAAAAAAATCATATTCTTTAATCCATCTTGAACTAACAGATTTAATCCGTTGGTTCCAAAATCGGGAACCTAACCAGTAATCTATCACAAATGATTATAAATTCTTACTATGCCAATTCGATTAACATCAAATTTCAACAAGAACTAGATTTGTTCACATGCATCTTTATCTTTATCTAAAAATATATCAATTAGTCCCGATTTAAGTTCTTTACCAATTTCCACCAAGAAGAACCGCTAAATAAGGGACGCATAAATATCACACCATCTAGCAAAACATGAGGTAATAACATACAATGTATACGATTTCTTTATACGGTTAAATGTATTTTATTAGGTCAATTCTATTGTCATCCAGTGAGATTCAACAAGAAAACAATACAGTTTCACGCAAAAGAAAGAGAAACAATGAATCCCCACCTCAACGGGTTTTGATGAAAACCACAACGGTCGAGGAACACTCAAGAAACCTGGATCGATTCTCTAAAACCCCGCCTTAGATCTCTCCTCATAGAAATATCAAGACCAAATCTCATCATATTTGACATCCACATGCTTAGATCTAACCATAATGGGCATAGATCTAAGAAACCTAGAGAAGAGGAGGAGTAGATCTAAGTTGATCTAAGAAACCAATCAAAAACGAAGAAGAACGATCACATACCTCAAGAACCGGCTTTGATTCACCAAGTGAAGTCTTCAGATCACCTCCAAAATGCCTGGGAGAGGTTCTCCTACCTTCAAGGAAGGGTAATCCCGAGTTATGGCCACTTAGGGGATTAAAAGATCCATTTAGAGGCAAAAAGAGTTAGATCCACAGTTTTAGGATCTAGATTTAAGTGCTCGCATGGTTAGTCTGCACAGTTTAACAAACTGTGCCCTAACCGTGTGCTAGATTATGACTCGTCAAACACTCCACACACGGTTAGGCTACACGGTTAGACAAAGCGTGTGCTAACCGTGGGTTATCCACTGTCTCCCAAACCAACCTTGCACAGTTTGGCCTCACGGTTTAGGCAAACCGTGCGCTAACCATGCGAAAGATATTTCCCTTTAGATTTCCTTAAAAGTACCCCGAAACGCACCCCCCAAGTCACCTTGACCTTCCAGAACACCTCCAGCACCACATTTTTACAAAGTAATGGACCAGAGAGGTCTGGGCCATTACACATGATCTCATACCTGAAATTCCAAATCCTTCCTTCGGTTATCAGCATCGCTCTTCTATCTACATTGAGTTTCCTGATTTGGTTTTGGATTACCTTCCCCTTTTCTATTGTTTCCTCCACAAGTTATAGGACTACGAGTTTTCTTTCAGCAATATCATCCCAATAGGTTGGTGTCCGACATCTCTTTTTGTATAATGCTTCATATGGTTCCATCAGAATACTTGAATGAAAGCTATTGTTATAGGAAAATTCTACTAGAGGTAAATATTGATCCCACATACCATGAATGTAACGTGAGAATGATCTCAACATGACTTCTAAGATCTGAATAGTCCTTTTTTATTGTCCATCAGTTTGGGGGTGGTAGGCAGTGCTGAAATGAAGATGAGTATCCAGGGCTTTCGGAATACTTTTCCAGAATCATGATGTAAAATGGAGATCATGATCAGAAAAAAAAGATAGGGGTAATCCCTGGAGTCTTAAAACATCGTTAATATATAGTCTTGGTAAACGTTTAAGTAATAAATCTTCTATTATAGAAAGAAAATGTGCTGACTTGGTAAGACAATCAACAATGACCCATACTGCATCGTTCCTTCTAGGAGTCTTTGGTAGTCCCATGAAAAAGTCCATTGTAATATTATCCCATTTCCACTCAGGTATGGGAAGAGGTTGAAAGACTCCTCCAGGATGTTTCCTTCCAGCTTTCACTTGTTGAATAACCATAAATCTTGACACAAAATCAGAAATATCCCTCTTCATGTTGTCCCACAAAAAATATTCCATCAAATTACTATATATCATAGTGGTATGAGGGTGTATAGAAGAATTGTAACTATGAGCATCATCCAACAATTCCCTTTTTAGATCAGGTATATCGAGAACACAAATTCTCTTCCCAAATTTCAAAATTCCATCTTCATACAAAAAGTAACTCAATACCCCCTCATTCACAGCTTTATTCTTCTTTTGAAACACTTCATCATCGGTCTGAAAACACTTTATCCTTTCTAGTAAATATGGTTTGGAAACCATTTGAAAAAGTATTTATGTTTTAACCTCCATGCTGATTCCCATATCCATATTTACTAGATCCATGTATATAGGATCCTTTTCAACATTCATATAGTTCAAAACTACATGATCCTTTCTTCTCAAAGCATCTGCCACCTTATTTTCCTTCCCCGGTTGATAGTGTATCATGCAATCATAATCCTTGAGTTGTTCAAGCTATCTACATTGCATCATGTTGAGTTATTTCTGTGAGAAAATATACATCAAACTCTTGTGATCGGTATATATCTCACATTTTTCTAAATCATCAAAGAAAATATTACAGCTCCTAACTCAAGATCATGAGTAGGATAGCTTTTCTCATTAATTTTTAGCTGTTGTGATGCATATGCTATAAACCTATCATTCTGAAAATGTACACAAACAAGTCCTTTCTTTGAAGCATCACTATAAATAACAAACCCATCATTCCCCAATGGTATAGTTAATATAGGAGAATTGAATAATATTCTCTTTAATTCTTCAAAACATTCTTCAAAATGTTTTTCCAAAACAAATTTAACCCTTTTCATGTGTGCTTTGTTAATAGGTTAGCCAACTGAGAAAATTTTTGGATGAAATGTCGATAATAATCAGCTAAACCAATAAAACTACGTACCTCGATTATACTCTTTGGTTCTGGCCATTCTTGGATTGACTTGGTCTTAGAAGGATCAACATAGATTCCATACATAGAGACAGTAGGTCCATGAAAAGAAATCTCACGAAGCCAGAATTACAACTTGCTAAACTTCCCATATAATTCATGTCTTCTAAGAGTCTTCAGGATACTAGGCAATTGATTTTCATGATCTTCTTAGATTTTGGAGTATACCAAGATATCATTAATAAGTACAACTAAAAATTCATCATGATATTAAATTGAGAACTCTATTCATTAGATCCATGACGACAGAAGGTGAATTAGTCAATCCAAAAAGAATTACTGTAAACATGTAATGCCCGTACCTGGTTTGAAATGCTGCTTTCAGAATGTCATTCTTCTTCACAGACAACTGATGATATCGAGATTGAATGTCAATCTTTGAAAAGTATTGAGCTCATTGAAGTTAGTCTAATAAATCATCAATGTATGGTAGGGGATACTTGTACTTTATTTTCATAGCATTGATCTCCCTATAGTCAATGCACAACCTCATAGATCCATCTTTCTTCATAACAAAAAGGACAGGGTCTTCCCATGGAGAAACACTAGGGAGAATAAATACCTCATTACTCAATTCCTCTAGTTGTTTCTTTAGATCCACTAATTCAAATGTGTCCATTCTATAAGGGGTCTTCGATATAGGCCTTGAACCAGGTATTAAGTCAATAGAAAACTCAATTTCTCACTCTGTAGGATGTCCAGGTAAATCCTCTGAAAACACATCAACATATTCTTGCACAATAAGCACGTCCTATATTCGAACATTATTTTACTATCCCATAATTATTTTATTGTCTTCCTCCCAAATAATTGAATTTATTTGATCTACTGGGAGTGGATATAGATAATAATTAGGTGGTGTTGTTTATACTCTAAAGACAAGGTACTCCTTATCATCATCAAAAATTATTACATCCTTCTTCTTAAGATAAATTTTCGCATCATGGTCCGAAAGACAATCAGTGCCGAGGATTATATCAAATTCAATAATTGGTATGATGATGAGATCATCAGATAAAGAACATTTATACACCCTAATGGGGTTAGATTCACAAAACATTTTTGCAATGATACTTCCCTTAGGTGTTTTTACTCACAACTCCCTTATTAAATCAAATTGGCAATATCTAATTTTCTTAGAAAACTGGGAAGATATGAGAAAATTCAAAGCTAGAATCAAATAAACCATTTGATAAACTTGAGGAAACCATTAAATTACCTACCAATACATCTTTTGGAGTGTAAACCTCAACAGTAGTGATAACATAATCTTGGCATTGATTCCTTGGAATTTTCGGAGATAAGTTATGTTGAAACTTAGGAAATTCATCCACATAATGCCCCCTTTATCTATAATTATAGCATTCAACATCGACAACCTCTTTCCTCCACTTGCAATCACGAGCTTGATGGCATTTTTCACTACACTTGTAACATACTCACATTTCATTCACACAAGTACTAGGGTGTTTCGTCCCACAATTACTATAGGATGGATATTCAACTTTTCCCTTATTCCCCTTATTTCCATTTCCATAGTGTTCAACAGATCTCTTTTTCTCTTTCTTTTCTTTAAAGTCATAAGAATTAGAGAATTATTTTTCTGTCATGATAGCACATGAGACAATATCTTCGTACAACGAGCAGGATTTGAGACTAATGCTCAATGGAGAAGTGGATTTAACCCATCAAAGAAACGATCAATCTTACTTCTTGGGTTACTTATATAATCGGTAGCATGCCTTACTAACCTTTTAAAGTTAGCTTCATACTTTGCGACATTCTCATCCTACTTTTTCCTCAGACACCGAAATTGTCTTTCCATATCCGCTTGATTCTCATGAGGAAATTATTTTTCTGAGAAAGTTTTTTTTAAACTCCATCCATTCCATATTTGTTACTTCATCATCTTCCTTTGTTTTTTGAATCAATGACCACCATTGATCATCATCTCTGGTGAGGTGGTAAACTGGCATAAAAACGTTTTCTCTTTTGCTACTCCCCAAGGCAGGGAATATTTTCTCTACGGAATTTATCCATTGCTCAGCTACTGGTGGATTTTTACCCCCATATAATTTTGGTGGTTATTTCCTCATGAAGCGATCTAACATTGATCCTCCACATTGCAGATCAGGGTGCTTCATACAGGAAGGTTATTATTATTAACCTGAGTGAGTTGTCCCAATATAGTGATATACTGATCAGCACCAGTTGTTTCACTAGCTCCACTATAATTATCCTGAGTTGGTGGAAAATCCCAAAATGGGGTGCATGCATTGATACAGTTTCCATTCCTTCCCCTAGGTTAAATTTCTAAACAATAGAATAAACAAGATTAGTTTATGAATCACAATACATAAATCCAAACACTTAAAACTCTTAACATAAATTTATCAGTTTATGGATGTAATCCATAATCATAAAAATGTTTTCTTCGAGGAAGTATATACTCATACACCCTTCATAATGGTTTGTAACGAAAATGTGAATTATCCTAACCATATCCCCTGGGAGTGTCATAACCAAGAGTGCAGCATGGCCCGTTGTCGTGCAATAGTTCATGTTCGAGTCTAGATCAATGCGATGTTTTCATGTTTTACCCCTAGGCACATATTTTCCAGAGCCTCATCTACTTGCTCATATCCAGATGGGGAAGTATTTCCTTGAAAAGTCACAAAATCTATACAATACCAAAATTCAAGGAAGTTCTTCTATACTAATCCTCAAAGTATATCCTAGGGCTATGTGCTCTAATAAGAGTTTATCTAAATCTATTTTCCATGGATTCTACTAAACTTCCTCTAATACCAAATATAATGCCCCGACCCCCAAACCCATAGTCGGTGAATTATTATGTATCATTGGCATGATTAGAAATGATCAATTCTCGAAAGACCGATTAGTTTAGTAGCCTTGAAAGTACTAGATAAATTCATAAGGTTTACATTACATCATAAAATGGAATACTACAACAAAATTGTTTCCACAGAAAAAACTGAGATCCCATAGACTATCCCTGCAGGTCAGTCATAATTTACTTCTTTGCAACCTAGGAAAAATAAAACATAGTAATGGGTGAGCTCAGATGCTCATTAAGGATAAAAATATTGCGGGAGATTTCATAAATATGCATAAACATTTAAGGCAATTTATAAGACTAAAAAATCATTTTAAACATGAACTTCATCATAATATGGAAAATATAAAATCAAATAATTCCATTTACTTACTCAAATAGATATTCAAATAGTCGAATAATCACATGCAATATCAATAGGCACTTTTATAATGATTAAATGCATAATTCCAGACATTCATAACCACATAGTCAAGGCTTTGTGCCAAGACTAAAAATAAGAATTGTCGTGGCCTTGTCCCAAGACACTAGTTTGTCTTATGAGACCTACCGATGCATCTAGGAGCTACAGCGGGCTCCACCCATCACATACTATGTCCAATGGATTACTCATATGAAAAGGTTTAAACATTATATAAAATTGTTTATTAAAAATTGCATACAAAATGTCAATAAATTATCCATAAACCATGAATAGTATAAATATAACACATCCAAAGTCAAACATATCACAAAAAATTAAATACAATATGGATGTTTTGTATCATAATAAATCAACATCAAATAAACATAAAATCCATCAAAGGATGTTTACAGAGATGAAATCAAAACTTTTTTTTGAGAAATATATCCTTCTATTTTGAAATCATTTAAAATTAATATATTTATAAAATAAAACATTTATTTTGGTAATATTCTTATAAACTTTTAATGAAAGCTTCAATGATGTTATAAAGGCAGAAAATAGCCCCACCCGCCATATAATATATAAAAAAAACTCTTACCTTAGTTTTGTCGAAAAGGTGATAAAGTACCTTGTTTGGAATTTGATGGAAAGATTCACTTCAAAACATATAAGGTCAAATAAGCGTATAAATGAATATACACAATTGTCTGGTAAAAATTAAAAATATTTTGAAATACATTTTTAAGAAACATGGATGTGGATGATAAAGATGTCCCAATAGATAATCACATATAAACAACCTCAAATAATAAAGAGATTGTGAAATCAACCCTTACCTAGTAATTTTCCTTGGTTGAGGGTAGGTTAACCTCTTTTATAATTGTGAAATAATTGTTATTAAATTATACACGAATAATATAAATTAATATGATATAATATATGATCTTTGAATATTGCTTTGTTAATAATATCTTAGTATTATCGTTGTTTCGGGTGTTAACAGATTTGTTTTCCTTTATATTATTTGTTTTGTGAGTCATATTTATTATGGGTGGGATGTATATTATTCATATACAGAATTATATCAAGTCTTAAAATATTATTTTCAATCATCAAATGAAAATTAGTCTTGAATGGATATGATGGGGAATTAATCTCCCCGCGTTCGTGGGGATGGTAATCTGTACGTACGCATGAGCTACAATATAATTCTTTTGATATAAAAATAATATATAATTGGATGATATATCATATATAAAGAATCATTATCGTGTTATATTTATTATTTACATCAATTACACATCATTATTATATCCATCCAAATAATAATGTATTGAATAACAATTACATCACGCCGTGGAGACGGTAATCTGTACGTACACACGTATGGTGAAATGTCATTCAAAGGATGGATAGTATAATGAATATGGTTGTACCATATTCATAATAATATCATAGTATATATAATATACTGGAGTTTTTATTTTATAATGGAAACAACAGAGAAAATAGGAAGTGGAAGAAGAAATGAACTTAAAAGAGGTGATGAAATATTTACCTCTTCTTCAGGTTCTTCCTTTTTATTTGATCAAAAGTGCTCCATAGGATTTTATTATGACTAAAGTAATACCTCTAGGGTGAAGGTAGGACTATTTATAGGGTATTTGGGCAGGGGATGGCTGATCCAAATGGCTTTGATGGTGTGAATTAGAGAGAAGGGGGAGTGCCCATTTATAAGAGGGGTGAGGGGCACCTTAGGAAAAGATATAAATATAATTTTATAATAAAATAATTTTCGATTTACATTGGATGAAAAATGGATTATTTAAATGATAAGGTGAGGATGGGTCAAAAGCCACTAAACTAATAGGTTTTAGACAGGTTTGTGTCACAATATTAACTTTATTTTTTATATTTAACTCTTAGTTAAATAGTTTGACATTTACCATGTCTCTTTGTATTTTTATATTATATGGTTAATAAAATTTCTATATACATCCAAGAGAACCCCAAGTGGTTCATTAATGATACACCTATCATCATATAAGTATTTTGGAAAAACATTATTTTCTAGGAATATAATATCAATTAATAATATAATATTGTTTTTAAAAACTCTTTTATGTAAATTTTGACACTATTAGGTATTTCTTTTTTCAAAAATGAAAACATCATTATTACTTCAAAAAAAATTTATATAACCAAACCTAATATGTCATATTAACCTATAAAATTTTTTTAATTCATAAAAAGTCTCAAATTACATATATTTGGATATTTATAATATCAATTATTTTAATATATCATTATTTAGGTAATTACTGCATCATAATTGTGTTTAAAAAATTAACTTTTTATTGTATAAAATATACAAATAAATTAAAGTTATTTGGGAAATATTTTTAGATTTATAATTAATATTTATAGTCGAATTAATCTTATGTGTATCCCAATATTAAAAATATTATATTTATTAAACATTGATTTTAACTCTTTGAACTCTTCGTTGAATTAAATAAAAATAAATGTCCAAATCTTATCCAAGTGTACCGAATGGGTTCATATTTTTTTCTAAGGTCGTTTTTGGTCGAATTATACTTATAAAATATAATTAGAACATGTGTTATGGTAATAATAATATCTTTTTTATCCTTAATTACCCTATTTACATTTAACCATGGTAAATAAAAGTAAAAAGTTACTATTCACTAAAAAGTATTTTCATCCTATTGAACCAAAATTTTCTTAGTGATATCAACAATGTCTCTCTAATTTTTTAAATTCCACTCACTGATGCAGTAAAATTATGTTTTATGTGAATTTGAAAATTCTCCTAGGAGGTGGGTAATAAACGGTGAAAAGTTCAATAAAGTTTTTATATATCTAAAAATATTATAAAATAACTCCAATGAATTACATTGAACATATATAAGTATTATATATATATTTTTACCTAAAATAAATTTAAATACAATAAATAATTATTGAAATAAAAATTCTGTTTTTAAACTATAACTTAGTGTTTTCCACTATTCATGAAAAATTGGAAGTTTTCAGAAAAATAACAAAAATTCACCGTAAGATAATTTTGATATTCAGAATCCCAAAATGAATTCCATTTTGAAAGATATAATTTATAAAATTTTAAAAAGTGGGTATTACTATTAGTAATGGCTAGTTTTATTGGTTGTGGTGTGTTAGAACTCGAAGTTGCGTACAACACACGCTACTCTATTATTCAAAGAGAAGCATACCATGGAAGCTTGGGGTGTTTCATATATATCCCATACCCATCCATTTACATCACTAACAATTCATTTACTACCCATTATACGTTCAATTACATCCTACCCCTATTTATCATGTTCATCAATAATGATATCAATCCATAAATTCCTTGAAACTGTAAAAAATCCCTACCACCATCAACCAATGACCAAATAAAATCTTGTAATTTGGTCAAAAAACTCTCATAATATCCACAAAATAACTAATTTTCCGCATAAAAAAAATCATACAATCATTCCACATCAACAACCATATCCTCTATTGATAACCATGGATAGGAATTCATATTCTGATTGTACATCACAACCCATTTTACTACCGACAAAAAAATACCCAACAATATACATAAAATCAAAACATAATTACATGGAAAATTAATCGAAAACAACACCCAATTAGATATATATAAAACTTCCACAATTACCTTTTACTGAAGAAACATTACTTTAGTTTCATATTCCACACAACTAGTTCATTACATATATCGTGATTAAACTTTTATATATTAATGATTCCAATAATTCAATCACAGAAACAACGAATCTATATATCTAAAATTGAAATCATTTATGATATTAACAAAGGCATTATTCAATCTCATATGAAAATTCGTTGAAACATGTATGTAATGTTGATCCCCCCATTCCCTAAGATTTCATTTAGTCTCATTTATTATTTAAATGAAACCATTCCACACCATCTACTCAATAAAATTAAAAGAATAAATCATCCAAAATTTTCACATAAATAAATTATGGTTCTTGAATATCCTACCTCAATCAATGATTCTCTAATAGATGCATGATACGAAAGGAAAGAAGATTTGACCACAATGACCTAACCATGAATATAAAACATAATCAACCTATTAGACATAAATTATCATCAACAATGATCTAAATCAACCAAAAAAATTATAATTCTATCAAATCCTTTATTAGATGAATAATATGGAGGTAATTCTGAAAAGAAAAGAATCATCTCACATCATATCAATATCAACTGATCTCTTAAAACCAAGGGATATTGTCAACCAAAGTGAACTCAAAAAACTCCAAGGTTGTATCCTTTATCACCTATGGTTTTAATGAAATTGAGGGAAATTAAATGAATTTAGAGGGAACTATGAATTTGTACTTAACACTAAAAATTAATTTGTTGTGAAATGATAGACCATGGGCACAGTACATTAGATAACTTTTACTAACCCATGAGAAAATGCACAATGAATCCCCTCACATATCCCACATTAAAATATCAATCAATATTTTAATCTAATGTCACAAAGGGTTTTACAATGACTAAATCATTATGGTGTAATTATACACTAAAAATAACCACTAAAATCAGTCTCTAGATCCTCACAATTTTATAAAAATTTCCATGTAATGACATTAAAATTGCAGATCCTTGGAAATCATCATCCAAGGCATCATGTCATTATCGATTCCTCGACACTAGGAACCAAAAACTAGAAAAATAAATTTAATAAAATCAATCCAAATTTCATAATAATCATTAGGAATTTTAAAGAATATCATTCATTTACTAAAAACCCTCTATGAACCACTGACCTCGTGATAAGAAAATGATACACCATAACTCAACCACATGAAACACCACCCATCCACTAATTTACTCTCCATGGTGTTACACCGATAGTCCTACTGGGACCTTCCTCTCCTAAAAAAATCCCAGGTCAAACTCAAACTCTATTCCTCTAATCATTCCCTGATACATCCAACACTAGTATCACATAAATTAATGAGATATAAATATTTTTTCTATTAAATTATATTCATTTTTACTCACCTAACAACATCTTCTTCACTTCCCCGAGATCCTTCATCTTGAACATTCAAAAAAAAGTATCGACTTACTGAATACATTTCATGTACAGACCTACCTGAAACATTACACCCACAAACAAGACAGTAAAATAAAAATATAATAATTGAATATATCTTAATAGTAATAACGATTATATTGGGTGTGGAAAGAAAATTTATTATACATAATGGAATAAAAAATTTGTATATATTGCCCTGGGTATTTATTTAATCTATAAAGTCTTCTATTATATTTAATAACCAGAACCAAATTTTGTTTTCCCATGAAACAATCCCAATAATTTATAGATTTATTTCCCTCTAAATCACTGTAAATAAATAATGTCTTCACATTCCACTATTTAGTATATAAAAATTAAAAAGAAACCAGATACAAATCTATGTAAATGGTTGTGTTTTTGAAAATGGGTGAGAAAATTTTAGTGAAATAAACTCGTTAATTTTTATGATACTCTTTGAAATCCAACCTACAATTTTTCCTAAATCTACTATATTATTATTCTTTTAACTAAAAGTCCCATTTTTTATAATTATTTTTTCTCCTATAGTGATGTTTTTATCTCCCAAGTTTATTTTAGAATCAATGAACCCATTTAATCATTCATGGATAACCCCCACCCTCAGAAATGACTAAGACTCATAAATTCTTCTTGAATCTTTGTAAAACCAGCAAATATAATAATAAATTACTATAGATAAGTTCAAAACTGATGAAATAGTTATATGATCCAATTATATTGTTAAAAATAAAACTAGTGTTCTTATCTTTTTAAAACTGCTAGTTCTAAAAATTCACCATCAAAAGACCAGTGTTGAGATGTTGTTGAACTTATGATTTATTATACTTATTATGAACCTAATTATTCCTCTAGACATTTCATAGTCCCTAAACATTCTAGAACTAATGATCTTTTAATCAATCTATTTTGATCAACATGGAAGTGGCCAGCTGATTCTTTGATATCTACTCTATATTGAACCATGTTTTGGTCCATCCACAAGACTTTTTCACTAAATATAACATTATATATTTTAACGACCTTATAATTTTCATTATCTGAAAGTCAAAGTACAGTGTTTCCATCACTATAACCAATAAAAAAACATTATTGGGTCACTACAATATGTTTGACCAAATCCTTGGAATTAATGTGAGTGTAGGAGAGACTTCCAAAAACATTTAGATTGGAAACTTCCTCTAGTTTTATGAATCTCTCTTTTCTATAATCTCATACTATTATGGGAAAAAATGAATTATTATCAAATATAATCTACAAAATTGACTTCACTGTTAGCTGAAATTTAAATTTTTAAATCATAACTACTAAATTTCACCCTATAATCCCTGTAATGATTATTATGCCAAACTATTTACCTGAAATAAAAAGATATGATGTAACACCCCAAGCTTCTATGGTACACTTCTCTTTGAATAATGCAATAGCGTGTGTTGTACACAACATTGAGTTCTAACACACCACAACCAATCAAACTAGCCGTTATGAATAGTAATACCCACTTATTGAAATTTATAAATTTTATTTTTCAAAATGGACATCATTTTTGGATTCAGAATATCAAAATTATCCTAGGGTGAATATTTGGTGTTTTTCTGAAAAACATCATTTTTTGTTGAATTGTGAAACCACTAAGTGGTAGTTAAAAAAATGAATTTTTCATAAAACTATATTTTACCACTTCTGTGAGTGGAACTTCAAAAATCTGAGAGACATAGTTAATATTAAGGAGTAAAATGTGGTTAAATGAGATGAAAATAATTTTTGATGAATAGTATCTTTTTACTTTTATTTACCACGGTTAAGAGTAAATAGGGTAATTAGGGGAAAAAATGATATTTATATTACCCTAACACATGTCCTAATTCTATTGGACAAGTGTATCTTAACAAAAAAAACCTTAGGAACAAAATATTTTCATTTAGGTCCACTTGGATTAGATTAGGACATTTATTATTATTTAATTCAAAGAAGAGTTAAAAGAGTTAAAATCAAAGTTTATTTACTAAAATATTTTTAATATAATGTTTCACCTAACATAAATTTGATTATAAATATTCATTATAAAGATAAAAATATTTCCTACATAATGATATTTTATTTATAAATTTTAGACATAAAATAATTCAGTTTATTTATGACACAATGATGATGCAGTAATTAAAATAATAGTGAAAAATTAATATAATTGATAATATAATTACCCAAATAAATATAATTTGAGAATTTTTATGAATTAAACTAATTATATAGGATAATATGACATGTTAGGAATGATTTAATAAACGTTTTTCTAAGTAATCATTCTGTTATGATTTTCCCAAAAGTCAATTTTCGAAATAGTGTCAAAATTGACATAAACGAGTTTTTAAAACAAATATTATATTATTAATTGATATTCAATTCCTAAAAATCTAAGGTTCAGCTTAAAGACTTATATCCTGATAGTTGTACCATTAATGGACCACTGGGGGGATCTTTGAGGTACATAGTATGTTTAGTAACTATATAATATAAAAATACAAAGTGACATGGTAAGTGTCAAACTAATTAACTAAGAGTTAAAACTAAACGATAATGTTACTATAATGACCCAAAACTGTCTAAATTTGATTGTTTGAGTGGTTTTCGAACCATCCACACCTTAAACTTTAAATAATCCACTTTGGATCCATTAGAAACCAAATATGAATTTATTATAAAATAATATTTCTAGCTTTTCCAAAGGTTCCCCTCACCCCTCTTATAAAAGGGAACTCCACCTTCTCATTAATTCACACCATCAAAGTCATTTGGCATTACAAAAATCTGCCCAAATACTCTCTCAACTTCCCTCAATTCATCATAGAGGCCTTACATTAGTCCGAAATCCATCCTAAGGATCCCTTTTGATCAAATCAAAAGGAAGAACCCGAAGAATAGGTAATGATTTCACCACCCCTTTTCAAGTTCCTTTCTTCATCCACTTATTCTATCTTTGTTATTACCATTCTAAAATAATAACTCCAGTATATTATATATACTTTGATATTATTATAAACATGGTACAACCATATTTCAATATTCTATCCATCCTTTGAATGACATGTCACCATACGTGCATACGTACGACTTATTATAAACATGATGTCATCTCGCAATCTCTTCATTATCCGAGATTGTTTATACGTAATAATCTACTGGGATTTCTTTATCATCCACATCAATGTTTCTTAAAAATTTATTTCAAAAAGATTTTCTTTACTATTTAATATAATATGGTTTAAAGTCATTTATACCCTTGTTGAATTTTATAAGTGGTTTATAAAGGAATTTTTCCGTCGTTTTCCAAACAAGGTCCTTTTTAACCTTTTCGACAAAATTAAGGTAAGAATGTTTTTTAACTTATATGGAGGGTGCTGCTATTTTCCACCCTTATAAAATCGTCTAATCTTCCCTTACAATCTTATAGAAATATTTTCAAAGAAAATGTTTTATTTTATAAATATATGACTCTTAAATGATTTCAAAATAGAAAGAGATATTTCTCTAAAAAGTGTTTTGATTTCATCTATGTCAACATCCTTTGATGGATTTTACGCTTATTTGAAGTTGATTTATTATGATACAAAAATTATATATTGTATTGAAGGTTTTGTGATATTTTTGACTGTGGATGTGTTATTTTTATACCATTCGTGGTTTGTGGATGATGTATTTACATTTAGTATGCTAGTTTTAATACAAATGTTTATGTTATGTTTAAACCTTTTCATATGGGAATGAACTGTACTTAATATGTGACGAGTGGAGCCCGCTATAGCTCCACGATGCATCAGTAGGTCTCATGAGACAAACTAGTGTCTTGGCACAAGGCCTTGGCAAAATCTTATTTTTAGTCTTGGCACGAGGCCTTGGATATGTGGTTATGATTGTCTGGCATTGTGCATTCCATCATTATGAAAGTGGTTATTGATATTGCATGTGATTTTTTGATTAGTAGAATATCCATTTGAATAAGTAAATGTAATTATTTCATTTTATTTTTACCAAACTATGTTGAAGTTAATGTTTAAAAGGTTTTTGTTTTAGTTATACATTTCCTTGAATGTTTATTCTTATTTATGAAAGTTTCCGCTATATTGTTATCCTTACTGGGCATTTGACCTCACCCCTTTTCTATGTTTTATTTTTCCCAGGATGTGAAGAAGTAATTTATGAATGATTTTCATGGATAGTATGAGGGGATAATAGTATAGACTATGGAGACTATATTGTTGTAGTTTTCATTTTATGATGTAATGTAAACTTTATTAATGTATCTAGTTATTCCAAGGCTACTAAACTAATCGGTCCTTTGAGACTTGATCTTTCTTGTGATCATGCCAATGTTATGTAATAATGCACTGACTCTGGGTAACTAGGGTCGGGGCATTATAGTTGGTATCCGAGAGAGGTTTAGTACAAACCTTGGAAGCTATATTTAGATAAAATCTTATTAGAGCTCATATATTTAATATGGATTTTGCGGATTAGTATAGAATAACTTCCTTGAATTTTGGTTTTGTAGAGATTTTGTGAATTTTCGAGCAATACATCCCTATCTGGATACGAGCAGGTAGAGGCGACACTGGCATAAACGTACCTAGGGGTAAAAACCGAAAACACCGCTTTGAGCTAGACTCGAACGGGAACTGGTGCACGACAATGGGCCTCACTGCACTCTTGGTTACGACACTCCCGGGGGATATGCATAGGATAACTCTCATTTTCATTACAAATCATTATGAAGGGTTTATGAGTATATACTTCCTCAAAGAAAAAACATTTTTATGATTATGGATTATATCGATAAATAGTTCAATTTATGTTAAGTATTTTATAAGTATGGAATTATGTATTTTGATTCATAAACTGATCTAGTTAATTCCATTTTTTAGAAATGGAACCTAGTGGAAGAAATGAAAACTGTATCAATGCACACACTCCATGTAGGGATTTCCCTCCTGCTCAAGATAATTATAGTGGAGATGGTGATGCAACTGGTGCTGATCAACTAATCACCATACTGGGACAACTCACTCAGTTTATGAATAATAACCTTACCCGTATGGAGCACCCTGATCTACAACGTGTAGGATCAATGTTAGATCGCTTCATGAGGTAGAAACCACCAACGTTCAATGGGAGTACAAATCCTTAGTAGCTGAGCAATAGATAAATTCCATAGAGAAAATATTTCAGGCTTTGAGGAGTAGTGAAAGGGAAAAAGTTATCATGGCAGTTTACTGCCTCCCTGGAGATGCTGATCAATGGTGGTCATTGATTCAAAACACGAAGGAAGATGATGAAGTATCAAATATATAATGGAGGGAGTACAAATATCTATTTTTAGAAAAATATTTTCCTTGTTACTATCGAGAAGATATGGAAAGACAATTTCTGAGTCTGAGACAAAAGGAGGATGAGAATGTCGCAAAGTATGAGGCTAACATTACAAGGTTATCAAAGAATGCTGGAGATTATATATGAAAACCAAGAAGTAAGATCGATCATTTCTTTGATGGGTTAAAACCATTTCTATGTCGAGAATTAGTCTCATAATCCTTCTCGTCGTACGAAGACGTTGTCTCATGTGCTATCAAGATAGAAAAGGAATTCTCTATGTCTTAAGACTTTAAAGCAAAGCAAGATAAGAAGAGATCTGCTGATCAATCTGGGAATGGAACTAAGGGGAAGAAGGGAAAATTTTAATATCCATCCTGTAGTAAATGTGGTAAGAAACAACCCAGTACTTGCTTAAAAGGAACGAGAGTCTATTACAAGTGTGGTGAAAAAGGCCACCAAGCTCGTGATTGCAAGGGGAATAAGGAAGATACCGATGTCCAATGCTACAATTGCAGGGAGATGGGACATTATTCAAATGAATGTCCTATGTGTCAGGGGAACTTACCATAGAAAAGGCCAAGGGAACAAGGCCAAGCTTATGCTATCACTACTGCTGAGGTAGAAGATCCAAAAGACATGGTGGCAGGTAATATAATGGTTTCCTCAAGTTTAGAAAATGCATTATTTGATTCTGGATCATCGCATTATTTCATATCTTCCAAGTTTTCTAAGAAAATTAGATATTCCCAATTTGATTTAACAAGGGAGTTTTCAGTTAAAAATCCTAAGGGAAGTATCATTGCAACAAAGTTTTTTGAAGCAGTCCCCATTAGAGCACATAAGTGTTCTTTATCCACAGATCTCATCATCATACATATGATTGAGTTTGATATAATCCTAGGTATGTATTGGCATTCATAACATGATGCGATGATTTATTGTAAGAAGAAGGAGGTTACAATTTTTTATGATGATGATAAAGAACACCTTATCTTTAGAGAAGAATCATCACCACCTAATTTTTATCTAGATCCACCCCCCGTAGCTCAACTAAATTCAATTATTGGGGAGGAAGATGATGAAATTACAGTGGGTGAGGAAAGGAATTTTCAAATAGAGGATGTACCTATCGTGAAAGAATATGTAGACATGTTTCCGGAAGATTTACCTAGACATCCTCTAGAACGAAAAGTTGAGTTTTCCATTGATTTAATTCCTGGATCAAGTCCTATATCGAAGACCCCTTATACAATGGCCACTGTAGAATTAGTTGAACTAAATCAACAACTAGAGGTATTGAGTAATAAAGGATTTATTCCCCTAAGTGTTTCTCCATGGGGAGCCCATGTTATTTTTTTAAAAAGAAAGATGGATCTATGAGGTTATGTTTCTACTACATGGAGATCAATGCTATAACAATAAATAACAAGTATCCCCTACCTCGCATCAATGATTTATTTTACCAATTGCATAGAGATCAATACTTTTCAAAGACTGACCTTCGATCTGGATACCATCAGTTGTGTGTGAACAAGGAAGACATTATGAAGACCGCATTTCAAAATAGGTACGGGCATTACGAGTTTACAGTTATGCCTTTTGGATTGAATAATGCACCCTTTGTATTCATGGATCTGATGAATAAAGTTTTCAAGGATTATCTCGATGAATTTTTGGTGGTATTTATTGATGATATCTTGGTATAATCCAAGAAGCTACGAAGATCATGAAAATCACTTGCGCATTATCCTGAAGAATATGAGAAGACATGAATTATATGTGAAGTTTAGCAAGTGTGAATTCTGGATTTAGGAGATTTCTTTTCTTGGCCATATTGTCTCTAAAGATGGAATCTCTATTGATCCTTCTAAGACCAAGGAAATCCAAGAATGTCCTGCACTGATAAGTATAACTGAGGTACATAGTTTTATTGGTTTAGCAGGTTATTATCGACGTTTCGTCTGGAATGTTTCCCCGTTGGCTAACCCATTAACAAATCTCACACGTAAAGGGGTTAAATTTGTTTGGACAAAAGAGTTTGAAGAATGTTTCGAAGAACTGAAGAGAATATTAGTCAATTCTCCTATATTGACTCTACCATCAGGGAATGATGGGATCTTTATTTATAGTGATGCATCGAAGAAAGGACTTGTTTTTGTCCTTTTGCAGAATGATAGGGTTATTGCCTATGCATCACAACAGTTGAAAATTCATGAACAAAACTATCCTACTCATGATCTCGAGTTACCAGCTTTGATATTTGCTATGAAGATATGGAGGAACTACCTTTATGGTGAAAAATGTGATATTTATACTGATCACAGGAATTTGAATTATATTTTCTCACAAAAAGAACTCAACATGAGGTAAAGGAGATGGCTTGAATTACTCAAGGATTATGATTTCACGATACACTACCACCTGGGGAAATCAAACAAGGTGTCTGATGGTTTGAGTAGAAAAGATCATGGAGTTTTGAACAATATGAGAATTGAAAGGGATCCAATTTTCATGGACCTAGTGAAGATGGACATGGGAATAACTAGGGAAGGTGAAACATCAATTGTTTTTTAGATGGTTTCCAAACCATCATTACTAGAAAGGATTAAGAGTTCTCAGATCGATGATGAAGAATTTCAAATGATGAATAAAGCTGTGAATGATGGGATATTGAGAGACTTTGTGTATGAAGAAGGAATTTTGAAATTCAGGAAGAGGATTTGTGTTCCCAATATACCAGATCTAAAAAGGGAATTGCTGGATAATGCTCATAGTTCCAATTTCTCTATACACCATGGGAGCACCAAAATGTATAGATATTTTAAGGAACATTTATGGTTGGTCAAAATGAAGAGGGAGATTACTGATTTTGTGTCAAGATGTATGGTTTGTCAACAAGTGAAAGCTGGAAGGCAACATCCTGGAGGATTCATGCAACCTCTTCCCATATCGGAGTGGAAATGAGATAATATCACGATGGAATTTGTCATGGGGCTACCAAAGACTCCTAGATGGAATGATGCAATATGGGTTATTTTTGATCATCTTACCAAGTCATAACATTTTATTGATAGAAGAGAAGATCTACCATTGGAACGTCTAGAAAGACTATACATTAATGAAGATGTAAGACTTCATGGAGTGCCCCTATCGATTTTTTCTGATTGTGATCCCCATCTTACTTCAATATTTTGTAAAAGTCTTCAGAAAGCCTTGGATACTGATCTTAATTTGAGCACTGCCTACCACCCTCAAATAGATGGGAAATTAGAAATAACTATTAAAACCATAGAAGACATGTTGAGATCCTGCTCACTTGACTTTCAGGGTATGTGGGATCAATATTTACCTCTAGTAGAATTTTCCTATAACAATAGTTTCCATTCGAGTATTTAGATGGCACCATATAAAGCATTATACAGAAGAAGATGTCGCACACCAACCTGTTGGGATGAATTTGGTGAAAGAAAACTTGAAGTCTCAGAACTGGTGGAGGAAACGATGGAAAAGGTGAAGGTAATGAAAAACCATATCAAAGCAGCTCAAAGTAGGCAGAAGAGCTATGCCGATAATCGAAGGAAGGATTTGGAATTTGAAGTCAGTGATCATGTTTTCTTGAAGGTATATCCATGGAATGGAGTCATATGTTTTGGTAAGAAAGGTAAATTGAGTCCCAGGTACATCGGACCATTCGAAATTCTAGAACGAATTGGTGCTGAAGCTTACCAATTGGCAACGCTGCCAAGTCTCTCCAAAGTTCATGATGTGTTCCATGTATCACTTTTGTGGAAATACATGCCTGACCCAACAAATGTACTCACCTATGAGGAATTAGAACTAGAACACGATCTATCTTATTGAGAAGAACCCTTCAAGATTCATGATACAAGAGAACAAGTACTGAGAAATTGGTCGACTCTTCTGGTAAAAGACTTGTGGAGAAACCATAAGATGGAAGAGGAAATGTGGGAACCCGATGAAATTATCATAAAGAACCACCCGAGTCTTATTATGCGGTAGTATTCTAGATATTTTGAGGAAGAAATTATTTGAAGGAGGGGAGAATGTAACACCCCAAGCTTCTACGGTACACTTCTCTTTGAATAATGAAATAGTGTGTGTTGTACGCAACATCAAGTTCTAACATACCACAACCAATCAAACTAGCCGTTATGAATATTAATACCAAATTTTATAAATTTATAAATTTTATTTTTCAAAATGGACTTCATTTTTGGATTCGGAATATCGATGTTAGCCTAGGGAGAATTTTTGGTGTTTTTCTAAAAAACTTTATTTTTTGATGAATAGTGAAACCACTAAGTGGTAGTTAAAAAAACTGAATTTTTCATAAAACTTAATTTTACCGCTTCTGTGAGTGGAAATTAAAAAATCCGAGAGACACAGATAATATCAAGGTGTAAAATGTGGTTCAATGAGATGAATGTAATTTTTGTAGAATTGTAACTTTTAACTTTTATTTACCACGATTATAAGTAAATAGGGTAATTAAGGGTAAAAATGATATTAATATTACCCTAACACGTGTTCTAATTCTATTGTACAAGTGTTTATCGACCAAAAACAACCTTAGGAAAAAAATATTATCATTTAGGTCCACTTGGATTAGATTTGGGAATTTATTATTATTTAATTGAAAGAAGAGTTAAAAGAGTTAAAATCAATGTTTATTTACTAATAAATTTTTAATATAGGGTTACACATAAGATAAATTCGATTATAAATATTCATTAGAAATATAAAAATATTTCCTACATAATGATATTTTATTTATAAATTTTAGACATTATATAATTTAATTTATTTATGACACAAGTATGATGCAGTAATTACCATAATAGTGAAAAATTAAAATAATTGATATTATAAACACCCAAATAAATATAATTTGAGACTTTTTATGAATTACACTAAATTTATAGGATAATATGACATGTTAGGAATGATGTAATTAACTTTTTTCTAAGTAATCATTCTTTTATGATTTTACAAAAATGAATTTTCCAAATAGTGTCAAAATTGACTTAAAAGAGTTTTTAAAACAAATATTATATTATTAATTAATATTCAATTCATAAAAATCTATTGTTCGGCCAAGAGACATATATCATCATAGGTATATCATCAATGGACCTCTTGGGGGTATCTTGGAGGTATATAGTAATATTATTAACTATATAATATAAAAACACAATGTGACATGATAAGTGGAAAACTAATTAACTAAGAGTTAAAACGAAAAGATAAGGTTAATATAATGACCAAAACCTATCTAAATTCCATTGGTTGAGTGGGTTTAGACCCATCCCCACCATAACCATTAAATAATCCACTTTTGAGCCATTAGAAACCGAATATAAATTTATTATAAAATAATATTTATAGCTTTTCCAAAGGTGGCCCTCAACCCTCTTATAGAAGGGAACTCCCCCTTTTCATTAATTCACACCATAAATGTCATTTGGATCGGCCAAAATCTGCTGAAATACTCTATAAACTTCCCTCAAATCATCCTCGAGGACATCCTTTAATCAGAAATCCAACCTAAGGAGTCCTTTTGACCAAATCAAAGGGAATAACCCGAAGAAGAGGTAATGATTTCAACACCACTTTTCAAGTTCCATTATTCTTCCACTTCTTCTATATTTGTTATTACCATTATAAAATAATAACTCCAGTATATTATATATACTTTGATGTTATTATAAACATGGTACAAACATATTTCAATATTCTATCAATCCTTTGAATGACATGTCACCATACGTGCGTACGTGCGGCTTACCGTCTCCACGTCGTGGTGTAATTGTTGTTCAAAACATTATTGTTTGGGTGGTTATAATAATGATGTGTAATTCATGTAAATAAAAAATATATCATGATAATAATTCTGTATATATGATATACCATACAATTAAATATTTTTTTAATATCAAATCAATGATATTGTCGCTCGTGCGTATGTACGGACTACCGTCTCCACGAACGCGATGAGATTCATTCTCCATCGTATCCATTCAAGTATAATTCTCATTTGAAGATTTATAATAATTATTAAGTACTTAATATCATTTTGGATATGAATAAGACACAATCTATCCATAAAAAACATGGATTACATAACAAAACATATAAAAGAAAATGAGTAAGTTAACACCTGAAACGACGATAATTCTAAGATATTATTAACAAGGAAATGTTAAAAGATCATATATGATATCATATTAATGTATATGATTCTTGTATAATTTAAAAAAAAATTACTTCACCATTATACAGGAGGTTAAACTACCCCAAAAAAGTAAAAGTACAAGTTAAGGGTTTATTTCACAATCTCTTCATTATCCGAGGTTGTTTATACGTAATAATATACTCGGATTTCTTTATCATCCACAACCATGTTTCTTAAAAATGTATGTCAAGTTTTTTTTACTATTTACTAGAATATGGGTTAAAGTCATTTATACCATTTTTGACTTTTATAAGTGGTTTATAAAGGAATCTTTCCGTCATTTTCCAAAAAAGGTCATTTTCAACCTTTTCGACAGAATTAAGGTAAGAATGTTTTTTTAACTTATACGGCGGGTGCGGCTATTTTCCACCGTTATAAAATTGTCTAAGATTACCTTACAAGCTTATAAGAATATTTTCAAAGAGAATGTTTTATTATATAAATATATGACCCTTAAATGATTTCAAAATAGAACGAAATATTTCTCTAAAAAGAGTTTTGATTTCATCTATGTCAATATCCTTTGATGGATTGCACGCTTATTTGAAGTTGATTTATTATGATAAAAAAACTTCTATATTGTATTGAAGGTTTTGTGATATGTTTAACTGTGGATGTGTTATTTTTATACCATTCATGGTTTATGGATGAAGTATTTACATTTCGTATGCTAGTTTTAATACGAATGTTTATGTTATGTTTAATCCTTTTCATATGGGAATGCATTTGACTTAATATGTGACGGGTGGAGCTCGCGATAGCTCCTCGATGCATCGGTAGGTCTAATGAGACAAACTAGTGTCTTGGCACAAGTCCTTGGCAAAATCTTATTTGTAGTCTTGGCACGAGGCCTTTGCTATGTGGTTATGATAGTCTGGAATTATGCATTCCATCATTATGAAAATGGTTATTGATATTGCATGTGATTATTTGATTAGTAGAATATCCATGTGAATAAGTAAATGACATTATTTAATTTTATTTTTTCCATACTATGTTGAAGTTGAATTTTAAAAGTATTTTTTAGTTATACATTGCCCTGAATGTTTATTCTTATTTATGAAAGTTTCCGCTATATTTTTATTCTTACTGGGGATTTGAGCTCACCCCTTTTCTATGTTTTATCTTTCCTAGGATGTGAAGAAGTAATTTATGAATGACCTGCAGGGATAGTATGAGGGGATAAGAGTGTGGAATATGGAGACTATATTGTTGTAGTTTTCATTTTATGATGTAATGTAAACTTTATTAATGTGTCTAGTTATTCCAAGGCAACTAAACTAACCGGTCTTTCGAGACTTGATCTTTCTTGTGATCAAGCCAATGTTTTGTAATAAGGCACCGACTCTGGGTAACTGGAGTCGAGGATTTAAATATGAGTCCAGTTCTAGTCAATTAATCTATTATGATTTTCCCTTATCTCCCTATATATTTATTTTAATCATTCCATTGAATGAAACATTCCCAACAATATTCATTGAGTTTGGTTCTGAAAGTTTGTTGAACATTCTTATACATAATCTCTTCATTCATAATGATATCACATACATACTTTAGAATTAGGTTAGTCTTCCTAGAGGAAATTATCTTGGATTCCAATTTGACATCCAATGATTCTAGGAGTGATGACCATAGAAACAGACCATATACATCTTCTATGAGTTCCATTTAATCTAATTAGAGATGAATTAGAATCATATTGAATCTATTAACAAGATAAAACACTTTCCTTCAATTAAAAATTATATTTATGAATAACTTCACATAATTAACACCTTATTAATTATTATTTTATTTTCATACATTATCACCAATGCATTCAATAGATCCACTCTAATATTTACCTTAAATATTATATCTGAAGAATTCTCTTACAAAAATACCAGTTTCATCCTAAGTGACTTCCTATCAAACCATTAAAATTATATATTTTAATTATATTTCATTTAAAACCTTTCAATGTGACTTTAATGTCATTTGGAAATACATAATCTTCTATTTTTATCTTCTAAAAACCTAAATCCATCCCATCAAATTTATTAATATGGGCCATTTCTTTTTCCAAAAGCTTAAATTCTAAAATTATTGAATCGAACTAAAATAAACGTTATATAGATAAGAATGCCACTTGAATATTCATTATTCAAGAATATATATACTTACCGAATTATGTGTTATTATTTCACTTATTTGGATTTAAAACCACAGATCATGAGATGAAATCTATTGAATGCATCAAATGTGAAATAAATCTCTAAAACTTCATTATTCAGAATAATTTCAGGAAATTAATGTAATAAAATATATAATTTAATCTACACACACTTCAATAAAATAAATTTACACCCTCACTCAATCAATAAACCACAATTCCCCCCCAAAAAAATACACACATAACAAAAAATTATGGAAAATAATAAATTACAACAAGAAATTTATGTGGTTTAGAATTTAGTCCCACATGATTGATAGAACAATATAGCCTCCATTAAATTAAATTAAAAAAGAAAATATTATAATAAAAATAATAAAACTAGATAATATTATATCACAATTAATCAAACACAAATACAATTGTTTCTACCCAAAGATTATAGTAGGTTGAAGACTGTCAATTGGTTCCACCTAAATTTAAGATTTTTTAAGGACCAGTTATTAGACATGAGAACCTTTGATTTCCCATAGGGTTCTCTACCGAAAATACTGACTTATGATTAATGTTAATGTTAATAAAACACAAAATATGAATATTAATACCCAACCTTTAGAAGAAAACTATAGATAATTTTACTTGAACACATAACACCCCCTATGTAACTTTCATCGTAATGATTCTTACATGATCTGTAAGATTCCTTAGAATCATTATTTAGAACACTAATATATATACATGAACACCTAAACTCCTAAGTTTGAGACATATAATTCATAACAATGGATCTATTCTTGAATTACATTGATGCAAGACTCCCTCCAAGAATGAACCCAAAGTTCTATAGATCCTCTTTCTGGATATAGAGAATGAAAACATGAAAGGTGACATCACATTTACAAATAATGTCAACTTATTCCAATGTATTTATTGAAGTACATTTCATATCTATGTGGTTGCCTTGTTTTTGGATTTATCTTCAAATCTAGGGGATATGTGATCCATATGTAGTGGTGGGAAAATACTTGGGGATTGTGCTTACTTTAGTTATTTTCTAGTCTCCCCTTATCTATCTGGTATTAAAGTATCATCCTTACATTGGAGGATTCAATGATCTTAATAATTTTTATTTCTCAATTAATTTATTCAATTATCTTTTGTGGTTATATTAGTAATTTTATCAAAAGGATGTTTCCTCTAGTGGATACAGAACACATGATGCATGATAATGCTTTATATAGAGATGATGATGTGTGTTGGTGGATTTGGGTTGGGGTGAGAAGGAAATGCACTATCAACCAAGGGTAATTATTTTTGAAGACTCTGATTAAACTTTAGTGACGTATTTGGTATTTATAGTGTCCTCATGTTAATTATATAGTGGATATATTATTTAACATTGTTCTTGACCAATGAAATTGTCATGTGTGGTGGTAGCATAGTACAATGGTCTACTTATTGATTCTACGTGATGATATTGAATTTTTTAATGGGTAGTGCATCATGATAGTGACGATGAGAAGATTTGGTGACATTTCTTTTGGTCTCAATGAGATCATGGATAAAGTAATCTTGTAGGGCCCAATTTACCCATGCATTGACCCATTTTCGAGTGAACCATGTCTCATAGACAACTAAATGTGATAGTTTCATTATTTAGTTTTCAATGTTTTTTCTTAGTAATGATTTTGGGATGACCATTTTGAATTTATGGATGGTTTTAATTTTGGGATTTAGTTAATGGTTCAATGGGGTTCCAACATAATGTATTAAAACACTTTTTTCAAAATAGAAAACAAGTTTCTCCATAAAATAAATATATATAATAAGTTGGGTGACATGAAACTCTATTTGAAATGGAATTCAAAAATTGCGAGTAGAAAATATTAAATCCTAACTATTTCTAAATTTACATTATATGTCCATCTATGTTAAATATAAAAAAATTAAATATTATAAGAGGTTTATTTTCTTTTTTATAATAAATTAATATTATCAATTAAAATAAATTAATTATTTAGTGAAAATATAGAACAAATTAAAATAATAATATGCATAAAACATAATAAGAAATATATAATAAGTAAATATAAAATAAGAATAAAAATGAAATTTTTTAAAGGATATATGGATTATTGTAGGATAGTGGAAAAGAAATTAATAAGGGTAGAAAATAACTTTGTTAGGTAAGGAGATAGGGGAAGTGAATTTAATTATAAATTAGTGAGGGATAATTGTTTTGTTGTATAGAAAATCATAAAAATATTGCAAAGTGAGCATCATTTATCAAATAATTGAATAAAATTCATTAGAATTATAATGTTATTATTTTTGCATAAACAATTATGGAAAAAATCTTTTATATAGGTTTTAAAAACCTATGATATGCTATTTTTAATTGATAATTTAAAATAGTTTAAATAGTTTTAATGATAAGAGAAAAACCCATGTTGAAATAACGGGGGATTCTAAAAAGAACCAAAAACTTTTTTGTTTAAATTTAAAGAGGATCCACATGGTTTATAATGATAATGTATTTATAAATTATTAAATAAGGTAAAATTTAAATGTTTATATATATATATATTCTTGAATTGTTCATAAATATGAATATAAAAAGGAATGAAATTTTTTGGAAAAGTATTTAAATAAAAAAATATTTTAGAAATTATTTGATCAAATGTTAATTTTTTTATCTTTAGTTTATAAAAGATGATTTCCTAAAATATAAAAATCTTTATATGATTATATAACCTTCATAAATATAATATTTTTTGGAATAGGGAAGTGTTTATGTTAAATTACATTTATGTTAAGAATATGATATATCTTGGATAGATTAAGGTTAATATAAAGAAGGACACTATTATTATTTAATTTTTTTTTTGTCCAATACAAATGAAAAATCATGTGTGATTATAGGAATAAGTTGATTTTACCACGGTTTTGTTTACATCGTAAAAAACTGGGTTACTGAATTATTTTTTGGTCATATTTTATTTGTTCACAATAGTTTTTTTAGTGGATATAATATACAAAAATATGGTTCTAGGACTAAAAAAATAAAAAGAATTTGGAAATATATTAATTAATAAATAAAGGTATTTTATGAAATACTTTTTGAAAATTTATTCAAACGTGTGATGAGCTGTTATATTTCAATACGAATTTTGGTGAAACGAATTTTTTTTATGAAATTCATAAATTAGGAAAAATTCATAATAAAATATGATGTTTTATAAATGAGAGAAGACGAAACAAAAAATATATTTTTTACCTGGGTAAATTATATCCCCAAATCTCTAAGAGTACAAGAAAAAAAATTTAAAAAATTAGTCATGGTAAAATATAGTTTGAAATCATTATAAGAAATATATAATATAGGAGTCTCTATTATAGTATAAATTTATTTAGAACAAGTAATATATAATTAAATTCCAAGTATATTGGTTTTAATTGTGATGTGAATGACTGAAATGAATTAAAAACAACTTGAAACATAAAATAAAGTTTCCATGTAATTTGGGGAAAAGTCAAATGAAAAAAATTAAAAATTTTCATTTAAAGGTCTCCTAATAATTATTTTAATGAATAATTTATTGAAAAATGATTATAAACATTTCATGAAATGTATGAAAATTAAAAATATTATATAAAGTCAAACTTTCTTAGGAATGATTCAGTTTTAAACGAGTGAAGATAATTTTTTGTAGATTAAAAAAATAATAAAAAAGATAAATATTTTACCTCAATTACCAATAAACTAGTGATAAATTTCACTAAATATATATATGGAGAGACTTTAATAATTAAAACCCGACATAAAATTACCAATAAAATTTGAAACCATTTTTTTGAAAATAATTTGTGTTATATTGAGAATAATGTAATCAATTTAGAATGATCAAATAAGAGAATTGATAATGTTATAGTTTTCTCAATGATGTAAAAGTAATGAAATCTCAAGCAACGAAGATTTTGAAGAAGCTGAAGAAGATTCAAAACATGTATTTAAATTGAATTAAGTTAATCCTTCAATCAACAAAATAGAATGATTGAAAAATAAATTAAATTCCCAAAAGAAATGTCAATGTGGTTTGAGGAAATGAATATATATATATATATATTGAAAAAATTAATATAAATTCATTTAATAGTATAAAGTAGATTATATAATTATAATTGAGAAAAAAATTATTCAAAATGATCTAAAAGTTATTATAAAATATCATGATTTGATAGAATTGCATGATAATCTTTTCAAAATATAATCTAATTTGAAGAATAATAAACAGAGTTTTCAAAAAAATTTGGACATTAAGGATTAAACATCATCAATGAATGTTTAGTGTTAATTTATCATGGTGGAAAATTATATACCCACCCTGGGCAATTCTTATAGAAAAATAGAATGATTCACAAAATTCCAATGGATTAGATTTAATAATATTAAATAATATATTATAAATTAGACAACTTGGGACATTAAAATAATCCTCCCATTAATATTAATTCCCAAATAAAATGGAAATTCATGTGAATTAAATATAATAAAAATTGTAAAATTAAATAAAAAAATAAATAAAATTGAAGTTGATATAGGGTGGAAAATGATTCGACTAAAAAATTAGAATTAAAATTTGTTTGATGAATTATCACTTACCTTTTGGTTAGAAAATACATTTCTCTAACTCTTATTTCAATAAGTAGTTTTATTTGGTTATAATATAAAGGTATTCTAATTTATTCTCCATAACTGTGGAAATATTAAAATAATATAATTTTGTATGTCGAAGTGAAACTATTAACTCCCATTCTATTCTAGTTGTTATTTCGCATACAATGGTGGGATGGAAAAGATCCAAGGATTGTCAATGTTTTAGTCGAGGCTCTTGTCTTTCTCAAACATCCATTTATTTATAATTATATAGTTCACTATCTCCATGCTTGGTAGATCTTCCCTATAATAATTTTTGAAATTTGGGTGATCATAATTGTCATTGTATCTCAGCAAACCCTAATTTCAAGGAGTATAAAATGAAAAAATGTTATCTTAATCTCAAAAGAGATTCATGATATATTATTGGGATTCAGTAGAACATTATAAATATTTTTTTACTAACAGCCCATGTGTATATTTATTGATTGGTGGAATGTACACTATATCTCAACTGTTGGCACATGAGTATCCCCTTTTCAAAGTGAATCATATAGAAAATATCTTCATAGATGCCCCAATACCATTTTTATCTTCACATTACCATATGTTTCCTCATTCCTATAATGGTTTTAATTCACTATCATCCCTAATGTGATAGTGAAGATAATAGATCCTTCCCAAATAGGGTTATCATCAATTTGAAGGGGTGTACATACTAGAAGATAATTAGATATAGATTGGATTGTGGAATATCCCCTTATAATATTATCAATAGTTATAACATTTTAATTAAGCATGATTTTTTGATGATATTTCTAAATAGTTTTTAAAAAATATTCACTAAGAGAGTGTCTGTTATGGCTTTTCCAATGAAATATTGATAAATATTGTAAATGCTCACGATATGGGTTTTTATCACTATTTTTGTATAATATATTGTGATTGTGGTCTGAATGAAACTTATTAGACCTATTAATACTACTCAGTTAGAATTCATATCTTCATAAATATTATTAAAAAACTATATGTTGAAGCTTTTATTTGTCATTATCATGCTGTCTATCTTCAATTATCCTTCCAATAGTAATGATATTCTTTTAATGTATAATAAAATGTGACATGATAAATTAACTTATCTAAGAAAGATAATTTTAAACCCATGCATGAATTGGATCCATTGTAATGTATAACTTTATTTTTATAATCCATAAAGAAAAGGAATATTATTTTAGCCATCTGCATTACTCATTTTACCATAATTACATGTGAATATTGAATTATGATACCTATTAATATAGATGATATGTTGTCTAGATTTATCATGGTAGAGGAAGGTACTATCAACACTACTACATAACGATAATAAACAACTAGTCAATGTTTTCAGGTATATCATTATAGTTTTCCATGGCAGTTTTATTTAAAAATGAGTAAATAAATGCTTTTAAGGATACTATAGGGATATATGGATTATTTTATCTAAATTGCGATGAATAATAATTGTTAGAGGTGTGTAGGGAAATAAAAATTGTTGATAAAAAATTAATTAATATATAAGGAACTAAAATAATTACAATGAGTAATTTTAGGTGAAAATGATAATTATACTAAAAATACCAATGGACCATATTAAATATTATTCAATAATATGTTATAAAATTTTCATATAAGGATATTAATTGGAAAATTCCATTTGGATTATTTTTTATATAAAATGAAAATTAAAGGGAATTAAATAAATTAAAATAATAAAAGAAATTTAATTAACATAAATAATAAGGAATCGAAATAGAGTGTAAAACGAATAATTATAATGGAAATGATGATACATCATTATTTATGAATTATAAGAATAGAATATAATAAATTCAACGAAGAATTATTAGGATGCAAAAACATTATGAGGAGATATCTCTTATAGTGATAAAATTTTATCAATAATTTTAATAGTTTCATATAGTGAGATACATACAATACATTTTAAAATAAAAAAAAATAAATGGAATAAAAGTAATAATATATTTTTTATGAATTTAAATTAAATAAATCAATGATTTTCCTTAGTGGGACCTAGTCATGAAAATTATTTATAAAAAATTCATAATAAAAATTATAGAAAATTTAGGGCGTTAAATAGATATGGTAGTATATATAACATGAGAACCCATATATAAAAAGGAATCACCCAGATTATTTTATGGGATATATATGTTCATTAATATAGAATAAAGAAATATTCACCACATTAAAGAACATTGAGATAACTAATCTATAGAGGACATGATACAATAATGAACATGGTGAAATTTAAATTGTTGTAACTTGAAAATGATTAATATTATTCAAATAAATTGAATGTAAAGAAGAATATTAATAGAATATTAATATAAATAAAAGTGAAAGATCAATCAATACCCCAAAGATTATTTCTCCTTAAAACCCTATTTATAAAGACACCATTAAGGTTGATCCATTCTTTGATAATTCTATCATGCATTAATTCAAGAACAAAAGCAAGAAAATTAAATAAATACATGGAATATTGACAAATTAATACTAATTTAATATAGTATGAAGAAGGAATCAATTAATATCCAAATATATGATAAATATATCAAACCAAAATTCCCTAATGTTAAATTCCTAAACTAAAAATTATGACATTGTTTTCCATGTACAATAATTTATTGGAAAAAAATTCTACTAACAAGGATTTTTAGCACCAACCAAAGACATTGTTGACTCCCACTAAGAGTTTAGAGACAAGTATCCCACCACTATTAAATTTGGATGATTCCTTCATTAATTTATTTTGATATTTATAGGATCATTTTATTGGGATATATAACTTGATATTGATATTTTTATGAGTTATTATAGTCATATTTATCTAACATTTCAGGATTCTAGCGAATCTTATTGAAAATAAAAAATTATCCCAAGTAATTTCTCAATCATACCCCTAAATTGTAGCTTAACCTCCATGGTATTTGGACACTATGCCCAGATCAGCCTGGCATAATTCATAAAGAGAATTACTAAATATCATCTGGTGAAAATAAGATCTATAGGTATCAATGTGACCATTGGAAATGATTTTCTATTAATTACATAATAAATAATTAATGTGGTAATAACATGAAAATGTAACATAAAAAACCAAACATATTATAACAACATTCAATTAATAATTTAACACTATATGCATAACCTAGAAATAATACTCAAAATAAAATACACACCAGACTCATCATTCAACATGGAAAACCCCACATACCACTTACTTAAAAACACTAAAATAAAGATATGGTTTACACCTATAAATATGAGGCTTAACAACCACCCCAAACAAATCCATGAGATACACAAACACTTATACAATGGGGTGTGTTTGTAGGGTTTGAGGTAAATCCTATTAGTATATTACCTTGAATATTTATATTCATTTTCTTTTTGAAATATATACCACCTAGTTTGGTATTTTTTATCATTTTAGGAGAAAAAGTAAGACATATGAATTCCAATTCAAAAATAGAATTTAAGAAAAACATTGAAAAAAATTTAAATGTATATATAAAAATTTAATAATTCAAATTTAATTACAAAAATCTATTTACTTATTGTTATAACCATGAATCATAGGAGTATACCTATAGTGAATAAGGTTAACACTCACTAGGTTACTCATAGTACTCTATATCCAAATCCATGTATATCTAACAATGTGTAGGCCACTAGCTAGAGTGGTATCCTAATCTAGTTAGTATATTCAATAGACATAGTGTAATACTTTACTTGTGGTGAACTCATAAGGAAGTTATTTATAGTGACATCATAATTAGTGATGTAATCTGGAATGGCTTAGGCTGAGTGGAAATTATAAATTGAATGGTACTTGTCATATGATCCCATGTAAGTAACATTTTTTCCCATGTGATAATGATAAAAGTCGATTTAATAATTCACAACAACACATTACCCATTAAATTCAATCATAAAACATTTCCGACAATTCAGCCTAGATTTTAATAAAAAACCATCCTTGACCAACACAAAAGGGGAAATAATTTAAATTTATAACAGAAGGGAAAAGAAAAGTAATAATAAAACATTCTAAAATAATCTATATATTTCGAAAACATATCAATGTATATACATTAATGCTTTTTATAACATAACTATTATAGTTTGAGGCTATCAAAAGAGGTATAAATTAAAAACAGTAGTTTTACAGAAAGTATACATTAATGTTGAAAAACCCACCATTAACAGTTAAAAACATTGAGGAAAACATTAATACAATTAATTAAAATTCATAATGAATAAATTTATAATTTATAATTTAATTTATTAAAGAAAATCTATGTTTCAAAATTTTTCATGAACCTTTAGGGAATAAAATATAAGTGTAAAATTTTATATATAATATGATTTGAATCTCCTTTAACAACACCAATGATTGAGAACAAATCATGAAAAAAATTCACAATTTCTTAAAAAATTAATTTTCTAGGTGTTATACTAATTTTGAATCATCATAAAATACCCATGAACACAATGATTTTCCAAATAAATTAAGAATTAGAACATAACCTTCTCATAGAGGATAAAACTATAATGCCTTCAACAACTAATGATGAATCACATTTAAAAATTATGTTATTACACCAATTCCCCTATAAATTATATGATATTTAAAAGGGTTCCAAAAAATGGGAAAACCCCACATTCTATTTACCCTCGGTTTATGTATATGTATGAGATGAGAGAATCAGTATAAAGGAAGACAGATGAGATAGAAATAAAAGATAATATTTACATACCCCTAGTCCAATGATGATCCTCTATGGTAGAAGAATAAATGAGGGATATGAGAGGGATACCATCCCATGAATTCCCATTTTCCATATCATGAGAGATAAGAGAGGGGTAATGGTGGTTATTACTCCTTTTTACTTAGAAATTAAGTAGTATTTCAAGTAATAAAAATAATAATAGCAACCATAATACCAATTAAAATTATATAAATTCATATATAATCATAAACTAGACACAAACATATAAATACATCATCACATAATAATAATAAATAATGTTAACACTAAATTTTATTAAGATAAAATAATAATATTATTTTTATAATGAAATAATTATATAACTTTACATATAAATCTTATAATATACACTTGAAATATTATAATAAATTTTCCAAATTATTTAACTGTAATAAAATTGAAAAAAAGAACCATAAAAATACATAATTTATATATGAAGGGTTATGGAATGTTAACACATAAAATTTAATGAATCAGGTTAAATAATAGTGTGATATATCTAGCCTGATTGATTTCAAAAATCTTGTGACATTTAATATCTCACCATTCAAATGATTCATTGTTAAATCCCATGGTTTCCACTAGCTATAAAAAATACAAGTTCCTAATATTTTAAATAAAAAATTATTATTATAATAATTATTTACCAAAAATAATCAGGCGTGTTCCCTCAATATTAATCTAGTCATTTGGCCACCAATTCTATGTAAAGTGTATATTGAAATATTGATATTTTGTTCTTGAATCTATTTTCCCATAAATCACTATCTATTATTAATACTTTTAAAGGCATGTTATTCAAAATTCTGTCTCTCCGAAAAAGGATTCATCCTCAAATCAAAAAACAATTAATACCATTGATGTCAAATTTTTCACTAAAATTTCCCTAATAACATGGATTTTATATATTTTATTTGTTTTCATTAATAATTTACAAGACCTAGAAATTAATATCTCCCAGGGGATGTGGTTTTTAATTTTTTGGGCTAGAATACTTCCATCCTCAAATACATCCAAACCCAATATTTAGGCTCAAGGAAAATTTTTTGTTGACTCTTGTTTACATTATTTATATATTCTTCATTCATTATTTTGATGTTGGGTTTCAATTTAGCATGATTACTATGATATTTTTTTTCCTTTTCATCATAAATAAGACCAAAAACCTGATGTCTAGGAAATAATAGAATATCTAATGGAGTTATTAGATGAAAACCATATAAAATTTAAAATGGTGAGAACTAAGTGATAGAATACAGAACTTGTTATATGAAAACTTATTGGGAAGTAATAAATATTTAAAATTGTTAAAATTTATTTATATTATGTTATTTTTTTTTGAATAATGTTTTTTATTAAAAAAAATAGTTTCCCTATAAATTTGAGGATGTGAAACATCTAAAAACAACATTTTAGTTCTTAGTTATTCCACAGAGTTCTCCAATAGTGGCTAAGGAATTTCACATCCCTATCACTTATAATGAATTTGGTAAGTAAAAAAAATCTCATAATTATTTTTCTAACAAGTTAATAATATGAACAAAATCATTTCGTTTCATAGGAAAAAATAAAATATACTATTTTAATAAATCAATCAATAATAAAAATGATTATATTTTTTCAGATGAAAATAGTGGAAATCCAAACAGAAAATCTAACGAAATTTCAGTTTATGGATGGGATGGTACAAGATAGGTGGAATAAAATATATTTTTTTGACACCTATACTTCACTTTTTTATAATTTACATTCTTTATATAATTAGGATAAATGTTTTCCATTGTCTAAACAATATTTTTTACAAAAATAAACTAATGTTTCATCAAAAAATAAATTTCCCATCAATCCACCCCATAGAGTTTAATATAAGGAATTATTGAGTTAAAAAATATCTAATTCACAATTTAATCCTTCTGAAAATAAACCTATCATATTTTAAAATGGCTATAAATCCATGTTTTTCATAATATTTATAATGTTTTGAAAAATCATCATCAGTTTCAAAAATAAAATTTAATAGGTTAATCCCATGTAATCTATAATGATGATAATTACAAAAATAATACATTCAATAAATAAAGTCAATAAAAAAATTATTCTTACCATTGATGTGCTTAATCATGTGTATAAGAGTATAAATTAATTCAAGAAAGTATTCATGTACACTATTCAATATACATTGGGAATTTAAATAGATAAGGATTTTTTATCATAATTACAAATGAAATATTTAGACAGTAATTAATGATATTTTGTTACCAAGGTTTTTTTTCAAATCATAATTTTATTTATAATATATTTAATTATTAAATTTTGTTGAATTTTTCTTCTCATAAAAAAATATACTTTATTTGAATATTGAGTCAAAATTGAACTAATTCCAACTAAAGAACCATCACATTAAATTGATTTTTTTTTGTGAAATATGGTTAACATATATGTGGAGCATTAATTAATTTTTATTTTAGTGTTTTAAATGATCTTTCGTATTTTTCACCCCATTTGAAAAAATACCAACATGTTCATTAGGAGGTGAAACTATGAATGAATTATTATTAACCAATATACTTTATAATCATTCTAATCTGTGAAAAATATTAACCTAAACTATGTTCTTTATTATTAGTAAAAATTTAATTTCTTTATCATTTTATCCATCATTGTGAACCCATTTAACACCTTTAAAAAACTATGAAACATCACTGAATCCACTCCAACGAATCATTTTTGAATATTTTAATAAATTTATTATATTCTTAAGAGTATTGAAAACTAAATGTAAATTATCAATATGGTAATCTAAGGTCATGCTATATACTAGGATATCATCAAAGGAAATAACCATAAATTTTCTAATAAATGAATGAAATACATGGTTCATTATGTTCTGGAATGTACTTGAATATTTAATTAACCTAAATGAAATAATGCCACGACCCCTCTTTCTAAAGGTGCACCACATGGGTTAGAAATGTTGGAAAAGCGATAATAAACCCCGAATCCCACCATCAATAGCCCATGGGTTCGAGACTAGTAGCGATGGTATATAAATAAACCACATGGAATGAATTACCATATATATATTTAAGGAAAATTATCTAATAATGATAATATATAAACTAATACCATGCATAAAAGAATAAATTCAAATACATGTAATTTCATACATAAACTAAAAAAATTTAATAAAAAACAAAAATTACTAAAATAAAACAATACATTGAACACAAACTCCATGAAATTCGAATAATAGCTCAAAAAATCCTTTGGTTTTGTAATGTCCTGCACGATCACCAACTAGATACTTCTATGATAAAAAATAGTTTATATATATAGGGTGATAATTACATTTATAATAAGTATGATCCTTCTAAAAAACTCTTATAAATAATATTAAAGAATAATACTAAATCATTGTTAATAAAAAAACTCATCACACAAATTTGTAATACTAGTTTCACCATCCTCACTATGGATCAGTCACTAAATAAAAATTATAAGTAAAATATTTTATATTAGAATGTATATATATATATATATTATAAGATATCCCCTTTTATTTCTCCACTATTTTCTCTATCTTACAGACCAATGATACACCTACCCTACTTACCTCAGTATCATGTAGGGATAAACATATCATGTTGGTATTAGTCCATATTTCAATATCATCAGTATCACTATCCAATCAGTAACTATATGCATGTCTAAAATAAAAAATAGAAAATGTAAATGAATTATACATCAGACCATCACAACATAATTACATAAACTTGTGGGAAGACGGAGCCTTCATGAAAAGATCCACGTGTTCTGTATACCTCAAGCCATTACAACCCACAATAAAATTTTTAATAAACAAAGATCTGTTAAATCATTGGTAGGAACATGTTGTATACCATAGACCATTATACCTCGGGATTCTCCAACTCATCTATGTCAAAATTGAGATAAGGTTAACTAGAGAATTCAATAATCTTTTTACTCAATATCATCGATATTGGAGAAAATAGCGCAAAAAAACTAGGTGTTGGTTTCCCTACCAACAAGGGTTTTATTTCATATGAAATAAAAAAATATAATTAATATTGTTTCAAAAAAACACTAATGGAAACAACCTCACCATAGAATCATCTATGAAAATCACCAAACAGGTACCCTAGTTTCCACTTCCCAGGACTGGATATCAAAAAAATATGTATACATAAAATAATTTAATTATCAATTATTTAATTGAAATATAAATTATCCAAGAATATAATTGTAATATTCTTAATCCATGTGCTGATGAAACTTCTAATCCTAATGTTTATATTCCAATGTTTGTAATTAATATCGTTAAATCATAAAAATCCATCCTTGTTATTTTATTAAATTATATTAATTAATATACACAATTTATATCACCCCGTCATATAATCTACATTCTATAAGTTATTTATTTATTTATTTTTAATTCCTAAAATAAATTATGCAACTCTATTATTGTTTCTAAGAACCCACTTCAAAACCATACATACCAAGTAAAGAATTTAATTTTAATGATCAGAGGGAAAAGAATCAAATTACAATTAACGAATAGGATATTCATCGGGTGGAGGCCTCTGAGTGGCGTCGCCTCCCTTTTTCATGGCGTCGAGGGTTTCCTCCATTCCCGTGACCCTTCCCCCTCCGGATTTTTCCTCTTGAGTTCCATTTTGGTGACTTTCTTGGCTCAGCGTGTCGTTCGTCTTGTTCGGCAGGCGGTCGAGGCTTGTTTCCATTGAAGGCCGACGACGGATCTGGAGCGGCTCGGGGAGGGGAGGCCTTGTTTCTTTTTATTTTTCTGTTTTTTCTGTGGTGAAGGCTTTATTTTAGGTGTAATCATTTGAGTTTGAAGGGATTGCTATGATAGGGTTCATCCTGTTGACATTCCCTCCCTGTGGTTAGCTTCTTGTGATTCCTCTGGTGCCTTTGAGGTGGTTGCGTGGCTCCTCCAGTGGCGATGCACTTCGGGATTCTGCGGCATTCCTGGTCGGATCTAGGGTGTAAGAGCGTTCCACCGGAATAGTCTCCGGAGCATTCTGGGTTCTTCTCGGTAGCGGGTCGTCGTCCCGCGGTGAGTCTCCCGGGGGTCTCCTTCTGCGGCGGGTGTGTACCTGAGGTTTCGTTTTGGACTTCTGTGGCAGTAGGCGTGGCGGCATTGGATGTCTACTGAGTTAGATTCCAATTGTCTGCTAAAAGTTCATTGTGCTTGCTGTATTTCATCCATATTTATGCTGGATTTTCATTGTGTTGATGGATGTTCTCGGCCTGGTTGTTCGCGGACCACGGTGAAGTTCAAGTTTCAGTGTCGACGACGGCGGATGGCTCCGCTGGCGTCCTCTTGTGAAAGGTGGTGCATGGATGGATGGTCTGTGGTTCGATGGTCATCGGTGATGCTCACCGGTGGGTTTTGGTCTGGCCGTTCCGGCGAGTCTCACCGATGGCGTGATTGGTGGCGCGTGGTTTTCACGGTTCTAGGTAGCGTGTGACTCGAGGCGTGATGATGGGTGACACGTGATGATGGGTGCATGGCTCGAGGTGGGGCACGTGATGATGGGTGCGGCTCGGTGGAACTTGGTTGGTCTGAATTTTGAATCTTGATTTTCAATGAATTCTGTTAGAGGATGGGATGTTTTTTACGGTTGTTTGTTTTCCTTAAACCGGTTTGGGGTACCGGTTCCCTTAAACCGACTTCAGAAAATGGAAAAAATGATTGGTAGCAATAGGATATTCATCAAGAATTAATAATAAAGAAAGAATCTATGATTAAATTCCATTTCTGAACATGTATTGACTTCTTAATGTACCACAACATTTCACTCAACATTAAACTAAATCATAACTACCAACATCAACAACCCCCATAGACCTAGGTTCCCAACCCATTCCCACACAAGGTTCCCAACAATATAAAAAAAAAATTTAGTCAAAATACCTGAGGATCCAAACCCATTTCTCATCAAGTAATCCAACCACACATGGTTATCAAAGAAACGCATTAAGTCACAAGAATTTATCAATCACAGAGCAATTTAATAGTGATTTTCCATTCATAGGAAATAATAGTAAGGCCATCGAATTATGGGATACATTCTATCCATAATAAGAGTGGTCTTGTACACCAAATTTTTTTATATGAAACCATTTTAATTACCATATTGAAATCACAAATCTATTATATATAGGTTTTTAAAAACAATAATCCTATATTTTATCAGCTATAAAAACATTGATACAATATAAACATGTATTTAGAATTATTTTCATATTCCATAAAAAAACTAGGAAGAAATGATATTGGATTACAAGAATCATTATGTTATCACATAATTACAATTATTTTAGCTCTATATAATTTATCATATTTGAAGGAAAAACCCATAATAACAACAAAAATATCCACAATATAAGGAAAACACACTATCTAATAAAAACAAGAGGTATCAATAGGCATAAAACCAAAACTAATGAAAAACATGAAGCATAAATTCATTATTCCTTTCATCTCTCTAATTATTATATTTATTTGGTTAATTACAATGATACCCAAAAAATTAAGGCATGATAATATCAAAAATAAACATTAATTCAAGATAGTGTTAAATGATATCCAATATAATCATGAATATCACAAAATTCTCTTTGTATGAATGAAACAGTATGTTCTAAACTCAGATTACCTATTCCATAGGGAACTACAAATCCATAAACACTGTCCCTACAAGATCCCCATAGTAAAAAGTAATAGAAAAATTAATAAAATTGAATATAACCACCAAACATAGAATTTATAGAATAATAAAAAATAATAGAACTATCGGAGATGGGAAAACTAACCTCATATGGTCATAGATCAACCTCAAGAAGAATAGGGTTGAATAAAATTGAAGGGGCTTTAAAGGCCTTTAAAAAAGCTCTACTGATCACCTGTGGTTTTAGTGAGGATAGAAAAAAATTTGAGAATATCAAGTGGATACCCAACTTATTACCATGCTAGTTATTCCAAATTAAGGATGTAAAAGAATACTTCATGCCCTTAACTCCTCAAATCCCACATTTTTAAATAATTCATTTTCCTTATCCCTAAAATAGGGAAACTATTAAAACCATGAAACCTTAATTCGTGTTGTGAATTTATTCATGGTAGAACCATAAAATCATTACCTGATACCTGATAGACAATGAAATAAAACAAAATATGGGATTTATGAATCAAACTATGAATACCTATTTATTTCCATGAATTCCTAATGGTACTAGTTTCATAGATTTTAACCACCCACTACTACCTCATACTCGCAAATGGGAGGAGCTAATTAAACAAGTCCCTTATATCAGATAGCATTAATAAAATTCTGACCATTAAAAATTAAAAAAAAACCAAAAAAATGCAATGGTTTTTAAAAAACCACTCCATGAGATACCTCTTAAGTATTTATCTACATTAAGATCATAGACATCCCAATAAACAAAAAAATTGTAAAAAATCATAATAACACCAACCAAGGATAAAATAATAAATCAATAAAAATTGATAAATCACTAAAGGATTGGGATATTGGGAATATATATATGAATCGCATGACAATGTAATCCCTAATAAGACATAGTGTGACTATAGGACTTGAACCAATGGGATAACACGCACACACAACATGTTCACCTGGTAGTCATGAATCTCTAAAGGGTGATCCATGAAGTTCGAACCATCTTCAATACATCGTTCTCCCTAATTTATGACATGATATTAATCATTAAGGTACCCATGATGTTGAGATATATGGTAAAAATCATGAATACAACTCATCTTCGGGGGTAGTTCTAACCGATAATCCACCAATCAAACTGAATACAACACCTTGAATGGTCCAATGATTCCAAGAGAAATATTACTACTATGACCAAACATTTTAATTTTATGATGAGGATAGAACATTAACAATATGAGTAATAAAAATTTTAAGCATATAGGCCTCATCCTATGATCATTATAGTACATTCAACAATCTAGCGACACCTTCATTCACTCACATATCACCTACACAATTTCTAACACACTCTACAACAACCCGAGTCAAAGAAATACATATTTTACAACCATAATCTAACAAAATAAAGATTACAGTGTTCATTAATATGATTATTCAAAAGGTGAGATATGAATAGTTGAGTGATAACAATCAATGTTGGAAAACTCCAATATGGGTAGGCACCACCCTTATGTTCCCCCAAAACCCACAATACATATGCACTACAAGTCATCTAGATCCTCGATAGGATTCTATATCTGACTATACATATGGTGATGAAATGTAGTTGTGAGGCATAAATAAAAGTTCAAATCATGATAGACACCTCCACTGACATAAGAGGTAAAATGAGTATCATGATAAGAAATATAATGTTTCAGAACCCCAAGAAACCTCACTATCTCGTCTAGATACAACATCGATAAAACCTACACTAAGATCGAATCCTCAATCACTAATAAGTGAGATGAATTCATTAAGAAGACCAGGATCAACCATATTGAATCATAACCACTCTGTGAGCTAGGTAAAATGGTGATTATGTCCATAAAAAATTTCTCCCACTTTCATTGGGGGACATTATGTGTCTGAAGAAGACCACCTGGAACCCACCACTCAACCTTTACCTTCTAGAAGCCCAAAAAACAAGAGACAAAATCTAAAGATGAACAATTTTACCCCAATAGAATGAAATAATCCTCGGAGAGTGAGACATATTTTTCATAATTGGATGTACTTATAAGGGAGAATTTGGAAAATTTTAAAGATCAAATTCATGAATTCCTAATGGAATGAAATGGTTTCCCTTGAATGACACCTAATATTCTATATCCTCAGACTGCCTCTCTTGATCATCTCTATGTACATCCTAATATCACCAAACCTATACCTAGGAATCCCTAATATTGGGCTCATATTCATTATTCATATAAGGTATAATTTACTATCATCTACTAAAGACATCATCTACTATATACTTCTCCCATATCATGGTGCATCAAAACCAACTCCTCTATCACTCTCTAAGAGTCTCCAGACACACACAGAACACCACCTCATGAAGTCGAGTGCAAACCTCCTATAATAACCAGTTAGACAATGTAAAATTCACACATATGAAAAATTATTAATGGACACCGTAGAAACCACTATTTTTATATTTTACGGAATATAGACTATTCTCTACCGATACATGACCTACCGAATGAGAAGAACAAAACAATAAAAATTTAAAACTTTAATTTCTTCTCGATCAACTATTGAAATAGAATAACTCCCAACTTGGCACAAATATTCTATATGTGATCTTCATCCAATATTTAAAAAACAATGATTTTATAAATTAAGACCACCAAAAAATAGTCTATAAATTCATGAAACACTACATTCATCAATCCCAAGAACACAACTAAAGAATTCGTTAAACTGAGAGATATCACAATGAACTCTGAATTACCATAACAACATCTAAATGTAATATTTCAGTTATCCTCATTATTTTTGTGAATCTAATGATTTTTTAAATATTATTGTTCTTCTAGAACTATATTTTTCCTTAAAAAGATCAAATAAATCCTCCATATATTGTAGGGGTGGTGGCTTTTCACAATGACGTGATTGAAATAGTAAAAATAAATGCATAAACATAGACTATCATCTGTTTAAAAAAATTGAAATGGATGTCCTCAAGGAGACATAATAGGAAGAATAAATCATATCTATCAGAGATAATCAAAATATAACAATAAATACCACAAATTATAGGGGTCCATATGATATGGAGAAATTGATACTGTTAAAACACTTAGTTTATTCCCTATCCAAAACTCAATCAATTAATAAGGGGGTAGTGACATAACCTCTTTTAGGAAATATATAATGGTATTATTCGATAATAATGGTAAAAAATACTAGTTAGGCCTCTATATACCAAAAAATAAATTCATCAAAAAGGATGATAGAGACTCAACATTCTATCGACCCACATGAGTGTCTCACTGAGCAATGAATACCACATAGTCTTCAAAGACTTCGTAGAATAATGTGTTCCATCTAAATACTTCCTAGATAAACTACATAGATGTAATTAAATACATATTAAGGAAAACATTTTAGGGATGTATAATAAAACATATGAAATTTACCAAGGAGTGGTGTTAGTCTAACACCTATTCACAGTCATTACAAACATCAAACTGGTTGACTTATAACCAGTGTAGGCAATGCCAAAGGTAGTGTAATTCTCTCCACCTAGAATCCAAAAGTTTGGAGTAGGGAATGAGAAATAAATTAGTGTATAGATCAATAATAAAAAAGGAATAAAACCAAGTAGATAATAGGCATGTTGTAACTAGTGTGAATTCAATTTCACCCAAATTGGAAATGACAAAACATACATATGAGAATATCCTAATCCATTACCTCTATAGACAACATGGTGGCCTCTGTAACACCCGAGACTTTTATTTTATATAAATCATCAAAGGGATATTTTTCTACACAACACTTTCTTGGCTTGCTTTACACGCAATCGCGACCTTCCTCGATAGCTTGCGTCGTACGCAATACCGAGTTTCACTAAACAACAATATGCTATTAAAACTAGCCGTTATGAATAGTAATAACCACTTTTTGAAATTTTATAAATTTTATTTTTCAAAATGGACTTCATTTTTGGACTCAGAATATCGAAATTAGCCTAGGGTGAAATTTTGGTATTTTTCTGAAAACTTTCAATTTTTGATGAATAGTGAAACCACTAAGTGGTAGGTTAAAAACTGAATTTTGCATAAAACTTAATTTTACCGCTTCTGTGAATGGAATTTCAAAAATCCGACAGACACGGTTGATATCAGTAAGTAAAATGTGGTTCAATGAGATAAAAATAATTTTTTGGTGAATAGTAACTTTTTACTTTTTTTACCGCGGTTAATAGTAAATAGGGTAACTAAGGGTAAATATGATATTAATATTACCCTAACACATGTCCTAATTCTATTGGACAAGTGTAATTCGACCAAAAACAATCTTAGGAATAAAATATGACCATTTAGGCCCACTTGGATTAGATTAGGACATTTATTATTAATTTATTTAAAGAAGGGTTAAAATAGTTAAAATCAAAGTTTAATAAGTAAATCATTTTTAATATGGGGTTATACATAAGATAAATTCGATTGTAAATATTTATTAGAAAGATAAAAGTATTTCCTACATGATGGTATTTTATTTGTAATTTTTAGACATCAAATAATTTAATTTCTTTATGACACAAAGATGATGCAGTAATTATCTTATTAATGAAATATTGACATAATTGATAATATAAATACCAAAATAAATGAAATTTAAGACTTTTTATGAATTACACCAATTTTCTAGGTTAATATGATATATTAGTGTTAATTTAATCAGCTTGGTTCGAACATATAATTCTGTTATGACTTTCACAAAAATCATATATCAAATATTGTCAAAATTGACACAAAATAGTTTTTAAATCAAATATTATATTAATAATTGTTATTTTATTCCTAAAAATCTAAGGTTCGGCCACATGACTTAGATAAGAATATATATACTAATAATAAACAATTTGGGGTTCGTTTGGCATGTTATAGTAAGTGTATTAACCATATAGTGAAAGAAAACAAAAAGACACGGTAAAAGTTAAATTATTTAACTTAGAGTTAAATCTAATTGATAAGGTTAAAATTATACCCTAAACTTGTCTAAATCTTATTGGTTGATAGGATTTCGACCCATCCCCACTTTAGCTTCGAGATAAGACCCTTTGGAACCATTATAAACCGATTTTGACTTTAATATAAAATAATATTTTGAGATATTCCTAAGGTGCCCCTCTCCTCCCTTATAAAAGGGCACCTCCTCCCCCTCCTCCTCACACCAATTTGAGCACTCAAGCTCGGCCAACCCCTGCCATTTTCTCCTCTCCACTTCTCTAGAATAATCCTAGAGGTCCTGGTCTTCTACAAAGACCAATCTTAGTTCCTTAAGTGAAGGATTCAAAGAGGTGTTCCAAAGAAGAGGTAATATCCATTACCGATCTTTTCAATTTCTTTCTTCTTCAACTTCTTCTTCTTTAGTTGTTTCCTGATAAAGTAATAACATCAGTATTACTTACATACTGATATGTTATTATAAATATGAAACAACCCTAATTCACCTTCTATCCATCCTACGGAAAAATGAAATCACCGCGCGTGCGTACGTACGGAATACCGTCTCCACGCCGTGGTGTAATCTATTTTCCACCATCACCTTACAAGGATGGGTATAATGGTGTAATAAGTAACTATTTATGATTATTATAAAGTAATATTGATACTGAAATAATATATATATACTCCAATACAGTTCCACGATCATAGGAACGATATCATCACTCGTGCGTACGTACGGAATACCGTCTCCACGATGTGATGTGACTTGTTCTACATGATCTTCATTTCATAATGATTATATAAATGAATTGAATGAATGAATATGGTATATACCACACTAATACCATTCTGGAAATGGATTATCTATATCCTAAAGATAAGAATAAGAATTTATTTGGCAAAACACGCATAAGAACAAAAGGAAATAAAGACCAGAGTAACAAGTAACAATGAAATATTACTAATAAGAAGCTAAGAATATGACCATACATGATATCATATCAATATGTATGATTCTGGAATAAGTCAATAACATTATTTAAACCATAATACAGGAGCTTCGGACACGTACAAAGCAAATCGGACCTAAGGTAAGGGAAATATCACAATCTCATTTTTATCCGAGATTGTTTATTCGTAAGTGTTTACTGGGGTGTATTTTATCATCCACGTCCATGTTTCATCAATATGTAATATTAATTCCATCCACCTACAATTGTTTAAATCCATTTTTACCCTTCGGTGAGTTTTTAGTAATATGTATGAAAGGAATCTTTTGTCGTTTTTCGTACGAGGTACTTTTTGACTTTTCCGACAAAAGTACGAAGAATGTTTTTTTAAACTTATACGACATGAATGGATTTTTAAAACATTATTTCCAAGAATCTTCCTTTACAAGTTTTCAAGTTTATTTTTAATCAACTTCTTTTATTTTAAAGTTGTATGACATGTTATGAAAGGAAAAATGTTTTTGAAGAAGAAAGGATATTTTCCTCAAGAATGGAGTTCAAGTATTTTATCAAAATTATTTTCCATCTAAGATAATAAAAGGGTTCTGTTTCTATCCCTATTATTACATGGATTTTATTATGTTGTGATGGAAACATTTTTATGAATTCCTTTATCTTATATGAATTGTTTTATGATGTCATGTTGTTTAAGAATTCCATTTTTATTACATGGGTTATGTGATGATGTATGATTTATGATTATGTGGCACACATAAGAAAGGATTCATTATAAGATGGGTGGGACCTATATCTCCCTCCAATGCATTGGGTAAAGATTTTATATCTCATGAGATAGACATGGCTGGAACGGAAGGTTATTTCGGTTCAGTGATACAGGACTGAAACGAGGAGTGAACTCGGTTCAGAAAGGGACTTTGTCCACTAAGATAGTCTTGGCAATGAGTCATGACTAACAAGAAATGATTTTCCATGATTATGTGTGCATGCCACAAAGTTTCAAGTTTTATGTTATGATTATGGGGATCTCATTTTCACTTCTATGAATTATTCCATGATAAGATATTATGATCTCTTTTGCAGGTTTTGATTTTCAAAAAGATATGATATGATTTTTATTTCCTTTATTTGCCCTTGCTGAGCATTTGAGCTCACCCTTTTATGTTTTCTTCTCCCCAGGTCAGGAAGATGGATATTAAGTAGAATATGCTAAAAGGGACACTAGATATGATGAAATAAATAAGAGACACTATAGAAGATTTATGAACCAGTTGTTTATGTTTCCCAGTTTCTAAAGACACTATACCTATACGGTCCTTTGTGGTTTTGTCATATGTTGTAATAAGTGTGCTTCAATTTTGAAGTAGTAACAATGTATGTAAATTATGTGTCGTTATAGTTGGTATCAGAGGAAAGGTATAGTCAACCTTTGGAAACTAGGATGTGAAAGCCTTAGTAAGAACCCTAGGGATAAGTCTAAGCATAGAACACAATCTTAGAAATGGCCATGAATAACCTAGGATAAGACCATAAGCATGAAAATTTTATTCTTGAATTATGTGGTTTCCTATTATAATTAGTGTTGCTCACACTATTCTTTTTGGTTTTAGTCAGTGGCTGGAACCCGAAGGAACCGTGTTAATGCGGAATGCGATGGCCAATGCAATGATTGTCCCCCCTGACCAACCAAACGATATGGGAGCTAGAATGCAAAATCTTGTAGCCATGCTCACACAACTTTCTCAAGCTATGAATCATGCAGGATTTCCAAACGAACAAAGGAGGGAGCTACATTCTGTTGAATCCTTCATGAGGCAGCGTCCACCTTCTTTCAGCGGGTCTACTGATCCATTAGTTGCTGAACAATGGATTAGTACTACTGAAAAGATATTTTCAGTTCTTCAATGTTCTGAGCATGATAAAGTCATCCTAGCAGTGTATCGTTTGGAAGGAGATGTGGATCAATGGTGGAATCTTGTTAAGAATACGAGGCAAAGGGATGAAATTGAGTCTATGGAATGGGACGAGTTCAAGAACTTATTTTTCAATAAGTACTTCCCTCGTATTCTCCGAACAAAGATGGAGAAAGAGTTCCTTGAACTGAAGCAAAGGGATGATGAATCTGTTAGTACCTATGAAGCAAATTTTACAAGACTTGCAAGGTACGCTTCTGGTATTATTATCCAACCTGAGAGTAAGATCGATCGATTCTTTAGTGGCTTAAAACCAAGTCTTCGAAGGGCGTTAGCCATAAGGGACTTCAATAGCTACGAGGAAATCATTCGATGTGCTCTCATAGTCAAGATGGAGATTGGAGTAACCCATCAGTCACATGGGTTTGATAAGAAGAGGAAGATGGAATTCAAAGAAAAATCTAAAGAGCACACGAAAAAGAAGATGAGCTTTCCCTTATGCTCAAAGTGTGGAAAGAAACATGGAGGGAGTTGTCTTAAAGGGACAAGTAAATGTTTTAAATGTGGAAAGGAAGGTCATCGGGCATTTGAATGCCGTGATAATGGGAAGAAGATGTCTAACGATGCAAACAAAGGAAGGGATACACAGAATGAACCTACTACACTTCAATGTTTCAAGTGCAAGGAAATGGGGCATTATGCCAATGAATGCCCAAATCCAAGGGTTGATGATGATGGTCGACGTCAACAAACTCTTAAGGCTAAAGACAAAGGAAAGTCACATGCAATTTCTATCAGCGATGTGGAGTACGATAACGAAGTGGTGAAAGGTACACTTACCGTCCACTCTAAAGTAGCAAATGTTTTATTTGATTCTGGATCCACCCACTCTTTTATTTCTAAAGAATTTTCTAAGGGTATCACTGTATTACCTCAACAATTAGATGTTGAGTTAGCTGTGACAACACCTAATGGCACATCAATCGCATCAAAAGTTTATAATTCTTCTCCGATCGAAGTTTGTGGGAAAGTGCTTCCTGCAAATCTTGTGATCCTTCCTTTAGTGGAATTTGATGTGATTCTTGGCATGGATTGGCTTTCTCTACATGGAGCTCATATCAATTGCCAAAGAAGGGAAGTCACATTTCATATTCCAGATCAATCTACGATCGTCTATCAATGTAAGGATGAACATAACCTTCCAGTGGAAATTTCTTCCATCTTATGGGTATTGATTCCACTAAATGAAGGTTATTTATCTCAAATGGTTGGTGAGAAACTCACGATTAAGAATATTCCCATTGTACGGGAGTTTGATGATGTCTTTCCGGAGGAATTGCCGGGTCTTCCACCAAATCGTGAGGTTGAGTTTTCAATAGAACTCGTACCGGGTGCTTTGCCTATTTCAAAGACACCTTATAGAATGGCCCCAATTGAGTTGCAGGAATTGAAGAAGCAACTCCAAGAGAATCTTGATAAGGGATTTATACGCCCTAGTGCGTCACCTTGGGGAGCACCTGTTCTATTTGTTAAGAAGAAAGATGGATCAATGAGACTCTGCATTGATTATCGAGAACTTAACAAGATCACTATCAAGAACAAATATCCTCTCCCACGCATTGATGACTTATTTAACCAACTATGCGGAGCTCAATAATTTTCCAAGATTGATCTTCGTTCAGGGTATCATCAATTAAGGGTCAAAAGGGAGGATATACCAAAGACGGCTTTCCGTACAAGGTATGGACACTATGAATTTATAGTGATGCCATTTGGTCTTACTAATGCCCCTGCTATCTTCATGGATCTAATGAATAGAGTCTTTAGAGACTATCTTGATCAATTTGTGGTAGTCTTTATAGACGATATTCTTGTCTATTCAAAGAGCAAGGAAGAGCATGAAGATCACTTGAGAATTATATTGAAGACCCTGAGAAAGGAGAAGCTTTATGCCAAATTTACCAAGTGTGAATTTTGGCTTCAAAAAGTTGCATTTTTGGGTCACATAATCTCAAAAGAGGGGATATCTGTGGATCCAGCAAAAACAGAGGTTATCGAAAGATGGTCAAGACCAACAACAGTAACTGAGATCCGAAGTTTTCTTGGTTTGGCTGGATATTATCGACGTTTTGTAAAAGATTTTTCACGATTATCTAATCCACTCACCAAGTTGACTCCGAAAGGAGTTAAGTTTGTCTGGACAGAGGAATGTGAAGAGAATTTCAAGGAGTTGAAAAGAAGGTTATCCAGTGCACCTGTGCTCACACTGCCTTGTAGTGGAGAAAGGTTTGTGATCTACAGTGATGCATCCAAGAAGGGATTGGGGTGTGTTCTTATGAAAAATGATATGGTGATAGCTTATGCCTCACGACAGTTGAAAATCCATGAGCAAAATTACCCAACACATGATTTGGAGTTGGCTGCGGTAATCTTTGCATTAAAGATTTGGAGGCATTACCTTTATGGTGAAAGGTGTGATATTTATACTGATCATAAAAGTTTAAAGTATATTTTCACACAAAAGGAGTTGAATATGCGTCAAAGAAGATGGTTGGAGCTGATTAAGGATTATGACTGCTCAATCCATTAACACCCTGGGAAAGCAAACAAGGTGGCAGATGCATTAAGTCGACAAGACCATGCTAGTTTATCCATGATGAGGATCACAAAAGATCCAATATTTATGGATTTACAAAGGATGGATCTTGGAATTATAATGGAAGGGGAAAAATCTTATCTTTCTCAAATGAATGTTCAACCATCTATAAATGTGAAGATTAAAGAGGCACAGAAAGAAGATGTCGAGTTACAAAAGAAGGTGAGAAATGTTCCTGAATTCAACCTTGATTGTGATGGGATAATAAAGTTCAGGAATCGGGTTTGTGTTCCTCCCAACCCCGAATTAAAGAAGGAGCTGCTGGATGAGGCTCATAGTTCTTCATTCTCTATTCATCCTGGAAGCACGAAGATGTATAGGGACCTGAAAGAGTACTTCTGGTGGGATGGCATGAAAAGAGATGTTGCTGAATATGTCTCTCGATGCTTGGTTTGTCAACAAGTTAAAGCTGAGAGACAGAAGTCTAAGGGGATGTTACAACCATTACCCATTCCCGAATGGAAATGGGAAAACATTACTATGGACTTTGTCACAGGGCTTCCTAAAACATCCAAAGGCAATAATTCTATCTGGGTCATAGTTGATCGTCTTACAAAGTATGCACACTTCATTCCTATTAGAGAGGATTTCTCTCTAGATCAGCTTGCCAGGATATATGTAAAGGAAGTGGTAAGATTAAATGGAGTACCACTTTCTATTATATCTGATCGGGATCCGAGATTTACCATGAAGTTCTGGCGAAGTCTTCAGCATACTCTGGATACAGAGTTGAGTTTCAACACTGCTTATCATCCCCAGATAGACGGTCAGTCTAAGAGAACAATTCAAACCCTAGAAGATATGTTGAGAGCTTGCTCTATGGATTTCAAAGGAGGTTGGGATCAACACCTACCTTTGGTAGAATTTTCTTATAATAATAGCTTTCACTCCAGTATTCAGATGGCTCCTTATGAAGCTCTCTATGGAACGAAATGCAGGACTCCAACTTGCTGGGATGAAGTTGGCGAAAGAATGCTATTAGGACCTGATCTCGTTGATGAAATGGCAGAAAAGGTCAGATCTATTCAACAACACATAAGAACAGCTCAGTGTCGAAATAAATGTTATGCTGATAGCCGACGAAAAGACCTAGAGTTTGAAGTGGGTGATAAAGTGTTCTTATGAATATCTCCCTAGAAGAGGGTTATGAGATTTGGAAAGAAGGGGAAGTTGAGCCCTAGATATATCGGTCCTTTCGAAATACTGGATCGTGTTGGGAAGGTAGCTTACCGATTGGCGCTTCCACCGAATCTCTCTCAAGTTCACGATGTGTTCCATGTATCTCTACTGAGAAAGTACATACCAGATCCTTCACATGTACTCAGCTCAGAAGTTGTACCGCTGGAGCAAGATCTTTCTTATGAAGAACAACCGATAGAGATTCTGGATCGTAGCGAAAAAGTCCTACGAAACAAGACCACTCGCTTGGTGAAAGTTTTATGGAGAAACCACCAACTTGAAGAAGCTACATGGGAGCTTGAGGATATGATGAGGGAGAAGTATCCTCATCTGTTTGTTGCAAAGTGACGAATTTCGAGGGCGAAATTCTTTTTAAGGGGGGTAGAATGTAACACCCGAGACTTTTATGTTATATAAATCATCAAAGGGATCTTTTTCTACACAACACTTATTTGGCTTGCTTTACACGCAATCGCGACCTTCCTCGATAGCTTGCGTCGTACGCAATACCGAGTTTCACTAAACAACAATATGCTATTAAAACTAGCCGTTATGAATAGTAATAACCACTTTTTGAAATTTTATAAATTTTATTTTTCAAAATGGACTTCATTTTTGGACTCAGAATATCGAAATTAGCCTAGGGTGAAATTTTGGTATTTTTCTGAAAACTTTCAATTTTTGATGAATAGTGAAACCACTAAGTGGTAGGTTAAAAACTGAATTTTGCATAAAACTTAATTTTACCGCTTCTGTGAATGGAATTTCAAAAATCCGACAGACACGGTTGATATCAGTAAGTAAAATGTGGTTCAATGAGATAAAAATAATTTTTTGGTGAATAGTAACTTTTTACTTTTTTTACCGCGGTTAATAGTAAATAGGGTAACTAAGGGTAAATATGATATTAATATTACCCTAACACATGTCCTAATTCTATTGGACAAGTGTAATTCGACCAAAAACAAACTTAGGAATAAAATATGACCATTTAGGCCCACTTGGATTAGATTAGGACATTTATTATTAATTTATTTAAAGAAGGGTTAAAATAGTTAAAATCAAAGTTTAATAAGTAAATCATTTTTAATATGGGGTTATACATAAGATAAATTCGATTGTAAATATTTATTAGAAAGATAAAAAGATTTCCTACATGATGGTATTTTATTTTTAATTTTTAGAAATCATATAATTTAATTTATTTATGACACAAAGATGATGCAGTAATTATCTTATTAATGAAATATTGACATAATTGATAATATAAATACCAAAATAAATGTAATTTAAGACTTTTTATGAATTCCACTAATTTTCTAGGTTACTATGATATATTAGTGTTAATTTAAGCAACTTGGTTCGAACATATAATTCTGTTATGACTTTCACAAAAATCATATATCAAATAGTGTCAAAATTGACACAAAATAGTTTTTAAATCAAATATTATATTACTAATTGTTATTTTATTCCTAAAAATCAAAGGTTCGGCCAAATGACTTAGATAAGGATATATATACTAATAATAAACAATTTGGGGTTCGTTTGGCATGTTATAGTAAGTGTATTAACCATATAGTGAAAGAAAACAAAAAGACACGGTAAAAGTTAAATTATTTAACTTAGAGTTAAATCTAATTGATAAGGTTAAAATTATACCCTAAACTTGTCTAAATCTTATTGGTTGATAGGATTTCGACCCATCAACACTTTAGCTTCGAAAGAAGTCCCTTTGGAACCATTATAAACCGATTTTGACTTTAATATAAAATAATATTTTGAGATATTCCTAAGGTGCCCCTCTCCTCCCTTATAAAAGGGCACCTCCTCCCCCTCCTCCTCACACCAATTTGAGCACTCAAGCTCGGACAACCCCTGCCATTTTCTCCTTTCCACTTCTCTATAATAATCCTAGAGGTCCTGGTCTTCTCCAAAGACCAATCTTAGTTCCTTAAGTGGAGGATTCAAAGAGGTGTTCCAAAGAAGAGGTAATATCCATTACCGATCTTTTCAATTTCTTTCTTCTTCAACTTCTTCTTCTTTAGTTGTTTCATGATAAAGTAATAACATCAGTATTACTTACATACTGATATGTTATTATAAATATGAAACAACCCTAATTCACCTTCTATCCATCCTACGGAAAAATGAAATCACCGCGCGTGCGTACGTACGGAATACCGTCTCCACGCCGTGGTGTAATCTATTTTCCACCATCACCTTACAAGGATGGGTATAATGGTGTAATAAGTAACTATTTATGATTATTATAAAGTAATATTGATACTTAAATAATATATATATACTCCAATACAGTTCCACGATCATAGGAACGATATCATCACTCGTGCGCACGTACGGAATACCGTCTCCACGATGTGATGCGACTCGTTCTACATGATCTTCATTTCATAATGATTATATAAATGAATTGAATGAATGAATATGGTATATACTACACTAATACCATTCTGGAAATGGATTATCTATATCCTAAAGATAAGAATAAGAATTTATTCGGCAAAACACGCATAAGAACAAAAGGAAATAAAGACCCAAGTAACAAGTAACAATGAAATATTACTAATAAGAAGCTAAGAATATGACCATATATGATATCATATCAATATGTATGATTCTGGAATAAGTCAATAACATTATTTAAACCATTATACAGGATCTTCTGACACGTACAAAGCAAATCGGACCTAAGGTAAGGGAAATATCATAATCTCATTTTTATCCGAGATTGTTTATTCGTAAGTATTTACTGGGGTGTATTTTATCATCCACGTCCATGTTTCATCAATATGTAATATTACTTCCATCCACCTACGATTGTTTAAATCCATTTTTACCCTTCGGTGAGTTTTTAGTAATATTTATGAAAGGAATCTTTTGTCGTTTTTCGTACGAGGTACTTTTTGACTTTTCCGACAAAAGTACGAAGAATGTTTTTTTTAAACTTATACGACATGAATGGATTTTTAAAACATTATTTCCAAGAAGCTTCCTTTACAAGTTTTCAAGTTTATTTTTAATCAACTTCTTTTATTTTAAAGTTGTATGACATGTTATGAAAGGAAAAATGTTTTTGAAGAAGAAAGGATATTTTCCTCAAGAATGGAGTTCAAGTATTTTATCAAAATTATTTTCCATCTAAGATAATAAAAGGGTTCTGTTTCTATCCCTATTATTACATGGATTTGATTATGTTGTGATGGAAACATTTTTATGAATTCCTTTATCTTATATGAATTGTTTTATGATGTCATGTTGTTTAAGAATTCCATTTTTATTACATGGGTTATGTGATGATGTATGATTTATGATTATGTGGCACACATAAGAAAGGATTCATTATAAGATGGGTGGGACCTATATCTCCCTCCAATGCATTGGGTAAAGATTTTATATCTCATGAGATAGACATGGCTGGAATGGAAGGTTATTTCAGTTCAGTGATACAGGACTGAAACGAGGAGTGAACTCGGTTCAGAAAGGGACTTTGTCCACTAAGATAGTCTTGGCAATGAGTCGTGACTAACAAGAAATGATTTTCCATGATTATGTGTGCATGCCACAATGTTTCAAGTTTTATGTTATTATTATGGGGATCTCATTTTCACTTCTATGAATTATTCCATGATAAGATATTATGATCTCTTTTGCAGGTTTTGATTTTCAAAAAGATATGATATGATTTTTATTTCCTTTATTTGCCCTTGCTGAGCATTTGAGCTCACCCTTTTATGTTTTCTTCTCCCCTGGTCAGGAAGATGGATATTAAGTAGAATATGCTAAAAGGGACACTAGATATGATGAAATAAATGGGAGACACTGTAGAAGATTTATAAACCAGTTGTTTATGTTTCCCAGTTTCTAAAGACACTATACCTATACGGTCCTTTGTGGTTTTGTCATATGTTGTAATAAGTGTGCTTCAATTTTGAAGTAGTAACAATGTATGTAAAGTATGGGTCGTTATAGTCTCCTCCATGGTTGTTCTTAGATTTAATTCCCTAAGGATGAGGGATATAACATGGATGAATTATGCCTTCTCCATCCCATCTATACTTCCCAAAATATGAAATTCCATGAAGCTAAAACTACCATGGCTGAAACACTCACAACTAAGGATGTTTAGTCATCAAATCATAAGATGACCATGAAATTCTCAATAAAATAAAAATACACCTGACACAGTATAATGTTTCCATAAACATATAACATTAGTGATGTGGGATGAAGTGAGATAAAACCTAATCCGTATAAACTAAAACATTTTTGGACTAGGAAAATAATAACTCTCGACTATAGTTCTACTATAGGAAGATTCCAGATGATCACATCCCATGATGACTTAGTCCTAGAAAAATTTCTTTCAATGACCTCTACTTTATCTAATACCTCATTATATGAATTAAACATAAATAGAGTGAATTGGAAATATATATGGTTATTGGAATCCTTTTCAAAATGCCTCTCCCTGGGCTCCTCATCTGAAAAAAGGTATGAATATTAAATTTGGATGTTTTCGTAGTGGATATTGATGCCTTGAACACAAGAATTCCCATGTTGAAGAGTTAGGATCACCTTTTTGGAAGATGACTTAGTGTTAAAGGAAAAAAAATTCCTATAACTAATATCAGATTAATTAACATGAAACAACTAACACCATGTGATACTCGAGGAATAAAATCCACTACTGCTGAGATGGACCAAACAACATCATCATAGCTAAAGAATCACACTTCCCTATCAAATGAAAATAATATATACTTAATATATCAAATCCTATATATCACAATATATACTATATACTTTATAACTCTATATACTGTAATATACTAATATTTTAAAATGAAAGACAACTTGGGATAACGTACAAGATACACAACACTATGATTAAATGAACAATGAAATATTATTATTAAAATGTGAAGGTTATAAACTAGTCATAAAATTAGTGGGTATAAATAAGATTAACCTATTTTTGAATCAAATAATAATTTCCAAATCAATTTAAATGGACGGAAAAAATCATTTAAAATAATAACTTTATTTTTAGTAAAGTCATTTCATTCTCTAAAAAATATATTTTCTTTAAAAATGATGTTCTATGTGGGTAAATATTGTTATTTATTTTGATAAGTTTTATTGAATATATTTGAAAAAATTAATTTAATTTTTTATCTCAACATTTCCAATTAATCTTATGAAACATTTATTTTTAATTTTCATAAAATGACGGGGTTTTCAATTAATAGTAAAAAATAAAGATTTTTATTGAAAAATGTATTTATCATTTAATGTATTTCTAAAGTAAAAATATATTTTGGATTTGATTTAGAATAAAAAAATTATGGTTTTAATGAATTTTAGAATATAAATTTTCATATGAATAATTTATACTTTAAAAGGTCATTTTTAGGAAAAATGAGTTTTTCATCACGTTTAGGAGGCTTAATTTGAAATTAAAATATACCACTACTATGTTTATAATTTTTAAATTAAAATTCCATATTTTTAATAAGAATGTTTAAATATGTAAAAAAATTTCCTATTATTTTTTTTGCAAGATGAATAGTAACCACAATATTGTTTTCTACCACGACAAAGGGTAAACCAGATAATTGATGTTAATGATGATAAGGATTATAAAATCACCCCAAAAAATTCCTAAAATTTATTATATGATTCTATTTCATTTATAGTAATCAAAAATTATATTATATGTCATTTTTTTAGAATTCAGATGGGATTATGACACTTATAGTATTTTATTTCAACAAAATTCAAACATGACACACATTTGTTTTCAATAACTATATCATTTATAATATTGTATTATATAGAGGATATGTTTGACTGTACATATTATTTTGAAATATAAATTTTTTATAATCTTCATGGTAATTTATTAAAAAAATATAATGAATAACTAATTACAATAATTTTTTGTACAATGTTGATCACGTAATTATATAATTAATGGAAAAATAAAATAAATGACATCTAAAATATTAAATGTAGTATAATTATAGATAAAAAATACGATCAAAGTTTTTTATAGATTACCATGGAAAGTTATATTTATAATAATTTTTTATTATAACTCTTATATTTATATTATTAATGTTAATGAAATAAATAGTTATAAAAATAGAAAATATTGATATTTTTAAATAAAAAATATTTTTAATAAATAATATCAAATTAATAAAAATATTATATTCATCCTAGTTATTATGGTACTATTGAAAATATAATACGTGATCTATTCATCTATAATTTTTTATTATAAATGTATTGATCCTCAATGATTAATAATCCTTATTGTCATTGTATGTTTAGAAAGGGTTAATGAGGGGTAAAATCCAATTGATAAGGGAATAAATGGGGCCTTAAAGTGTGAATAAATTATTTTTGAATATTATTTTGTCCAAAAACATCTTATATTAAAAATAAATATGTTTTTATTATTTTTTATGTAAAACATAATTTATATTAATATATTTTTTTGAAAAATTGTATGGGTGACCCTCCACTATCCTATAAAAGAGACCCTCTTATTCTCATTAATTAACACTTAAAAAACCCATATAGACTAAAAAAGGCCTTCCAAAATACATTCCTAGAATATATACATTCATTTTAGATGTCTTTATTTAGCAATAACACCAACCCTAGTGGTATTAAGGGGATAATCAAAGGAGGTTATCCAAAGAGTGGGAATCATTTTTAATCAAGAGTCTCTGTTTTATTTCTTCTTAAACAGTATTAAAATATTTCTAAACCATTAGAAAATAAATATAATAGTATAATAAATATAATATGATGTTATTATTTTAATGTTATAACCTGTATCCATACTCACTACCATAAAATGGGAAACAAAATCGCTATTCATACGTACGGAAGACTACCACCTCACAAACCAGTGTAATTCATTTTATATTACCATATCCCAAGACTAGTTATAATTATTCAATTAGTAATTAAATATTATATTCATGAAATATTTATCATTATAAAAAAAATATTCATTTATCTTTTTACCATTCCATGAACTAAAAAATGATAATGTTTTTCATAACTATGTGTGGACTACCACATACACTATAAAAAGTGATTTTTTTTCCTAACCACATCTGGATGATATATATATAAGTATTTTTAAATAATTAATATTAAATATATTATATGAAAATTATTCTTTAATGATAAAATAATACTTACCTATTTTCCATAATAATCGTTGAGAAATGAAAATGTTACTAATGCGTACATACGACCTACCATCATCATGATTGTATCATAGTTGATTTTTAATAACCATATTTAGTGGCTATATTAGAAACTATAATTTATATAAAAAAATAATTATTATTTCATGATTATTATTTTATTTATTATTGAATAATTACATCTTTACCATAGTTAACCTACAAAAGTAATTTTATAATTATGTACCAAAAGTTCTCTAAAACATCCATTGTGAACATAAATGATTATGTATTTTTTATGAAATTGTTATAAGTTAGATAATAGGAATAATAAACATGAAATTATTTTCTTATAAACGTAAATAATTAAACTAAGTTTGTTATTCCGGGTGATAACAAATGTAAATGACAAGTCATACTCAAGGTAAGGGTTTCTCGTCTCCCTTTAAATTTTATGATACATATTCCATATTCAGAAATATTAGTTTTTTGTGGTTTATATACTATACCATTGATATATTATATCATTAATATCTTTTTATTCATAGTATTTAATGATTAATTTTATGTGTTTAACTTCATGGGACTGATTATTTAAAAGACACCCATGTGGAAAGGGTTTAATTTACAATCTCATCATTATTCATGGCTGTTATTTTAAGTGTTAATTAGATAATATTTATCATCAATATAAATATTTTTTAAAAATATTTTAAAAATATTTTCATTATTATTCTATAATTTTTTTATAATTATTCATTCCCATGTTTTATTTTTTAGAAATTTGTTTGAAAGTATTTTTTTTTCATTTTCCAAATGAGGTACTTTGTATATTTTCTGAGAAACATTTGGAGGTTATGTTTTTTTAATTAATACAGAATGAAAGTAAATTTCTTAAAGTCATTATTAATCTATTATTTGAATCATAATTCAAAATTATATAATGTTCTTTTGAAAAAAATACATTATAAGTGGAAAATGTTTTTAAATAAAAATGTGATGTAGAAATAGAAAGGTAATTTTTCTTATGAATTATCATTTGACCTTTAAAAATAATAATCTATTTAAGTTGAATTAATTTAATGTTAATTAATATTTACTGGGAATATTATCCATGTAAACCATATGTTTTTTATTCCATTGTATGGTTTATGTTTATATTGAAAAGTTGAAATTTTTATAAAACCCATTTCATTTCCTTGAGTTATGCTAGGATGAAATGTTTATGAAAACCATTTATTTTCATGGGTTTTGGTATGATCTATTTTTTATAATATTTTGGAAAAATAAGTATTATATTCCTTATGTGATGGGTGGGACCTAATATTCATCCAAATCATTGGGTAATTATTGATATCTCCTAATCTAAACGTGACTCGAATGGGTAGTGAACCTAATTTAGTAAGGGACATTGTACATTATGCTAGTATTGGGAGTGAACCTTGATTTCTATGATGGGTTGGGAAGTGGACACATTCACCGTTGATAGAATAGTAAAAGATCAATGAATACGTAGTGAATTATTTTCTATTTTGATGTTAATTGTACAATTCATTGACTTATTCCAACATTATACTCTCATATATCATATTCAATAATTAATATATGATTAATGTCTTATGAACCACCAATAATTATTGCAAGACACAAGATTATGATCTTTCATATGCAAGGTATAATATTTAAATGTTATGTTAATGTTCTCATTCCCTTATACACATGTTATTCTTATGTTATCACTAATTTCTCACATTTTACCCTTACTAATCATATGTGTTAACACTTTCTTATGATTATTTTTCCTAGGTTATGACGAATGATTCTAAATTATTTGTTATTATAAAAGATTCATTTGTGAGGAATTTTAATGGATATGTTGAAGACATAACATGAAATATGTAAATCTGTGTACAGTCAGAGATGATGATGATCTTTATGAAATATTTGTTCATGAACCCAAATTAATAGGTGTTTTTTTATAATTATCTTAAAATATAAACCGAAAATATCATTGGGTGTGTAAGTTATCCAATATTTCGTTTTTTATGTTTCATTTGATGGATTGAATAAATTGGGTATCAATTATAAAAAATAAATACAAAAATGTAATGTTTTAGATTCTATCATTGGATCCGGGAGTTCAAGTGTTGGGCTATTACACAGAACCAATCATTAAAACTCATTGAGTGTCATAATCTATTTTATTATACTTTTTTATTCTATTAATCTAAAATTCAATGGATTATCATTCTAAATATATTTTTCATGAATCTACTAGGTATTTCAACAAATTTTAATATCATTAAATGAAAAAACAATAGTACTCCTAAAACTGATTTAAAAGAACACTTCACGTTTAAATAAATAACTCATTTAAAAATATTTCGAATTATCTACCCAAATTAAAAATAAAATTATAACATCATAATACATTATCCTTACCTAGGTATCTACATTCCATGTAACATCAATTCACATATAATGTTTTAAAACAGTAAGATCCTTGCATCAGATCACATGTGTCTTTATAATCATTTTTCTTTTCCAGTCTCCCTATTTATATTATATTCTAATCCCAACTAATACAATTTCCCTACCAAAACATGCATTAATATAACTTCTAGATTCCAAAAACCATCCTATCTCTCAAATTTCACCTTTTATAGTATTATGTCACACCCCCTACCTCCATAGGTACCCCACCAAGAGAGAAAATTATTTAATATAGAAAAATAACCATGAATCCCCCTAATAATGCATTAGTTAGGGACAAAAATATAGGGTACATAAATCATAGAAATTGTAGGCATTACTCTTTATAGGTTGAAGAAAAAAGATATAAGAAGGATAAACCACCAAACAACACCATGCATAAATAAAATATTAAATCCCAATTCATGTAATGTTTAATATATTATAAAAAAATTAAATGAAAACTTTAATGTACAAAAAGGAAAACTAGACAATGAACATAAACACTAATAACTCAAATTAGTTTATCAACTTGTCCTTCAAGCTAGTAATGTACAATGTGATCACTAAACAAATCCCATTTTCCTAAAAAATAGTTTACATATATTGGTTAAACATAACATGTATTCTCAATATAATCATCGTTGAAACCTATCTTGAAAAGGATAAATAAGAATACTAAATCCAAGTGAGTAAATAAATTAATCCATATTGTCACCTATAATAGTAATAATAGATTTCATATCCTTACTATTCCCTAAATAATAAAAAATTCATAAAATTAATTCAATATATATCCAAAATATATATATAAAATAAGTCACCCTACATCTCCTTGTCCAATGGTTTATTTCTATCATGTCCTAACGCCAAACATATTGTGATCACCCTTTAAATAATAAAGTCATTCCTGATATGAGTTTGGACTCATACCTAAATACCTTCGTTTTGTGCAAGGCATTACATCTCATATTGGAATCAATCCACATATCCATATCATCATCATCACCATCATATTAGTAACCAAGGGCATGGCAAGAATCAAATACAACATATTTAAATAAATTATATCTCAAACCATCACAACCTAGGAATATACACCCATGGAAATTCAGAGCCACCCCGATAGGATACATGTATGCAATATACCTCAATCCATTATAACTTGAGAAAAAATTCATAGTAAATCGAGAGATGAAAAATATTGGGTATGAATACACCCTATATTTGAATTCATTAAATCTCAAGATATACCTACTCATCTGTTACCAAAGGGATTGAATGGATATGGAGAATTTATTCATTTAATTCTTTTCCATTTTGTATGTTTGGGAATGCACATCCCAAACATTTGAGTGCCATTTTACCAACCTATGTTGTGTGTGGTAGTGTATGAATTAATAAAATATAAATAAGATCCCAAATAACCACACTATGGAATATAACATAGCCTTAGAATCATTTAAAACTATCATCACACATGACCCCTGACCACCAATAGTAATAAATTAACATTAAATAATCATTCATGATTAAAATTAATAAGTAATTAAGTAATTCATCTTAAATGTTTATAATACTATCATTTTACCATTCTAAATCCAAGATTAAATGACAATTAGAGCCCTATTTCTTTTATTTCCAAGTATTTCATCAAAATATTTAAAGAATGAATTAACAAACCTATTATTTAATTAAAATTAATTAATTATTATAAATCATTTATCATGAATACCATCAATAATTTCCCATCCCATGGGTATTTTTTTTGTTATTCAATAAAAAACCCAATTACTATAGAACATTCCATAAGCTACCACATAAGAACAATGCTTGTCCTGAAATGATTTGGAATGCATCGAATAGTGGGAATCCATTAAAGTAACATATGGCCAATAGTTCCAATATAATTCATCAATAATGATGTAATAATAAAAAATACAGGTCTTATTTGTACTCACATGAACACCCAGATGTACCTGACCATTATCATACCATCAAAGTATTTCACCATTAAAAACATAATCCATAACCACAACCCCTTGCTCCCTATCTCATTTCTCATCAATGGTTCCCAACCATATCAATAAAAAATCATATAAACCTTTTATCCCAAACTAGTTATCATTAATAAGACCATCCAAACAGGGTTATCGAACAAAAACATCAGGGATGAAAAATTTCTTAGATCACACACCTATTTTAAATGTCTTTTATATATATTCATGAAAATGTAATAAGTCTATGTAATCATGGAATACATATGTTTTGCAATAATAATTGAATCACAAACCTCCAAAGTATTTATCTTTTCCAAGAATCCATTTAATTACGCATATTTTACTAACTAGTTTAATATACATAGGATTCCATCGAGAAGCAGCCTATAAGTTATAAGTTATCAAATACATTGAAACAAAACATAAATTCATTTAGAATTACATTTATATTCCATAAAAAACAAGATAGAACAATTATAATATTTCATACATCTTTATTTAATCACATTATTAGAATTATTTAATCTTTATGTTTTTATTAGATATATATCAAAACAAACATGATAAGCACAATGAAAACCAAAACCTAAGGACAACACACTATGTTAACAAAAGACGAAGAATAAACATGTATAAAACAAAACATTATTAGAAATAAAAATAAAAACTTCATTATTACTTTAATTTCCAAATTTACAATAGTTATTTGGTCAATTACCCATTTACCTAAAGGGTTAATGAACAATAATCGTAACCATAAACTTTATATAAATAGAAAGGTAATAGATCTCCTAACTCAATATAATGTTCTTATTCATTAAGAAATAATAAAAAATTGGGCACTTGAACTTGATTATCAATTCTATTGGGAACCATGAATCCCCAAAATCCAAGCATTGTAACACCTTGAAAAATTATGTTTCATATAATAAAAATATCTATCACTTATTTAACACACAACACCATGATTTTGGAAAATTGTGATATCATATAAAAATATTATTATTTAAATGTGACCACTATAACCAATCAGTTAAATTGGAACAATGAATATAAATAAACATATTATGATAATGTAAATTTTTGTATATAATTAAAATAAATTTATCAATTTATAATAAATAAGCAATCAGTTTTTCATAGTCATTTTATCCTTTAAAAATATGTTTCCTTCAAAAATGGGTTTCTTAGCTTTTGTGTAGGAAAATTATAATTAATATGTATAATATTATTGAAAAAATATTTTAGGAAATGAATATAATTTGTAAATCAATATTTCTATAATATCTTTTGGTGAATGATCATTTTTTTTCTAAAAGGATATTTTTGAGTGATTAGTGAAAACACTAATTTATTTTAAACCTTAATTTATTTTCATAAAATAAAGTTATTTAAATTTCACTTTTCACAATAGATTTTACCTTAAATAAAATTTAATGTAATTTAATTATAAATAATCTTATTAATTACAATTTAATCAATATTATAATATATTTTTAAGTTAATTTTTGGGTTAGATAACATTTTTCTAAAAACATATTTTCATTGAATTTTACAATTTTATATTAAAATTTATTTCCACCACATCTATAAATATAAAAATTGAAAATATATTACATATTTTTTTCATCATGCTATCATTTCCAAAATATGTCCCATTATTTGTGGTCATTACGAATAGTAACCATGTTAATGTTTTTTCCGCACTGTTAAGGGTAAATTCTTTAATTAACGTTCTAAATAATTTGATAATGATTCTAAAATATATATAAATATTTAATTTATTATATTTATTAATTTAACTCCACCATACTCATAAAATATTCAAATATATGTCAACTTGATGGAATTTTTCTTTATTAATGACCTAGATATAATTTTATGTAATGAATAACTACAAAATTTCATTGTCTTCATTTAATTTCGCTATAATATTATTATGGGGATAAAAAAATGTTAATATTGTTTATAAATGGTTATTTTTAATATTAATAAATTAATTTTATGACATTAATTTTTTTTTCAATTTTTAGGTATAGAATAATTTCCTTTAATATTTACACGACACTGATGGAGTGCGTATGCAATTAATCTATAAAATATAATAAAAGTTTTTTAATTTATTTAAAGAAATTTTATTTAGAGATATTATAGTGATCAATTTTTTTTACTATTAATGGTAATTAATAATTTTTGGTACGATGGTTTTTATTATAAATACATAGTAATCTTGATTATATTAAATTCAAATTAATTGAATAGTCCCAAAAATGAATTTAATGATATTTTATGTAAAATAATATTTGATTAAATGATTTAAGAATCCCAAACATCATGAAATAAGGAAAGTTAAATACTAATTTGTTTAAAATTTCATAAATTGATATTTTTTATGCCACTTTCCTTTTTTGAAGTAAATTTATTACCCTAAAATGAAAAAAATATGTTACAACCGTTAAGGTTAAAAGAGGCATGTGAAGGGGTTAAATGAATGATATGGTTTAAAATGACACCCATAGGTATCTAATTTTTATTTTATTATGAAATATATACCTTATCTTATTTTATTATAATCCATTGTTATTTGGAAACATTTTTGTTCAGAACGAAATTAATTATATTTAAATAGCTTATGTAATTGTATGTTTGTTCTCTCCTCACATAAAAAGGGAACTTCATCTCACCCTTATTCTAAAATTTTAATCCATATATATTCTTCAATACCAACAATAATACCTTCCTATATTTCTTCACCATATTATCTATCTCCTTTAATTACCCTATGACCATCCTATGATGGCTTAGGTGTAATCCAAATGAGGTCTCGCATGGAATAGGTAATCATCTTACATGAGTTTTTAAAAGTTTATTTATTTGTATAATTCATATAAATATTTTTCATCCATCTAAAAACAATAAATTTATTATAATTAATATACTTATATGTTATTATAATTATGGGACAACCATTTTCCACCTCCCCTCAATCAATTGGGAAATTAAAGTATCAATCATGCATACGTGTTGACTACTAACTCCATAAAATGATATGATCCTTTCCCATCACCATATTTAATGATTTTTTATTATGATATATTTAATTATTATATATTATATTTATTACCTAATTATCATTTTTAATTATAATATATTATCTAACCTTTTACCTTCATATTTATTAGGAAATGATAATGTCGCTCAAACAAATGTGGGGAATACCACCTCTATAAAGCAATGTCATTCATTTTACATTTTCAATTTAAATTGTTAGAAATAAAGATATATTTTAAAGAATATATGTGAAATTTTTTATATAATAAATATTATATAAAAGTGAATAATTAGTTACCTTTCTTTATTTCCATCTATCAAAAAGTGAATACATCACTCATTCATACGTACAATCTATCATATCTATGAATTGGTGTAATTTATTTTACATAAAATATTTTTAAGATTGGTTATATAAGATCATATAATGATTATATGTGATAATTATCAAATTATTATGGTCATGTATAGTATGAAACCATGATCATGATTTATGGACCAAAACTACTAAACCAAATTGTACATGAAAAAAATAGTTAACACTCATAAATGATGATTTTAATAAATAATTGTTGTTAAATATGTGTTGAATTTTTAAAAATATATATTATATGATATTAAATATATATATATATGTATTATTTTTCTATATAAGTTTAATATATTCAAATTCATTATACAATATGTTAAATCACTTATGTGGAATGTCTAACTTGATGTAAGATGTTTCCTAACTTAATTTAATTTCATTAGGTTATATTACTTTTTTATTTAATATCTTACCCAATATTATGTCTATAATGAACAATGATTATTTTACATTGTATTTATGTGTTTCTATATGTATTTAATTTTTTTACAAAAAAATCAATTTATTGATTAATTACCAATTCAATGTTATAATCCTTGAAATGTATTTCTCATCTCACTTTTTATTTTTGATAAATATTTCATTTCACATATTATTTAATTCATATTGTATTATATACTTATTAATTTATATTTTATATCATATATCACTTTATATTAATTTTAAATAAATTTTCCTTTGAATTTATTTATTTTATAGGGGCAATGATTCAAAAGATACCAAAGTAATAAGGATTTATTTCCCAATATCATCCTTATGAGGGATAATTTAGGTTTATTTTTATGTTTATATTGAGGTAATTATATTATCTTCCTATATTAAACCCCATATATATTACTCACATATTTTTATTTATATATATTAAAAAGTGTCATATCATTTTCCTCTTTATAAGTACTCAAAAGATTGAAATATTGGTTTTAAGAAGAACCAACTCTGTTTTTCTATTTGGTCAGGAATATTTTTCTTCCATGTAGATATTTTCTTTAAAATATTTTCATGAATATTTTCACTATTAAATAATTATTTATTAAATTCATTTTTATCGATTTTTTAATTTATATAATAAATATAAATAATCCATATTTTAATTTTTCCGAACGAGACACTTTTTATAGATGTTGTGAAAAAAATATTTGTATTAACACTTACCACATGAATTAATTTCTCCACCATCATGAATAATACTAAATTTTAATATCAATTTACTAGTTTCCATAGGTTGTTTGAAAAAAAACATAATATTCTGGAATTATTTTTACTTAAAATACATGAATTCAAAAAAATATATAGTTATTTTCTCAGGAAATGTTCCATTGATCTTTTAAAAGTATTTTAATCAAATTAAATATTATTTGAAAAATATTATACATAAAATGGGATATCGTTTAATGATACCATAAACCATATTACTATAAATGAATTTTGACCATGGTTATATAGATATTGATCAGGGAAAAAAGTGACATTTCACATGCCAGTTTTTAAAAATAGATATTTTATATTTATTTAGTATTGTATTTTTATTTATTTATTTCTTATAATGATTTAATTTGAGTTAGTAAGTGCCCAATATTTCCCACTATATCTCCTCAATTCATTGGTAAGTCTCATTAGATAAACTAGCATGGATGATTTATTTTTTCTAGCATAATTATTAATGATTTCATTGTTTAACAACATAGTGGTATGATTATGATGTCTTGTCACAAAGACATAACAATATGATTATGATTTAATAAACATAGAATTATATCATTAAGAAATTATTTATTATTATCCATGTGATTATTTATATTTTTATGTCATCCATGTATATATTCCCAATTGTTTGACAATATTTATATGGATTATTTTACTGTTGTTTATCTCTTCTATATAATTAATTTTTTTCATATAATAGAGTCTATTGTACTCTTTACCAATCTAAGCATCTAACACACCCTTTATCTTGTTTTTCATTCCCCATTTATTAGGAAGGGATTTATGAATGATTCATGGGATATACTAAAAGAAATAATAATTACATCACTATAATTTTCAGTTGTATTTCATGTTTTCAAATGTAATGGGATAATAATGTATGTATTTAGTCTACCAAGAGTACTAAACTATTCAATTCCCTAGGACATGATACTTTGTATCTTATTAAAATGATATATAATAACCCCTTTATCTTTATAACTATAGTTGGGGTGTTATAGTTGGTATCAAGGGAAGATTAGTAGGACCCTTGATAACTAGATTTAGGAATACATAGATTTGATAAAAAATCCCATTAAAAAATAATAGGGACCAATATAAGTATAATGTAACATAATGAATATTTTGTAAAATAGAGATCGTGTGGTATTCCTAGAAGAAACATTCATGTCTAGATAATAGAAAGTGGATGTGATTGTGGAACTGATTCACCTTGGGTTAAAAAATATAAAATTGATGGATTGGGTATTAACTTGACCATCATCAGTGCATTATATGTGGGATTTAGACTACCCACATTGATAGAAACTCTTAGAGGATATAAAAGGGTCAATTATTTTTTTTAATGAACAATTATGTTTAATTAAAGCATTGAACCTACAGAAATTTATGAACATTCTATTGTGATATGGGATACAAATAAAGTTTCATGGGTTGAAAATTACAAGTCTCGTGATAATTTTAATTTAATAGATACCAATTTTGAGTTTTTATATTATTTGAGTTTAAGATTATTATGGAAATTTTTAGATACATTAATGGGAATTGAACCATTTTGTTTAGTATGTGTTTTATTGGATAACATATTTGAGGAAGAATGAATTTATATATTTCGTAAATAAGTGGTAATATGTTTAATAACTTTCAGATTAATGTTATTATATATGTTAACATTGTTAATTAGGATAAAAGTGTTAATATATTTTGGGAATATATGATTTAACATATAAATAAACATGGGATAAAGAATTTATTTGGAGACTAAGTGATTAAATATATTATTACTGAATTTCACTATATTGGTAGTAATATATGATAAAGGGAAAATGAAATATTTTTTGTTAAGATGGGTGTTTTTTTATTATTAATGGGTGAATTATCAGTTGGAATCATATACGATTTTATTTGTAATTTATTGATATTTAGGGTATTTATGGGAATGATTATCATAATTTATGGATTAAATGATTAGTGAATATACATTTTTGGTATTTGTGTTTTGTTAATATTGGTTAGATATTAATTATCAGATGATTTTGGAAGAATATGAGATCGAATAATTAAAATCATTATCTTCCATTTTTATATGGTACATTTTATGATTTTAAGGATAGTTATTTATGGAATTACATAAGATCAAATTTGGGTGTTATTATTGAGGATATCTAGCTTGATGTAGTATTAATTCATATAGGGGTTTATTAATGTTTGTTATTATCTAAAATTGTGAAAATAGTTTTTTATTGTAAAGATATTAGTGTAACATTATGATATCCTTTAATTGGTATTATAGTTGACTAAAAGTAAATTTTAGTGCTTGAGTCATGAAATATGAAATATGAATATTCATCTAATAGAGTAGGATACTAGATAGAGGTGGATTTTTCTTGAATAATATTTTTTTACCACCATTTCTGACGCATTTATGGTATTCTTTATCCCTTACAGATTAAGGTTTTTTGGTCATTGAAATTTTCAAAAATATGTTCTCTATCACTATATATTACTCTATAGAAACTACATTCCACCTACATGCCTAAATTTTCTCTTCCCAAAAATGCCCTAATTATTTTGTAACATGGGAATATGTTATTTTGGGTAGCCTTTTTGTTTAACACATTCATATTTCAAATGATCTTTTATAATCCCTTTGAATTATGTGGATTTTCAACAAATGTATTTTAAAATATAAAACCCTTGATTATAAAGGTAAAAAATGGCCAAGGAGAAATTAATTTAAGGGTTGATAATGTAACACCTGAAAAATTTGGTTTAAATAAATAATAATCCCAATAGTTTACTTAACATAAACACCTGATCTTTATATGGACTTTGATATACTATAGAAAAATTATTAGTTAAATGTGATTGTTATAAACTATAAATTATGTTTTTTTAATAAATATAAATGAAATCCTTAAAATAATAATAATATATTTTTTATGTAATAATTTTTTTTCGTTATTTCATAATAAATAAGTACTCATTTTTATGTAAACTCATTTTATTCTTCAAAAATAGGTTTTCTTAAGAAACCTTTTTAGTTGGAATTTATGCACATAAATTATAAATAATTTATAAAATATTTTATAAACTATTTTTTGGAAAATTAATATCATTTCATAAATCATGATGTTAATATTATATGTGGTTTAATTTCTAGTTTTTTTTGTTAAAAAATTATTTTTGAACAAATAGTGAAAAATACACGTTTTTGTAAAAATATCATTTATTTTCCAAAAATAAATTAATTTAGAAGTCCCATTATGTTTTTAATTTTACAATAAAGAGAACTTTGATTTAATGAATTTTAAATTTTCTAATTAATTATACAAAAAACTATATTATTCATATAGAGACCTATTGTATTTCCTTGCTAGGCTTTATATTATTTCTACATATATTTCCTGAGGAAGGCGTTGAGATGATATTGTATTTTGAGGTCCGTAGTTCCATTAATAAATTATATAAAAATATTAAGTATATTGTATACTATAAATGTGATGGAAACATGATATCTCTCAAACAGTAGCTCAGATCATAAATCCTAGGCCACGATTGAGTATAGTGTATAGCGTTTACCTGAGTCAGGACATAAATTTTTCGAGAATGGGTCTTCTATATATAAATTCATTGAAGGAATTTTCATAAATAACATAATTAAATTTAATTATTTTATCTCAAATGCTAAATCATATAAATTATGACCAGGGACTCAAATTGTGAATCCGAGACCACTATTGTGTTCGGAATATGGTATTTTATCTAAGCGTGACATGAAGTGAACGGGAATTTAAGGATCTGATTTTGTGACCAATAGGGGATTTTGATAAATATTTGTTTATGGGAAATGATAAAAAGATGGATCATTTCTCCCATAGATGCTGGTGATAGCTCCTTTTATCCTTTTTATGGTGATTCGGGGTCCGATCTTCATCAGATCACAATGAAAATACAGGCAATAACATATCTCAATGTAGAAAACACAATGATAGAATCATAAATTGAGGTAGCTTTTTTATTTCAGATTCCTCCACTCCATGATTGAATACATAGTTTTGTTTATGATTTCTGTTGGAATTCACTATTTTATAACCCCTGGTACATGGCTAAACTAACAACGACCACCACTCTTTTAATTTTTGGATCATCTGTTCTTGTTCATTCTTCGTGTTCATCACCAGTAAACTTTTCCCCTTGTTGAAATGAAATCTGATCACCATGAAGATCAATGTTATGCAAAGTTTTGGTTCCAATGATGTTGGATCTATGACATTTTTGTGTTTTGGGAACTGGATGAGGAACAACAACGAGTAGAAAATGGTGGCTACTTTTCTACACGTTGAAATAGAAATGGATCATCATGTAGAGGCTGGCACAATGAAGATCACATCATGGGGATCCTAGATCAATTTTCAGATCAATTTTATGAGCAATAGGGTTCCACCAATGGTCTATGGAAGTCCCACAGTGGTAGGCCAGCCGACAGCGGTAGCCAGCACCGGCGACGACACCATTGCGTGGAGGAGGCTACGACGGTAGGGTGGATGTTCACGCGGGGAATTCCACGTGTGGAGGCAAAACACCTGTTATTAGATTCAATGAACCGGATAGATAATACCAGCTAGAGTGGGCCGGCCCAGGTAGTGTAAAATAGCTGATGCGGGCCGGTCAAGTGAGTTTGGGTCCAATCTGGCCGGACAGACTACAAACCCCAATAACTCCAAAACATATAGTCTGTATTTCTTTCCCTATGTGGCCATGCATACCTCTTATCAAAATAGATATTTTTAGACTGGGTTAGGAATTTTTTGTTTTGGTTTCTTGGCATGGTTTCATGAAACACATGTGTTTAATTATAATAATATAAATATTTTATTCATAAATCTTGTATGGAATATAGCTTACAATATGATTTCCCGATTCACATACCCTCTATGGAAACACGACCTTTGTTTCATGGAAAAAATTTTTAGGATGATTTGGGATTTATATAATTCATGATCAAGGCTTGGTGGAACAATAATTCCGATAATATAATTATTATTATTCTGGAAACTTGTATCGGATTGTACATCTGCATGCAGCGTCTGATTGACGTGCTGTCAGAGGCATTGTGACCCTGGAGTTGAGATGGAATTTTCAGGACTAATTTTGAATGATTAAAATTAACTTGTTGGATGGGCCCCATGAGGCTTAATTTGGGCATTTATGATGAAATTCTACATTTTCACCAGCTGTTTATTTGGGATGAGTGAATACCCAATCTAGTGTGCTTTCCATAATGGATCGTAATGGAAAAATCCATTTTATGTGTCCAGCAATCATGGATTTGGTTTCATAAAGCACCGCTTGTGCTCAATGCTACACAATGTAGTTTCTTCACTAGGAGTCCAATTTGGGGGTATGAATAGTCAATCCTGTTCCTTTTTTCATAAGGATCATGATGGTTTGATCCGATTTGTTATCTGGGATGCTTTGGAATGATACTCGTTAAATTTACAGGTTGATCCTTTTGTACAGGTGGAGACCATCATGCACTAGTGAATCATATAACTAGAGGTTCCATGTACTCTGGGAGTACATTGGAATACCTAGGGGTACATGATCACAGGTTACTACCTGAGTATGGATAGGTACACATCCAGGTGATAAGGGGGGTCACACATCATGTGGGCCTGAAAATGCCATTTACCACTATAGGAATCTTCTATCTCTCATATCACGTTATTCTAAACTCATATTCTCTCTTCGGAGTATCATATCCTATGTGTTTTCTAGTGTAGAATGTGATGGTTCCCTCTATAGTGGATTTTGGGATATGATATGAGATGTTTCAAGTGTGTAACCTATCTGGAGTGATACTTGATGACTGTAGTGTAGTTCGTTGATAAATTCTGAGAGGTACTATCCACCCAGGGTAGCAAGAGCCGTACTGGTATACCCTCCAGTGGGTTTGTGCAATGTCATTCGTTTTTTACTTTTCAGAGATTACCCCCAAGTAGGGCTAGGTAGTGTAATTTGATATTTAAATTTTCAGGATTAACCTTCAGCTTATTACCCTCCAATGGGGCTGGGAAGTGGCATTCGATGATCATAGTACCAATAATACCCTCAAACAGGGCCAGGTATGTAATTCTCTGTTTACATTTTCAGCTTTACCCTCCAATGTATTACCCTTCAGTAGGGCCGAACACTGGTGTTTGCTAATGATAGTACAGATTGTACCCTCCAGTGGGGCTGGGTAGTGGGTCCTCAACCATAGGACATGATCTCTCATCTAGGATAATCAATAAAGAGATATGTCTTGATGTAACATTGAACTCACGAGAAAGGGGGTTTCCCTCTCCACCATGAAACGTCTCTGGGACTTGACATATAACCGTGAGGTCGAGATAGTGCAGCCAAAAGTTAATAAAATCATGTTTTGATGATTAAGTCCCTTTGACTTGTAGTTCATCACAGATGTGAGGGACATTGGTAATGCTAGGTGGTTACCTATGGAACTATTGGCGAATCTCTTCTAGGTTTTAGCTATATTATGGAGATATCCTAACTCAAATGTTTGGGCTTATTTGGTTGAGCACACACACACACACACACACACACATATATATATTTCTTATTGTAGTACCCACTCCTTGGGTTTTGGTTACTCTCTTTCCAGGAGAGGCGAAGACACATGGGGTATGGAACGTGTATTCATGTCTAGATTATTTTGGTTTGACTAGTCTACACTACTACTCCAGGTAGTAAAAGAATGACAAGAAGTTAATCTTATAACCATTTCTTGTTCCTTTTGTTGGATGATATTACATAACTGTCTTATTGGGTTTAGATGGACTCTTTTTTACTGTAACTTGTTCTATCCACTGCTCCCATATTTTGTATATATTTTTCTACTCCCTAGAGATTTTAGGGAAACCTACGCATAACTTTTATAGTCACCGCTACATGGTATTTTCCCACACATGGTGTGCCATTATATATGACTGACATGTTGATCATGGAATCATAGGAACTTTGGTATATGACGTTCTTCAACCATGCATGGTGGTCATAACTTGGGATCCAAAGGAAGGGCTCTCTCAACTATTTTACTTTTCCAGCCGTTGGTGGGTTGTGACAAATTTTTGTTTGGGTGGGTATCTTTCCCCCTTTTCCCCTTTCAGTTAAAATTTCTTGTAATTATAGTATTTAGAGGTTGATGCATATTTGGGGTTTATAAATATATAAGTGTTTTGTCTTATTTCATTTACCTCTAAACATTTTCATTGAGTTGGTTGTATGTGTGTATAGGTACTTAAGAAATGGCCTCCCAAACGTTGTTTTTCCTTCGACAGTAGTGACCAACCCCTAGAATATGGAGGTGGGGATGGGGTAGTTTTGTCTCCAGCCCTGACATGTGACTGGTTTTGAAAATTTATGACTTTGGTTTAAGTTTATTTTTAGTCCAAAAAACTAATTTTTCTAAAAATTATTTTTCATTGAGTTTTGAAAATTCATATGAAAAAATTTATTTTAAAAAATAAAAAATTAATCATGGAAAATGGATTCTATATTTTAAATCACGTAGTTCATATTTTGTAAATTGTATTATTTTATTTTTGGTCATTATTGGTAGTAACCATGCTAAAGACGCCCCCAGAGTAAAATGTAAATAGGGTAATTAAGGTAAAAAAAGATAGTAAGGATTTAATAATATATATAAATATTAACATTATACTATTTTATGATATAGTTCAACAATAATCATCTCTAACTCGAATATTTTAATAAAGGGTTTCATTTTTCTTTGATATTGACATATATATTATTTTTAGTAAAGAAAAAATACAATCATTCAATATCATAATTCAATTTTATCTAACTTATTATCATAGGGAGAAATAGAATTTTAAATAAATAATAAATGGTTATTTTAAATATTAATATATTATAATTATGATAGTATTTGTTTTATTTTTTTATATAATTAAATTTTCTTGATCTCTTATGCAACACCAACACAACAGTTGCGGTTGATGTTGAAAAAAACTAGTGAATGATATTAAATAACATAAATGAAATATGTTTTGGATGTATGAGAGTGTTACATGTAATTTTAAGTAAATAGTAAAGTATAATATATGGTAAATGATTTTATATTATAAATCCTTTATTATATTAATGGATTTAAAGTCAAATTAACTGAATAGTGACCAGAATGTCTTTAATGATATTTTATGTAAAATAATGATTTATCAAATGATTTTATAATAAAAAAAGTCCTTAAATAGGACATTTAGAATTTAAAATGGTATAAAATTTTATTTATGTACCATTTATGATCCATGTTTCATGTTAAAGGTAAATTTATGACCCTTAAAGGCTAATTTTTTTTACAATAGTTAAAGTTAAAAAGGGAGAGTAAAGAGGTTAATCCAATATATAAGGATTAAAATGGAAGCCAAAGATGTACGAATCTTTTTTGATTATATTTTTACCTTTTAATATTTTCTTCCTAATATATGGAAATATATAGTCATTTTACAAGATCAATAAATTAATTATTTTTAAATATTTCGAGTAATTCCTAGTGTTCCCTCCTCCAATGCATTAAAGAGATCCTATTATCATCACTTATAGACAATTTTTGAGCCATATATATTACAAATACATTAAATAATTCCTTTATTTTTTCTTTTATTTTATTATTGATCACTTTTTCTTTCCTTATGACCACCTGGAGATTTTTTAAGGTGTAATCCAAAGGAGGACTCTCAATGAAGGGGTAGTCATCTTACTCGACTCTTTCAAAATTTATTTCATCATATAATTACTCTAAATCCAGTTTATATTCCATAAATATTTAATAAATATTTATTAATATAGTGAAATTTTATTATAGTCTTGAGAGAACAATTTTTACCTCCATTCTAGAAAATGAAAATTGAAAGCAACTATTGTCCATACATGTAGACTACCGCCTCTACACAACGATATGACTCATTTTACATCACTATATTTCATTGTTGGCTATTACTATCTATTTTATGTTTATGTATTATATTTATGGAGTAATTTTTCTTCTATAATTATAATATCTTTTCTTCCTCCTTAAATTCCCATTTGCTGTTAAATGATATAATCGCTCATTCATACATGTGGATTACCACCACCATGAAGAGATGTGATTCGTTTTTCATTTAAAATTTACATGTACGGTAATAATGATATATTTAATGAATATATTTTTTATTTATGAAATACTGATGATTCTAAAAATGTGAATTATTATTTCATTTTCATTTTTTTATCTATCTGAAATAGGAAACATAACTCGTGCATACGAATGGACCACCATCTCCTGGAATTTTTATAGTTAATTATTCATCACCACTTAATGTTAATGATTATAAAAGAGTATATGATGAATAAATATATTAATTATTAAATTGTTATGGTTTTGTAGATGTTGTACCCATGATCGAGATGTGAAGAAAAAATCACTAAAAAAACTGTTAACATTAAAAAAAAACAATTTTTTTTTAATAAACTAGTGTTCAAATTATATAAATGGATTATATATGATATTAAAAGAATATATATGGTTATATAATATAAATATATTAAATTAAAATTTATTATAATAGATGTTAAAATAACTTATGAGAAAATTCAATCATGAGGTAATGGGTTTAACATATCAATATTTTTCATTGGGATATATTATTTATTCATTGTTTATTATATTCCAATATTATTTTTGTAATGAAATATGATTATTTTAATTATTAATTCCACTTTTATTATATGGATTTATATTTATTACCCATAATAACTTCCTTGACTAATTCTCACTTTTATATTACGATCTTTGTAAGGGATTTCATGTCTCACTTTTGTTTCCTTGAAACATATTTAGTATTCACTAGTTGTTTATTTTTTGTGGTTCATATACTAAATATTTAATATTTTATATCACGAATATCTTATAATTAAGGGTAATTAAAATTTCATATTAATTTATTAATTTCATAGTGGTTATGTTTTAAATGTTACCAAATCGTTAAGGTTTATTTCACAATCTGATCTAAATTTAGGATTGTTTATGATTATATTTAAATTCATGGAATTATTTGATATTTTAATAATAAAAAATATATATTTCTACAAAATATATATATTTCTTATAAATTACAATATTTTATTTCAGTTTCATTTTTCCAAGTACTCAAAATTATCAAATAATTTTTCTAAGAAAAACTAGCTTTGTTTCTCTATTTGATTGAGAATATTTTTCTTCCATGTAAATATTATATATAAAATGACATCAATAATATATTTACGTTTATCAATTTTTTATAAATTTAATATTCTACCCATGTTTAAATTTATATAAATTATTTTCAAATGAATCTTTTTGTCATTTGCTGAATGATAAAATTGTTAGAATTTGTGTGAATGAAATATTTGTTTTATCAAATACCATTCTAACTAATTTTATCAAACTAAATAATTATATTTCATTGATTTTTATTTTACAAAGATAAATGGTTATTTTCAGTTATTTTTCTCACTAAACTCTATAGTTTCTTATAATTTAGACAATTTATTTGAAAATGAAAATCTTATTTTTCTCAAGAAATATTTGAGTGATATTTTAAAAGTAATTTAATAGATGTCAATATTTTTTAGAGAATGTTAAAATTTAATAGAGATAAAATTTAATGATACCATTCACCATATTTATTGGGACACCATATGATCAAATTTATCATGTTATTGACTTGGGAAAAATATTTACATTATGAATGATAGATTTTAGATGTAGATATTAGCATTGATTATGAATTGTATTATTATTCATTTATTTCAAATGATGAATGCATTAGCCATTATAAGTGATGGTTTGGGCCGATTTTTTCCTCTATATACATTATCAGGTATTATAAATGATACTAACCTGGGAATTTGGTGAATTATTTACATGTTAATTGTGATATATTAGATTGGGGATTTTATAGTATGTTTATAATGTCCATGAAGAAGGCATTTATGGTGTGATTATGATGTCTAGATTTATTTATTTTATCAATATGAAATTATTTATTATTATCCAGGATATTATTAATGTTTTTATTTCATATATGGATATATTCCACTTTTTATGATATTATTTACATGGTATAATTGAATATTTTTATCTCCTATATATTATCCTTGATTTATCTATCCTATATTAGATTCATGAATATTATTTCTATTACAAATAATATGATCCCACCCTTAACTATGTTCTCCATTCTTGAGGTCACGAAGAAGGGATTTATGATTTATTTTTGGTATATAATTGAACAAAATGATAAAGTTATCAAAAAAATATTACGTTTTAATTCTTGTTTTCCAATTTTAGGTGAGAATCATGTAACAATTTGGTTTATAAATACTACAAAACTAGTTTATCAATTAGTATAAATTATATTATATATTGTACTAATGTATTAAAATAAAAATTTTCCAATGGTTAGATGATTTAGGGTTCAATATTACCAATAAGTTCTCTCTATCAGTTATTGAAAGAAATTGTAAGAAAAGAATAAAAAAACCCCACCATAACATAGAGAAATAATAACCTAAGAAAAAAATACTAGATAAGGGAAAAATAACACTAGATCACCATAGATAAACCTCTATAAGATGAAGTATGAAGTTAATCTAATGGGATTCAAAGGATTTAAAAATAGATCTCATATTATCTTAAATTTTTATAGAGGAATGGTGAAACATGAGAATCTTTATGGGACCCCAAACATATAACATCGATAGTTATACTATATTCATGATGAAAAATTATTTTTCAAGACATAAATTTCTAAAACCCTTATCCATTTAAATTGAATATCTAAATCCCTAAAAATAAAAAACTCATTTATGTCATGAATCGTCAATTAACTCCATAAATTTCACCAAGGAAGACCCACTATATTCTTCTTTAAATAAATTATTTACATGAAATATAATTAAAATCAATATTCTCGATTTATTCATTGATTTGAATTACTTATACAACCACATTTCTAGCGTCTGACCCCCAGATCCAACATAAAAAACATAAAGGTAAAGAATTATTAAAACTAGGCCATTACAAGTTACTATAAAGTCATACCCACCAAAAATATTTTTAAAATTAGTTTTCATTAATATCCATCATTCATTTAAATTTTTTGGGAAACCGCTTGTATTATGAAAAAAGGAATTCTTATATAACTCATCTATTATCAAATTGAGTCAATGGATTAGATAATAATACTTCATTATTTTATTCAGTTCCAGCTAACAAATTCACATTCACCATTTTACATTTTTACTGGGAATGAGGATCACCTGGATAGTGATTGGATTCAAACATTCTCTTACATATCCTTTCCACATATTTTATTTACCTTGTCACCAGTTCTCTATTATTTTATTTAGTTTATCTTTTTGTATTGTTTTATTGGGAATTAATGTATATTTTATGATGTTAATACTATACTTTAAAACACTTAATGGGGTAAATCCATCAGGTGTCTTGTTAAAAAAAATTACTATATTCTATAAATATTTAAATAGTATTATAAGGAAAAGAAGAATGATGTTATTTAAATTAATAGAAATAATCCTCACTAATGATTTGGAACACATGTTCCCATAAAATTAATGTACTTATATAAATTTTTCTTGAAATAAATTACTTAAATTTATCTAATTTTCCTACTCTCTTTATTTTTACAACTTATCTAACTCTTTTCTTTCATTTTAATCTCACATTTTTACTCAAATTTGGAAACTATTTTTTCCACACTCATTTTTTCCCATAATCTCTTTCACACACATATATATATTTTTTGTATTATTGATAAATACTAACATGATATTCAAGAATGGGTATATGCCTTAATATAGATAGTATTATTTGTTCCACTGAATACAATGGATAAACATTTAGTTAAAACATTGTATAAAATACTTCTATCAAACAACCATGAACTCTGAGGTAAAAAATTTCCAGTGAAAGTTAGAGAAATACAAAAAAACACTATATAATTATAGTATGATTAATAGTAGGTATAAAAATATTATCCTCCAATAAGGTACTATACACATTGGTATAACTACCACTATCAATGATGACGAGACATACATTTTCCTTGATGTGCCATCAAGTATAAATTTTTTATCAGATTTCTCCTCGCAAAAAACATTTTTCAATAGAAAATTTAGAGATATTATCATCACTACTCAATCTATATGAACAAATTTTTAAATTTACATTTACGAAAAATTCCCCAAAGGTGATTATTTTCTTCCCTAGATATTTCATTAAAAATTTCACTGTCATAAAGAAAATAATATTTCTCTTATTAGGGCATAGAGATATAATACGAAATTGTCCCAAAAAATAAATACACTTAATATAAAAGGATATAGAGTGTAATTTTGGATCCATTTTACCTTTATAATAAGTGGTGATAATCATTTTTTGGATCCTTAAATTTTATTTTAGGTTGATAATAGAATGATCGGTTTTAAATCTTTCCATTTAGAAGATGACTTTGAATATTTCAAATTAGGCTTCATTAAATTATTAGAAATTAATTTATTTATATGTGATTACAATTATTTCAATAATTTTCCAAAATTATATATAAATTTATCTAGTTAAATGTAGGTATGTAACTCTACTACATCTCAAATATCTGGAATTAATCCTTTGAGAAAACTTTTTATTGTATTTTATCAATAATATACCTTGTCTTCACAACTGATAATAACCTTAAATTATTCATATATTGGCATGGAACCTTGAACATTATGATATAAGTTCAAATGTAAATCCCTATATAAATGAGTAGATATATACCTTTTGTCCTTACAATCCTCATGTATTCCCAACAGTGAATTGGTCTTTCTCCATTATTTCATCGACATAGTTTTATTTGGTCCCACAAAATACATTCAGTTTTTTTCATTTACTCATCTTTAAATTATAACTTATTATCCTTGGAGTAGTTTTGAATTAAAAATTTGTTCTCAAAAATCAATTTCTAATCAATTTATAATTCTTGACCAATAAATACTTCAACGGGAGAAATTATTAATTTATTGTTTCTAATTAATTTTACCTTTTATAAACACATTTACCACAGCTATGGGATGATTATTCATAATTTGAATATATATCACCAAAAATGTTAAAACAATTCCTTTTCTAGAAATTTTTAACCAAATAAGAGTTAAATTCATTCGACATATAATTGAACATTATAAAATAGTATAAAACATTATTGAATAATTTAAGGTCAAATTTATTTTACATTCACACACTAATCGTTATTTTTATTAAAACATTAATTGTAAATGTCCCACAAATACTCACTAAACCACTCTCTTAATATATTTATTTTAATCACATAATGAAATACTAAATGTTTTTTTCTAAAAAACCCACTTCTTATAAGTGGCCTCAAATAAAATCAATAGAGACATCACATATGATTCTGTCAAATAATAAAAAATGTTATAGATTATAAATTTTATAAAAGGCCTTAAAATGAATGTGTCCCCAAAATATGGGTGGTAAAATAGTGGGAAGAAAATATTTTGATTAATAAGCAATAAAAATGAGAATACTATAAATGAAATAAAACCTATTTTATGAATAAATAAGAAATTATAATGAAATCTAAATGTTTAGAAGTTATTTAAATTTTTCCACTCTCTTTTTTTGTTTCATTTAAAAAAACGTACAAGAAATAGAACATATGGATTTGATGTTATATTATGATAATTATTTCAAAATGAACAAATTTAATTTTAAAATTTCAAAAGGATTAATGATGCTAATTTATGGAATTTTATTTTGTGTTTATCTTCTAGAAAACTATATTATAACTCAGATGATTCATGACATGGAGTGTGATAAAGTTATCATGAGAAAATCTACTTTATGATTTAATTCGATAAATTGTGAGATTTAGAACATGGATTTCATGGATTATAAGTTATGAAAATAATATTAGACTAAAATATATAAAAATGATATATCAAATATATATATACTTGAAGAACATGTGCATGGAATTGATGTATAAAGTACATTACTATAATAGTGATTCAAAATTTAAAAAAGGAAAATTATAGAATAACAATCATAATATAATATCTTATTTACATTATCTAAGCTGTGAACCAAATAATTCAATACCTTATGTTCTTAATTACTTCTTTAGAATATTGAGGAAACTAAGTGATGAAAATGAATGAAATAAACTGAAAAGAAGAAGGTAAATAAAACAGTAATTACTTGAAAAATGGATTATCAATTAGGATCCCATGTAGAATTTCTTATTAACCCCTGATTATAAAGACCCTATAATTAGTGAGCAATCCATTGGTAATTATACCAAGAATTCATTCAAGAAACTGGGAAACAAAAGTATATAATTTCTAAAATTAATACTAAAATTTATAATAACTGAATAAAGTTAAAATATGGTGGATATTTATATTCAAACAGGGGATATAATATCAAATACCCAGTTAAATATATTATAACTCCTAAACTAATAATTTTCAAATTATTTTCATAGTTCGTTGATTTATGGTGCCATGATCAACTAAGATTAATTTTTTGGAACCAATTAATGTATTTAATGATTTTCACCATGACTTAAGTGTGAAGCCCCCCCCCATTTGGAATTTATATAAATTCATTAAGTTTGTTTCATAAAATTCAAATTATGATTTTGTATTTAGGATTGGACATCTCACATTTCTGGTGGCTTAGGATTTGCTCATAAAAATTTAGGGCAGGCTATTTTCAAACCATACTTTCCCTTGTGAGGATTTGTGTTTCATTTGTTTCTAATAAATTGACATGAATTGGTTTTATGTAAATTATAAATGATATGAATTGGGACATATGTGAAATATATTTTTGGTTACATGTCACAAATTATGAGTTGTATGTTGTCATATACAATAATATGGTTGAAAAATATTTTTTGGAGGAATAACATTCAAAAATAAATATTTTGAATCATGTAAACACATAAAGAATACATGAAACAAAAATTCTTGGGATTTAATTACTATTATGGCTTACATAAGATGAATATACAAATAATGGGACTATAGAAAAAACCACTTGAAATAATAAATGTAGTATTATTTCAAAGCTATCACATGTTAGGACCTATATCATTTATTATGGGTGACCATAACAATTAACTTCCTATATTTGAAGTGATCATTGAGTTAAATTTTCCAGGGTGACCCTAACCAATGGCTTCCTATATGAATAGAGTAAGGATAATTCATATAAAGAATTGGTTAAAGAGTTATCCACCCTAATGCTTAAGATTCATGAATTATATAATCGAAATGATTGTCTTCCAAATATAGTCATGGATTTTGCGATGATCCATGATTGGTTAATCTGCGATGAAATATGAGTCTTGGAGCACTAATAAATATGATGTATGAGTTAATAATTTTAGTTAGAGTAATCTTAATAAAATCCATTTTTAAATTAACATAAAAATTATACTCAACAAATGGTATGTCTGGATATAGATAATTTTATTTATCATGAGCATAATTTAAATTTCATTAATAGTTGGGTCCAATAGTTTAATAAATTAGTTTCTAACAAGGCATTGAAGTCATGTATTACATCATTTATTTTCGGTTTAATGATGGTTAAAACCACTACCAATTCATTTTGTTATGTTTTTTATAAACCAACACAAAATTATTTTTCTTTATTAATTTAGTAGAATCTATATTTCAGTTGTGAATTTTTATTTGAAATGTGAAAAATCATTATTTTTATCGGTTTATTTTTATTCATAGTGGTTTTATTATTATCCCCAAAAACATATTGTAGATTCATATCCACATCCAAACTAATGCATAAAAAAATCTGATATATATAATTATAGTTTTAACAACCTCAAAATTATTATAGTTGGTTAAAACAACCACTAAATACATAGAGGTTCCTAAAACTACCACAAACCTTACCTATTTTGAAACAAGGCATTCCATATTCTATTAGAGTGCATAAAAATAAATTAACAATTATATACAGAATTTATATATTTAATAAAATATAATGACTATGATTTCATAAATTAAGATAAAAATATAAAAATTTATTGAAAAATAAGTATATAGAATTATAATTTATTATATTTCATTTTGAAAAATTTCAAAATACACAACACTTCTCACTAAGAAGCATCACTTTCACTTTCCATTGGTGAATCTTGTGGATCCTCACAAAATTACCCACTAACCAACTTTGATACCATAATTTATGTTAATTAAACACACAATAGTAATGAAAATATTCAGTAAATATTAAATAATGTAGAATTTAATAAACAAAGAAAATTTTCATAGAAGAATAAAAAATTTTAACTCATCGGGTCTTAAAGGTAGTAATTTTCTTGTTATTTTATTCACGTGATTGAGTATATGTTATAGTAGGATAATTTATTATATAAAATATCATCTTATTTATCAAAATATATATTGTATTAGGGAACCCATAGACTTAGGAATCTATATTAATCTATTAATAATAGGGTCAAAAAACAACAATCATGTTGTTTCGGTAGGGAATTATCAAAATCTAGGTATAACCCAAGGGGTCTGATAATGTAATTCCTTAGACTAACTCAATTGAGATAAAAATTGAAATGAATAAATAGAATGTTCTCTTTTAGAAAAAATATATATTCGAAGACATTTTTTTATATTTAGGTAATAAAGGATTTCTTGTGGGGGTTTCAGGTGAATGTTAGGGAAATAGGTCATAAAACTAGAGTTAAAACAACAAGATTTAGTTGGGTACATTGTTCGATAATCAATACATCCCAAACATTCATGTATCCCATGATAGATAGAGGAGAACTCATAGTTTAATAACCATTCCACTAAACAGCAAACCCAACTGTGAATCATTAGAAATATTATGTTTTGATTTCATTCTTCTTTGGGCTAACTATGCTAGAATTGATGATACTTTTATAGGTTTAATATACAATGAATAAGTAATCATACTCATGAATTTATATTAGATAATAATATTTGTTAACATATCATTTGGATGAATTTCTCCACATAATAATAATAAATATATTTTTAATGGGAAGATACATTAAGGGACAGAAAATGATCCATTGAAATTATCTATATCACTAATGTAATATATCTGTTGTAAATTTGACCAAAAAACATCGTTGATCTTGTTATACATACTTAATACCAATTATATATTATTATTCAACCATTTTCTTCATGGAGAAACATTTTCCCAAACCATTATTTGGAGACACTTATTTTTTTGATGTCACTAATCATGAATAAAAAATCAAATAAATAAAAATTTAAAATGTCGAAAAAGAACTGTGAATATTTTAAACATACTAATCCTAAATATTTTATGAGTATAATGATTTCATTGGGAATACTATCGGTCATCTTATGAAACGTGATATACGATGAATCCTCTTATTCTGAGAAAAATCATTTTTTTGTTTCAATAACTATTTCTTAATATTTAATTTTATTTTTCTAAATGTTGAATTTCATTTTCTGATTTAATATCCCCAATATCTATAAAACCCTATAAGGGAGACATCGCCAAACTTGATGTTTTTGACCTACCAAATATCCATGATAATGATGCACTAAAATATATCCCCACACGAGACCATAGTTCTCCACTTCCTAAAACCCATGACATAGAAACCTATAAGGATATTAAAGATGATAATGAATGGTTGGAATAAAAAACTGATTTTATTTTACCCTGTAATTGAATATCATTATATTATATAGTAAATTTGTAACAGTAAATCCTAACCAAAATAGTGACCCAAATTTCTTCTAAAGACCCATTAACATAGCTACCATCATTTTTCAGGGAAATAATTCTACAAGTACACCATTATTATAGTATAACCTACCACCATTAGAAGAATCAAAAAAGTTCACAACTTAAAATTAGAAAAACTAAATTAATTAAGATATTTTAGAAATGTGTTATAATTAATTATAACGTACATTTCCACATTTTTCCTAGAAAAAATCATCATCATAGAAATGTGGGGAATTAATTTCTTCTATTGAATAGTATATTATCTCATAAAATTAATCAAAATAGATTATATAACATTAAAATTTAAATTTTTAAGACACTTATGTTAAAATATTAACTTATAATTAAATACCTGATATGATTCAATATAATGATAGTTAAGAAATTCCTTCCATTTTCCACTAATAATACCCCCTAAGGACCTTTTCATACATTTGTGACACTCATAAAGATGTGTCATTAATTTAGTGGAACAATCTCCAATTGAAATAATTTCATTTTATTAATATATTTGTAATGTCCATGGGAATGATATTTCATCAAGGACATAAACAAGACATAAAAACTAAAAATAAAATACGAAAAATAAATTATATTTTTAACATGTTATGTAATAATGTTTAATTTAATCACATATGAAAACATAGTTTGGATAATATCTTTATATGAGTATAAAAAACTCATTCTTCCTAGATAAAGGAACACACCTCTAATCTAAATAATAAATAGTTAGGAATTCAAACTCAAAATCTAAATGTACTAGGATCTACCCATAAATTCCATGTGCATCCCTAATGGGTAACCCATATCCATAGAAAGGGGGAAATCCCTTTAGGTCAGTGAAATTACAAACATATTATGTTGTTTGTCTCCATTCTATTATTATTCTATTCTATTTAAAATATGAATTACAAAAAAAATATCGATATGTAATAAATCAATGTTATCCCAATAAAATACATACCAATTACTATGACAGACAAGTACCCTCTCGTGGTAAATGATTTATAGTATGAAAACCAGATAGATAAATTATAAGTTTCCTTTCTCTATTGAAGGGATTCATCTACATGAAGTCATAATAGGATTAAAATAATTACATACAAAATAAATATTTATGGTATGTGATGTAGTGTACATATTACCGTACTGGTATAATGAGAATCATGTAATGTTGAGTGTTTTGTGACTATAAGCCTCTCTAATGATTGCATAACAAAAAAACTCAAATATATATACAATTCATTTAAAAATAATTGTATTTAAGGTATGTGAGGATGTGTTACAAAAAAACTATATAAGGGATATGTTAAAAAGAACCTGATTCTAAAATGATAAATTTATAATCATATAATTAAGAGATGAACATTTCCAAAATACTATTTGATCATGTTATACCAATAAAAATATCCATAAAAAACTATCTCAATTAAAATTCAATTAACAAACATTAAGTTTATATTTATTCACTTATATTGTAAATATTTAACTAATCTCACATTTACTAATATTAAAAATTCATCCTAAAAAAATTTTATTTGTTTTTACTATTATTTTCAACATATATTCTTATCTTGACTAATTCTCTTTATCCTTTTAGTAATACATCTTCATCACCCTACCTCAAAAGGATACCATATTTAATATTTTTGGATAAAGATGATCCAATCCATTTTTATTTGTTGGGGTTACTATCACAAATCACATAACATCCATCACCCATATCATACATGTCTTTTAGTTTCATGTGGAAAACAACACTAATCCCTTTATCTGCTATTTAATCTAAAAAATATACCCTTATTTCTTAAGAAGTTAAAATTTATCTATCATGTTCTTCATACTCCCCATTATCATTAAACAGATAGGTTTTAGAAATAGATAATTATAATGAATATTTCCTCATTCACCTAGTAGTATTTACCCACTTTCATTTAAATAATACATCTTTAAATTTAATATTATAATTTAATTTGATAATATCCACCTAATTTCTATTGTAACCGATATATGAAACTCTAAATACACAACTTATATGTGTTTTCAATCCATTATCATGATATATAGAATGAAAATTAAATCCACTAATATTTCAATAATTGAATAACATAGACCGATTTAAAGTAAATCAAGATTAATATGTAAAATACTTTGGTATTTTAGCTCGATTATAACCATTTAATACTTATAAATTTTGATATGTGATGTTTTTTAAATAAATTATATAATTATAAATATATTCAACCCATGTATTAGACTAAAAAGTAAAAAAAAATGCAAATTAGTCAAAAAATTATTTTTTAACCACTTTTGTTATCTATTCCCCAATTTGAAATCAAATTATATTTCATATTCTAATTTTCATCCTTAATTTTTTAATATATGGAGAAAAAATATATGTATTGATTAGTACGTATCCATGTTCTTGTAACAATAGAAAAATCTATCAATTAAAATGAGGAGAATTTTATAACATCCCAACTTAACATTGGAAACATTGACAACACATTATTTTTATTATAATTAACTAGATTACCAATAACACTTTCAACTTAATTTTTCCTACCTCTATCAAATCCAAATATCTCGAAAATAAGGTTTGGTACTCTTTAGAAAGGTAAAAATCTGCAATAGAACCTTTTTGTTATTATTTAATTTTTTAGAATACTTAAAATGGAATTGGTACCTATTGAAAAGGTAATTGATTAAGATATAATGTTCATAAAAAATTCATAGAAAATTATTTAATTAATGAGATGAAAATTAAGAAAAAATACCACCCCATGGGATATATCCATCGATATTGTACACCACCCCAACAATAGTATCATCCACCAGATTCCAGATAGATAAATAACCGTAATTTAAATTAATAAGGAACTGATTATATCAAATTGACATAAAATCTGTATAATTATTTTTTGTTTATCTAGTTCAATCATGTTTAAGGTCTTCACAATAATCTACTTGATGTGTAAGGACCTATCCTAAAACATTTCATATTATAGTGTATTTAGACTAGATTTTATTATATTACAATTAAAAAGATAATTTAGGTTTATATATTTAGAGAGTGAAGAAATAAATCCAACATAATAACACCATATATTGCTAATAATACAATTATACTTAGTATCCATTTTTTCATAATATAAAATATTCAAAGAAAAAATGATATATTTTCGAAAAATAATTTAATGAAATTTAACACGACTTCTGACATTAACCAACCTTACTACCTATGAAAATTATTGTAAAATGTGGTATAAGAACAAAAATAATAGTAAGGGACATAAAAAATAATGAAATAATTTCTTAGTCAACAGATATTTATAAAGACATACCTTAAAAAAATAATCTTTCCACTTTAAATAAACAGTTTATTATCCAAGAATCCACCATATAGAAACAAATATTTTTAAAAAAAGGTAATAAGAAATATTAATGTAAAAAATTAGACTCATAATGTTTCCTTAAAATCATGAGAAAAGTAATAATAAACATTTCTTCAAAAAGAAATACTTTTCCATTATATCAAGTAGCATATACATTCCTTTATGTTGTGAAATTATAATATTTACATAAAAACCCATATAAATATTATAGAAATAATTTATGTATCTTTAGGATTTATTTTTATATAATTATGAAAAACACACGGAACATCAATCAAAATTATAATTAGTGTAACCATCATAGTTACACTTGAAATTTCTATATCAGTTATATTGGAATAATCATCACACTATATTACCACAATCTCTTAAGAGAAACCTAATCAACAAAATACATCTCCTTCCCCAACTCATTATGGATCTATAATGGGATCAATTTTTTTATAATAGAACCAACCATCATTATAAACTATTAATAAAAACTGTAATAGTATATATGAAATCTTGTATCATAAAAAAATTCTTTGAACCCATAATAAATTATTTTTGGATATTAATATACCCCCTTCCATTAAAACATATTTCAAAAAAATCGTAGAATAAATAAAAAGTAGTATTCTATTTCAAAAAAAATGTAATATTAAAAAGTATTCCAACAATAAATTGATGGCTACGACATCAAAAAACGTCGTTGTCATTGTATACATTAAAATAAAAAACTATTTTTGTATTTTTTAAATGAAAGTCCAAAAATTTTGTAAGAGGATTAAATTTTAAAATAATTTAATGAAAGTAAAAAAAAGAATCAAATTCCATTATATATCTTTTATTCAGATAAAAAAACCTATGTTTCCAAATAAATTAGGATATGGTATAGAAATATATTTTTAAGGGAAATTTTAAAAAAGGATTTTCAAAATAAATTCTCCTATATTGATTACAACATATAAGAAACATTATATATCATCCTAAATAATAAATTAAGGTAAATTATTTAATTTATTAATAACCTATTTCTTGTTTATTATTAATATTATTTTATATTTAAATATTCTATATTTAATTAAGTAAATTCATAGTTTAGTTTTTGATGATATTCGTTTTATATGTTCAAAATGGATTTGGAATGTCAGCTATGGTGAGGAAAATTACCATTAAATCCTCTCAAAAATAATAATCATGATATAATTATTTTTTTATATAAAAATTAAGATTTTAAATTGAATCAAGAATTATGGTTATAAAAAATAATTACATTACAATCATGGAGACAATATGCTGTTTAAATGTGTGACTACTGGTCTAATTTTTCTGTAATCATTATTGAAAAAGGGTAAGTATCATACTTTCTTTTTAGAATAATCATAATAACATAAATACCATGTTATTTAAATAAATAAATAAATAAATATATATATATATATATCATAAATGTGATTTGGTGATGAAAAGGAATCACATTGCTTTATTGAGGTTATAGTCCACACACACACACGAACAAAATTATCATTTTTAAGTGAATGGAAATGTAAGAAAGTAAATGATATATATATATTTTTCAGAGTGATAAATATTTCATGATTGTAATATACATACCTTAAATCAATTGTTATATACATCTTTGAATGATGACGATGTGAAACGAATTACATCGGTTCGTGAGGTGGTAGCCCATCGTACACATGAATGGCGATTTCATTTCGAATTTGATGAATGTTGAGATGGATATAGGTTATTAAATTAACTTAAAAACACCTTAGTATAAAGAATAAACTAGTGTTATTATATAATTGTTTTTAGAATATTTTAAGGAGGTGTAAGAATAAGTAAAGCTAAAATATATAGTAAAAAAATAGAATCCTTGTTTTGAAATATTCTTTTGATTAGCACCTAAAACCTATAGGGTTGGTATTATGAAAAAAAGAGCTATATAGTAAGTTTATTAATTTTAGTAAGGGATCTGGGTTGATATTTGAAGAAAAAATGGGTTTTGGAGCATAAGGTAAATTTATGAAGAGATTTCATTTTATAAGAGAGGGGAGTTATACGACTGAAATTTCTCAAAATATAAATTTAATATAAATTAATTATAATTAAACATTGATATAAACAAAATTATTTAGAATATAGGATGATTTTAATAATAAATGTTCCCATTTTATAGAAATTATAATGGTTTTGAACACATTATTACACATAACATTTTGGGTAACCCCTTGTTAACCCCTTTAACACTTACTGTGAAAATAATGATTTATAATATTTTAGGGACATTATATTTACTATAAAGGTGAAATGTCTCATAAATGAAAAATTTTGGATATTAGAAATATATCGTAATAAATTTGTCAAATCTTCTATTTATAAGAATTTTATATTATTTAATAAAATATTTTTTTCATTATAATATATCAATAATTTTAATTTTTTTATTATTCATTAAATTGATTTTAATTAAATGAATAAAACTATAAAAAATTGTTCCAATTATTTTAATGAATTTATAAAATTTACTTTTAATCAATAAAATTTCGGTATCACATTAATTTTCTCTTATTATATTACATTAAATATTTTTAATATCATTTATTGGTTTTTTTCATTAATTGAATAATTACCACGTAAAAATTGTGTAAATATTTAAGATAATTATTTCTTTACCAAAAATTATAAATATGTTTAAATGAAAAATAATAATCATTTTTAATTTGAAATAATATTTCTAACTGAACATTAACTCTGTTTAATCCTATGTGAAAAATATTATAGTTATTAAAAAGAAGAGTATGAAATTTATAAATTTTCATTAACTAAATTATTATAACAGTTATAATAAAATAAAAAAGGAAAAATTCCATGTAAACAAATCTATGATGCATAAGGTTGAAATATATCCATCCAATAAAAGTATTTTAAGTTTTAAGTTCATTATATAATCCTTATAAAACTTTTTAACCCTTAAGGACCATATTCACCATTTGTTGTGCTGACAACAATCTCTATGGTTACTATTCATAATGAATAAGAAAAAATAGAAATTTTTCTAAAACAATATAAGTCCACATTATAAATATTTAATCTATTTTTCAATATTTAAAATTCAGAATTTTCTGAATTTAATTTTAAATTAAACTAACAAAACATGATGAAAAGTGGTTTTATTTTTAAAATTTCATTTTTAAATATAAAATGTGTTTATATTGAAATAACATATAAATTTAATTTAAAAAACCCAAAATTTTATTATTTTAATTCAAAGGTAACTAATTTAAATTTTAAAAAATAGATTTTTTCTTTTTATATACTCAAAATGAAAAAATCATTTTCAATAAATGTTATTATTTTCTAATATTTTTTAAAAATGAATCATTTCATAAATATTTAAAAATTTCACCATAATATAATTTTTATAGGAGGATTTTAAAAATGATATTTATTTTATCAAATATAATTTCCAAATTTTACATTAATTATTTATTTGATTTTCTCACAAAAAATAATAATAATTTATTTTGGAAAAAATGTTATCATTGAAGAATAAAATGGAATTACTAAACATAGAGTGCTTACATTGAAATAAATTATCATGATTTTATTATTTTTTTTAAAAAATTAAATATATATATTTAGAAAAGTATTTAATTTTATTCGTACCCTCCAATTAAATGGCTATGTTATAATTACATCATTTAAATAATAATATATCATAGTTCGTTTACGCTCTTCATTGAATTTTTTTATGTTATTTAAAATAGTATTATTTAAAAAAGAAACCATTGGAACATAAATTCTCCCCACTTTAAAAAATTTCATTAGGAAAATTTTGATTTTTTGATCAAAAACCATGGGTTTGACATTTTAAAATACCTATGAGGAATTCCCACTTCGTAAAACGGGTTAATAAAAATTCCACTTGAAAATAGAGAAAAGGGTAGTACATAGGTCATCGAGAATAACTCAAAAATGTGTTTTTTTGTTGGAAAAAATTAGTTGGAAGTGAAAAAATGGAAATTTAAGAAATGATAATTCAGAAGGACTAATAGATAATGATATATAACATGTCATGATAAAGTTAACCATTAAAAAATCCTAATAATATGATGGGTTAAAGGGCCATTGATTTCTCGGTAAGAAAAGTAAAAAGATAAAAATTGTTTGAAGCTCCGTTTCCTAGATTTGAGGAGTTAATTTATAATAAATAGAAAAATAATAATAAATTATTCTCACTTGACATGTTTAATTTAATTCATTGATCAATTAATACTTCACTCTATTATTTTTCTCCAAATAATGAGAATTCAACATGTTTTTTGTCCATGAAGCAGTAAAATAAACTTATAATAGATCACATAATTTCATAAAAGGATAAAATTTCATTCCTATTGTCTTTATACATTAAGAAAAACCAAAATTGTTCGGAAAATGTAATATGATTTGAAAAATGAATAAACCATTATATGAAGAAGTACAACATTAATCACGAAAGCCATAACAATAACTACCAAAGATTAAATTTGATCATTTGATAAATAACTAACAACAAAATTCATAAAAATATTACCGATTAATATTGAATCCCAAATATAATAATCATTTTATCACATATTATTCCATGATAAATTTAACATTTATCTCTAAATAAAAATTATGAATCTTAATGTATCATATCAAAAATTCATATGCCCTAATCATATATTATCCAAGATATGAAAATATTTTTGATAAATAACATAAATCACCATAATATCACATTAATATCAAACATAATTGATAAATATAAATCAATATTCAATTCTCTAATAAAATCCAATGATATCAAATTATTTTCTCGAATCATATAGTGACATTCTTAAATAATAACTTAATCACCAAATCACATTTCAATCCTATAGTTATTAAAAAAGGTATATTCCAAAAATAAAACAAATCATTATTGGTTAAAACACTTAGGTTAAAGAATTTAGGTCCTGATAACTGTGAAATTTCATTGGCCTGTGTTAGGTGGTTTACCCCTGCTGACCTTCGGTTATGGGTTTATGAATTGCAGAATTTCTGGATGTGATGGGTCATCACCCAGATTGTGGGTTGTCCTTTTTTATAATACTATATTTATATAAATCCTTTAACCTTCCCAAAAATATTAATAAAATCCTAAAAAATAACCTCAATCATTAAAACTCATATAAACCATACATATTAAAAACACCATTAATCTTATGTTCGCAAAATGGAAAGAATATTATTCATTAAATTATTTTTTTTCACATGTAAAAATTAAGGGTTAAATATACCTTTAAAATCTACCGAAACTCAATAAATGTATCCTAAACTATTCCCATCACATAAAACCTCAAAAAGGGTGTCTGTGATTTTGAAACAATTATATTCCACTATATTATAACTCTTGAATCCAAATATATATAATATTTAATCATTCAATTTTATTTATTAACCATGATTTTCTATCTTATTTCAGAATACTTTTTACCAAAAATAGATTAATCATTTCATAATAATAATAAAAATCCAAACATAATCTAAGATATAATCCATACATTTCTTCTATCATTATATGTTTACTAGTCTTTAATAATAATGGGATTGGTCTTTACTAAATATTCATTTATGTGGAATTTATAATCTATTTTTTGATATTTCCCCCAAGGAAATTGATTTTAATAATTCTAATTGTTCCCAAATTTAAAAAACTCATTCTATTAAATGGAAATAACATTATTCCTCATAATGGTTCTAACTGAATGTTTCGTTTTTTTCTTAGATAATTATTTCTTTTTTCCCACCATTACCACATTAAATATATCCCCCCTTTATTATGAGTCATTTTTTATGGTGCTTATAACCAAAATCCTAACACATAAGTCATTTAATATTTTTACCATTATGATCTATATCACATGAAATTCCTGGGATAATCACTTCTTTTGTATTTTTTTAGTTCATAAACTCACATTTTCTCATGAAGTTAATCATAATGTATGGTAGCTGGTAAAGAAGAACAATAATAACTTTAACTACAGATCTCATTTAGTTTAGTTTATGAAAAATAGCCTCCAAATTTTACATCACATCAATTTTTATTTTTTTTATATTAGATCCATCTATTTACTAAACCAGAAGTTTTAGGGAGAGAATATATTTAAAATCACATAGAAACATCTTACGATGTTGATAAACAATAAGATATCCTTAACCATGATATCCTAAAATCATTTCATTTAACAAAAATAAATATATTTATCACTAAATTACGATAATTTATTGTTATATAGTACTTTTAAGTTATGTTAAAAAAATCATATCCAATAATATTATCTTAACACTACTCTGATACCAACTATAAGTACACATCCTTAAAAATTACATGTTCTGGTGTCTTTAGACTAGATTTATTTTATTGACATTAGAGAATATATTTATGGTTTATATTTTATTATATTTAGTTCATATATATTACACAATAATCCTATATAATTCATAGTGTGAATTTCTACTTTGTATTATTTTTTTAAATATAAAACTGTTAATGTAAAACATGATTTATTTCCATGAAAAATATTCAAAACTTTTAAATTAGACTATTAATTTACCTTACCCATACTAAATCCCAATGGAAAACATTTTGAAACATAATAGGGTAACCAAAATCTTAGTAAGGGACATTAAATGTAAAAAATAAATCATTATTCCATGAATACTTATAAAACATTTTCCTTTTTAGAATTAACTTTGGGCTCTAAATAAAACTTTTCTTACCCAATAAATCACCTTCTCTTTAAAAATATTTTCATAAAACATTTTTTATGAAATATTATTGTAAAATTAAAACTCATAAGGGTAATCCTAATTCATGAAAAAATCATAATAAATATTTTCCCAATGTATACTTTTAACCATATTAAGTAGCGTACACATTCCCTTACCTTGTGAAATCCTAATATTTCTTTCAAAAACCATAGGAATAAAAGGTAAATCATGTAGTTAACTCTAGTTATAATTTTCTATATAATTTATACATACACATGTAATAAACATAATGGTCACATTTAGAGTAACCATGATATTTACACTTTAAATAACTATCACAACTATACACGAAATAACCATTATAGTATATTCACGGAATATCTTAGAAAAACTCCCTGGTAGACTCTGTACCTCTACCCAATACATTGGATAGCTATACAAAAATCACCCACCTTTGTTTTATAATGGTAGCACATTTCCTCGTAAAAATTCTATGAAAAATAATATAATTCATAAAAACATTCACCATAAAAACATTCTTTTCACCAGTAAGAAAAATTTCCAGATATTGAGGATATTCGTTTCATAAGTCTGAAATTGTTTCGGTAAGATTACTAGGGTAATAAGAAGTCATTATTCCATAATATAATGAATAATAATCATGAAATAATTATAATAATTATAAATAAATTATTCTTTTAAAACCAATCATGTTAAATGGTTATGAAAAATGAACTATGATATTATCATTGGGATGGTACATCGTACTTATGCATGACCAATGTTTCCATTTTCACTAATCATTATGGAATTAAGTTAAGTGTAATATTATCTATAAAAAATAAACATTATATAATAAATACCATGTTATCTATTTAAACGTACTTCTATAAATAATCCATGAAAAAATGGTGACGAAAAACGAATCACGTCATTTTGTAGTGGTGGTAATCCATATGAATGCACAAACGATGTTATCATTTTTTAGTGAATAGAAAGGCAGGAAAATGAATGATATAATATTTTACATGATTTATAAATATTAAATTACTATAATATAAACATTAAATAAAAAATTATAATTAGTATTGAGAGAGTGTGACAGAAAACGAATTACATCAGTTCGTGAAGCGGTATTCCACTTTACACAAGACATATAGTTTTATTTACCATTTTATGGAAGTGGATATGGATATAAGTTATTACATTAACCTAAAAAAACCTCAATTTTTGTATTATACTATTTCTATAATATAATCAGGTTTATATAAGATTTTATGTTGGTGGAAGAAGAAATAAAACTAAACCCATTGGTTGAAAACTATACATCTTCTTTAGAAAATATCTTTTGATTAAAACCATAAGCACTCTATGGTTTGAATTCAATAGAATAATATTAATATAATTATGGGAGGTATTATATAAATGGATTTGGGTGGATAATTTTATAGAAAAATGATTTTTGAGTGTGAAGTAAATAGATAAATATATTTTCTTTTATTAGAGAGGTGAGGGGAACTCATAGAATATCTCAAAATATGAAATTAATATAATTTAATTTTCAATTAAAAATGTCTAAAATTTGATTTATTTAAAATATAGTACAAGGATGGATCTAAATAATAGAATAAAATAATAACTAATCGTCTTTGACCACATTTTTACCCTCATCATTTGGTTTTAACCCTTCATTAACCCCATTCATACAAAACACGAAAACAGAGATCGTTAATCTATGATGGTTAATATAGTAACTATAAATTTTAACAAAGCCCCAAATAGACCATGGTAGATATTATAATCCATTTAATAATAACTTTTATGAATCCAATATTTTTAGTAATTTTATATTATTTTAAAAATTATTATTTTTTATAATTTATCAATTATGCCGATATTTATAACTATTCATTACTTCAATTTTAACAATATCATGATAATAATAAAAATTTAAAAAATATTAATACATCCATATAATGTCATTTTATTATAAAAAATTATTTATAACATTATTTATATAAATGTATGTTACTTTTAATATTTTTAATACCATTTATTTCATTTTTTTAGTAATTGAATTATTAGTGCGTTAGAGCACTGTTACTATTCGTCGTAAATATATATGTACTAAAATGTTAAAATAAAATGACATGATAATGATTAATCATTTAGATTGAAATATAATATTTTTAATTGAACATACCCTCAACTACACATATTTTAAAATAATTGTGTTATTAAAAACAAAAGTGTAACAATTTTTACTTCTCTATAAATAAAATATTTTAAACAGTATAATCAGATAACAATGTTAAAAGGAAATATAACCAAAACAAGGACGAGTTTAAATAAAATATAATAATATATTAGTGTTAAGTATCATTTTATGGTTATTATTTTATTCCATATCATATTATTTTAAACACATAATTACCGGATATTTTCTTTATTATGGTAACAAAAATTACTATAGTTACAATTCATAATGTCTAAAGATAAGAGAAATCTATTTTAAAATTTCTACAATGTGATTAATAATATGGAATCAATCTTTCATTATTTGTGACATATAAATGGACAAATTTAATTTTAAATTAAAACATAAAAACACAATGATGATGTTTTTTAAAAAATACTTTTTAAATAGCATATGTTATTTTACTAAATAAAATTATGAAAATAATTTAAAAAACTAAAATAATATTATTTAAAATATAAATATACTAATTAAATTTTAATAATAGTCAAAAAATGACTTTTTTACTTCAAACATATTTTAAATTAAAAGTATTATCAATAAAAATTAGTATTTTCACGATTCAATAAAAATGAAAATTTTAAAAAACAACATAAAAATATCACCATAAAATAATTTTGATATTCAGAATTAAAAAATAGATATTTATTTTATCAAGTTTTATTTCTAACAGTTCCAGAAATTAATTATACCATTTAATCAGTCAAACCCCATTTTGAAGAAAATATATCTTTGAAGAATAATTTGAAATTAGAAAATATTAGGTTCTTATTTTATAATAATTAACAAATATGTATGTATATATTAGAAAAATTAAGGTATATATTAAAAAAATTAATTAATTTTATTCATATCCACTAATTTAGTAGATAGGTTAAATGAAAACATTTAAATGATTATTTTTCATGTTCCGTTCATTCTCGTTGCTGGGAATTTTTTATACCATCAAACGTAGTCTTATTTTAAAAAATAATTATTTAGATACTAAATTTTCCACCACATTAATAAATTCTACCCTCTAAATTTAACTTTTGATAAAAAAACTCAGTGTTTTAATTTTCAAAATACCTTTTATAAAATTCTACATTGTTAAAATACTTCGAAAAACTAGAACATTAAAAGAGAGAAAACAAAAACATAAAGATCCCCTGGTATAACACATAAATAGGTTTACATGTTGGAAGAAATTAGTGGGATGTGAAAAGATAGAAATGGAATAAAAAAACTCTCAAGGATAGCTAATGAGTGATATAGAACATGATAATGAAAAAGTTGTCGATCATAAGATCATAAATCTGTGATGGGTTAAAAGACAATTGATTTATTAATATGAGAAGTATATATAATGTTTTTATTTGATGAAAAGTTTCCTAGTGGCAAGAATATGATTAATATCTATACTAAAATAATAATAAAATGTACTTGAGAGATCTATTTAATTACATTATCTGATTAAATTCTACCACAATATCATTTCATACATCAAACGATGATTATTAAAGATGAATTTTTCATACATAAATCACTAAAATATACTTTTAATGGATCAAATGATTCAATAAAATGATAAAAATTTATTCCCCTTATATTTGGACATTTACCAAAAAAAAGTTATTAGCACATGTTAAGATAATTAAAAAATAATTAATCCATCATATGAAAAAATGCCACACTTTTCACCAAATACCAAAAAATAAAACCCAAAGATTAACTCTGTTTATTTTGTAAATAAATAAAATTTAAATCCAAAAATGTATTTGATACTAATATTGGAAAAATATATTAAAATGATTTGATCAGATATTTTTATTAGATAAATTTAACATTTATCTTCAAATCACATCAATCACTCTTGCGGTATTATACCTAAAATTTATTATCCCTAATAATATAATCTATAAGATATGAATATATTTTACATAAATAACTTTAATCTCCATAAAGAAAAAAATTCATCATATATACATAGAAAAGATAATTCAATCTCAGATCCTCAAATAAAATCCCCTAATATCATGCAATGTTCTTGAAAAGTACATTGATAAAATTCCAAACTAACATAATTAACAAAATAATTTTAAATCCCATAATTATGATAAAATAAATTTTCAAAAAATCATGTTAATCATTATATTTCAAACCATTTAAGTAAAAAAAAATTGAGGTTATACTAACTAAGACATTACATTGTCTAGTGGTAGGTGGTGCACCCATATTGTAATTATTTGTGGGTTCAAGCAAGGAAACCTTATTAGATGTGATATGTCCTCACCCAGCCTGGGGGTTGTTGGTTTTATAATACAATATTTATATAATTTATATAAAATTTCCTAAAATATATGGAATATTCTGAAAAAATCCATAATCCCGAATGATCATATAAAGCATAAACGCTAATGATTACATTAAACTTATATACACAAAATGGACAAAGAATTATTCGTTTAATAATTTTTTCAGAAGTTAAGCATAATGGTTACAGTTACCTAAAACAAGTAACTATACTCAATAAATAACTCCAAATGTATACCCATCATATAAAACCTCAAAAGTGGTTTCTGAAACTTGTACCATTATAACACTACATCATCACTCTTGAATATATATAAATAGAATATTTTAGCATTCAAAATTATTTTTTAAATAAACATTTTAATGTTATTCCATAATACTTCCTTCATAAAAATATTAACCATGTCCTAATATTAAACAATATGAATGCATTATCCATGATATAATCCATATGTTTTATATGTCAACAGAATTTCGTTCACCTTCAATAAAAATTGAATTATGTATTAATAAATAGTAATTTGTAGGGTCTTGCTGATCTCATTATAATTATTTACCTCTAGTACATTGATTTTCATAATTCATATACTGGACACATTTAAAACATTCACTGGAAAAATTGTGAAGAAATGTATTACTCGTCATGGTTTACACTGAATGCTTCATTTCGACTTGGCATATTATGATTTATTACCATCTTTACCACATGGAAACCATCATCCTTTTATTTGAATACATATTTTTTGGTTATTCTTCCCAAATTCATGATACTTAAGTAATTTATTATTCTTTCCTTTATAATCGTTATTACTCAAAATTAAATGGATCTTCACTACTCTCTTATTTTAAGAGTTTCATAAATCACGTAGGTTCATGTTATTAATCATAACTTATGATAGTTTGTTATGAACAACCACATCACATTTCAATATACCTTCTATTTTTTAAGGATGATCATTCAATAAACAACACATTTTCCTTCACATACATTGTTACATTGGTTCATTCTCGATCAATATATTTTATACAAAAGGTTAGTGTGTGAGTATCAATAAAATCACAATAAAACATATTAGGAAGAATATAAATAGTAATACGTCCTTCACTATGGTATCTTAAACTTTCTTCCATTTATACAAAATAAACAAAATTATCCCTAAACTATGATAAATTTTGGTTATAGAGGGAATTAACATATTTTAGAATAAAATCCTAACCTCTAAAGTTATCTAAACACTACTCTGATATCAACTGTAAGGACCCATCCTCAAAATTTCTATTTTTTTGTCTATTTAGACTAGTTTTAATTTTTTTAATTCCCAAATAAAATTTTGGTTTATAGTTTTAGATAGTGTTTTTGTAACTTTTACATAATAATAAAATATATTACAAAAGGGCACTTCTACTCATTATTCATTTTTTCACAATCTAAAACTTTTAGAGTCCAAAATGAGTTGTTTCCAATAAAAATATTGAGGACATTCAACTCGACTTCCTACTTTCGATAACCCATTTTGAACCCATATTGAAAAGATTTTGAAATATGTCATGAAAATAAAATATCTAGTAATGGACATAAAAAAGAATGAAATAATCATTAGTTTTTGAATACTTATAAAAAATTCCATTTTTCAAAATAAGAATTGGGATAACATTAATATTTTATTACCAAAGAAATCAAATTCAATGATCAAATATTGACCTATAACATAACATAATAAATTTTTAAGGAAAAATAAAACTCATAATTTTTCCTAGAAAACATAAAAAACAAAAAATAATTTTTTTTACAAATATATACTTTTTCAACCTTACCTAATATTGTAAACATTTATATACCATTTAAAATCATAATAATTTCATGAGAACTCCTAAAAAAAAATTGATAAATCATGTAGGGAACATTTGGAATAATTTTCATATCCTTATTACTTACACATGGTATATTCATTTTGGTTATACTTGGATTAACCATCTAACTTTCAATTGAAATAACCAACACAATTATACATAGAATAACTAATGTAGTATATTAATATAATATGTTTATAGAAAAATAATCAGTTTGATATATCCCTTTAAACAACCAATTAGAGATATATAAAAGACTCAAACACATTTGTTTTAAAATGAAATGATCAATCCTCACAAACAATTCCCATGAAAAATATTAAAATACATTATGTCTTTCATCATGGAAACATTATTTTTACCCATAAGAATTGTTTTTTCATATATAGACATTTACATTTCAATTAAAAAAATTCATAAATAATTAAATTACATTTAAAAAGGAAAATATGGTTTTCTTTGAATTATAAAATGTAAGAATATAAAGAAATCAAAAAAATGAAATAACGGTTGGGGTTTCGGGAAAATTCAGTGTCACAGTATATGTTAAAATATAACTATGACTTCCTGAAAGATAGATTTTTATTAATAATAGGTAAAAGAAACTACATAATGGTGGGAGAAAGTGAAAGAGACGGAGGGGATATCACCTTATAATGAGCAGAAAATCCATTAACAGGTTTCTAATTATAAAATAAATGAAGATACTCTTTCTAGGGTCCTCTTTTCATTCAATAAAATATGATGCAAAAATTCCATTCCTCCACATGGGACACACCTTGATACCCGGAACAATGATCATCTTACACTTCTGTATTAAGTAGTCCAACTCGTGAGGAGGAATCATCTTATTAAGAAGGAATTTAATGATATTCTTATATTTTTTTAATTTTTATATTATCATAATTAAAACCTTAAATCATTAAACATACTTATAAATATATCATCTATGTAAGGCTATGATGAAAAAAAAATCACGTATCTTCATAGAGGTGGTGGTCCACATATAAGCATGAACAATATTATCATTTTTAGTGAATATAATTGTAAAAAAGTAAATGATATATTAATTTTTCCATTAAAAAATATCTCTTGAATATCATTTATATACATTTAATCCATCATTATGATCAGTCTTGAGAAATGGCCATGGAAAACAAATTACATCGATTCGCAAGGAGGTAGTTTTCCATAAATATGAACATTGATTTTAATTTCCCATTTGATAGAAGTGGAGATTAATATTATTTGTAATATTGAAATAAAAAAATATGTATATTTAATATAATACTATTTTTATATATTTTTGTTTAATAAATATTTAAATTCAATGGATGAATAAATAAAACTGAAACATGTGGTTAAAAATTATACCTCATCTTTGGAAATTCTCCATTGATTAAAACATTAATCCATATAGGGTTGGTATATATTTAAAAGAAATACCTCTAGATTGGGGGAGATATTTCAGAAAGGTATTTGTTTAAATATTGGCCAAAGTGGGGTTTTTAGTGTAATGTAATGGGAATAATATATTCCATTTTATAAGAGATGAGAGGGGCACTATTGGAATTTCAAAAAATATCAAATTAATATAAATTAATTTTCAATTCCAAATGGATCCAATTTAATTTATTTAGAATATATGATGTGTATAGATCAAAATAATATCATGAAATAATGTTTTGAAATGTGTTTTGACATTTTTACCATTACCATTTTCTTTTAACCCCTTGCTAACCTCTTTTATAATTACCATAATAATAAAAAAAATTATTCATTGAGAGTTAATATATTTACTATAAATAGACAAATGACCTATAAATGGACTATGGTTAATATTATAAACCATAACATAATCAATTAAATGAGTCTAATATTTTTATGAATTTTATATCAATATATAAAATATTATTTATTATAATATCTCAATAATGATAATTTTTAGAACTATTCTTTACTTGGATTTTAATAACATAAATTCAATTTGAAAAATAAACAATAAATATTTTAATAAATTAATAATACGTTATATTATTCTCTAAAATTTCTTTATAACGTCATTTATAAAAATTTATATTAATTTTAAAATTTTCAATATTATTAATTTTATTTTTCATTAACTGAATAATTACTACATCAACATTGTGTAAATATTTAATGTAAATATTTATTTATTATAAATTTAAAAAATACCATGATAGAGATAAATATTATATATTTCAATAAAATATTAATAAATGGAAATTTTTTCTGGTTAGCATTATTTTAAAAATATTACGGTTAGTAAAAACAAGAGTGTGATATTTTGACATTTCATTTAATAAAATATATAAATGTTATAATCACATACAAATGGAATAAAAAAGTCAAAAAGTCATATTGTGTATGATTATGTAAAAAAAAATATCCAATAAAATTAAGGTAAGTGTTAAGGTATTATTATAGTCAATATCATGTTATTTTCAACCCTTAATTGCCCGATTTACCATTTACCGTGGTATCAAAAAATTATGTTCACAATTCATAATGATTAAAAAAAGGAAGATATTTTAAAAATATATAAATTCTAATTAAAAAAAAGGTAATATATTATTGTGAATAAATAAATATAGTTAACTTAATGTAATTAAAAATTAAACGGGTAAAATGCCAGGGAAAACATTTTTTTAGAAAAATACCCACTTAAAAATCATTTTATACAAAAATAAAGTATATAATTTTTTATAAATCCAAATGTAGATTATTTTAAATAAAAAAGGGACTAATTTATTTAAAACTAATCCATAAATGACTATTTCTTTATTAAAAATTATAAATAAAAATAGTTTTTGTTAAAAAACAGCATTTTTCAATATTTTGTGAAAAAAACAATTTTCAGAAACATTTTAAAATTTGACTACAAGATAATTTTTTAATAATAATTATAGAAAAAATATTTTTTTTATATGATATATTTATTAAATTTTTATAAATTAATTATATCAATATATCACCAAAAGTAATAAAACCACATTTTCTAAGAAAACATATCATTGAAGAATAATATGGATTTAATAAAAGACGACTTCTTATTTTATAATAATAAATCAGTAAATTTTTTTATTAGAAAAATTATATCTGTATATTTTCAAAAATATTTAATATTATTCACAATCTCTAATTCGACGACTATTTTAAAATTTTTACATTTGAAAAAAATATATTTCAGGGTTTGTTAATCCTTGAAGTTATGTGTTTTTTAGGATATTCAATATAATAATATTTTAAAACCAATATTAGGATATTACACGAAAAATGTGAAAATTTTAATTATAAATTTTTTTGGTTATAAATTATGCACAAATAGAGGAAACACCTTCTCTATCAATATACGTGAGTCTTACATTTTCAATGCATGCATTTTACATTTATTAAAATCAATACATCTTGAAATGTTACTTGAATATCCATTACAAAATTTCAATTTTTTTAATATTGGATAGAAAAATTATTTTTGTTGACTTTTTATTGGGAAAATGTATATCGGATACTTCCCTTTCTAATTTTCATATAGAGAAAATTTTATTTTTAATAATTCTAATTTATTATGATCATTTAAATTAACTTGGGGTTTCCCTTTTCATTAATAAATGTAAAAATTAACTTCTATCCAAAGTTATTCTCAATTTAAATAACATAAATATTATGATGTAAAAAGTTAAATTCCAAATATGGAAGGTACACCAATTTCCTTCTTCTACCATGATAATGTTTTTCTAATATTTGACGACGTACTAACTCTTTTATCATTGTCGTTAATGTATCATCCTACACATAATCCATTGTATTGGAAAATAGAAAATGTTCTAGAAATCTTAGGTTACATCTGTAGGACACCAAATCTTGAAAATAAATTCCATGTAATTATATGATCTTCAAGGAATTGTTTTACCTTTAAAATAGGAAAACTATATAAGAATTGTTATTATAAAAATCAATGATACTAAATGCAGCATGAAAGTAAATAGGATGTCTCAAAATAAAAATAACTAGAAAAATTAGAGTAGTTGCAGGAAAGAAAAAAAATAAGAGAACACAAAACCAAAAACATTAAAGAATCATGGGAATAAGGTGGTGACACCTCAAACGCCATGAACTGACCAACTATCAAGATACAACTCCGATTAGAAATGACAATAACATCAGAGTGTTCGAATAGTAATATATGAATCCTCCCCCTTAACTATAATATGATAAATATTGTATTCATATTCTTTAATGAGAATATAAATGTGGTAAAAATATCGAATCAGTTTGAAATTTATCAGATTTTTACCATGAACAACACTAAGGCTATAAATAATTATCATAATTTTTATAAAATAGGTTGAAATAGAATTGAAATTTTTTCTTATCAGACGAAAATTTTAATAAAATTTCCCTTATCAAACAAATTTGTAACATAAGAATTTTTAAAATAGAATATAAATTAATTACCCTTGGAATAGACATTCCACATACTCACAAACACATTAATGAATTCATGATGGAATTCCTAGTACTCATGAGTAGAAACTCATATTCTATACTAAATTGACACTTGTTTGGGCACCCACATGACCCAATTGGTAGAGAAAAAAAATTCTAAAACCAAAAAGGCCACTCACAAATATTTCATGATCAAACACAAACCCATATATTAAAAGTTCTATTTTAGACATACCTTTAAAAATGAATTTTTGTTTGAAAATTTTTTTCAAACACAAAGTGATCATTAATAATAAAAACAAATTGATTAAATCAATAAAACAATGGGGGTTTCTCCAATAATCATTTCACAAGAATTTTAATTGAGGATGACATTGAATTTATTTTATAAGTCTTCATCCATCATTTATTAGAAAAATATGAGAGAATGAGGAGCCACTTAACTGAAAATAGATTCTAATACTGTAGAAACACACAATTATATATGGGAATTTCAGTTCTTCATTACTTTATATCAAAGAATCACAAGTCACTCTCATCTCATTAAAACATGATCAAAACCCTAGATTTAGAATTATTGATTTGATATAGTGTTCTTACTATAAAGAAAAAATTGATCTTGAAGAATATATTAAAATATGAAAAATAATTTCATTTTCAAGATTAAAACCAATATCCAATATAAATAAGTTCAAAATAAATGATAATAAAAAAAAATTCTTAGTGGGGTATTCTATTTCAATATCATAGTAAAAATCTGAAACAGTGAGAATTTAATTTTTTCATTACAATATTAGATTATAGATTTTACAATACCATGCGCTAATCATGCGAGCGCCCCATTCTCGGAATTAGAACTCATATAATTCGATCAAATAGTTTGGTATATTATATGAAAACCATGAAAAATTACATTTTCTTTTGTCATATGGTTACCTAGTGGAATTCACTAGGTTTTAACTAACCATGAAACAACTATGAGACTTCTCTTGGACTTTCACATCCCACCACATGGTATATGGGAAATGCACACGATTTTCCATAACCATGATTCATCCATGCACCTTATAAATTCCTTCCAAAACTCACAAAAAACACCCAATACATCCCATGAATAAACACAAAAAATACACATCATTGAAACACATATTGAAATAACATTGAAATCAATGTTTTGGTGTTATTTTCTCCTGACCATTTGAATATTCATCCTCAGAATACTAGAAATGAGTGTTTTAATGACATGAGGATAGGACATTCATCCCACAGAGAAGTATTCCGCCTCCAACATTATTCAAGGATTCTTCAAAGAAAAAAAAAACAAATTTACCAAGCGTATACATAAAAATAGTATGATCTTATTATTCATATCTTTATATAGAGAAGAAAATGAGAATCGATTAAAACCGTATTCCCAACAGCGAGATGAGCACAAATAAATAGTATACAATACTTGAATCACATGTAACACATAGGGATATAAGATAATGTTACACAATAAATTGAATCTAAAATGAAATGCTACCTAATAAAAAAATCAAACCCTAAAGATAAATTCAACAAACTATAATGGTTCCACCTATCAAAGAAATAAATTCTATCAGTTACCTAGGTGACATGTATTTGTCACATGAGGGAAAATGTGGAACACCTTATCCTTCACTATAGATACTAGAAAGAAAGTCAAAAAAATCATAAACATATAAATCCACATAGATGATACTAATATGTTTCATATAGGGCTATATGAATCATATGAAGATAACTAGAAACCTATGAAAACATTATGAAAAGGAATCAAGACTTCTATAAAATATTAAAACTAATCACGCACTTCAATCAAAATTAATGATTATGTCATGTGTACATATTTAGAAGAGGCAAAATCATGTTTTCATAGACATGTTAGATCCAAAGGTAAACCCATTAACGAATAACATTAAAAAAACTAGGTTTTACTCTAAGATAATAAGGATTAGAATATGATACGATATTAAAATTTCTTAAAAATAACTCACTATATGGATGGTATAGTTTTATTCCTTGAATGAGAAAGAACATAATTGTGTCAAGGAGGTAGCCAAGTGAAATCCCAATAAAATCTTTCTTTTAGAGAAAAACAGTTCTATGGAATATGAGATATTATACCAACTTTCTCTAAAGGTATAGGTAATAATCAATTCATTCCCACTAGTGGATGTATGAAATTATTTACCATATTACATTTTTGAATTTTAATGGAAAATTCACAGGATTCGTTATTCACATAGGAAAATCTGTAATTTTGTTTTGGTTAAAGACGAGATAATATTCATCCTTTCCTACCCATTGGAGTCTCCCTGTCATTAAGTATTGAATTTATGTTAAGATAATGAAATATTTTACCCAAAAAATTCATAGAATTGGTCAAAAAAGTCAGTAATGAGAGTTCACATAATAGAAAAACATGAAATCATATTTTTCCATACATGCCATGTGAATGTATGTGATAATACTGTGAAATATTGGTTGAGAAGTCCATTGAAAGACCAAAAATTCCAAGACACAAAAAATTAACTCATAATAACCCACTATGGAAAAATTTTAATACTTCTTGAAGTATCTCAAATTAATACTATTAAACTATTCTAATAAAAAAATTATATCCATTATAATTAGTGATTCCCGATCATGTACACACCCATACTATAGGGAACTTAAAATGGGGTTCCTAATCTAACCATATTCTTGATGAACCAAACCATATTTGAAAATTCAACCTAGGTTATTCCCAATTCCCCCAACAAAACGTGTAGTGCTCTTACTTTAATTAGTGACTATGAAGACATGTTTCTTACCTCTCAGTTGAGACTATGATTCTTGTGCCATTTTAATTGAAAATAATAACTAACTCCGTCAGTGGATATGTGAGTGACTGTAGATGAAGAAAAATCAATATGAAATTGAATTCTATAACCCAATGCTTTCCATATATTATAAGAATGAAACTTTCATGATAGTGAATCCCACCGAAGCTATACCATTTAAATGGTAATTGAGTAATTTGACCAATATAGATCCAAAAAAATATCATCAATCGTGATATTTTTTTATTTTAATCCCCTAACTCATCATTTATAATAAACACTTATTACCATTACATTTATAATTCCTATAACTAAAGATCAAAAACAAATAGTGTGAACAAAAAAATAAGTAGAAACCACATATAAGAAAAATATCACGACTAGAACAAAAAGTACAATGTCATGAAAAACAACCAACCTAACAAGCACCACAAGAATAACTACTATAAAGATACCAACCAAAATCATAAATCCACCCAGGAGAGTATCCAATCAAATTATTTTCCTGGAATTGTAACACCTTATTTTTTATTCCAAAAAGCGACCCTAATTTTCCCATTTTCCCTTCCTCTATACCATATTAGTCGAAAAGGCACATGAAAAATATCAACATTTTCAAAATAATGATGATGTTCAAAAGAATAAATTTCATTTCCTAGAAATGTAGAAAAATAATATATTTAAACCCATCATAGAGTTTTGAATACTAGTAAAATAATTTAGATATAATTTGTTGAAGTACTTTTATAACATGCAAGAAATAATTCTATGTTTGTAATAAAAATGTGAAAAAATGAAAATTTTAGATTTCAAAATCATAAGAAGATGCCATTGAGAAACTGTTTTCATAAACATACATTTAAATAATGGATTTAAATAAGTGGATTTAAATATTTAGTCAATCCCAAAATACCTAAAAATATTCATGAAAACTTTTAGAAATACATTTGGGACACTTAATTTAAGTAAATGGAAATAGTTGTAATATAAATCATGTCAATGCTGATCTCAATTAGTTAACATTATTATCAAGAAATCATGTCCTCCTCAATAAAATCACATAATCACCAACAAAAATTCTGGAAATAGTGGAAAAGTAAGAAATTAATAAAATGATAATAATATTTTATTAAAATATAGTAATTACTAATTTAGTATCCACTAAATATGAAGAACTGTAGTAAATCCAAAAACTTGTTACATTAATTTTTTAAAAGATAGTGAATAATAATATATTGTAAACCAAATCAAAATATATTTTCTTGATAAGTAACCAAGTTTCATTTTCATGAAATTATGTTATGAAAACCATTGATGAACATATTTTTTCACCCAATAAGATTTGTTAATAAATTTCATCATAACTAACAACTGAATTCAATATGATATAGATTTTTAGAATTTTATCAAGTTAAGTAAACTTATATATGATGTAGACTATTTACATTATATACCAATATTATTAATGATGCAATTTTTTTATGAACAAATAATAATGCAATTATATGTAACCTATATTTTACATCTCTATTTCATGATTAAACTTTTTATTGAAACATTTTATAATGAAATATGAATTAAAAAAATTTCAAAATTAGAAATGTGAAATTGATATTTTTATATTAATTTATACATGTTCTCATGATAATAAAAATAAGTCATTAGAATCTAAAAAATATTAATGGTGTAGTAAGTTAATTCTTTTAACATATATTAATTTTTATTATAAATTATTTTCAACACGTTAAATAAAAAAATATTATCTAATTATATATTTTAAAGGGGGTAAAAAAGAATCTCTTTTTATTATGTTTTATATTTCTAAAAAATAGTTATGTATTTTTTCATGATATCATAGATTGTAATATATTCATTATATGATTTCTAAAATGAAAATCATATTACTAGTGATTACATTTAATATAAAATAATTCCAATTTATACACTTGTAATTATATTAGAAATGATTTAAAAAAGACACATTTAACAAGGATTGATTTCAACATGCTATATCTTTCAACATAGCATGAAAAATAAGGGAAATGTACTCAAAGTTATAGTATTCTCTTTGTAAAATTATATGTGACATGTAGTAAAATATAGAATGATAAACTTTAAATCATCACAGAACATGACATGGAACTATTAATAAATAATGAAATAAGGTGTAATATTTTCTTATAGTATAATCATATTGATAATAATTAAGCTTGAAGAAAAATAAACATGTTCATTCATTTTTTAGTAATCATTAAATAATAAATTTCATTCACTTAATAATAAACAAATTTTAATTACTATTAAATACATTACTTCTAATTATATTCAATACATTTTTACGGTTTTGTTTTACAACAATTTCATATTCCATTAAATAAAAATGTAACTAAAAAACACAATAAATGATACTAAGAATTAGTATACAACCCAAAGGAAAAATATATTTACCATGTTCTTAAAACCACTTCTTAGTAACTTTTAACTTCATCCATAATCACGATCACCCATTTCAAAAAACAATGTTATCATGTCAAAATTGTCTAAATTATAAATAAAATGGAACATGCAAGATTTCATCCCATAGTCTATTTACTTTTTCATTATACCTAACTATCATAGACTAAACCCATTATAATGAAATTATGACTCACCTAGAAGTTATTAACATTAATTTTATTACCTAAACCACTATGGAAAAATGAATTTCAATATAAATAAGTTAAATGTGCTTTTCTGGTATATATGTCATGTTCCAACACATCATAACCCTAGAAATACCATTCTAATAAGTGGACCAGATTAACTAGTACCATTTTTAACATCTCACCCACAATCAATTATATTAGGATGTGGGGAAGGTTCTAATGGACTCATGTGATATCCACATGACACTGGAGGTTATTAATTATAACCAAGGTCTTAAAATATCATTGGGGGAGTAATTTAAATTTATCATACATAATTTATAAAGTGAATAATAAAAATAATTCCACGATATTAAATGAAGGTTTAGATTAAACATGACAATTAAAAAACAAAATATTTGAAAAAAAATCATAGTCGTAAATGATGAAAATAAATAGGATAACATAAACCATGAGGCATGGATGTATTCAGAAACTAAGGTGGAAAGACTCTAAACACTTGGATCCGACCAACTCTCATGCTTTTTTATCGCATAAACTATTACAATCACATCCTGGTGTTCTTGTAGTAATGCATGCGACCATATCCTTACAGAAAACATGGTAAAAAACGTCAATATATGGAACAAAATTTATATAAATGGGTGGATATATTGATCAGTATGATATCCTAAAAAAGCGTCCCATACCCACCATTTTGACAAGAATAATTTTTCATAATTTTATATAAATTGAGTATAAATAGTATCAGATCATTTTCATATCAAAAAAAAATTTAACATGATTTAAATTTTGAATCTTATTTATAACATAATAATTTTATATAGAATCATATCCATTATTTCTTATTTTAATTCCAATTTCTCATACTCTCACACACATGTATGCATCCAATATGATAGTTCCAATACTCATGAGAAGTTACTCATATCCCAGACCTATCCAACACCTAGTAATGAACACATGCCAACCATTTAGTATGTTAAATGTTGTATGGATCAAACAAGTCCCCTCACAATGCAATCACGAACACAGACAAACCCATGTATGTTATTTTATCGTTTAAACACACCATTAAGAAACCATTTTTATTCAAAAAATGAAAAACACATGCTATGGGTAAAAACCCATCTGATAAATTACATCAAATAGTACATGTTTCTATAAAAAATCACATGACTTATATTAGGAATTTGAATAAATTTATTTTCAAAAACCAAAGCCTTTATATTCGAGAGAAAAAGAAGTTATTAAGAAACACATAACTCAAAACAAAAATAGTTAATTAAGAAATGAATAATGATCTTGGTTGATTCGGGTTCCTCTTTATTTTCCATAAAATAATCTCAAATCACACTCATAAAAACATTATCACAAAATTAGATCCTGTTTAAAAGATCAAATCTAGGGTAATTACCAAGTCTTAATGAAGAAAAATCTAAGATGAATGAGAAAAACATTCATATATTCTATTAATATAAATTACTAAGATCCATTTGATATGGGCTCCAATTTTTATAGGATCAAATGGAATTAATAAATGAGTCATATTTTTTGGGATGTAAGGAAAAAAGAGGAAGAATGAAAATTTTGGTAGATTTTTTGTGTTTAATTTTAATTTTTCGGATTTAGTTATTTTCAACCCATGGTTAGGCCACACAATTTACTAAACGATAATGGTGATACTATCTTAGACTATCCTCTCACATGGTTTGGCCACATAATTTGTTAAGGAGTGTGAAAACTATTAGAAAGACCTTTATCAGATGTCACATGACTATCTGAGAGAATTCACATTGTTTTCCCTTACTAAGCATTAACCATGCACCTCAATCTATACTTCATCAACCTTCCCCAAAGTTAACTCGAACATCCATATGGTTTCCTTAACCATGCACCAATTTTGTTTTTATAAACCCCTGACAAAATCATCAAAAAATCCCATATAAATCATATGAATAATCACAAATAAACAGAAGAACATAAGAATATATCATAAAAAATTCCTTTATACTGGGGGTCTTAAAATTCAACATAAATACTTATATAAACATTTCATCGATATATTATAATTATGTTATCATACGTGGTCTAAATTTTTTTTCCCGTGGAAGCCAAAAATCCATTATCCCATTAAAATATGAATTGTTATTCAAAAATATATTGGATATATCAAGGAATCCATGATAACAAAAGAAGTATTTTTTTAAATATAGTCACTACAGATCTAAATAAAAGTAACAAACTACCCAAGAAAAACCTCAGTGTTTGTACCGACCAGATAAATTTCTTAATCCAAAAAAGATAGTGATAGTCCACATTAGGGTAGCATGAATTTTCAATATTTTTAGAGTAGATACATCATATATTTCAAAAAAAATGATTTTATTACTCCTGTAATTATTGCCAAAGAGAAAAATGTTATACTTCAATATAATTTCCATGAATTATCTTTCATGGAATAATAATCAATATAAAAAATTAATTTTTATATATAATGAACCTAGTAGATTTATTAATATGTATCAAAACATCCAAGCATAACATCTAAATAAATCACCATGCGGTTTAATATACCAACTGCCAATCCATAGTTATCATTTCTAGGTACAAAAGAGAAATATGAGTTTAATGAATATGGAGTCTTTAATGCTTTTATACCACTTGAATATTTTATAAAATAACCACTATTATTTTACAAAACATTCCACTTCATATGATCAATGGTTTTATATTACAAAACCATCTTCACATTTATGGTTTTAATGGAAGGTAACATAAAACCTTTATAAACGTTTTTAAATATTTAATTGTTCTATTACATAGATTTAGACCAGAATCGTTATTTATTGAGTTACATATAGAAGTAAAAAAAATATTTTCACTCTAATATATTCAAATATTTCCCTAATAAGGTACAAAATAATAAGGAAATGGGAATATTATTGTATTACTAATTCAAGGATTGTAAATAATCTTTTTCAACTCATAAAATGATGTAGGGATCATAAATTCTAAAAATACATGAATAAAAAATTCAAATATAATTTAAATTTATTTACTTGTAATTAGACATAATAACTTAATGAGGTAAAACAACACTGGGAATGAAAGTTTTGAATAATTTACATATCCTTCATATAATTCTTGATTTCCAAATCTAGATAATTATAGAAAGGCCTTAAATTTCTCAAATATGTATTTTATTATATTTGTCTCCAAATCATCATATAATAATATATTATCATCATGGTCAGGTTTCCCTTTATATTAAAAATAATGATTTAAATTGGATACATCAACATATATTTCACCTATTGTGTTACTCTATTGATGGTGATGCCTTAATTTGACAAGAGTATAATTTAAGTAGTTCTTAATTTGGTTTTCCATTATCAAGGCATTAACCAATTCATTCTAAAAATGGGAATAACTATTCAAACATCCTATAATGTTTACTTATTTATGGAAAGTCTACAAAACATATTATGATGGAAATTTAATGAATATCAAATTTTTAAATTCTTTAAATCTCTTAAAATATTTTTTTCATTTTTAATTTAGGATATAGATTTTTTATTGCACTATTACTAGATCAAAATTAAATTTCTAAATAAACAAATGACCTTAAAAAAATAACATACTAAGATGTGTTGACAGGTAAAAGAATTAATTTTTGTTTAAAAAGTAAGATAATCTTAACTAAAAAAATTATATTTATTTCAATTGAAAGCATAATTTTAATTTTAAAATTAAATTAAATTTTGTTAAATTTATTTTAAAATATAAATTGAAAAAATGGACAACCATTATCTTACGTATAAACTATAAAAAATATCAAATTTATGAATAATATATTTATTTAAATATATATTATATAATGAGAATCAAAATTTCAGGGGTCTTATAACATAAGAAATGATCTGAAACATAAAAAATAACTAAATGAATATTTCTCATTCCAAATAATTTAAAATTAAATAATAAATATTTAATCATTATAGCACGAAAAAACATTACCAAGGTACATAAAATATTATTTCTTGAATACATAATGTTTATATTCTAGATCATAGAACATATTTATTTCTAATTTAAAAAAACATATTACAAATCAATCATGTCCTCAAAATAAATTTAATGTATCCTAGAATATCAATTTATTAAAATTAAACTTGATTATAAAATTATTTTCACAACGAAACCATTAATTTTACATCATAATATATAGTAAAAATGATTTTTTTGTAACAATCATTTTTAGGATGAAAAAATTCTCCAGTAAAGGTTATCATAGAGGAAAACAATGTGGTTCATGTGGCTTAGAGACATAGTGGTTGAGGGTGGGGGAAATTTTGGGTGATCTGCACTAAGGGGATGAGTTATTAAATGGATTTAGGATTTATGTAAAAGGATATGTGGATGGAGGGGTATTAATGATGATGATAGTTTATGGTAAAGATGATTTTCAATGGAAGGGGTTCATTCAATGGATTTAGTGACTTCATGATAGTTGGGGTTGAGGGCGATGTAGTTTGGTTTTTTAGAAAAGAGTTGGGATAATTTTAATTAAAAAATCCCATAAATAAAAACATAATAAAATTTAGAGGTTATTTTAAATAATACTATTTATAAATAATTATAATTGAAACAATTTTTTAAAACATCTCCAAATAGAAGAAGAATTTTATTTGTATAATGATAATTAATTGAAATTTTGGAAACTACAACTAAAAATCATATCTACACCATTATTTTAATATAGTTTATGGTTGAGAAATGTCATCAAAGAGAATCATTCTTATAATATGAATATATATATTATAAAAATAATCTTTTATGGTTTTTATTCAATAGTACAGAATACTAGGGGTGTTTAACAAATTTTTATCGATGTGCATAGACTCGTTAATAAAAGATAATTGATGAAGTAAAAAGTAGATCATTGTGTTGTTATTTTGGAAAATGTGAAACATTAGAGTCCACCACTAATGATTTATTTTTTTCCATAGTTTATTTTTATAAAATAAAAAAGTATTAATATTTTTTGATCATAAAAATAAATTATATTTTTATATTTGTTTTTCAAAATGAAGAATTTTTTTCATGATTAAGAACTATAGTTTTTCAATATAATGAATGAATTGTTTTTTCAAATTTAAATTATATGGAATAATTTAAAAATCGATTTCAGAAAATAAAATCAATAAAATTTATAATAAAAAGTTGAAGGTTGTAAATTCTAACACCATTATCCTTTTCAATTTTTCCTTTGATATATAGATGAAAAACCCATCTAAAGAATTTTCTGACCATGCTCCTTAAAAGATAGTTTTAAAGTTAGTGTACGAGATATGTACTTGAGGACATCTCATTTTTTATTTTCTAAATATTTAAGATTATAATGAATATATACAATGTTAAGATTAAAAAAACATGGGCTTCATTTTTAAAATGTATTTTTTATTTGTTATTCTAAAAATACCATATGATATTATTTTTATGATCCTTATTAATGCAACATATTTATAACCAAATGTGATGCTTTCTTTAAGAGGGATCACATTGATCAAGGTGTTTGTGGGAGAAAATTTTAACATGGAAATGTACAAATCTCAAACATATGAATAAATCGTGATATTGAAAGTGAGGTTTTTTGAAAAGAGATTGTGATAAGAGAATAGAATTGGGATATATAAGAACCTTAATGGCCTGGTATAATTCTTCAAGATCCTACGTGATACAAATATCTTGTCGAAAATTATTATGAATTAATGTCCTTAGATGATAAACCTAATAACTAATAGGATCCCATTATGTATTTAGATTTTGTGGAAATGTTTAGAGGCTATGCGATCTAATATGTTATCCAAGTACACAGACCATGTTTGGAACTTCATGGAATCTCCAAAAATGATGAGATACATAGGCTGTAAGTGGGTTTTCTATATGAAAATGGACATGGATAAAAAATATTATTCGAATATTTCTTGTTCTTAAATATCATTAATAATATCATATGTGTAAAATAGATATAAAAATATATTTCCGTAATTTAAATTTAATCAAGGAAATTTATATAATATAACCTATATGGGTTTAAGTGAAAAATGATGATGAAAAGTTATAAAATTTTAAAAGATCAATTTAAAGATTAGATAAATATTCTCAGAGTTAGAAAATCATATTTTACGATTCAATACCTGAGTTTCATTTCAACAAGAAAATAGAGGAATATTTTTTATACAAGTGGGTTAATAGAATTGTTGTAGTGTTTCTAGTGTGGGATAATATACTACTCAAATAAAATTATATCCTAACTTTTCATTCAAAAAATAAACAGTTAAAAGACACGGGTGAAACATCCTATATACCAGGTTTCAATATCTACAAATATAAATCTATAACTATACATGGAATGATTCAAAAGAATTATATTATTAAGGTGATAATAGGTTTACTATGATGAAGTCTAATAATTTTATTACTAGTTTTCTATGAAATGAGTGTTATAAAGTCTCAATGTCCTTTTAAATATTTATGAAATAGAAATTTGGATAATAATTATTATAAGTATACTATGGTATCTATCATGTATGAAATGTTTTGTATATGAAAAAATACATCTTATTCTTTGATTATAATAATTATATACCAATGTAATCTTAGTTAGTGTCACTATATTTATATGAAGTATATCCTAAATTTTATAAGAATAAATGAGGATTTTTCTTTATTAGTGGAGGTGAATAAGTTCTTCATTCATGGTTTTACAATAATTATACCTTTTAGATAAAAAAGGATAATATGGTATCTCTCTATTATTCTTTTCCACTTAATAGAATATTATAGATATATGATAGAATTATTTCCAATAATCCACAATGGAGGAATCAAAACTATTGGTAGAGTACATCATTTCATCTTTTACCATTAAGGGAGTTGATTAGATCATTATTTTTAATTAAATTAGGAGTTTTTCATACCATTTTGAGCACAAGTAGGGCTTACTATAATAATAACATAGCTATTTACCATGATAAGGAACCACAATATAACAAAAAGGGAAAACAAGTTTCATTAATGAAATCATTGAGAGGAGATAAACCATGATATATCAGATCGTAATAAATGAGAATTTAATAGATCCATAAATTAAATAATACTAGGAAGGACATGTAATTTGCTTGGGTGTTTGATACAAGATTAAATAAATGTAATTTTTGTTGTTAATGAAAATGTTTTAAGGTTTTATAATAAATTGGTATAAATTTATCATTTATTCTTCTGTACTATGTATAATACACGAAAACTATAATGATCATGACCTCTTACAACCTATCATTGAGTTATTACAAATAAATCATCCTCATAGAAAACTATGGGTTGTGGTGAGATGATAATATTACATAGATTAAAATAGAGTATATGATATAGATTTGACTCATGATATAATAAGTAGAAACTTATTTTTGGTTTATCTTTCCAAATTATATCACATAGAATTTCATAGAGTTTTTGATATATATAGTGGTTTATGCATCATATAAATACCTATTACCCTAGGTTTCCATGATAGTCAGAATATAAACCTTTAAACTTTTATTCCATTTTTATTTACTATTGGTTATGGTAATAAGAGGTGGTAAGGTATATTGATGATCATGTTGTTATTGGATTTTATTAGAGATGAAATTTAACCTCTTATATGAGAATTATGATAGTAGGACTCTATATTGAATTAGAATAATGAATTTCATAGTAATTCATTATTTTTTGTAAAAGGTAATGCTTTGGTCAAAGACGAAAGCATAATTTATTGATAGACAGAAAACAAATTACAAAATGCGAAAGGATGGGATTTGTTTACAGTCTCTATCAAAAAGATATAAAATGTCATAAGGGACAACATCCATCCAAGTCATGCCTTCATGAACCCCTTTGTTGGCTAGAGCATCTGCGACGGCATTTGCTTCGCGGTAGGCATGAGTAGCTATATAGTCAAACCCATGGAGCAAATTAAGGTAGTTCATCCAACGAGCAGTGAGAGACCATGCTAGATGAATGTTGCCATTCCAGATTTCATGAATAATAATGGTTGAATCACATTCAATCCACAACTTTATCCAGCCTTTCTGATGAGAAAAGTCAACAGGATGAATGACGCCGAGCATTTCTGCCTCTAGGGATGAGGAGTGACCACAACCAACAAAGAAGCATCCCTGACATTGACCAGCTGAGTCTCTGAAGATAGGACCACAACTGGAAGGGCCAGGGTTGCCTTTGGAAGCGCCATCAACATTCACCTTGATCCATCCTAGCATTGGTGATTGCCAGAACACTTCAAAGGATCGTTTAGGCTTTGGGAAAATTCCAGGAACATGTAGTTGTCGGAGGATCATAAAATCTCCAACAGAGTTGTTGCAACAGTCCTTTTGAATTGAAGCCGCTTCATGAATCACAATAAGAATTCAGGACATTCCTGTATTAAGATTTAGAGAATGATTATTGTGAAAGAGATCATTTCTAACATACTAGAGAACAAACAGGACTTCCACCACTGCTACAAGAAACAGATTTTTGACCTGCAGGGAAGCATCCTGTCTAGTGCAATTAATTAGGAATAAAAAAATTGAGTCATCAATGTGTCTTCTACAATTAAAAAGATCAAAGATGTAATTCCAAAGTGCAGAGGCCGTTGCACAAGATAGAAAAAGATGATTAGTATCCTCCCTATGTTGGTTACACAAACGACACTTAGAACAAAGAGAAATGCCACAGATTTGAAGACTAGTTTCAGTAGGTAATCTATTATGCGCAATGCGCCAAATAAGGGTAAGCCTCGAAGTCTTAATCCAGGGTTTATTAAAATGATTCACCCAGGAAAAATTAGATTCATGTTCAGAAAAATTGTGATTATAAAATCTTTTAGAGTCTAGAATACCATTAACAGAAGGTTCCCAAACAAGAAAATCCCCAATAGAAGAGAAAGTATAATTCTCAATATCTTGCATAATATTATCATGGAGATCATAATCATAAGATTTCAAGACACATTTTATAGATTGGTTAGTATCTACAAGAAGATTACTGGGGGGGTAACAAAGAAATCAGAGGGCTACCACACCATTTTCCACACCAGAAATTAATGGAAGAATCAGCACTGACAATCCACCTAGAACTTTAGATGATTTTGAGATAAGAGTCCCGAATGGAAGGCCATATGGAAGAGTTAATGGAATTTAGATTACCTTTTAAAATGTTAGGAAAAAACATAAGTTTGAGGAAATCAGTATCCTTATTAGAAGAGTTAATGATGTGCCATGTAAGGCAAGCCTGAAGAGCATCATTAAACAACCTTATATTTTTAATGCCAATTCCACCATTAGAAATGGGTTGACAACAAGAATTCCAAGGAATTGTGACAAGATTTTTTTCAAAAATGATTCCAGAACAAATGAATTTTTTAATGTAAGTAGTAATTTTTTTAAGAATACTAAGAGGACATTTATAGATCATAAGGGTATAGACCATTATAGAAACGATGGTCAATTTAACTAAACAGATTCTCCCAGCCATGGAGAGGGACTTCCCAATCCAATTATCTAGTTGATTTGTGATATGAGTGATATTATTAGAAAAATAGGTAGCTTTGGGACGACTCCAAAATAGAAGAACTCCCAAATATGTGAGAGGTAAAGAGCCCTCTTTAATACCCAGGTGATTTATAATACTAGTTTTTCTTCTTGCAGGAAAATTCTTGCCAAAGTAGATATATGATTTATTCCAAGAGATTTCTTGACCAGAGGCATCCTCATAATGAGATAATATTTGTTTAAGAACATGAAGATTTCTTTGATCCCCTTTTATGAAATGAATAATATCATCAGCATATAGTAGATGTGTTGGAGCATTTAAATTCCTGGCCACCTGAAACGTGTTGAATGGGTAACATGTGATTTATATAAATATGTAAATGGAGTTGGGGTGGAGATGAATCATTTCCCCCAATCCCAAATAATTCCTAGTGAACAATACCTTATCCCATACCCTTGCAAACATGTGATATATATTGGAACCATTTCATTCCATAGCCATGAAATTTTGGGGCACCATGGGAAACCACAGGGCACAGACATTTCTAATTTTTTAAAAATTAGTTAAAAATTATATGTTATTAGAAAAAATACCTTGAGACATTGTTTCAAATTATTTTTTTTGTTGTGTGTTATAAAATTAGGTTTTTAATGTTATAGTGTGTTTTTTGACTAAGTAAGTTATTGTATAATATTGATACCACCCAACAGTGTTAAGAGTTCTTATAAAAAATGGATAATGAATTATTTATGCATATAAAAGTACATGAATATGTAGGGATTTCAATGTAAACTATTCATGTAGAAGGTTCATGATATCATAGGTAGTAAAAGAAAAATATTAAAATTAGTTTCAAAATCATTTATGATTTACATGGAACAAATACAAAAAAGTATGTTCGTAATAGGTTGGTTAGTGATGGAGCTAGGGGAAGCAAAAAATTATTTTCATGGTAGTTCAATTTTTACAAAGGAATACATGGTGGGTATGCATCATTTGGGTTCAATTAAAAGTTATTGTTTATATAGCATGGATTTTATGTACAATGAAAATGCGTGTAGATAATTCATTAATGGATGTGATTTCATGATGGGGTGAATAGTAATTTTGTGATTAGAAAAGTTGTCATGGATATTTATCTACATAAGGATCCAAGAATCACTTTATTTTCAAGAGAGAACATTAACATGTAAGATCATAATCAATAATTATTTAAATACAGAAAGTAGATAACAAATTAGGAAAGTAGTTCACAAAGCCTAAAATGTGAAGGAGGTTCCTATGGAATTTTTATGAGTATCCTATAGTGTTATTCTACTTAGGATGGAAGGTCATGAGGGAATTTTGAGTGAAGAAAAATTTACAAATATTAATTTGAAGGATGGACTATGAACATTGAACCATGAATAAGTACATGAGGTATACCAAACCCAAGGTTTTTTATCGAATTAGTCCACATAAAAAGAATCTCACCCATTACTTATTAAAGGGAATACTATGAAACAAATAGTCTATGAATCAGAGTACATGCATGAAATTTTTCTAAAAAGAGTATTTCAATAAAAAATTAATTTTGAAAAACATTTTATAATATAAAGAGTATTTCCTCTCATTCAGTAAAAAATATATTCATGTCACAACCATATCAATGTGAACAAACTCATTGCTAATTTAAACCTTCTGAATTTTTATTATAGAGGAGTAGTATGTTTTTTATAGTGACTAGACTAGGGAAATATGAATAAGTGAGTTATTGTAAACCCGTATGGATAGTGAGTCTACTCAAAACATTATAAGAAATGTGATATTTAGTTTTTTCCGTACATTATTACATTTCCTTTGTGTGCTCCATAGATTATCCTAGTATAGGTGAACCATATACAAATTACAATTTTTTGGCATGATTTAATTTTATTTTATATTTAAATGAGAAAATTATTGAAGAGATTCTTGTTCAATGATGAATCAAAATCACAAAGGAGAATTTTTTTAATATATCATACCATGATTTACCACCTATGAGGGTGTTTATCCTAGTGGGGAAAATATGACGTATAAGAGTTAATGTTTAGTATTAGTTGAATTCTCATCTAGTAATAGTGAACCATTAAATTATTATGAAGTTTTATGGAAATAATTTTCAACCATTGATCAATCAAATGCAGAACTACTTTTCATATTTTGGAATGAATGTTCATACAACTACTATAAATGGAAATTTTTCATTATAGATATCAAGTATTTTTCTAAATGAGTTCATAAAGAACATGAAATCAACTTCAAAAGAATAAATTGTTTAAGTGTAGCCATTAAAAACAACATATATAAATAATGGTGTTGAAATGTATATCATTACATTATATGTGGTAAATGTTGATCAACATTTCTTGAGGTGATTAAATGTTATGATAAACTAAACTAAAGGTACTTTATAATAAACACAAGGACCTGAAAATTAACATGAATGAATGATGCCTTATTTGATTGGGTAAATGGGATTATGAATGAAATGAATGGTATTAGAGAAACTCTTGATGATTTAATGATCATCAAGAACATCTTAATAATATTCCGACCATGGTTTAATCTAAAATTTCCTAGTATTGAAGATAAATATCCAAAGAATCTGACATAAGATATTATTCATAATACTTATTTATTATATGAAATGAGGATCAATTATAACGAGGCTATGGAAAATGGGATGTATAAGGAAATTTCATTAAAGGAATAAAAGAATCTAACTGTGGATAATGATAATGGAAAGGATGTGTCGATAATGTAATGTTATTTTATTCATGAAGTATGATGTGGGAAGTAGCAAAGTTCAATGATAAAATTCCACTCACCTAATTTTGATGTGTAAATGTTTGTAAACTTTTATCAAAATGACCAAAGAAGATCCAATATGATAAGTGTAATGATAAAGTTACTGTAAATAAATATTAATCATATTTAAATGAATTGAGGAGTACTAAGAAACATTTATTTATGAAAAATAATCATATATCAGAAGAGGAATGTAACTAAAAATCTATTGAAATAGAGGAAATTGAGGACTTCAATGTTCTCAAGAAACATGTTCACAATGAAATTTTAAAAAACTCATTATGAATTGAATAAAATGATAATACTAAATATAAAACATATGATATAATTGTTCCTTATTTTGAATTTGATGTTTATATTGAATAGGTAGTTTTTTAGAGTGTAAAAACATAGAAAAAAACGGAGTGAATCATGATTCCATAATATATGCTCATCCAATAGTATATAAGAAGTCTATGTTGAGATAAAGGATTGAATATATCTATTATTTAAATCTATAAAACTCAAGGAAATATTTTTAGTGAAATCAAAATATTATAGAGAAGACAAGGATGATTAGTGTTTTAACTAATATTGTGAAATATAGATCCCAACATATCGCCAAGCCTGAGGATGATATTATCATACTGCGGCAAAAATAGTAGATCTGAAGTGATTATTGACACCAGGTATAAAATCATAAAATCAGATCAAATTATCCAAATAAATGTTAAAAGAGATGTTTTGAAATACACCATGGAAGTTATAGTATTTTCCAATAAATAATGACACATTATAGGAAATGAGATGATATAAGGCTTTATTATATGTATAAGGTAGTGTTAACTGATTTCAAGCCACAAGAACCAATTTCAAAGTTGAATATTTATTTAGTTATGACTCAAAAATAGAATAGTTAAAGAACCCAAGAAAAAATATTGTTATGGTAATGACACAGAGTAATGAAACTCATAATAGGTTCTGTTTTTTTGGAAGTATGGTACATTATCAAAATTTATATCTCATAGAGAAATGGTACTGAGGGAACATGATCAATGAATGAATCCGAGTAGAGTTTTATATTCTAGGATTGCTTTTGGTGGTCACTTTTTCTATATTAGAAGATTTGGATATATGTCTAGGTATTTATCATTTATGATGAAAGGTAATATTCCTATAATGATCTAAATTGTTCATATTTGGAATCTCAAAGAACTATCAAGAATGATAAAAATGACAGATCAATTATCCACGTTGCAAGATGATGTTAGTCTCTCACATTAGATGATGATCATATGTGAAAGGTATCAACAAACATGAAATCAAAAATTTTGACTAAAAATAAAATATATGAGAAGGTAATGGATATATATATTTATATCAGATTATACGGTCATTCTAGTGAATGGATCTTCGATATCATATGTAATTAGAATATGATGAGAAATAAGGATCATGCCTCATCAATTAAATTTGAAAAAAGGTGTCATTATATTTCTAAATGATGAATGATTAAAGACTATTGGGTAATGAGAATCTATGTTTGGGTGGTAAATAAATGAGGCACACATATATCTTGGATGTGGAATTCATCAGAAATAATTTATAATTTTTAGTGAACTATGTGACTCCGGTAATGTAATAGAATATACCAAGAAGTCTTGAATCATCGTTGGAAAATATGGGGCAACTGTAATGTACGGTAATCACACGAATTGAAATCTATACCTTATCATCCTAGTGGATGAAATGTGATTTCTATCAATTAAATAAGAAATAAATTATGATATAAAAAATTTCCAAAATTTTCACTAAAAACCTTGTAATATTAAGTGAAAATAATGGAGATTAAAATATCTATAATCTATTAAATGACCATACAATCATATATAATGTTTTTCAAGAAGGATCAATGATACCAAATACATAGAAGTTAAAAGAGAAAAAAATCAACTAGGGTTTATGCTAATGCGTGTGAACCTAAATCACCACGAGATATTGATGGGAAGAAATATTATATGTTTTCATTGATTATTATGTTAGGCTAGTATGGTTGATGACCATTAATCATAAATTTTTAGTGTTTATATACTTAAATATGTATAGGAGGAAGGTATAAAATATACTGAGGAAGAAAATTATAAAATTATAGATTGATAATTCCATAGAGTTTACCAATGTCCCAATGGAGTGTTATATCAAAATATAGAGGATAAGTCCCCATGTGTTTGCAATGATCACTCTGAAACAAAATGTTTTTTATTGAGAAGATAAACCATATCATAAACAACAAGAAAAAATGATGATTATTTTTAATACAAAACTGAGATGTTTTAAATGAAAAAATTAATCAAATCCATCTATATTTTGGATATAGGTTTAATATTTTTGGGAGGAGAATAGTCATAATAAGGGATATGATATAAAAAAATCCAACATTGAATAAATATTAAAACATTAAATGTAAATGATTCATTATTAATAAATAAAACATCATAAGTTTGAGTCTTTTGACGATTAAGGGATTTATATTTCCTTTCCATTAATGATAGAAACATATAAATTATTCAATAAGAGTACTTGAATGGTTTTCCAAATAAACAATGTCACTATAGAGGAGAGTATATATAATATTCATAAAAATAGTGAGTGCTTTCAAGATAATAACGATGAAGAGTTTATAATATCAATTTTACAGAAAGGGGTTAATGATTATTTTAAAAAATAAACTAATGATGAGAATAATGAAGTGATATTTTTATCTATATCAAAGTCAAAAAGAGAAGATGATATTGTTTAGAAAAATACCGTTGATAACAGGAAAAAATAAGTAAAAATGATAAGAATGAAATATCTTTAACAAAAATCTCTCTTATTTCAAATAGATAAAACTTCTTATAAATAATATTTTAATGATGACAATTTGGTTCTTGTGATGAAATAATTTCTTGAAAAATTTGATAATAATCTAAAATGGGAAATTATATTAAAGAAAATAGAGAAAATTACATTAGAAAAAATAGGGTTTTCTTAAAAAAAATGAAGATGAAATAATGTTTCAAAAAGTAGTACTAGTGCATGATGGATACTCCCATATTGAGGGGATTTATGTAAATGATATATTTAGATCTGTGGAATGGCTAGAAATTATTCGATTTTTTTACCCTTAGCTATGAAAAGATAATTCCTGGTATTCCATAAATATCTTTAATTATAATTTATAAATGTATTCATTGAATAAGATGTGATAATCAATCAGAATAATTGTTTCTTTATTCATGAATGTGAGAAAAACGTTTTTTAGATGAATAAGGGATTGTATGGTCTAAATCAATCCCTATAAAAACGTTATTGAATACTAAATCAAAATTTTAAAATCTGAATTTCCAATTTTGGAGGATTTTATTTAAATTTATATATTTTCAATGAGAGTGATCAAATAATGAGGGTGGTAATTTATATTTATGATCTAATTTTTGATTTTTCAAATGATATGTTGTTTATATAGTTTTCAAAATTCATAAGGTGCGTGTTTGAGATGTCAATGATTTGTGAGATGATATTTATCAATGTCCTGAAAGTGATACAAGGAAGTAGTAACACATTAATTTATCAATAACAACATTCCAAATAAGTCCTCATGAGGGTTTTGATGGAGGATTCCAACAAAATTCACACCTATTACTACATAGATGAAGTTTTAAAGGGATGAAAATGAAAATTTAGTCAATGTCATGGAATATAAGGAAATAATTAGAATCATGTTTTACTAAACACTAGTATATTCTGATAATTAGTTTTACACATGTAATGTTGGAAGATATCCAATTAATTATAAAGAAATATACTTTCATGTGGTAAATAGAATGTTTTACTGTATCAATAACATAATGATTTCCGATTTTCTATCCTATGTAAAATTAGAAAAACATTTTTAATGATTTAAAGATGATGATTGAGATAGTTAAATAGATTATATCAATTTTACATCAGGTTCTGAATTATATATTAAAGGATTGTTCATTTCTTGGTCAGGAAATAAAATAGAATGCGTTTCACAAATCACTATATATTCTGAATATATTTCATCCACTGAAGTTTCCCTCAAATTATTGTGAATGAAATATAAATGTAAATATATGATAGTTTATTTAATCTCTCTGATTTTAATCAATTATTCTAGTTGAAGTCCAATCGACTATAAAAAACCAGTCTATCACTCAAGGACAATGCACATTGATATCAAGTTCATCTTTTTCAATGATAATTTTGATAATAGGTTAGATAAATTAATGTTTATTCTTATATAACTTCACATAATTGATATTATGATAAATTCCTTGATAAATCATACAATTGAGAGTTATCGACTAGCTCACAGAGTCTAATCGAACCGTCTCACATTAAAAAATTTGGTTGTGAGACCCCCTCTACTTAATGTTTGGTGTGGTTGTCTCCATTTCTTAAAAAAATTCAATTTCTTATTTCAAACAAAATGATAGTAACATTTTATTTCAATGACAAATAGGGAGAATCATTTTCCATTAAAGGGGATAATATATTTGCATAGAATAATGTCTCAAAATATTTATAAAAAATTGCGACCATTGTTAGTAAAAAAAGTAGGTTTGTGATTGTGTTAGAGTTATAGGGTAGAAAAAATATAAAGTAATTTAATAGTATGTTGGTTCACAAATGTTCTAGGAAAATACACTAATGAAGTGTGTGGTAGATTAGGTTGTGAATGGTGACTATGAGGTAAATATAATGTGTTTTTTATCACGGCTCATTGATTATTTTCATTCATTAATGTTCATGATTCTCATGTGGATCTTTACAGATTTCGTATATCGAAATTATTTCATAACAGTTTGAATATTAATTTAGTGAATCAATGAATTATAGGGGTCCTTTTCCTATATTATGTTATCCTAATAAAATAATTTCTAATATACAAATACAACACATAAGATCATCTCAAGGAATTATATAAAATTTTAATGTAGTTTTTAATGTAGGTATGTTGTTCATGAAGAATAAAAATTGAATACAGTTGGTGAGATAGTATCTGATGACGTTACATGTAATGCTAGTCTATGTAGGAAGGTAGTTCATATAGTATTGTCTGTGAAGAACAGTTTATGAAGAAGTGTATAAAGGAAGTACCACATATCATATAGGGAAAACCAAAACATGTGGGAGACCTACAATTATGTGTTTATGTAGAGTTAGTAGTACTTATGTGAGGGAATAATATATGAAACACAGTTCATGAAGCATAGTATTCATGGGACATTTCATAATTAATATTTGTTTATGATGGAATTATACGGAATGTATATTTTATATGGTAAATCAGATTATGTATTATTTATGAAAAATAGCCGCATTTCACACATATGCCATTTTGAAACAACTAAATGTGGATATAGACTATTTGAATATTATTTTGAAGGATTAGTGATCTGTTTTACATCAAGAGAGTATTGAGTACTCAATCAGTGAGTAGTTGTAAACTAGGATAGATTGTGAGTCTTCTATGAACATTGTAAACAATAGTGTTCTTTAATTATTTTGTTATATTAGAACATAGGGTTTGTATGATTCTTGGATTAGCCTAGTTTGGGAGAACAATGTAGGAATTATTTTGTCTTTTACATTCATTTATTTTATTTAATATTTTTTAAAAAAAATAGGTAAGCGAGATTTTATTTGTTTTATTTGTTTTATTTTGTATTTTTTTCAAGAACACGTTCATCCATGAAATAATGCACAACCCCACAGGGTTCTGATGTGGTGTTATTTTGGGGCTCCTAGATAAGGGTGTTTTGTTTAATAAAGAAACAAGATCTCAAGGGGGGTTAATTTAATTTCTCATACCCTAATTTATCCCCTTATTAAGGTATTTAATAATGTGATGCCAATATATATTACAGTATTTTGAAAATATTTTTAAAATAAAGTTTATATTGTAATAGAGATAAATATGATTAACATTACTAGATAGATAATAATATTTTTTCCATTATATTTCTAAAAAACATATATATACCAAATAAAGAATATATATTTTTACTAATTGAGAAAATTTATACACCAACACTATACCTTGTTAGGGATACATTCAAGGGGTAGGGAAGGGATGTATTTTTTTTATCCTAATGGAAAAAAATATTTACAAGAATGAAATGTGATGTATTCATTCAATCTGGTATGTCTATATTAAACCCACTTAGTAAAAAGTTCTATTTGTTTTCAATAATAACGATGTTAATGAGAATTATGTAAATATGTGATAAGAAGAGAATATTAGAATGAGTTTGATGTACCCAATAATTTTCATGATATGATTGAGTGACGAACCCATGAATGGTTTCATTATATATTTATTTGTAAGTAATTATTGTGGATTTAAGAAACACATTGGAGCATGTATATGAGTTATTTTTACTGTTTAGATAGTAAAATAAATGAGGTGATGATATTAGAGATATAATTGGGGATCTATTCATATATAGGAAAGTATTAGTGTTATTGGAAATATTTCTTGGAATTTACTTTTCATCCAAGGATTCAAAAAGCTGGATGAAAATAATGTGGACACTACTAGTTATAGTATGAATATATTCTACTTGATCATAGTGATGAATTAATAGAGAATGTTTTTACATTCATTGAAATTTTGAATATCACATGATTTGAAGAGTTCCATATATTTTGGTGATTTTTAGATACTATATCTATGTGAAGAAACTGAGAATATAACTAAAATTTGAGTATAATAATGTATTTATGGTATTCTAATGATGTTACACCCAATGTATTATCATATGGTGAAGAAATATGTTATGTGATTATTATACTAGGATGATGCTTAAAAAGGAGTTGAAATTTTATGAGGTAGGGGAAAACCATTTAAATACTCTCATGAGTAATTATATGTTACATATTCTTTTTAAATATTTTATATTGATTAATATTCATTTGAAGGTATTCAAAAGTAATTTGATGAGTTTGAATATGTTTAGAGAATGATGGAGAAATTATTTGTTAGAGGTTATTAAATATTTGAAAATTAATCTTTATATATTAATAATTTTGAAAATACTTTGAGTGAGTTAGAGTTTATTGGATTTTATAAGGTATATATAAGGGTACATTGAGCATACATAAGGGTAATTAAATGTTAAAATGTTAATTTTTAAAATTATTCTACATCACCTTGATATTTATGTGTTGATATATTTTAACCAGTTGATATCTAAGGGTGAATGTAATGGGAAGGAGCTGTATAATATTAAAATTTATTTCTCATCTCATATATTATAGTTTATGGGATATACATATTGTGAATTTTGTAAATTGTTGAGCATCACAGTGATACATAATAGTTGGTTTTGTTCTCTAATCAATACATATGGACTCTCAAATGTTTTTTGGGATATATATGAGTTACTAGATCATACAAAAAGTTATACAAACAATATGTAATGGTTATATCCTCGTATGTATGGGTAATATTGTATTTTAAAATAACACGTTAGGGTGACATGATGAATTTGACAAATATATAAGTGGTAAACATAAATAAAAACTGATGAAATTATAAAGAATTTATAAAATATCCTGAAATATTTATGATAATGTTATTATAATACTTTTTATAGAGAAATTAGTTTGAAATATAAATATATATTTATTAGAAATATAATATAAGATAATAAGCTATTATTTATTGATTTTATTATCATGATACTTTTGGAAATAAGTTATGATTGAAGATAAAAATTATGTTGAAGTTAACTAGGATATTTATATAGAATCTTGGTTCAAATATAATATGATTTATAATATGAATTGTTAAAATTATATATGATGATTAATGTTGGAGAGATGTCAAGAAATAATTATGATCAGTTTTTACAAGAATATCTTAGGTTTTAATAGAAAAGAAATTTGATGATCATGGGATGAAGAAAAACATAATCTTTTAAAAATTCTATTATGGATTTAAGATCATGGGATGAAACAACTTTGGTTCTAATTTTGTGATTTATAAATTCATGTACCATAATTTTAATATATTAACATGAATTTCAATAATTTTAGTATCTGAATTTATGATGGTATTAAATTGATAATATAAAAGTGAGAATGTGAGAAACATAAAGTATAATAGAGATACCTTAAAAAAATCATTGAATAATACTTTGGGTCATAGATAATATTTATCCAATATTTTGTGGAAGTGGTAATTATTCAGTGTTAAATAGGAATATAATATTGAGAGAGGCTGATGATATTTTTACAAAACATATTATGAATTTCGGAACAATAAGAATATTGTCCTACAACATTGGTATATTTTAAGGATGGAATAAAAAGTGAGACATACAAATTATTATTTTTGATTAAGTGGAAGAAATGTGTTATTTTTATACATTCAGGAAGGAGATATGATCATATGTTGAAAAGAGACATGTACCGACATTTCTAACAATACCTCCAATAGGAGATATCTAAATATGGTATTTTGTAAAAGAGGACTTGGTTGGTTCCAAATTCTAACAAATTTAATGTTTTTTCATAAATGTAACTTTTTTTATGTTAGGATAATAGGTTTATGGATAATACGTTGCTTGAAAATTATCTTGATAATAAAAGAGAAGTTACATGTGATTAGGATGAAAATCACCATACAATAAAGACATAGTCATGCACAATGGAGGTGGACACCATTATCAAATACTTCTGTGACTTGTTGTTTGGTTTTTTATTTATCATTTAATGTATGTAAAACTGGTGGGAGAAAAATAAATTGAGTTCCATTCATCAAATTTGTTTAGAGGTAAAAATAATGGAAAATAGTCGTTAGTAAAAATTTAATCAAACTGATTCACCCCCCTCTTTATGGTGAACCAATCCTAATAGAAAATTATTGGTTTTAGGAATATGGTACCACCTATTATTTCATTCTCAACTACTTAATAGATTCTATGATTTTAAAATTCAATTTTCTATCCCAAATTTTTTCATGACTTGTTGATTTAGTGAACCCATTGAGTTCATTATCAATGAAACCACGAATAAAATATATCTCAAGAATCTTATGAACATTAATAATAATGTTTCCAAATAAAATGTGAATGTCCCCATTAATGAATAATGATTGGCTGCTAGATAATGGTGATCAAAATACTAATAACTTAATTATTTCAGATAATATGTTTCTTTTTAATTAAAATGGTGATGATAAGACAACCCTCAAGATCAAATAGAGTGAAAACATTTTTTACACATCTAGTACTAATAAAACCGAAATATTCGGAATGGATGAATAATAATGATTAAAAAGTGAATAAGATCAATTATATAGGGATTCAAAATATATATCATTACTATTTTAAATGAAATTCAACATATTTTTACCAAAAATATAGTAACGTTTATCTATTTTTAATTAATAATAATACTGTATGAGATCACTAAAATTAAATTTATTTGTATATAATTTATTATGATTTGAAAAAAGGATTTTTATATATGTAAAACTATAAAAAAAATTATGATATAAATATTCCATGAATGTGGATCATGAAGCATGGATCTCATTATTTGAGAATGTGTGACTCAATTAACTCAAATAAATGATGTATCCAAGAAATGAATTTAATAAATCATCCAATAAATTTAGGAAGTAATTTATTTCTAGTATTCAAAATTATGGATGATAATGAATAGGATTATGAGGCTTAATATTTAATTTAATGAGAAGAACCATATGCATAAAGATAATATTGAGAAATCAAGAAGAGTAATTGAAGAAAATGTGAAATCCACTAAGGATGATAAAATATACTTAACCTCAAGTGATTAGAGTTAGAGGTAAAATTAGAAAAAATCGAAGTGAAACAATTTGAATATACACTAGATTTCAGGAATATAATTTATAATATAATTTGTTTTAAAGAGTTTTTTCATTTCAGAAATCAATAGAATTTTTGATAAAATGGAATGGAATCATTTATTGATAAAACAATTATAGGCACAAATAAAATTATATCATACAATATTTAAAACATTGTTTTTAATAAATATATTTTCATTCCTAGTGTAGGTTTTAAATTAAAATCTTGTAAAATATTGATGAATAAAACTAATGTGTAACCCATCACTATACCAAATAGTGTAGGAAGTATGAGAAAAAAATATATCCCCCCAAAATAATCCCAAATAATGTATGAAATTCATCCAAAAATAGAAATAAAATAAATATATAAATCATTTTTTAAAGAATAAGAACACGGTTTTTGGTAGATTTTTTGTTCTATAAAGGGTTTGGGATAAAGGGCCTTGATTATGGCATATCATGTAAATTAATCAAATAATAATAAATTCTACATCATGGGTGATCCAAATATAGTTTAGATAAAGCACATAGAATATTTATAGTAATATATTAACCCATAATACATTTTAAATCGTGGAGAATATCTATGAAATATTTAATAAATGTATCCATAATGGAGAAGAAAACTACTATAAATCAACTAATCGTGATCCAAAAGATTTTGAATAAAAAGAATTATATTTTTTCAAAATTAAATGAAAATAGAATGTAAGTGAAATTTCCAGGGGTCATGAGAATAATAAAAATATGGAACCATTTTTTCCTATAATATTAATAATTAATCTACACCATAAATATCAAGATACATATATTTTTTTAAAAAAAGAACAAAATGGATTTTAATAACAATACATGTTTTTTGTAAATGATGGCGTCAATCTATTGAGAAAAATAATCAAATTAATTTTTGAAATTTATAAAATTTTTATTGTGGTGGAAGATATCAATTAAAAATAAGTTGAAGTTCATAGTATGTTTCCAAGAGAATGATAGGTAAAGTTCCGTGATAAAAAGTGTGAAAAATTTAATAATGGTGTGAATATTCCCAAAGGATGTATAACCATTTTTCCATATCAATTAGAATTGGAAAAAATGATGGGGATATCACAATAAAATATAATTACTAAATGAAAAAATACATAAGAATAATAATATAAATAAAAAGAGAGGTTATCCAAAAAAATATGACCCAATAGTTCTTGAGTAACTGTTTGGTTTGTTCAAGTAGGATGAAAAAATATTACAGAATAAAATAATCATGTATTTGAATAATGTAAATATTCTAAAGATGTTTAATCTAGTATATATATATATTTGTGTGTGTGTGTGCTCATTGATGTAATATTTTAAGAAAAAGATTCCAACAAAATAAGATTACTAAAAGAATAAAAAAACTATGTTACTCAGGAATAATTATTCATGAAAGGTAAAAAATTTAATAACGGATAGTCATCACAATATTGGAATTAACGGAAGAGTACATTGGTTGATAAGAATATATCACCCTTATTTATCTCACTAATGAGAAGTTAAAAACAACCTCATTGTATATCCTTTGTGTTTGTTCATTCTTTATAGGGAATTTTGGGGGTTTTTATTTCATAAGAGAGTACTAAGGAGATAAGTATAATATGAAATTTTGATAGCATATTAAAATAAATTTTTTTAATGATCTAGAACTTGGTATCTTGAAGTCTATTTTACAATGAAATTATCCTTCATGAATTTAATATGTAATGCATCCCTTTAAGGGGAGAAGTTCCAGAAAGAATCTATGACATAAAATTTCATGAAAATAGATAATCCTAGAAAATACACTAGTAAACTATCATTGAAAAAATATATTTGAATTTTATCCTTTATATTTTTTAAACAAATAAACTAAGGGGAGAAGTTGGATTGTTCAATGGAATATTATATATGTAAAAAACCAAAAATATGAATTGATATTTTAATTACCTACTAGTTATTTTAATAATTATGGTTCAAAAAAATATTAGGATAATATATTAAAAAAAATTATTGTAATAGACATATATTTGAATATCCCCTATTGAATGTAATAATCTGTCTATATAATTTTATAATTTGATTATATATAACTATTTAATCTAAATTTGTCTAATATATTTTTAACAACTATCGCTAATCATGTATATTATAGAGGAATAATTGATGGAATATTTATTTTAGTGAAATGATATAAACCTTTATCATTGTTCTTTGTATTTACTATTAATAGTTGTTGGAGATAAGATAATATAATAAAAAAAATTTACATACATTTTCAATATTAGTATTGATAAAAAATACAATGGTGGAGATTACTGAACCAACATGGTGTAGAGTGGTTTTTTTTCAATAAGAATTATGTTAATATGTGTCAAAAAATGAATATTATATGGTTTATAGGTTGTAATAATCACAGTAAATTACCCAACCAATAATATTCAGTAAATTACCCAAGAAATGGGTCAATAAATGTTGAATCGTGAGTAAAAAATTACGATTGAAGAACCACCTTATATATTACAAGTGAGTTTATTACACTATTCATATAGAAACATATATTTAATCTCAGATGATTCTATTAGATATATTCTTGTATATCTATTAATATATGACATATTATTTTTCTTTCTACCAATATTTCATCGATACTACTAGTATACCAAATATTTTTACTATTTGAAGATGAAATGGTTCTTTCTCATTAGAGTGTGAAAATATTCTGTATGTTCAAGGTGGATAATAATTGTGGATTGTTTTTTCATTCACTAAGAATTAATAAATCACAACATAGAATTATTTCCATAGAGTAAAATGTTTTTATAAGATATATATATCTAAATAATTTGAAATGAAAGATAAATATGAAGTAGAATAAATGACAACTGGTATTATGAGGATGTTATATCTTAATAATTTTCATATTGTGAAGACTGTCATTACATGAATAATATAATTATATGATGTTTGTCGAGGAGTTGGAGTTGGTTGTAAAAATAGAAGATCAATAAAATTACTCTATGAAAAATAAATATGTTTCCTAAATCATGGAATTATTCCTATATTGATTGTAGTTGATTTGAAGGTATTATAATGTAATTTTAATATTTTTAAGAATTTTGGATAAGGATAGTTAATTATTGTTTACATTTTATTAGATATATTAAATAGTACTCAATATGTAAGAGTGATTCCAAAAATACACTATGTGTGTAATAATAACTATAATTTTTAAAAGGATACATAATGGTGCATGTACAATATATAATAGAACATAGAATGAAATATGAAAATTTTGAAAATAAATGAATCGAACTATGATAGATATAGATTTATCTATTAATTACAGTTTATTAATAAGGGTGTATTCAATGTTAAAGGAGATTTTTATGATCTAACGTAACTTATGAGCCCACAAATAAGAGTCTTTCTATGTAATAAATTGAAAAGTTGGTTAATTTGTTACGATGCACTGTTATATATAAGATTTTATAGAATTAATCAAAGAATATGTATGTGTCCCTCAAAATTAACAAGGGACACATAAGAGTTTCCATATTATACATAATTTTCAACACCTGGTATGAATGATTCATAAACATATATAAGGGTGATGATAGTTTTCGAAGAAAATGTAATGGTGACCTGAAGACTTTCAAGAATACATAAGGCTGAAACAAAAATGAAAAATGATGTGCATTAGAGGAGTTTGTATAATAGCATGCAATTACTATGAGGATGAAATTATATTAATTTTAATAAATAAATATGGAATATAATTATTTTGATATTTATTTTAAATTTATTTGAATATAGAAAACTATTATTCTATTATTTCAATATCATGATTATATTTTTAATTAGTAATATTCGATTAAAAACTATGGTGAAGTTAATTGGATAATTATGATAGGTAATTAGCATTAACTTGCTGACTTTAAATTGATTACTTTAATAAATATATAATAATCATAGATGGGGTAATTATCGATAAATATTCTCTTCCAGTGTTAATATTATGATCATGGATACTTATTGAATGATACCAAATGATCATGGGATGAAGTCATATGTGATTATTTTAATATTTTCTTTATGGATTGCAGATCATGGGATTAAAATAACATCATTTTATCAAGTGATTGGAAAATTAAAGAACTATAATGTCCATACATTAAAAAGTATTTCTATAATTTAATTAAGTGAAATAAATATGGTCTATAATAAGTATTTAATTTTGAGAAGGCGAATAAAATATTGTATAAGAGAGATATACAACACTAATACCATTGACTGGATACTTTGTTTTGTAGAAAAAATTGATCCAATTCTATATGGAATAGATCATTTTTTTATTATTGAAGAAGAGGATATATTTTAGAGTAAAAAAATTATATTTCTCCAAACACCTCTATATTCAAGGAATGTTGTTAATAAGATCAAATGATATTGGTAAATCATAAGTATTGATACAAAAATAAAGAAACCATGTTGTGATTACTATGAAGGAGGTATCTACATGGGGTTTTATCACACCAAGTAGGAAGATTAAGATCACTTATATAGAAGATATCAATTTTAAAAGTACTCATCATACTTCTAATATGCTCAAATAAAATCACGATTTTTCTTGGGGAAGGCCTAGTTCGAGATAGTGTTTGAAATTTCATAGGATTCTAATTTTATATAACATGTTTGGTGTAAAAATAACTTGTTCAAAGACATAACATTTACCGAGATTCATTTTTATAATTGAATTGAAGCTTTGTTTTAGGGGGATAATAACTACCACACACCAAGGTTTTGGTCATCCACATTATATTAATTTTTTTAATAAATACCCATGTTCCTTGTGGTTTTCACTCATAATTTTTAGTGACTTTTGAAAAAATGATCAAGAGAAATGTAAAGTATGATATATTCACTTAATATGTTTAGAGGTAGAATATGGGAAGCAATTTAATTTATAATAGGAATATCACATTGAATCACTAAAATACTAATAAAGTTCACGTATTCTAGTGGAACAGAATTCTATTTTATGAAATTTATAATTAATTATTTGACCAATAATAGATTGGAAAGTACCATATCTGGTGGTTAGAACAATGTATTTTACAAAGGTATTATATAATATTTCATAAAATGTACAGAGAAACATCTATCAGAGGGCATATTCATATATGAATATGGATGTGTTTGATTGAGATAATTTCATAGTCCATCGTAGGTTGAGTATTAACATTGTTTCTATTGATATTTCTGTACTAATATTTAGTTATTAAAGAATTTATTATTATTATCAATTTTATAAATTCCAAAGAGGGTATATATTTGGTTATGAAATGAGGGTTAAATTATTAAATACTAATATCATTTTCTATTAAAAATAAAATTAGGAATAGTTTATGTTTTTGGAAATGTTATTTTTATGTATTAAATTATTTTATAAATATCATCTTTGATTGGTAAAAATAATGAAATAAGACGACACTTATTCAATTTTCATGCAATAAAAAGAAAAAATAATATAGTAAGTAAATATAATATGATAATAAATTATATATATTAAAATAAATATATATGAATAAGGATACAAATAAAATATCTAATAAAATTTATTTGGCTATTAAGGAAGCATGGTGCATGCACAAAATGAATCGAGAGAAAGGTAAGAGATTATTTTCTCAATTTTCATCCCATGATACATATTTCTTACTATAGACCTCGTTTTATTTATAGTAGAGCATATAAAACATATTTAATATTTTTTATCATGATAATCCAATTGTTTATAGTATTTATTTTTTTTATTTGAAATTATATCCTTAAAGGGGATTTAGTTATAATGTTTCTAAATCTATAAGTGCAATTTGTATCTATTCTTAATTCCAAGTATGGGTTTTATATTGCATGCCATGTTTTTTTATATAGTTTATTTACTTCCCTATTTCATTCAAGTATAAGTAATATATTACATTTCATTATATTTTAATTTAATGGTATCCCTATTTTGTTATTTTGATTTTATCATTATTATTATAGTACGTTTAATATCCCATGATTTCATAGTATGTTATTTCTTAAAAGTAATTCAATAACTTGTGCTACAAGTAACACCGAGTTCAAGCGCACCACGACATACCAAAAAAGTTGTTCAAAAGTGGAAATGCATAGTATTATCAGTATTTTTAATTTTATATATTCTATATAAAATTTAAAATCCATATTATGTGTTTTTTTAACATAATATAAGAACAAATTCATTTTTTCATATAAAGGAAGTATTTTTCTGAAAATTCAATTTTACCGCATTTTAATTGAAAAACCTTTTTAAATATAGTATTTTCACTTTTATATATTCAATTTCACAAAATAAACTTCTTATTTAGAATCAAGAAATTAAAATTTAGTTTTGATAAATATTTGGGGTTTTTCTAATAACTATCATATTTGGTTGAATAGTGAAAAATACTAAATTTTAATTGAAAAAAACTTTTTTAATAAAAATAATTTATAGTTTTTTTAGATCATCATGGGGTTTTCACTATACAAAAAAATTACAAGGAATGAAATGCAGAAAAACATTAAAGAACCAAAAAAAACACATGAACAACAATAAAAAATGACAAAGAAAGAACACCAGACCGAAACCCCCCTTACTAGGGGTTTGGTATCACATGTCGTTGTGGTTGAGTACATGTTCTACAAGTACATCCTTGAGGTAAGATGTTGTTGTCCAGGTCCTCTGCATCCTGTCCAGATGCGCTGCTACTATCCAACATCTTCTCTAGCAAGCCGAGAATCAGTCCACATGAGCTATACATCATCCTCCATGTCTGTTGCTCCAACGTCGCGCAACCAAGAAGCATTGCTATAGCATTGTACTACTACAGGAACTAGGATGATGACACACTCCCCCTTGGAAGCTCCTCTAGCATACAGGAAAAGCCACCGGCGCTCCTCCAAGAAACCCAACCCAGGTAAAACCTCCTCCTCCTCGCTGTACCATCCCTTTGAGTACAACATCAAGAAAGGAGAGACCATCTTGTTTCTCCCTCTCCGGTGAAAAAAACCGACCTACCAAAATAGGATATCTCCCTTTAAATCATAAGAATCGCCCTCACGAAATCTGCTAGCCCAGATCTGATATCTGTTGACGTGCTCCACTGCGAACCCAAGGCCTCCAAGAAGGATGATAACTGTAGCCGCCGATGGTTTCACATTTAAATTTGACATAAACACATGTCAATCTTTTGTTTTTTTTTTATTTTTAAAAAACCCTCTTTTTGGTTTTTAAAATGGGAATTAATTTTATATTAATAAATTCAACCTCTATATTTATGAATATGGTATAATATACTTCATTTTTGAATTCCGAATATCAAAATTATCACAGTGTGAAGTGTTGGTATAATTATGAAAACTTCCAATTTTTGATGAATAGTGGAAACCACTACGTTATTATTTACAACTGAAATTTTATTTAAATAATTATTCATTTTATTTAAATTTATTTTATGTAAAAATAGATATATAATACCTATATATGTTCAATGTAATTCATTAGAGTCATTTTATAATAACATTAGATGTATAAAATTTAAATGAACTTTATAACGTTTTTTACCCACCTTCTAGGAGCATTTGCAACTTTGCATAAAACATAATTTTACCGCTTCTGTAAGTTGAATTTCAAAAACCAAAGAGACATGGTTGACATCAGTTAATAAAATGTGGTTTAATAAGATGAAAATAACAATGGTTTAATAGTAACTTTGTACTTTTATTTTCCACGGTTAAAATTAAATACGATAATTAAGGGTAAAAATGATATTACAATTACCCTAACACATGTCCTAGCTCTATTGGAAAAGTTTAATTCGTCCAAAAACATCCTTAGGAATAAAATATGATCCTTTTCATACAACTTTTATTAAATTAGGAAATTTATTATTATTATTTTAAAGAAGAGATCAAAGTGTTAAATTCAATGTTTAATAACTAATTTTTTTTAATATTGGGTTACACATAATATAAATTTGACTATAAATATTCAGTAGAAATATAAAAAGATTTCCAACATAATGGTATTTTATTTATTATTTTTAGACCTTAAATAATTTAATTTATTTATGACACAAAGATGATGTAGTAATGACAATATTAATGAATTATTAAAATAATTGATATTAGAAATATCCAAAATAAATGTAAATTGAGACATTAGATGAATTACAATAATTTTATAATTTAATATGTTATATTATGGTTGATTATATATATTGTTTCTATGTGATAAGATTGTCAGGACTTTCACAAAAACAAAATACCAAATAGTGCCAAAATTGACCTAAATTAATTTTTGAAACAAATACTATATTATTGGTTGATATAACATTATAAAAATCTATGGTTCAGAAAAATGGCTTAAATAATATTATATATTTCATTATTGAACAACTTTAGGTTCTATTTAAAGTTAATAGTATGTTTATTAACTATATACTATAAGAACACAAGAACACACAGTAAATGTCAAACTATTTATCTAAGAGTTAAATCTAAATTTTAATGATAAAATGGTAACCTAACATTGTCTAAAACCTAATTATTGAGAGGTTTTTGACCCATAACCTATTTATTATCTAAATAAATTCATTTAAGGGCATTATAACCTAATATGAATGTATAATAAATTAAAATTTTAATCTTTTCCTAAAGTGACCCCACCCCTCTTATTGAAGCGAACTTCCCCTTCTCTAAAAATCACACCTCCAAAGCCTTTTCGATTGGACAACCCCTTCCCAAATATCCTCTAAACTTATCCCACATCAACCTAGAGTCCATAAATTGATCATAAAGCCTACCTATGGAGCCGTTTTGATAATCTCAAAATCAAACACCCGAAAAATGGAAATAATGTCACCACCCTCTTTCAAGTTCTTTTCTTCTTCAACTTCACCTTTCATTGTTGTTTACATACCAAAATAATAAATTCAGTACCTCTTACATACCATGATGTTATTATAAATATGGTACAACCATATTCATTATTCTATCCATCTATAAATGACAAAGTCACCATATGTGCGTACGTACGACTTTACCGTCTCCACGTCATGGTGTTGTTTATTATTCAAACACTTCATTATTTGAATCGGTATAATAATGAGTATAATTGATGAAATAATATTAATAACATGTTAAATATTATGTATATATTATATACCATCCAAATACATATGATTTCACCATCAATATAATGATATTGTCGCTTGTGTGTACTTACGGATTGTCGTCTCAACGAATGCGATGAGATTCATTTCCTATCGTAATAATTAAAGAATAAGTTTCATTTTATGATTAAAAATAATGTTTATGAATATAATATCATTCTGGATATGAATCAGATACATGATATCCATAACCAACATGGCTTACATAACCATGAATATAAAGTAAAACATATCAGTTAACACCTGAAATGATGATACTACTAAAATATTATTAACAATGAAAAATCATAAGATCATATATAAAATTATATTTATGTATATTATTCTTGTATAATTTAATAAAAGTGATATAACTATTATATATTAGGTTAATGTACCCTCGACCATGGAAAAGAACAAGGTAAGGGTTACTTTCACAGTCTCTTTATTATCCTATTTGTTTTTACGTAAGTATCTACTAGGACATCTTTATTATCCATGTCCATATTTCATAAAATTGTTTTTAGTGAGATTATTTTTAAAGGGTATTTTTTACTAAAATATCATTTTAAATGTTTTAAAGATTTATCCTTCTAAACCATTTCCATTAATGTTCATGTTTTCAATATGGTTTTAAGGATTTATTTATATGGAAATGAATGTTTTAAAATGATAATTACATTCAAAAGATTCTAAGTGGTATGTGACGATTGGATTCAAAAATATATTTTAAATGAATTCCTTAATTAATTATGTGACATTTAAATTATTTCATGAAAATGGGATATTTATCTCAAATATTGTTACTGATCATATAACAATATGTCAACATCCTATATAGTATATTAATCTTGATCGAGGTTGATTTTTTATGATATAAATGTTCCATATTATATTGAAGGTTTCAGGATATGTTTGACTATTGATGTATTATTTTTATATCATTCATTATTTATTGATAATGTATTGACATTTCATATGCTAGTTTTAATACGAATGTTTATGTTATGGACAAAACTTTTCTTATAAGGAATGAATTGGACTTAGTAAGTGATGGCGGAGCCCGCTATATCTCATCGATGCATCAGTAGGTCTCATGAGAAAAACTAGTTTCTTAGAACAAGGATTTGAAAAAATTTATTCGTAGTCTTGGAACAAGGCCTTGACTATGTGGTTATGATGTCCGGCATTATGCATTTCATCATCATAAAATTGGCTATGGATATTTGATGTGATTATTCGACTAGAAGAATATCCATGTGAATAAGTAAATGGAATTGTTTGATTTATCATTTAAATATTATCCTAAGGTTTATGTTTAAAAAACGTTCGTTTTATTTTTATAAATTTCCTTAAATGTTTATGCTTATTTATGAACATTTCAGATATATTTTTATCCTTAATGAGAATCTATGCTCACCGCTTTCTTATGTTTTATTTTCCCATGAATCCTAGAAGTGTATAATGATTGATATGCAGGGTTAAGATGGGGGAATAATGGCGTTATCAAATAATCATTTATTTTGTGTTTTATTTTCTAATGTGTAATTTAATGTTCATGTTTATAATCTATTTTCCAATACATCAAAAATGGTCAGTCTTTTTGGAAATGATTCCTTGTAATCATGCCAATGTATTAAAATAATTCACCAACTCTAGGATTCTGGGGTTGGGGTCTTATAGTTGGTATTAGAGAAAGTTTAACAACAAACATGAAAATAGATTTAGAAAAACTCTGATTAGAGAACATTACCCTAAGATAGACTTTGATTATTAGTATAGAAGAACTATCTAGAATTTTGGTAATGTAGTGATTTTGTGTATTTTCCAAGCAATACATCTCTGTCTAGATACGATCATGTAGAGGCAGCTATGGCACATATGTACAGAAGAGTGAAAACATTGACAAGAGGTTTCAGGCTTGACCGAGGGTATCCTGGTACATGCCAATAGGCCTTGCTGTAATCTTGGTAACAACACACCTAGGGGATATGCTTATGAAAATTCAAATTTTTATTACAATCCATTATGGAGGATTTAAGAGTAAAAACTTTCTCAAAGAAAACATTTTATCATTATAGATTATATTTATAATATTTTCAATTCATGTTTGGTATTTTATAAGTTTGGAATTATGAATTGTGATTCATAATCTAACCTAGGGTATTCCATTGTTTTGAATTGGGTCCTAGTAGAAGGAATGGAAATTCTATCAATATTTATGATGAAATGATTATAAAGGATTATATCTTTCATGGTATTAAGCCGACATTTAAAAGGGAAAATAGTCACCCACATATTCTCATCATATGAAGAAATAATATCATGTGTTTATAAGATAAGTAAATAATTCTCTGAGTCATATGGCTGTGAACGGAAGCAAGAGAAGAAAAAGATGAAAAAGAGAGAGGTGGTTAAAGGGAAGAGGGAGAAAAATGATTTTTCCATATGTGATAACAGTGGGAAGAATCACCTTGGTAAATTATTGACGGGAATGGGATTTTGTTATAAGTGTGGAGAAAAATTACACCAAATACGTGATTGAAAGGGTAAGAAAAAAGTTTCAAATGTACAATGCTTCATCTTCGAGAACTTGGGACACTGCATGAATCAATTTCCAAATCATCATATTATACCCAAAATGCGACTACTGGATAATAATAAAGTAATGATTCTACCAAAAGTGAAGAGGAATGATTAAAGTTCTTATGTTGTTAAGGTATTCTATCATTTGAGTATTGTATTAATGATGCACATGTTATAGGAATTATAATGTATACAAGGATTGTACTACAATACTATTTCATTAAGGACTTGAGATTGTGGGGAACCAAGAAAAGTGACTCAATATAAGGTTAAAGATTTTGGAAAATATATGGTTGAGAGAAAGATAAAAAAATAATATGGTTCTGATACTGAGGTAGTGATTTTTCTATAATATATGATTTATTTGGATAAATTATATTGGATATTCTTGACTACATTGAAAGTGATTAGTGATTTTTATATTCCATCATTGTTGGAGTTTACAAAATTTTTGGATAGAAGGAGTATATCCATAATTATATAAGGAATAAGGGAGCATGAATGTAATAAATATGGTTTTATGGTAATTCAAGGTGTTACAGTGTTTTAAAACAATACATGATGAAGGTATTCACTTGTTATTACGTAGAAAAAAAGGATATTCATTGTGTTTACTTTATAATTTTTAGATTGTGAGTTTAGATAGAAGTATTTTGGATAAGTCTAAAGGTTGGAATCAATTATGTTTGACATTGGATACTATTGTTAAGGTTTAATCATATCTTGATATTATAATTGAATTGTCATAAAAAGGACAACCTGGAGGTCGGGCGACAACCCGTCACGTTCGGCAAGGCTGCAATACTTGAGCCCACAACCGAAGGGTGACAAGGGTAAATTACCTACTGTATCACCCCCAGTTTGAGATATGTGGCCTTTTAATGATTTTTATGTGTTTAATGTGCATGGGATGAGTTGGGAAATGGTTGGGAGAGTTTGGAACAGTTTTGGATGAGTTTGGAGGCTTTTCTATGGTTGCACAGTTTGAGCACGGTTTGTGAAAACTGTGCAGTTTCCCCAGGAAACTGTGAAGGGGGAGACAATAGGCTTCACATGACCTTCACACGGTTTTCCAAACCATGCGAGGAAACCGTGCAGACCCTTTCTCTAGAGGCAGTAGCATGCACACTATTAGCGTACAGTATTCCAAATCGTGTGGACTACCCATGTTGCCACATAAAATAGGGTTATAAAATTTGGGATCCCTCGGGCTTAACCTATTTCACTCCAAACTTCCTCCCATTCGTGGATCACTCAGGTTTTTCAGTTTTCAAGGGTTGGAGGGGCTCTCCCACTTGATTTGGAAGCGTTTGGAAGAGGTTTCTTAGTGGATTGAAGGTGGTTTCTCTTGGGTCAGTATCTCCTCTTAGTTTCCTGGTGTTTTCCTCAAGATCTACATCCCTATATTTATTTGTTTTTAGATATAATTTTTTTTTGTGTAGATGTAGGGTTTTTTCCTTGGATGATGTTTTTAAGGCTTTGAATGTTAGGTAAGGGGATCAAGACAGGTTTCAGTGGTGCGTTTTCCGGATTTGAGCTGTGGTTTCTTGTGGGTTGATTTCTCAGGAACCCTAAAGGTAGGTGGCTTCTCTCTCGACTCCACTTAGTTAGAGCTAATGGTTTTGGTAACAATTAATTTTTTTTTCTTGAAATTAATTGTGTTTTGATGTGAGAAATTGGTTAAAAATCCATTGGGTGATGTTTTGGGGAATTTTTTGGAAAAAAGGTGTTTTAGGGTGAAATGATATTGTTTTGGATTTTAAAATGGAGATTTAAAAATGGGATTATATGGTTGATTTTTGAAAATGAACGATGGAAATGGTTTTAAATAAAATGTATGTTTTATTGAAATGTATTTTGGCATGGAAAATGGTTTTCAATAAATGAGTGATTTATTGAAGTGGATTGATATGCGATGGAAATGGGTTGATTGCATGTGGTTGTGTTCTTCATGGGTAATATGATTGGAACTGGATTGTTTTGAATGTTTTGTGGAAGTGGCGAGAAGTACCTCTATAAAAAGAGGATGGATAGTGGACAGAAGGGCCACCATCAAGGATAAGTTGATGAGAAGTGTTGCTTGGTGTGAATGGGTGAACGTGTTGGACGAAAGCTCCACTATTTGGTTGTATAGTTGTTTTCTTATGCATTGCTTTTCAAGATGGGTTTTTTGTGCTAATGTGTAAATGTTAGAATGGTTGTGGCTTGTTTGTTTGGATTTCCCTTGGTGGTTTGGTTTGGGTGAAATGGCTTGGAAAGGGTTTGGTTGGATTATGGTAATGGTAGCACTTGTGATTATTTTATATAAGCTGTTTTATATAAATTTTATAACAGTTTTCTCATAATGGAGCCTATAGGGAAGTCATTTGGGGAAAACCTACTGAGTTTTAGTACTCACACCCTACTTTGGCATGTTGGTGTCTTTACATATGTTGTGTATCATGATGTGGGAAAACGTAAGGCATCACCCTCATTTAGTGGATCTTTTTGGTCCCTTGGTGGAGCTTGGAGTGTGGATCTTGGTGTGGATTTTTGGTGGTGTCGTGGCTTGTGTGGTGTTTGGTTGTTTAGTTTCCGCAGTGTACTCTAATGTTGTGTGGAAATGTCTAGTTGTATTGGTTTTGGGATGTATTGTGGAACAACATAGTTGTCCTATGAGAATACATGATTGAATGTTTAATTGGCGTGCATCATATAGTGGATTTTAGTGGATGGTTTGGTTGGTTTTGTCTTAGGTCAAATCTTTCCCCAAATTGATCTTGAAGCCCTCGGCATTTATTTCCACCCTTTAGCATGTCAGGAACGTCACTTACAGTCAAGTAGCCCTCACCGCCTACTCAAGCTAATGAGGTAGCGGCGGGGTGTTACACCTACCACTAGCATATGTGATGTCCTGGTTTGTATAATGTATTTTTCTGAATAGTCAGACAAATGAATTATAAATTCATTATTTTTGGAAGTCGATATGATTATGATAAATAGAATATCATTGACATCTATTATTTTTTGGAGTGAAAGATGAGTTTGTTGTAGGAATTAGTTAAAGGTTGAAACTCTACTTTTCAAGTATAAATATATATTTTCCCACTTATTATATAAATAAATTAATTCTTAATCATTATGGAATGGATCTTAAAACAAAAAATTGTTATCCTCATACCTTATGTTTGTTTGAACCGACGATATTTTAAAGCATCATTGATTGATGGATTTGAGGCCCCCAATTTTACACTTGTTTGTGATTTATTACATCAATCACTCCCTATAAATATTTACGTTTTTTCTCCAATTACATGTCTCTAATTTCAAATAATGTTCACATAATCAAGATCATAATTTACTTGTGACTTTTTTATTTCCATTTCCCTCTTATTAAGATTAATTTTATTAACCCAATTTCTGATGTTGGTTTTCCACAAAAGTATTTTTCTATTTTTATCCTTTTATTTTCAAAGAACAATTTAAAATTGTGAGGATGCAGTTTATTGAAGTAGGAGAGAATGTAAAATCCCATGATTATTATAGTACGCTATTTCTTCAATTTAATTCAATAACTTGTGTGACACGCAACACCAAGTTCGAGCGCACCACAACTTATAATAATAGTTGTTCAAAAGCAGTTATGAATATTATTATCTGCGTCTTGAATTATATATATTACCTATAAATATTAAAATCCATATTATGTTCTTCTTAGATATAATATAAGAACAAAATCATTTTTTTAGAAAAATAATGTATTTCTCAGAATATGCAATTTTTCCATCATTTAATGGTGAACCCTTTTTAAATCAAATATATGACAACTTTATATATTAAATTTGACAGAATAAACATTTTCTCTAGAATTGGGAAATAAAAAATTAGTTTCAAAAAACTTTGGGGTTTTTTGATAACTTTTATATTTGGGGAATAGTGGAAAATACTAAATTTTAATTAAAAACAAATTTTTTAATCAAAATAATTTATAGTGTAAAATTATACATATGACAACGGGAATTAATTTTAAATGAATGAATGAAACCTATATGTTTTGAATTTGGTAAAATAGACTTCATTTTTTAATTTAGAATATCAAAATTATCCTAGGGAGAAATTTTGGTATTTTTCTGAAAACATCCAATTTTTGATGAATAGTGAAAACAATGCGTTATTATTTAAAACCAACTTTGTATTTAAATAATTTTTTTTTATTTTAATTAATTTTATGTCAAAAAAGATATATAATAACTATATAAGTTCAATTTAATTCATTGTAGTCATTTTATAATAAAATTATATGCATAATATTTTATTGAACTTTCGAAGGGTTTTTACCCACCTTCTAGGAGCATTTCAAATTTTCATAAAACATAACATTACCACTTCTTTGAGTTGAATTTCAAAAATCTAAGAGACACGGTTGACATATGTAAGTAAAATGTGTTTCTGTAATATGAAGATAATATTTTGTGAATAGTAACTTTTGACTTTTTTTACCACAGTTAAAAGTAAATAGGGTAATTAATGTGAACAATGGTATTATAATTACCCTAAAACATGTCTTAATTCTATTGAATAAGTTTAATTAGACCAAAAGCATCCTTAGTAATAAAATATGATCCACTTTGGTCCAATTGGATTAGATTAGGACATTTATTATTATTTTACTTAAAGAATAGTAAAAAGTGTTAAATTCAATGTTTAATAACTTACACTTTTTGAATATAGGGTTTCACTCAATATAAATTCAACTATAAATATTTATTAGTTATCTAAATTGATTTCCTACATAAATTTATTTTATGTATAATTTTTAGACATTAAATTATTTAATTATTTATGACACAATGATGATGCGGTAGTTACCATATCAATGAAAATTTAAAATAATGGATATTATAAATATCCAAATAAATTTAAATTGAGACTTTTTATGAATTATACTAATTCTACAGGTTAATATGACATTCTAAGGATTATTGTTTTTAATTGATAAGTTTTTTATGACTTTCTCAAAAAAAATGTAACAAATAGTGTCAAAATTGACATGAATTAATTTCTAAAACAAATACTATATTATTGGTTGATATTATATTCCTAAAAATATATGGTTCAGAAAAATAGATTAAATAAAACTATATATGTCATTATTGAACCACTTTATGTTCTCGTGTAAGTTTAGAGTATGTTTGGTAACCATATAGTGTATGAATACAAGAAGTCACAGTTAAAGGTAAACTGTTTATCTATGAGTTAAATCTAAAAGATAAGGTTGAAATGGTATCCCAAACATGTCTAAAACTTATAGGATGGAATTATTTAAAGCCATAAACACCAATGGATAGAAATAAATTAATTTTTATCCATTATAAACCGAATATGATTGTACAGGAAATTAATATTTTAATCGTTTCCAAAATTGACCATCACCCATATTATAAAAGGGAACTTAACCTTCTCTAAAAATCACACATCCAAATCCATTTGGCTTGGACATACCATGACCAAATATCCTCCCAAATTATATCACATCAACCTAGAGTCCTTAATCTGATCAAAAATCCATCTTAAAGATCCCTTTTGAACAACTCAAAAAGAAACACCCGAAAAAGATGTAACAATTTCTCCACCCTCTTTCAAGTTATTTTCTTCTTCCACTTCATCATTCTCTGTATTGTCTATACCAAAATAATAACTCCAGTACCTCCTACATACTATTATGTTATTATAAATATGGTACAACAATATTCTTTATTCTATCCATCCTATAAATGACAAAGTCACCATACATGCGTACGTACGACTTACCGTCTCCACATCATGGTGTAGTTTGTTATTCAAACACTTCATTATTAGGATGGGTATAATAATGTGTATAACTGATGAAATAATAATTATAACAGGTTAATTATTATTTATATATGATATACCATCAAATTATATACAATTTTACCATCAATATATTGATATTGTTACTCGTGTGTACTTACAGATTACCGTCTCCACGAACATGATGAGATTCATTTATTATCATAATAATTCAAGAATAATTTTCATTTTATGATTAAAAATAATGTTCAAGAACATAATATAATTATGGATATGAAAAAAATACATCTTATCCATAACAATCATGGCCTATATAACCATGCATATAAAAGAAAACATATCAGTTAACACCCGAAATGATGATACTACTAAAATATTATTAACAATGCAATATTGGAATATCATATATGATATAATATTTATGTATATGTTTATTTTATAATTTAATAACAACAATTTAACTATTATAATGGAGGTTAATGTATTCCCAACCCAGGAATAGTACCAGGTAAGTGTTAATTTTACAATCTCTTTATTATCCGAGTTTGTTTTTACGTAAGTATATCTAATGGGACATATTTATTATCAATGTCCATGTTTCATAAAATTGTTTTCAAAGAGATTTTTTAAAGGTTTTTTTTACTAAAACATGAATTTAAATTTTTTAAAGACTTATTATTCTAAACCTTTCTCATTAATGTCTATGTTTACAAAATGGTTTTATGAATTTATTTATATGGACATGAATGTTTTAAAATGTTAATTCCATTCAAATGTTCCTAAGTGGTATGGGAAACCTTGACTCTAAAATATCTTCTAAATTAATTCCTTTATACATTATGTTACTTTTAAATGATTTCATCGAAAAGGGATATTTCCCACAATGAATTTTACTGATCAATATCAATTATGTCCACATCCTTTATGGGATATTATTATTTATAGAGGTTGATTTATTATGATACAAATCGTTAAAATTTTATTGATAGTTTTGGGATATGTTTGACTGTGGATGTGTTATTATTATACCAATACAGGTTTATAGATAATTTATTGACATTTCATATGCTAGTTTAAATATGAATGTTTATGTTATGTTTTAATCTTCTCATAAGTGGAATGCATTTTTCATAGTAAGTGATGGGTGGAGCCCGCTATAGATCCCCGATGTATCTATAGGTCTCATGAGAAAATCTATTGTCTTGGAACAAGGCCTTGACAACATCTTAATTGCATTATTGTGAAAAATCATGGACTATGTGGTTATGAAGTCTGGAATTATGCATTCCGTCATTATGAAATTGTATATTGATATTTCATGTGATTATTCGACTAGTAGAATATCCATTTGAATAACTAAATGACATTATTTTATTTATCATTTCCATATTATACTGAAGATTATGTTTAAAAAGATTTTTTTTTAGTTTTATACATTGCCTTAAATGTTTATAATTATTTATAGAAGGTTCCACTATATTTTTATCCTTATTGTGCATCTGAGCTCACCCCTTTCTTATGTTAGTTTCCCAGTATTCTAAGAAGTGTATTGTGATTGATAAGAAGGGTTATGCTAGGGGATAATGGTGTTATCAATGGATCATTTATGTTGCGTTTTATTTTCTAATGTGTAATTTAACGTTCATGTATTTAATCTATTTTCCAAGACTGCTAAACTGATCGATCTTTTAAGAAATTATTCCATGTAATCATGGAATTGTATTAAAATAATGCACCGACTCTGGGCTTCTGGGGTCGGGGCGTTACTGTAAGTGTGTTTGCATCTTAATTTTTTTTCATTGAGATATGATTAATATTAAACACTCATTTCATTTTTATGGTCTATATATTTTCAATGGATTAATTTATAAATCCAATAATAAAATTATCATATGGTGGATTAAATATACAAAAATCCATCACTAATATTGTCTTTCCAAATCATCCCCTTATATGGTTATAATTTTTATTATAATCCCTTTCCTCTATAGACAACCCATTTCCATTACATTGTTTAAATGGAATTCACCCAGAAGAAATACATCAATTTATTAAGGAAATTAGTGACTTAACCATATGATTATTATTTCAATATGGATGATTATTTAATATGAAGAAATATTGGTTACAAATTGTATAAAGTTTTCATTACCTCACTTGATGAATGGATTAGGCATATTTAATGGAGGGTTGGGCCTATAATAACTCTTTGATTCATCAAAATGTGTCGTGAGACAAACTATAATGGGAATTTATATTTATTACAACCTACAAAAAAATATTTCTTAGTCATAGGTCCTTGATAGTATGGCCATGTTGTGTACGATCTGGATTTGTTGAATTAAGGCTTGAAATTAGTTTTCCAACTTTACAATTTTCCTTGATAAAGAGCCATTAATTTTTATCCATGGGTGAATTTAAATTCCATTTTTATCATTATATATATTATTATTTAAACATCATTCTATCATATGATTATTTTTATTACATATTCATCCCATATTGATTATATTAATCTTATTCTCACATAGGATTTGTTTTTGATTTTGTATACCCTTATAGGTAGTTTAATCTCACACCTTTATTATTTTTCCATTTCCACAGGTTAAAAAGAAATATATTTTGAATTATATGTCTAGAAGAGTATTAGGTGTGGAGTTTTTTGAGATATTTATAAGATTTATCATTGACTATGCAGTTTCTTTTTTAATGGAAGGAGTTCTATTTTACGAGAAAGAAACGAGCTTTGTTAGTTAATTTTTTTCTTAAATCTATATAACTATAAACCTGAAATATCCTTTTAATGTATGTGATTAAATATTTTATCATTTTTTAATTATTTATGGTTAAAATTTCCTCACATGGGTTCATTTCAAATCCGGTATGAAATGAATGTGTCTTTTCGCCCCTAATTCTCGGAGTGTGTGTCTAGGGTGTCTGAGTTGGTATCACAAGAAGGATTAGATAACTTTAGAGGTCAGTATGTATTTATTTTAAGATAATGTAAGAGTTTTGAATGAAATAAAGGGTCGATAAAGTAAGGTAGTTCATATTTTATATGTCATAGATAACAATTAAGTTTATTTAATATAATAATGAATATTTTAGGAATTAAGTAAAGATAGGTTTAGTGAAGACACTAGGGGTAATATTGAGGGATAATTATAAGTATATGATAACATATTTATGTTATTATAAAGAATAGATATTATGGTTTACATAGAATTACTTCCCTATCTGGATACTAGAAAGCAGATTCGACTAGGGAACAAATTCTCCTACGATTAGTTATAACAAATCGGAAATGGATGCCACCCAACAGTTCCACAAGACTTATTAGTTACAAGGCCGAAATCACATTTCCCCAAACTCCATACGTATCCAACTAGCAATGAGGGGCTAGGTTGTGTTTATGGGGTTACTATTCCCTCTTAACAGATTTTAGCATAGTGGTTTTAAACAGACATATCAAATATGTATATCATTATAACAATATGACAATATTTTACTACATGAATAGTTAAAAATGCCAAAAATAATATCATATATAAATATGATGATACATGTCTATACCAAGAATCCAGATTAGGTACACAATAGTGCAGAACAATACAGGTATCAAAATACCAAAATGAAAAAAACTATCTCCCGATAGAATCATGATCCTAAACTCGGCCCTCTTCTCCCCTCCACCTAAGAGTGGGAAACAAATCAACCATTTAATGATGGTTTCTTTCCTAAGTTCTTTTTTACTTCCTTAATGTCTTTTGGGGTACCCAACTATAGTACGAAAATGGGGTGAGGTACAATCATAGTAGGTAACCACCAAAATCCATATAACATGTTGAGGCTATGAAATATTAAAACCAAAAGTAGATTTCATGACATATCAATGTTAATATGTAATATAAATTATTTTTCCCATTGATTGTATACTATAAAAAATTTTAAACTTAAAATCCAAACAAGGATCGCTAAAAAACATGGGTGGTGCTCCCATAACAAGGCAATTACAAAAAAAAAATCAACTAACATGGCCTCGATATACATCCATACTTATCATGTCATACAAGGCCCTTTTGTTTAACCATAAGTGTCATATATACTATGACCAAGATGAATAATAAAATGTTTTAGTCCAAAAATGGCTAGATCCAAGGTGTGTAAGGCCATTGATTCCTAATCATGCCTGAAAAGAATCTTGGTGAAAATTTAGTTAGTCTTAAATAGGAGTCCACAGAGAATATCTATCACTATGCCCACTTAGAGCTCAAAAACCCTAAATACAAGGGGTATAAATGCTAAAGTCATCCAACATAATCAAGACCCAAGGAATAATCTCGATCCATGGAATCCACTACTGTATTGATGATCTGAGGAGTAATATCTATGGGATATAATGGAATCATTATTTCATCGATATATTTATCATTAAATACCATGATTCTACCCAATCATATAACCCATAAAATTCAAAAATATTCAATGAATATACCATCACATTTAACCGTTTACATTAAAATTTAGTCAATTAGTATACCCAATCATTTTTAAAAACCACATAACCATTTAATGAAATAAAACAAGGCATATCATGTTAATATTATAAAGAGAAAAAATCACTCTTAATAAAAAATTTAAATCATTTTATTTCATTACGATCAACATGTAATAGGGAAAGCTAAAAAACACACCTTGGGTGGTTCATCCTAAGGAATAGGTAATGGGAACACCCCATGGATGGCCATGGTGATGGAAAAAACCTCCAATGAGTCTCAAGAAAGCTAAAGGGGATCCTTAATATGTTACATTTCATTTAATTGAATTTATCAATTCAAATTTAGGGTCACGTCATAAATTCTATAGCGTGATACAATAAAACATACCTTTATAAGGAACTAATCAAAATATGAAAAGTATACACTACCTACCATAGATCGGTAGTGAAGTCCAGATCATATATTAGCTCATGATTCTAATCATATCAGAATAAAATCAATGAATGTATGAAGAACCTATAATAAGTAAATAATATCTTGCACCCTAATAACTTCATCGATACAAATAAAAATGAAGAATTTTACAAAAGTAATCGAGTACTCACTGATCTAGATCAAATGATACAGATAATTCTTGATTTTGATACTAGACGAAGAAATGGGTTCAATGACAAGAATTTTGATTAAAAAAAATATCCCAATAATGATTATGTCCAATGAAGAAGAATTATGAAATATATGTTTGAAATAAGGGAATAATTATGGAAAATTTAATAATTTCATCAAAATTACTAGGTTTCAAGGTTTCTCCACACCTCTAGACAAAACATTTACAAATTATGTGCCCACATCTATAAGGAGGGGCACCTCACCTGGTTTGTAAAAATAGTTTGAAAAACGTGCACAACAGTGTCTCATCCCACTGTAAAAAACAATAGATCTCTTGCATGGGTGTGCACCTAAAATAGAATAGTTTTTTAAACCATGACACCTCCTCCTTCTGTATACACAGGTCTTATAGGGTTAGTAGTAATTGTTTTCCTTACCCACAATGTTTCTACTAACAGTGTGATATGCATTTTTCTCCTCTAAAGTCAGTCGATAGGACACCGACTTGACTCTCTCCGGAATCTCTATTTTCTTGACATATCATGGGGAAAGGATACCCTATATCTTGATCTTCTTATGTCCCAACCATGGTTAAATACATACAAATTTCAAATCCCTGAACATAAATGGTAGAGGATATTTGTGGTGATTAGTTTAAGATTTTTGTCAGGACATAGCAGTGTAACCTCTACTTTCTGATCAACTCAACCTTCTATAAAGTCTCTTTCATGAGATTCTATCCCAGTAAAGTCACCTCACCCACCTATAACTAGAATGGGTTGATTATAATTACCTAATGTATTAAGCCTCATAAGGTTCTATATGTATAGTTTCCTGATAACATTTATTGATGGAAATTTACCAAGATTCCCCAAAATCAAGAACGCATGCTTGCAACATGTCATCAACCACCTGCATCATACACTATGATTAGAAATCCATATAAGGGTGGTATATTGTTCTTAGAAGTACCTATTCACACAATTACCTCTACAGTCTCTATAAAAAATACAACATAATCTACGAATCCCTATATAAAATGATTGTGCATGGAACCCCATGAATTTATACTATCACATGGATATTGAACCTCAAAATCTCATCAACTTTGATGGTTTCTTTGATCATTAGAAAATGTAAAACCTTTATGTGCGTATAAAAAACAAAAAAAATCACTAGATAAAGGTGACCGTAGAAAACCAGTCACAAAATCTATCACGACAACATCCCATTACCTTGAGGGAATAGGAAACTGCTGTAAAAGTCTATATGGTTGTTCATTTACCTCCTTCAACAAGTGACTAGTGGAACACCTCGTAACAAATCCATCTACTTCATGTATCATACTCAACCATGAGTACTGATTGTGCAAGTCATGGTACGTCATTGTGACCTTGGTATGAAATGCCCACACTAAGGAATGAAACTCCCACCATTTCACCACATGTATTTCCACTATAACCCAAACATGAAAATGGATATGTAATATTTCATCCTCGCATAAGGTCGATCCAGGAGGCGGTTCCTCACCTACCACACTCATCAATAACACTAGTCCCTCTGAATCTAATAGATTCTTCATCCACACTCTATACAAAATGGTATAGGTCACAACAAATGATGATATATAGGACATCACATGACTATCCATGGCCTCCATTTTCATCTTAGATAACAAATAAATAAGATTTCATTCACTACTAGAATGTGAAACTATCAGTATCTGATTTTCCCTACTCTATGCATCAGCCACTCCATTTACATTAACAACAATGTAAGAAATCGTGATGTTGATACACTATAGGTATTCAATCCACATTCTCTTCCATATACTACAATCATGTTATGTAAAAATGTACATATATATTTTATGTTCTATATACAAAAAAATGTGCCCTAGTGAATAATGTCTCCAACAATGAAAATCATGAAAAACTACAACTCACTCAACATTGTGCACCAGGTATTTAATCTATTAGGACCTAAAATGATGATATCCTTACACCATGAATCTATATCCCTACATCAACAATTATCCATGTCCAATACCTACTTAATCACAATACATAGAGTACCTCATTCCCTACTCCGGAAGTATCAGGATTGATGATGAAGTCAATCCCCCTATCATCTCTAGATATGATGTCTCATAGGTATACGAGCATATAAACACCACACATTGTTATTAAATTCCATTAATGGTGGTTCTAGGCATTTTATCTTTGGTATGAAATGCTAATAATATACAGATATACCCATGAAAATGAATTTTTCAAAGGAGTTCATGGCATGCTCCTTAGAAACTACTACACTCACCTTCTTTGGGTCGTCTCATACTCCTTTATATGAGATAATACAATTTAGGCAGAGAATCTTATCTATCCAGAATAAGGATGAATTTCTTGGTTTATCATAGACACAAATAATTCTGGCATGGTCGTGAGACCTAACGGCATAATTATACACTCATACAGACCATACCTGCTACAAAAACTTGTGAGAGTTATGTGAACTGAGACGAACATGCACCTGGTGATATCCTGATCAAAAATAAAATTTTGAGAATACCCAACCTCATGGAATCTAATAAAATTTTTTAACAATACATGGAAAGTGATCCATGTTATTAAAACATAGCTAGTTTATCTTCCAATAATCCATTCATAGACTGAGTTTTCCATCCATATTTTTCCACAAAAGTATTGGAGAAACCCATTGAGATGTATGGGGTCAGATAAACCCCTTTACCTTTAAATAATCTAGATGCCTCCTAAGATCAACCTACTCCATTGTAGTTATCCTATAAGGAGTAATGGATAATTGTGTAGCTCCAGGAAATCGCTCAAAGGCGATCCCCACCTCTCTTATAAGGTAAACAAAAAAAATTGTATGGGAACATGTATTTAAGAAATCAAAGAATATAGGAATGTTCGCTTCACAAGTACATTGACCATCCAGATACAAACATGTGATATAGGATTTCATCCTGCGTAGCCCAAGATGATATCATCTAGATCGGATAACATTGTCATCCCATTCACCCATGTGTGAAATCTCTCTACACTACCTAATGTGAAACTCACCCTCTAGGTATTGAAATAAATGTATTATTGATAAGACACTAGACATTCCACCTTGATTATGATGTCAATCTGTCCCTCATAAGAAAATAGGTTCTATAAAAAGCAACACTGACCAACCTCAAGGGGGAACTTCATGAGCTGATTTACACCATCTATTCTGATCCCCAATGATGTGTCAGACATCATAACACCCTTATAAAAATATATAACTAAGTCAAGTATTTTTAGAATAGGATAGGATAAGAAACTATGTGATGTAACTATATAAAAAAGGGAAGATAAAGTAGTTGAGGCTCTATGATCACACATGTCATCATAGATGGTTCAACACCCTGATCCTTAGGGGTAGGATATATAGAATAGGTATTTCGTGAAATATGACCCAATGAAACAACCTCAATACTTACATTAGGCCCACTCCGCTGTCTTGATGTAACTTGTTCTTGGCTCCCTCAGACATGACCACCACCCCCTCGACCTGATCGACTCGTACTTCTCTATCTCCCTTCTTAACATGGAGCTATGATAACCACTCATGAACATAGTGCCTATGTTTAACCCCTACAGATAATTTCTTTATGGAAGGTCCTGCAGAAACCTCGCATGTGTCCCATCCCAATGAAATCACTGCACTCGATGGGGTTACAATCCCATTTGTTCTTCATTTGAACCCATCTTCCACAGTAATGAATGAAAACCAAGCTACCCATACTCACATCCTGACTGGAACTCATCTCACAAGAATCCTCAAAATGGTGCTTCCTATATGAAGCTAAACCACTAGGATGATTGAATGAACTAATCTTATCTACACTCCCAACATCCCTCAAGATCCAATTTATTATATAGCATCTAACTCATACTTTCTATAATAGTGGTCAATATAAGCACATTAACCTAATATTGAATGGGTTATTGGAGACCTTCATCATAATTTATCTCCATAAATATATCATATTAATGGTCTGCCAGCACAAAACACTGCATATTTTTGAAGAGTGTTGAGTATTCAATAACCATCATAGAGATATCATACAGATGCTTAAACTCACTATAATTCTCTTCCCTCAGAGTCTCTAAGTGAAAGTAGTCATATAACCAGATTTTAAAATCATCTCAAACCATGGTTCATAGACTATCAGCCTCGTTCAAAACATCCCTCCAGTTTTTTTCATCACCATGTACCATATATGTCATGAGCATTAATATCTTCAGAAGATATATATATAGATGACTGAAAATTGAAAATTTATTATCAAGACATATCATAATATCACGTGGACATCCATCCCCCAAAAAATTTTGGGAGGATGATGCAGCTGGAACACACGCATCAACGCATCCATAGACATGGCTAGCTATTTTATTACATAAAATGAAACAATAAGTGATAAAAACCCCTCACTAAAATATGCCTCATCACATATGTTCAGTAAACCAACATGTATTGAATCATCCACTAAATGAGGAACCATAAGTAGCTCATGGACCTCTTCCACTGGAGCATGGTCATCACCTCCCTCCAAGAATACAACTAGAGGTCTTGTTTGTGGCATGCATCTATAATTCCAAACCCATGACTCTAAAAAGAATGATATAAAATTCCACATATCAAAAGTGTAGTATGTATAAAAAAACTATAACTAGTTTATACCACAAATCATAAAATTATGAAAGTACTGATAAAAATAATACTAACAAAATTTAGTAGAGACACTTCTTTTTCCCACATAAAAGTTGTGTCTAGGTTTAGTTCTCTATTTGAAAATTTCAATTTTACATTACAATTTCATATTCATTTCACACACAATTTTAATGGTTGATCCCAATGGTATACAACTTTTTAATATGTAAGGGCTTGTACTCTTTATGAATAAAAATATATTGTCTATCTAATCCACAAAATATTAGATGCCAATACATAGAAATCATGGTCCGTGACCCAATGCTCCCCAATTTGCTTCTCTGGGTATCTACTATAGCCTAATCCAGAAAAATGATTATGTAATAAAAGACACCCGGAGTACCTATCATTTTTTTATCAATCCTCTACACATAATTCCATCACAATAGCATGTATATCTATAATATCACCTAACAAAACATCATGAAAACATGCAATTTATCCCATATGTTATTTCACAATGCATTAAATTTTATTTCTAGCAAAGTTCCTAAAATTATTCATTAGATGGAATAACGTCATCTCATCTGGATGCAACAAAAAGAACCCAAAATAATATCAATAATAAAATCTCAATTCAAGGGAATCACCCAATTGTGGACTAATATCAAATGTACTTGTCAAAATCCAGAAACTTACAATTTCATTTGAGGCAATTTGTATTTTTTCTATACGTGTGTAAACTAATACTAGGAACATCTCATTAAGAAATTCAAATTATTTATATCCCTATCTAATATCTATAACTAGTAAAGAAAATAAAAAATAATGAAAACCCTCATCTGATACTAATTTATAACATCCCAGACTCAGATTCCACTGAATAGTTCCCCAATATCGATTGGTTACAAGACCTCAAGAACATCTCCTCAAATTTCAGATGTTGCGGACTAGCATTGAGGTCCTAGGGTGTGTCCGGTACATACCATTCCATCTTGTGGGAGTGTAACAAAATGGTAGTAAAGATACAACACAAATAGTAGAATCGGTATAATTTTTATACAGTGTATTACTATAATAATAAATAAAAAATACAAAAAGAATCTCATAGATCGGGATTGTCATACTTGTATCTTCAAAGAAGAAAAAATAGTTACACAACATTTAAATATAATACATGTTTGAAAATACCAAAAATACAAAAATTAACTATATCTCAATTGCATCTTGAACCTCAGCACGATCCTGTGCTCCCATTATCCTAAGCATTGAACAAAATAATCCATGGAAATTTGGGCTCTTGTCCCATTCCCTACCTACATCCATATATTCTATCCAGGTATCTAGTAATGACTCGAACATGGCCTGAGATACAATCCCATTAGGTAACCACCCAAAAGACTATAAAAATTATTGGATATTCAATATAAAAATGTCAAAGAGAGTGAAATACGTATCAATGTTATGAAATAAAAGGATTTTAAGTGCCCATGGAATGTTAACAATAGAATAAGTGAACTTTAATATCCATATAATTACATCCATTAAACATGGGTCAATATACTATAAAAATAATGATACAAAAAACATAGAGGTGACTAACACATCTTCTATGTGCATCTATATATATCATGTCAACCACAACCTTTCCCTAAAACTTGAAGTGTCATATATACCATGATCGGGTCATATAATCAAATGTTTCAGACTACAATGTTCCTATTTCAAGGTGTAGTAGACCAAGGAATCCCCATATAATCTGAGAAGCATCTCGATTAAAACACTTTTATTCTTGTATTGGTGTCCAACGAGCATTCCTACTGACCATGTCCATAGTGAGCCCAAACGAACCGGATCCATGCAGACGAAAGGCCCAATGGATCCTATAGAGTTAGGACACATGGATCAGTATATATAAGGAATCCTCTACCATATTCAAGATCCAAGGATTAACATCTAAGGCATATAAAAGAATCATTATTCAATTGAACCATTTATCATTTCATATCATGAGTATAAAAATTGACAAAACCATTTACATTCAAACAAAATCAACGTGTATACCCACTCATTTAACTATGTATAATAAAATTCAATAAAAGAGTATACCCACTAATTTAACACAACCAGATAAACCATTTTATCAACAAAAAGAATCCCTATCATGTTAATACATTAAAATGTAGGAAAAAATATCTTAAAAAAATTATAATAATTTCATATTATTATGGGAATCATGTATCTAATCAAGCTCCAAAACAAACCCCTTGGATGGTTCAAAAAATGTAAAAGATAAAGGGAAAATAAATTTGGTGTACTTGTTTGGGAAAACAACCTCTAATGAATCTTAAGAAACCTAAAGGGAATCCCTGAGAAGTTATAATTACTTTAATTAAATTTATGAATTCAAGTTTGGGGTTGCACCCAGATGTATCCATAGGGGCATAATGACAGCTTACTTGATAAGAAACTAAACCAAATTGAATAATTATAGACCACCTACTGTAGGTTGGTAGTATTATGCTCATCCAAAATAAACTTCTGATTTTACTCATATCAAAAGAAAATATAATAATTAATGAATAAAAATAAATTAGGACATATTATCTGGCGCCCTAATAAATCCATTGATACCAAGAAGAGTGAATAATGACAAAAATGAAATTGAGTACTCAGCCATGTTGTTAAAATGTGAAAAAATGACACTTGTTTTAGTTATTAGTCAATGAAACATGATCAAATATTATAATATGTATTAAAAATATCTCCCAACAAAGGTGTACTTCAATAAAGTATAAATATGGAAATTAAATTTTAAATAAGGGATTCATTTGGGGCAATTTTATAATTTCACAAAAATTACTAGGTCTCATGTTTTTTGGACAGGGTCAGCCAAACCATGCACCAACCTTGTGCCCAATATTGTTAGGAGGGTCACTTCACATAGTTTCCTTGCACGATTTGACAAACCATGCCCAACCCATGTCTTAGACCACAGTGAAACACGTCAGATCTCTCATATAGATGTGCACCTAAAATCACACAGTTATTAGGGCAGTGTGTGCCCTTATTTCGATCTTCCTAGTTCTCTCACGATTACTAATAATCGTGCGCCTTCCACATATTTTTTCACTAACTTTGAGGAAAACCATTTTCTCCCCAAACGTTGGGCTTTGGGCATTGAACATGATCTAGGATCCTCAGTTTATACTCATAATTTAAGGTGTATTTACATTAGACCACAATTAAGCTTTTAAGGAAAAATATAAAGGATCCATACCTCATACTAAATTCCAGGTTCTTACTTTAGTCACCCAAAAAAGGTGGGTTGACCATTTACTCAATCAACACGATAGTTCATGATGAGTGGGCCTAAGACTAAGAAAATGGTGTGAAAATACTAATAGATATGAATTGGTGGATAACATTCAATTTACTAGATATTTTGAGGAATTTTAGAGAGAACTAAAAATTAAAAAACATAGATTGAACTGAGAGTAATATATGTTTAATTGAAAGGTAATGTTATAATATCAATGAGTAATACAATTTGATGTTGAATTTTTACTATAATAAATCATTTTTTGTGTGAATTTTTCATGAAACATGATTGAATCCCTTTGAATTTATTAATAGAATAATCCTAAATGAACCAAGATAAAAATATATACCAGAAAAAGTTTGGATATTGTACTAATGAGAAACCTCACGAAATAAGAACAGAAGTGAGAATCCATGTGATTATGATAAACCAAATATTAATAATTATGATTAAAAATGTGAAGAAATATGAATTCAAAAAAAACCAAATAATAAAATGATGGAGTCTCATAGTTTTTCTAATGACTATTATTATGAAGGAATCTGTGTTGAATCAATGATATGTCAAAAATTATGAAAGAAACAACAAGGAAAATGTTAAAAAGAAATTTTAAGATGAATTGTGTGTGGAAAAGGAAGGTATAGAGAAACTAGTTAGGGAGGAAAATAATTATAATCAGTTTAGATAATGAAGGTGAAATATTTTTTTCATATACATTCATAAGTTATTAAGGAAGAAGCCTCATTCAAAAATATATTGTGACATCCCAACATTAAATCCAAAAAATGGTTTCCTTGAGTTGGTGGGCTACATGTCTTGAAGCATACCTTCCATTTTCCATTGGGTACCAACTAGAAAAGAGGGAAGAAGGAATGTCTACGGGGATACTATTCCCTCACGTAAGAGTGTATCACATCAGATATGTAATGAAATATCTATAGTAGAAGCATATATAATATATGGAATAACGGGGATAGACACTATAACCGCAAGACTAGTATCCCACCATAGTGGATGCAGTTATAAAAAAAAATGAAACCGAAAATAATAAAAAGTTAGAAACTAAATCATATATAAAATATGATGATAATATATTTAATTTATCTATAAAATTAGAAAATAGCTATACATGAAAATAGAAAATACCATCTATACAAAATAACCAAATTGAAACCAAAATCGATACGATATTCTGAGAATTTTCCCCATCATATACTACCATGATACATCTTATTAAGGGAATAATTTTTTGTGCTCAAAAACGTAAATTTCTATTTATCAACACCTATATACATATAGCCTACCTAGGTACCATCAGCGGCTCAGATAGTGTGTTAAAAATGTCTCATTTAGTCACAAAAAATAAATTATATACCAATCGAGTCTCGGAATATAAACCAAATTATTGTGAAAATATATATAAATAAATAAGTAAAGAAATGTAAATATCCTTACACTTACATCAATCACAACTGAGAATTTATATGAACAATAATAAATTAATTAATTCGTTTTTTGTAATTTTATATAATTAAGTATCATGTGTTATAACAAGACTATCCAAGTATCATGAAAATAATAATAATAATAATAAAGGATCCATGTTGTGGAAAGATATCTCGTAAAAATGATAATAAGGAAATATGATCGAAGGTAATAACCAAGGAATCCATGACCTTAGGTGCAAGATAACTCAGTAATAATAAGAACCTTGTATATAAGGGTGTAGGTATGATTGTAATCTAAGGATAATCCGCAATGGTATTCCACTATAAATAGTTCTAACTGAGTATAAGGATCTCATTACAGGTAAAACGAGCTAATCATAACCATTCCCAATGGCCTGAATGCATGACACATCATATTTGAATACATCAATGTAGATCCAAGAAGTGTATCCAAGGAATCATAAAATCTTGATGATAGTGAAGGTATCATAATATATTATGTTTTTCATTTTATTGTAGACAAGGACCATGTTCCAAGGTGGGTATCACTATTAGCAACAACCTCCTTGAATCAAAATGGAACCTTCTGAGTGCACATGGTATTCCAAATGGAATCAAAATAATAGATAATCTCTTACCACACCTATAAATATGAAAAGGTATATATGCTATAGACACCTTGTAAAAAATTAATTATTTAATTAATGCCATGTAATACTCCTGGATATTTATAAATTATTAGGTTCATTCCATTTTCTTTCATACCAGGTAATAGGGATAATTATAACTTCAAACAAATCAAAAGTTCAGTTTATAAACATTTCATGGTTTCATCCCATATAGGAAATGAAACCAATTATAATTTCAATCGATATTTATTATTTGGTTCATTGTTTTACCTTTTATAAACATGACAAAGTGGGAAAAGGACATGAAACCATATGTAATTAAATTTTAATTAACTAGGAACAATGATATATATATATATATATATTCCATTTAAATTTATATAGGTTCGCTAATTAATTGAAACACTTATAATTAAAGGATCAAGTTGAAACTATACATGTGATATCCATTTAGAATTTAAGGATCAAACGATTAAATCTGAACACTATACTTATAATGGTCAAGTGAGGACACACTTGAATGGTGGCACATAGGGACATAAAAAACATTTTATAGAATAAATTAGGTATCATACTACTTAAGGTGGTCATGTTGGAGGTTATATCCTCCAACAAAAAAATGATCATGTATAAAAAGGTCTCTTGAATAGGAGCATGATGACTATAAGAAATGCATATGAAATTAATAAGAAACACCTAATGAATGTGTTCTATGTACAATGTATGTTGTTTATAAAATATCAAGACATGAGGGATGATCCATAGGCCACCTACCATATACTCGTAGTACCCACCTCACCTGGTATTGGTCCTTAGTAATTCCTAAATCAAATGAAAATGGAATAATAGATCCTAACTTTGAAAATAAGACCATGTATCTTGCACCAACATTACTCCTTCGAGGATAAGAGGAAAAATAAAAGGTAAATGTGGAATGGATAACTCAACAATGTTTGTCCAATGCCATAGATGGTGCTCGAATCAGAGTCCATATCATAAAATGGAACCAAATCCAAGATTTTGGTTTCCTTGGGTTCTCCTATGTGAGAGAGAAATAATGGGTGAGGTCCCATTCATGAAAAATAAATCCTTGCAACTTTTTAAAAAATAGATGTAGGGAATTTATAGGGTGTCCAAAATTTTTACATGTTGTGTAATGCTTGGTGTCTTCCTCCTCGAGAAATACCCTTCACACATCATGAAAGCTTCTATAAATACCATTATACATCAGGAAATTTATACATGTTCTGTATTTTGATTAAAAAATCTGTAATTAGAATGTGACCAACCTAATTCCCATCCACACATTCCTTTCCAAAACTACCCAATAAACCCACATCCCAATTTTTGGGTTTAATCCAAATGATAACATTACAATAGGATAAAGATTAAATTAAAAGGATGCATTCCTCCAACAAAAACTGGGTTCTTACAGTCCCCCCCCCCATTAATAGAACTCAACCCCATGTTCACCTTATAATTCAAGTGAAACACTATATGAAAATTTCCAGACACTAGGAATATATGTCAGCCTCACGCTCCCAGATATCATCTTGTACATTGTTTTACAATCATAAAAACCATACTAAAGGCTCATAGTGTCTTCAATGAGACTTAATGATCCGGTTAATGATGTGAATGTTATTCTATTCAAAGTATAATTGACATCCAAATCAAAATACTCAAGATCCAAATTATTAGGCGAGTTGGCATGATAACGGAGAAGATGTGAAATGTGGAACATTTGATTCATGTAATGGAACATGTGTGGTAGTAAAAACCAATAGGATACAATAATGATCCACATATGAATCCAAAATTACCCTACATAACATGGTCAAAACCTCCCTTGACTCTATATCTGTCTATTCCTAGGTCTGGGTGGGAACTGCATGAAAACAAAATCTCCAACCTCAAACTCTCTAGGTCATTTATGGTGATAACTATAATATTTTTTTCTAGATTGTGAAGAATAAATAAAAATCATGATTAGTTGATCCAGATTCAAATTGTCATGTACAAGATGATACATTGTAGCACTTCCTCTCACACATCAAACTAGTACAGGTGTAGAAAACACCTCCTACCATACCAGGATTCATAAGGATGATTATAAATTGGTACATTAAAGCTATTATTGTACGATAACTCAAAGAGAATGTTATAATTCTCAAAATAACCTCGAAAATCTATTATACATGATCAACGAATTTCCAAAAACACATATATCATCTGTTATGACTGGACATCAGTCTAAGGTTGAATTTTTGTGCATAGAAGCACTTATTTACCCATATTTATCTCTAAAACCTTGTATATTATCAATGGTAAATGACTATCCCTATCTAAAATTATAGTATAAGGGACCCCATTTATTTGTATGATCTCACATACATATATTCTTACATGCTCACCAACTGAAAATTCCTCAAAGATAGGAATGAAGTGAGCTACATTCAATGGTCGATCCACAACTACCAACATTTCATAAGTACCTTGAGGAGATTTCTATAACATAACTAATAAAATACATAGATACATATTCCCAATTATATTATTGTACTTGAAATAGATGTAACAATCATTTATGATTCTGGTTCTCTGACTTCTTCCTCTGGTAGGTGAAACACTTAGTGATAATGCCTGTAATATGATATTTCATCATAAGCCACCAATACTATAATCTGACATCTGAATACATATTATAGATACCAAGATGAACTACCCATGGATAAAAATGGAACTCTTACATCATTTACTCTATCTCATATCATTTGGAACTCAAATTCATCCATGTATTCATATGATCTCATCTCCATCCACATGCCAATCTGGAGGCAAGTCCTCCCTAGAAATACATTCCATAGGACAGACCCATCTAGATCTAAAAGCCTCTTTCTCTTAAATCTATCAAGGATGGAAGATGTAACTATTAAGGGTATGCGATATGGTTGTTATTTTTTTTCATGAAACACCATATGCATCACATTGAAGAGGGCCATCAATTTCCATTCATCATTGGCTTCATGTACTGTGTGTACCTGAGTTTTTCGACTTGAAAAATTTTCTATAAAATTTCATTTTACAAGAATATAAAAAAACATCAAAAATGATGGATTGAAGATAGTAGATCCATCTAAACTTTTTTAAATAAAATTCCCCCTGTGTAAAAATGAATTGGAGTCTCTTCTAGTTTATATACAGTGCATTGGGGTCATGCAATAGATAGTGTCTTCAAAAACATAATGCATGGAAAACTGTTGTAAGATCAAGATTGTGAATCTAGTAGTTTTTATCATGAGGCCACAACATCCTAGATAAATACACAATTAATCTTCCTCCTCCATCAATTTTTATCCTAGTCTGATGCATGATGAATCACTGAACAAAAAACTTCCTCTTATAGGATTTGGAATAATTAGAACAGTTGACAGGGCAAGAATTTTTTTCTCTTGATAGGATTTCTCACACTCTTCTGACCACAAAAACTTTACACCCTTATTTTTAATATTATTAGGAGGTGAAAGAAGGAATGTGATGTCCAGTATGAAATTCTTATAATATCTATCCATCCTGAAGATTTTTTATACATCAAACACATTCTTAGGCTGCTCCAGGGAAACCAAAACACTCACATTACTTAAGTCAATAAATATGCTTGATTCTGAGATAATTTAATCCATGAATTTAAATTTTTCTATTTAGAGGTAGCACATAGAAATATATTCATAAATATGATGCTATATAATTATATTTGAAACGATATGAAGATGAATATCATGATAACTAAATGTACCTGAATACACCACAATTTCATCGATATGGACCACGATAATGGAATCCAGATAAGTATGGAAAACCTTATTTATCAAATTGATAAAAACAAAAGACACTCGTAAGATCAAACGTCATAATGAGATAATCATACAGACCATTACTAACACTAAAATGTGTACAATATATTTCTAAAGTCATGAATTGCATCTGATGATAGCCAAATCCTAGGCCGGTCTCAAATAAATCCCTAGCTCCTTGGAGATGTCCAAATATATCATTTATTCGATGTAGTGAATAATGGTTCATAAAAATAATCTGGTTTAACCATTTATAATCCATGTATAAATGTAATTACTAACCCAAATTATTATGTAAAATCACAATTGATCCCGATGAATAAGTATTGGGTCTGATAAAGCCATTAGATTCTGAAACATCCAATAAGCTATTGTGCTAATAGAGCACAGTAGCCTCTATCCTATATAGAAAAATGAGCACATAAGATTATATTAGAATAAGAATGATCATAAATTATACATCTCTCTTGCGAGATAATAATAAATTATTTTTGACAAAGACGTTCAAAAAATGATCTACTTGTAGTGGAAAATTGTTATGAGGTAGGCCTTGATCATCCATGAAATTAATAACAATTTGAGTGGTCACTCCACATAGACCATGATGCTCTAGTCCATCTCTATTTTACTAGAAATACCACTAAGACTTGTGGTCATAAATCTTTCCCTTTTCTGAGGTAAATGACACCCTGTAATGATAGGAGCCTACAATCCTGTGATAGGGAACCAATCAGTTCATCCCAATAATGACATCACAACCCATCATATCTAGGATGAAGAGGTCCTACAAGAAGGGATAACTTCCTACCTCAAGGGGACAATCCTAGTATTGATATATTAACTCCGAAAATAATCTCAATGGTGTTTCCCAGGAAATCAACATAAAGAAATAATAAATTTCCATCATGATAATTACCATATATGAAAAAATGATAAAGGAGTGTGAGGAAAATTAATAAAAAATATAAGATAAAATAGTGAAGGATACTGGAATATAACCTCATACTTTCTACAATCCTACACTATGATCCATAGGTATCGACTATCAGACATAAAACTAACATGATCCATGACCCTATTCTATAGGTGGAATACCTTTATCCAGTCTACTATGCTAGTGGTGATAATCATAATTCTAGATACCATGACCACTACCTCCCACTCATGCAATTTTACAAGTGCAACTCCAACTCCCCAACTTATCAAGTGTAAAATATCCTACCTCTAAAGGTGGAGATGGTGTAGAGACCCTTCCAGTGGATGTAGATGTAATGGTCAAATATTATTTTGAAGATACCCCATATGTCTAAAAAAATGTCACTCCATCTGGAATCTATCACACTGAGGCATCATATGCCTCTATTTTACAATGTGATGGAATATAATAGAGCTACCAATTTGGATAATTTTCTTCCATTACTAAATTGAGAAACCTCAAGGGAATGGTTCCTACCATTGACTGAAATAATGGAATGATGCGATAATGATCTTTTACGCCTCACGCTATCGTATTACTATAGGATTCCCTTAGTGATAAGAGCCTTATTTATTATTTATAAAAATGTTGGTTGGAAAATGACATTCACGATAGTATGAATGGAATACCTAAGACCATACTTCAAGCATCTATAATGTGACCTCTCATCAGAGGATAGAATTGTTGAAATGAATTAAAACATAGTGAAACACACTAAATAATCCATAAAAGTCAAAACAACCTACTCTAGATGCATAAAATCTCTAGCATGGTCTACTCTTAGTGTCTGAGGAAAGAGGTGATCATAGAAGGCATGCATAATATCATCCCAATCATGCTCTAATAAACATTCATGAGCAATCACATCCCAAATTTTTTTGGAGGAATCACATAGAAATTAGGTGGTATGCTTGAACCTCGTCTCTATAAGAATATAGAGATGCTCGTTGATAGAAAGTGTTGCCTCTACACAAGACATAGAAGCCTTCATACCTCTATACCCCAAGAAGGTGTGAGGATTCTACTATTAGAACTCATGAGTCAAATAAACTATAGTAGGTTCTTGTCATCAAGCACCCTACATGGATATCACCAGACATAGAAAAATATAATGAATCTGAGTATAAATTTCCATATCAATGATAATAGGTGGTGCTTCAGTTGGTACTACTAGAGGGATCACTGGTTGATCATGGACCACTATCTTTAAAGCATGGTTATCACCACCCTCCGAGTGTACAACTAGAGGAATTAATGGTGGCATAGTACTATAATTTCTAAGAAGATTCCTCAAATCAATATTTGAAGTAGATATATAGATATAGAGGAAGAAAAATATAATTAAAAGGATCACTACCTGAGGTAATACCCTAACTACCATCTTAGAAGTCTAAGGTATTGGAATGTGTTCATGTTTAATTAACAGAGGTCACAAAAGGTGAAGGGTTAACTAATAAATGCCTCTTTATTAACTAGAATTCATTTAATTATATATCATGTTTTATATTTTCAGTTTTCTATTTCTCATATATATGTATATATATATATGAGGGTTTTATTAAAATGTATCACCATACCTAGTAAATAGGGTCCCATACAACTTATCGTTGAAATCAACATCCATTTAATTTATATTTCACCCTTTATACATTCATTCTTAGAGTGTAACATGTAATTAATGATTGATGAACATGGTAAATTAAACATTCCAATTTATGAAGGCCTATATAAATCATGAATTTAAACTAGTAATCACACAATCATAGCCAATGAGTGAATAATGTAACCATAGGTAATATGTTATATGATCATGAAAATATAAAAATCATAGTTTAATAAAAAATAAAAGAAAACATATGAAATAAAAAAAGTATAATGCGCCTATATGGTATGTAATATGCATGGAATGTGTGTTATAGGTTCCTATAATGATTTATAGTTGATTCTTTCTTTCCTTCATCCCATTGGGCTAATGATAAAATGAAATTCTCACTCATAATAATAATAATAACAATTACATTACATGTGAATCACCCATTGGTGAAATGATATCAATTGTATTATGAAAAAATGCTGAACAAAATTTCATATTTCAGGGACCTCGAAATTTACCACAAACGTGGGTCAGGTACGCCCAAGAACAACTTATAACCATTTTCCTAATATTTCCTAATCTTATTTCTATTGTCTAAAAATAGTAATCCAATAAACAAACGACAATGAAACCAATTAGTGATGTCCCAACCAACATCCTACTCAATGGTACCACAAATATAGATGGCTACATGGCCTCAAACATTCCTCCCTGTGTTCGAGAGGCTGTCGACTTAGAGTCATGGCCTATGGTGTGTCCATGGGGAAACTATGCCCACGTAACTAGATTGGATCACATTGAACATATGATAATATGATAAATAGTGGATGAATATGTAATAGATAACAATGTAAACAAACCCTATAACAATAGCACTAGTAACTCATTGTAGCATAAGCCTACATAAACCACCATGAAATATAAAATAATAAAAATATTTAAACTAAATCATATACAAAACATGACGATAAAGAAATGTCATGTATCAAAAAAATTGTAAAACAAGTACACATGGAAGGAGAGAATTCATGTTATACCATAGAAAAAAAACTATCCAATATCCTGAGAACTAGAAAATTCATATACTTCCAAGCTTTATCATAAAAATTAAATATTTTTAGGTGTCTAAAGAGATACATTTCCCCTTATAGACACATACAATCATATTGTATTTATGGATACCATTGGTGACTTGAATTGGGTATGAGATAAATCATAGTAGTCCACCATCAATGGAGTTTATACCAATTCATCCTATAAATATAAACTTGGAAAGTGTGTAGGTATATATAATTTGAAAGAAGTATAGAAATTTAAATATCCATATTTCTAAGAATAACTGGGCCCAATGGGGTATATCTATTGTGCCGCATGTTTGAATCCATTAATCAATATCCATGGAGTGTATCCATGTCATTCAAATATCCCGAAGATAGTTTAGAGATATTATGGCATGAAACTATGAACCCAATAGTGTACAAGGACAATGTTCTATGGTGGGTATCTCCCTTTACAACCAGATCCTATAATTGAAATGGCTTTATTTTAGTGCTCAATGCATTCCCTTAGGAATCAAAGGAAAAACTCTTGTCTGAACACTTTTATAAAGATATAAATGTTCATATTTGATAGGAACCATATAAATAATTCATTATTTAATTGAGTCCATCTAAAACTTATTCCTTTAAATTATTTAATAGGTTCATTCTATTGAATTTCATACCAGATGACAAGTCTGATTAGGACATTCAACCAATTAAAAATTCAATTTATAATAAAATAATTGGTTTGTTCCATGGAGGTTATGAAACTAGTTATTAGATTGATTACATATTAATTATTTGGGTCATTACAATACCATTCATAAGAATGACAAGGCAATCTCAGGACATGAAAAAAATATGATATTCAAATATAATTAACTAGGACAATTGATATCAATAATAATACTTTCTATATAACATTAGAGAGGATCACTAATTAATTTTAAAACATACCATTGAAGGTTCTAGTAAAAATGAAACATGTATTACCCATTTAGGATTTTTGGATCCATTGATTATATTAGAACACATACCATAGATAGGTCTAGTGTTATTACACCCAAATGGGATCACATATAGACATAACAAACCATTTAAGGAAAAAATAAGGAAACACCCTACTAGGGGTGGTCAAAATTTTGGTTATAACGTCCAATAAAAAATGATCATGTATTGAAAGGACTCTTGATATGAGAATGATGATTATATGAATTTCATATAAATTTACTAAGAAACGCCTAATGAAATCCACATACACACAACAATGGTAGTTCATAAAATAATAATACTCGAGGGATGAGGCATAGGGAACCTACCATATTCCCATAGGTTACTCCTCATCTTGTATCAAACTGAAGCTTGGTCTAGATCAGAATAAAGATGAGGAATGGATCAACACACTGAAAAATAGTGCATGAGCACCTATACCAAGATAAAATTATCAAGGAGGAGAGAAACAATAAATCGTGCAAGGTAAATAGAGAACTAACTGGTGGCTATCCAACATGATAGAGAGTTCTCAAATTGGTATTCAAATTGTGAAATGGTACTAAAGCCAAGAATTGGGCTTTCATAAGTGCTCATATGGGAGGTATATCAATGGGATGAGGTTCTATCCTAGAAAATGGAGGCCCCGCCTCTTATTTTTGAAACTGAACTAGGTAATTTACATGGTGTTTAATTTATTCACACATCATGTAATGTTCGAGGTCTTTCTTCCTAGGAAAAAACCACAATATATTGTCAATGGTTATAGTAAGACCATTAGACAAAGTGTATTCCAATCACATGGAATGTAATTATAATGCAAAAAATAATAACTTTATCCCTTTGCTTCCCAAAACTACCCAACCAGCACCTGACCCGATTTTAGTGTCTTTTATGAAAGATATCTTTATAATAGCTTAATGTGGGAATTAAAAAGATTTATAGCTCCTATAGAAACCATGTTCTTATATATATAATGAGTAATATATTTATTTTAAATACAATTGAAATTATTTCTTATTAACTAATTATTAAAATTATGAGTGCATAATTTCTTTATGTGGGATTGAATGTTACAACATGAGATTCAAGATCCATTATATTAATATTATGTTCAATATCACTATCCACAAAAGAAAAAAGACTAATAAAATATATGATATATCTATAATCAATTTAATTTTATAAAAATAAATCATATTGTTAGTAAAAATATTATAATCAATTGTAAAATTCATACAAATTATGATTTTGAATAGTTAATGTTTTAATAAGGCTTTTTTTTAATAAATGTAATTTTTCTTTATTTATATTTAATTTTTATTTAATAGAACAATTTAAAATTTTAATAATTGATATTTTAAAAAATAAAATTTAATTTTTAATAGAAAATATCAAAATTATATTAGGGTAAATTTTTGATATTTTTATAAAGTGATTTTTATGTTAATAGTATAAAAATACATAATTTTGGAATACATTCACTTTTATGAAATTATCATAATACCAAAAGTTATTTAAAAGTAATTGAAAATATTTTATATTAAAATAGAATTTCATAAGGTAAAATAAATCATTTTTAAAAACTTTTTATTATTTATAAAGACCACGTTTTACATTTTGGAAACTTAAGTAATATTATACTCGAAACATTATTTTTATTCGATTATAATAAAAATTAGTTTTCATAACCTATAGAAAATAAATTTGAATAAATGGATAAAATATTTTATATCAACATTTAAATATGATTTAATTTGTCCAATTTCATTTTATGAATGAAAGTGTGATTACAATGAATAATGTAAATGACAGTTATAAGAGGGAAAGGGTTATTTTCAAAGAAAGTTATTATTAAAATTGTTCAATTTTTATCTAATCAAATAATAAAATTTCTTATAAAAAATGACTCCAATATACATTTTAACACTATATATAAATATTTTACCGATAATTTATTTTTTTATAAATGTTATTTAATTTTAATAATATTTAATGGTGAAAAACATCTTTATACAAAATAGTTTTTCTATATATTAAATGTTTTAATTTTCACGTTAATTTTATATTATTTACAAAATTAGTTAGACTATATATATACAATATTTATGTTTATAAAATTAAAATTTTGATATAGGGTCAACCTTATATTTTTTAAAAAGTATAAACTAGTAGCATAAAAACTAATTATGAATGTAAAAACCAAAATGGTTAATATATCTAAATAAAGTGGTAAAAGGAATGAATATTATTTAAAACATGTGGTGAAATAGTTTTTGGAGGGTTATACAAACATAGATCACCCCAAAACCCACTATTTTTGGCTTTTTGAACCACTTAACCTGGAATATTGTCATTCCATCATTAATTTTTGTTGGTGTTCATAGAAGTGTGATTTTCCTCTAGAGAATGTTCAATGTACCAATGTGATAATTACTTACTTCTTAAATTTTATTCATAATATTGATCTTAAAACCCCAACACAACCATATTGATATATTAAAAAAATTCTCACCATTATATGGAATGGTTAATATTTTAACGTAAGAAAAATTATTTGTTCTATTCCATCCACTTAGAGAAGCAAAAGAACATTAATAATTTGTTTTTATTACTACCATCTCCATGAATATCAATTTTCATTTTTCATATTATATTGATTTATTTATCCAAGCCACACAAAATATTATACTCAAAATTTAACACATATAAATAATATTGAAACTATTCAATTATCATGATATTACACAATTCCTTAACCGTAACGAATCAATGAGATATAACATGTTGATGTTTGGGGCTGGTTTAACCAACTTAATGAACAATGATATAGAAATATATCAAGAATTTGAATGGAAACTTATATAATAATATTATCTAAATATAAAAATAAAATCATGATTTTTTTATTGTTTTTTAGAAGATTCATTTTTTATTTAACATAATATTAAATTATCAAATTCTATCACATAAATTACTGAAATTAATATATTCCTATTCAATTTTAACATATACAAAAGAAAAAATAAATATAAAATGAATATAATATAATAATAAATGGCATATATCAAATTATATATATATTAATTATAACTATATGATGTTATCTAATAAATTTAATTTTATTACTCAAGTAGTTAAGTGAATTCACAAAACGAATCAAAGAACAAGGTCTTGTCTCAATTTTCACCTCGTGAATTTTTTTTATTATAAACCATTTTTCATTGAAATAGTGTTTCCAGTTACCATTTCATATTTTATTTATCATGATACCCCTTATAAATATTTATTATTTTTTATAATTCATAAATTGGATCTAATTTGAATGTTTCTAAAACCATTTTTTTATTTATCTATATTTTCAATTCCATGAGACAAGTTTGATATTTTGAAATATTTAATATTTTATATGGTGTATTCAATACCCTATTTAGATAATGTACAAGTCATATAACAAATTTAATTATTTTTAAATTTCATGGTATCCCACTCTTTTTCTTTTAATTCATACAGTACCATTACCGTAAGTGTGTTTTTATCTTAATGTTAATCCATTATGATATGATTCAAAGCCACAACTTATTTCATTATTAACATATATATATTAGAATTGGATTTATCTATAAATCCTCTCATACCATTTTCCTCTATATTTATAAAATTTTAAATTCCATCACTACATTTGACTTGTGAAATCATCTTCTTTTATAGGCATGATTTTTCTTCCCATGATTTTCTTATAGGAATGCCCAAATTTTAACTACATTATTTAAAGGGAATTTATGTATATTACATGAATATATTGATTGGGGTAAATATTTACAAAGCCAAATATACCTTCCTCTATAATGTTTTATTTCTTAGGATGATTGTAAAAAATGTAATTCTATATAGGTTTGGTGAAATATTGAAAATCCGTATACTTTTTATTACAATATAGATTTATATTATTTTTAATGAATATTGTTTAGTTATTCTATAAAATATGAATTCATTCATATGTTGAATTTATTACACAAAATTAGTGGTGGGTGGGGCCTTCAATCGCCCCAGGATATATTGACAGGTCCATGAGTCAAACTATTACATGTATTTCGGTGTATGAGTACTCCAAAAAAATCTGATACACAGGGTAAATGAAGTAAGATCTTGATGTTTATGATTATGATAGCTTGGATTATGGCATGAAATAAGTTGTTTCAAATTATACATTTCATCACTATAGAATAAATTATTTTTTCATGTAATTATTTTATTCCATTTATCCTCCATGGATATATTAAGAATTTAGTTTCTTCCTATTAAATAATTATTTGGATTATCGATTCCTTCAAAATTATTTATACACCACTTGTGATCACCTATGATATTTTATTATTTTCTACTATGTTTAATCTTATTGAGGGATTTATCTCACAATTTATCATGTTTTAATTACCATATATTTTGAATAAATCGATTATACATGATATTTCTAGAAGCTTAGCATGTGTGGAAATTTTTTTTGGAGATGTTGAAAACATATTACATATTATGTTATTTCTTATAAAATATAAAATTATCTATTTGATGAGAAATAAATGAGATTTTTTAGTTTATTTTTTTTTCAAACTATATAAAACTATAAAACTAAATGGTCTTTCAAATTTATGTGACTCAATTTGTGATAATATAATTGAAATTATTGATGGTTGAAATTGGGTCCCTATAGCTCATTTCAAATCTGATATTTAATGAATGTTTTTTTACCCTAGATTCCGAGAGTGTCTTTTTGGGGCATTAAATTTCCCCTATGTGAATCTTTGATAAAGCCAACATCCAATTCTTCATATCTATATGCACCAGTAACATATTAAAAATTAAACAATCCAAAATTTACCAAAGCATAGGGTGTTTTAATTTTTTTAGACTTATTAATAGGGGATTCAGTAATGTTCTCCAGTCATAATCTCTAATATTTACAAAAATATGATTTGATTCCATCTAAAGTACCGTAAAATCAGACTCCTAGACCTTGTTCTAAGTTTGATAACATAAGATATCACACAAGATAAACTTTCATATATTTCAAATATATATGATATCTCAAACATAATATCTTACAATACAGATAAACATTTGGTATAGTGTCTTTAAAGACTAGATATATATGAAAAATATTTTATAATAATTTTAGAAATTACCCTATAATCATACACCTTTATAATTATCATAAGTTACACTCATATTAATAACTAAGAGAATAAAAATATAATATAATAGTGCGATGAGATGTTTAGTAAATGTAGACATGAGATACTTCTACTGATGACCATAAATAAGTAAAAGAAAAGTATGTGGTTATGAGAGAATAGTTAATATCCATGAAAATAACATTATTAATCTATACCCAAATAATCATGGATGAACAAAAATAAATTAAGGAAAAATTAACTGATTATAAAAAAACATATAAGTCATCATAACATGAGAATGTTTCAAATCATAAGATTATTTAAAAAATATAAGCATTGATAAAAATTTTAATTTTCAAGGCTCACTGTTAAGTTTGGAATCACAATGTGAAAAAAGTACAATAATGGATTGGGTTCACATTCCATTCAAAAAAACATAGTATACATAGTCCCATAGTATAATAGGTTCATTACCTAATCCCTGAAATATTATCTCATGAGTTCTACGCATTAAAACATTGAAATTGAGGGTTTTATAATTTCCTAACCACCCATCACTTAATGAATACAAAAAACTAGGGGTTTGGGCTCACTCCCCATTCACATTTATCTAATAAGATATAAAATTACCAAATGCATTGGTTGGATATATAAACTGACCAAAATATGGGTATGTGGAGGAATTTTTTTGGCAAACTAGTGGTGATTTAAACCAGTGCCTCATCCTTTAGATGTCGTTTTTAAAACTGTTGTGTATTGTATGGTCTCTAGTAATTTCACAATGATTTTAATAATTTAGTGGAAATTGTGTTAAGTGTCAATTATTTTGAGATTTTTGAGGAATTAATTTTTTTATTTAGAGGTTTATTTATTTAAACAAATATCTGCGGGAAATATAAATAAAATAAATTAAAACGCCATGAAACTTATTAGATGTGGTTATTCATAACTACCATTATTTTTTAGAAATGTATTGAAAACATTTACATAAAACCACCAATAAATTAGATAATTTTTAACAAAATATTCATAAATTAATATAGTTATAAAAAGATGACATATAATGGACCAAAATGTAATTATATGAAAAACTCATCATACATATATCATATATACAAACATCATATCATTGTAAACCCAGTCTAAGAAAAGATAATATACATATACAATATTTCCAACAATAACCAATAACCTATATATACCAATGGTCTGACATAAACTACATCTATCTACCTCCACATTATATCATCAAATGAAACCGACCACATCATCTCATGAACTCTAATAAAAAAGTAAATAAAAATTAAAACTTCACATAATAAATAAGAATTAGAGTAGAGTAATTGATTTTTTAACATACCACATAAACTAATAACCAACCCAATTTCCTTCTAATGAATTTCATAGATTAAAAAAGTCAACCTCTTGTATACTGCAGTCATCTGTCACCTATAATGAAAACAATAACATTTATGAAAAGAAATGAAAATATAAAAATATACAGAATATATTCATAATTTTTTTAAATATATTTTTTATATTTTAATCAAACATAAGAAATTTTAACATTTAAATTATATAAATGAAAAACCCATTGAAAAAATAAATATGCGTATTTATGAATTTATTAAACAGTTGATACATAAAAGAGATGAGTAAATATTCTAATTTACTTTTAATGCGACATGTGATGTGCTTGAAATTCACATAAGAATGAAATTTTATTGAATTTGATATCACATCATGTTATATATTTCAAAAATAACTCAGTGGTGCAGGGGGGGGGGGGTTCTTTGATTTAACATAAATCTGAGGCCATTTGTTATGATGTTGAAAATTTCAATCACGTTTTAGTGTTCTAAATCACTAAAAAGGTGTTAATGTACATAATAGGAAAACTATAATTTGGAATGAAATTTCGTTAATTCCTACACTTGATAATTAAATTTTATATTAGTGTTCTAGGATTTGAAGGAAATATGAAATCTTCTTCTCGGATGTGGCCCTCTAAAACAGGAGTTAATAGCCTTTTGTACCTTTATAAAGTGTATGCCAAGAAATTATAACCACACTATATGTTGGATTGACATGTTTTCTATGTGTACACATCAAAAACAACTCAAGAGTTGTATTACCATGATTTCACATCAATATTTTTTCATTCTCTATTGTTTTTACTATTCCACACATGTTTTAGTGTTTTAAATGACTAAATATATACTTGTAGAAATAACAAGAAAAATTTTATTCATAATTATGAGTGATTAGTTACTACATTGTAAAATTAACTATAGGGTCATTTTACTATGATTTTAGGGAAATTAAGCATTATTTTCGTCTTTTTGACCCTGCATAGTTATTTCTAAAGGCCTTTTGTACTTTCGGAATGTGTATAATGAATAATTACGACCACACCATATGAAAAAACTATTTTTTATTACACACTTAATCATGATTTATTACCTAAAAGTTACACCCGATACAACATGGAAGATAGATAGGTCTAATTTCTTTGGGGCTTAGGATCATTAAATAAAAACGTAAAACATGAAATTAAACATCATTATTGAAAACATCCTTAATAGGACCATAACATTCCCTCATACTTAGCATTGCATAGGGTAACATGACGACATGCATATGAAAATGGAGAGCTATAAATCCCAGTAAGGGAATAAACATGGAATACCATGAGGAATATAATACATGTGATACAATATGCATTACAATGGACAAAAAGAGAAACATAAACATAAAGGCAGGATAAAACATGATAATCATTACATGAAAATTTGGCAGCACCAATAATCATGGAATTAGCATGAGCCAAGGCTCATTGCACATGGAGCATGAGTAAACACTCGTTGCACATGGAGCAGGAGTAAACCCCTGTTTCACATGAATTGTCATGAGTAAACACCCATTTCACATGATGTATCATGATACTATACATTACCTAATTCATTGTAGCGCTATAAGGGAGCACCTATAACGCCACGACCCCAGTTATCCAGAGTCGGTGCATTATTATATAACGTTGTCATGATCACAATAAAGATCAAGTCTCGAAAGACCGATTAGTTTAGTAGCCTTGAAAACACTAGATACAATCATAAGTCTTACATTACATCGTAAGGTAAAAAAACTACAACAACATCTTGTCTTCATATCCCCTCATACTATCCCTACAGGTCATTCATAAATTACTTCTTCACATCCTGGGAAAAAGAAAACATTGAAAGGGGTGAGCTTATATGCTCATTAAGGATAAAAATATTGTAATAGCTTTCATAGATAAGAATAAATATTTATGTCAATGTATAACTAAAACAAAAGCCTTTTTAAACATGATCATCAGCATAATATGGCAAAGATAAAATGAAATAATGACATTTACTTATTCACATAGATATTCTACTAGTCGAATAATCACATTCAATATCAATAACAACTTTTATAATGAAGGGATGCATAATACCTAACATTAATTTTTGTGTGACGACGTCGTTCCATGTCCTAAGGGATAGCTGTAACTGGAACCCATCACAAAGAGCCTCTATAACCGGACTCCATCTCAAAGTGTCTCTGTAACTGGAATCCAACCCGGAGTGCCTCTAATAACCGGACACCAACCTAGAGGCTCTGCTGTAACCGGACCCTAACCCGAAGGGCTTACTTTACCAGTCCCCGACCCGGAACAAACAGGTCCAACACATTCATCTTAAGAAGAGGATGAAATATAACATAAACATTCGTATTAAAACTAGCATATGAAATTCCAAAACATTAATCATAAACCATTATTGGCATAAAAAAACTCATCCATAGTCAAAAATATCAAAAAACCTTAAATACAATATGGAAGATATGTATCATAATAAATCAACTTCAAAAAACTATAAAATTTATCAAAGGATGTTTATATAGATGAAATCAAAACTATTTGAGAGAAATCTCTCTTTTTTGAAATCATTTAAAAGTCACATAATTATAAAAGAAAACATTTAATTTGAAAATATTCTTATAATATTGTAAGGGATGGTTCAACGATTTTGTAATGGAGGAAAATATCTGCACCCTCCATATAAGTTCAAAAAAAATACATTCTTACCTTAATTCTGTCGAAATGGTTAAAAAGGTCCTTGTTTGGTAAACGACGGAAAGATTCCTTTTAAAACAACTTATGAAAAGTCAAACAAGGGTATAAATGAATGTAACCCATATTCAGTAAAAAAGTAAGTATTTTTTTGAAATACATTTTTAAGAAACATGGGTGTGGATGTTAAAGAGGTCCCAGTAGATAATTATGTTTAAACAACCTCGGATAATGAAGAGATTGTGAAATGAACCATTACCAATTTGGTAACATACGAAACATACACTCCATGAAGGAGGTATCATACAATGAATATGTAAATACACATAAATTAAAGTGTATTGCACAAAGAATAAAAATATTGGTAGTACATACACCACACAAAAGGTAATAGTGGAAATATGGTATGAATCTCACAGGAATAAGGGGTGAGATGAAAACCTATTACCTTGTAATTTTCCTTGGTTTAGGGTAGGTTAACCTCCTGTATAATGGTGAAATAATTGTTATTAAATTATACATGAAATATATACATTAATATGATACAATATATGATCTTTTAACATTGATATGTTAATAATATATTAGTATTATCATTGTTTTAGGTGTTAACGAATTCGTTTTCCTTTATATATTTTGTTACATAATCCATGTTTGTTATGGATAGGTTGTATATAATTCATATCCAGAATTATATAAAGTCCTTAAACATTATTTTTAATCATCAAATTAGAAATATAATTGCATGGATACGATGGGGAATGAATCCCATCGCGTTTGTGGAGACGGTAGTCCGTACATACGCACGAGCGACAATATCAATATTTTCATATTAAAATAATCTATAATTGGAAATTATATCATATATAAAGAATCATTATCATGTTATATTTATTTTTTACATGAATTAAACATAATTATTATACCCATCCAATTAGTAATGTTTTGAATAACAATTACACCACGACATGGAGACGGTAAGTCGTACGTACGCAGGTATGGTGACATGTCATTGAAAAGATGGATAAAATAATGAATATGGTTGTACCATATTTATAATAACATCACAGTATATAGAATATACTGGATTTATTATTTTATAAAGGATATAACAAAGAAAGAAGAAGTTGAAGAAGAAAGGAACATGAAAAAGGTTGGTGAAAACATTTCCTCTTCTAGAGGTTCTTCCTTTTGATTTTATGAAAAGGGATCCTTAGGTTGGCTTTATGATAAAAATAAATCATCTATATTAAATGGGGGTATTTTGAGAGAATATTTGGGTAGGTTTTGTCCAATCCAAATCGCTTTGAAGGTGTGACGAATTGGTTAGAAGTGGTGTCCTTTTATAAGGGGTAGGAGGGGCTCTTTATGAAAAACTTAAATTATTATTTTATAATAAATTAATATTCTGTTTATAATGGATCTAAAGTGGATTATTCAGAGACTAAGGTGGGTATGGGTCTCAATCATTTCAGACAATATATTTTAGACAGGTTTGGGTCATTATATTAACCTTATCTTTTAGTTTTAACTCATGATTAATTAGTTTGACACTAACCATGTCACATTCTATTTTTATATTATATAGTTAATAAACATACTATATACCTTAAAGAGACCCAAAAGTGGTACATTAATGGTACACCTATCATGATACAAGTCCTTTGGCCAAACATTAGATTTTTAAGAATTTAATATCAATTAATAATATAATATATTTTTTTAAAACTCTTTTATGTTAATTTTGACACTATCTGGTATTTGATTTTTGTGAAAATCATAACAGAATGATTAATTCTAAAACAGTTAATTAAATCAATCCTAACATGTCATATTAACCTATAAAATTCGTGGAAATAATTAAAAGTCTCAAATTATATTTATTTGGGTATTTATAATATCAATTATTTTAATATTTAACTAATAAGGTAGTTATTGCATCATCATTGTGTCATAAATAAATTAAATTATTTAATGTCTAAAAATTATAAATAAAAAACCATTTTGTAGGAAATCGTTTCATATTTCTAATTAATATTTATATATGATAATATAACATATATAACCCTATGTAAAAATTGTTATTCTAAAAGATATAGGCTTATGTCATTTTGTATTTAATTTAACTTAATTAATATAAAGTGTCATTATCACTTACATATGGATCAATGGGGTCCCAAAATCGACACAAAGATGCCCATTGTCAGACATGTATCAACCAATAGGGTTACGACACGTTTTAGGGTAATTTAATATTATTAGAATATTATTTTTTACCCTTATTTACCGGATTTACCCTTTAACCATGGTAAATAAAATATTTGCCGAAGTAATTATTCAAATTGTATAAAAATAAAAGATACATATTTACCCAATTTGGAAATCTTGATTCCAAATATGGGGTCCATTTTTTCAAAGTCAAAATACAGAAGTGGCATAAATAAATTTAAAATTAATTCCTACTGTCAAAACAAAAAGCATGTTTTTAAGAGATAATAACTATCAAAAGATTGACACTTGTTTATGTCCGGTTTAAATGTAAAATTATGTCCAATGAACAACATTGTATTAATTGTTAAAAATATATTCTAAATATACTTTACAACTACTCAAATTCATAATTTATCACTATTAATTATTTCGATTAAAAAATTTGTTTTTAATAAAAATATAGTAATTTTCACTATGAATAAAAATATAAAAGTTATCCGAAAAGAACAAAAATTTCATCCTAGGATAATTTCGATATTCCGAATCCCAAAATGAAGTCCCTTATGAAAGATAAAATGTATAAAATTTCAAAAAGTGGGTATTATTATTCATAACGACTACTTTGATTGGTCGCGGCGTGTTAGAATCTCGAAGTTGCGTACAACTCACGCTACAATATTATTCAAAGAGAAGCATAAAATGGAATCTTGGGGTGTTACAACACCCTTATTGAACATTTCATATCATGCATAAGTGCCCCACATAGATCATAAAACATTGAATCATTCAACATAATAATTTATTCCACAATAAAATAATGTGGAATACATACATGAAACTATTTAAACAATAAGTAAATGTTCATAAAGGTGAATAAAATTGGTAGAGAAATGGGCATGGTATTCACTACACAATGACTTTGGCTTGGAAATGTGCAGTGCAATTTTGGTTGCATAACAGCGTGATATAAGAAATCATAAAAATGGATGATGAGAGATAAAGGGGTGTCTCATCATATTTACATGACATGGACAGTAAGGGGGTATTATAGATACAGGTCCCAACAAATGTAATGGTATTTATATTCATGATTCAAAATAATTGATTTAATGTAAATGAGGAGAGAAAAATTTCTTTCCGAATTTCAGAATAGTAACGGGTGTAAATGGGTGGCATTTAATGAGAGATAAAGGGGTCTCCAATCATCCAAAAATGAATAGAGAAGTATGGGTGAGGTGAGATACCATACCCCAACATTTATAATATAAATTAAAAGGGCATAACAAATTAATGAATATTGGAAAAATGAGAAATGAATAAAATCCCTTACTTAGAAGTGTGCTTCCAAAGGATTGAAAGAGGATTAAGAGAGGTTTCTTGGGAGCTTGAGTCACCATGGGAGGATTATAGAGGGATGAGGGAATATGTTGGAAGAAATCTAAAGGCTTTGAGTGATGAGGATGTGGGATCATGGGTGGGTTTATATAGGAAAGGTGAGGCAATTCTTTATTATTTAGGTTTGGGACACCAAACATTAAACTAATCCTAACCACAAACCAGCCCATGGTTTTTTCCCAGGGATTTTGTCAAAGGGAAGTGGAAAAAAATATTTTTTAAGTCCAAATTCATAACTTCTTAAAATAATGCGGTTGCTTATGTGGAGGTTAGTCACAATCCAAAGGAAAACAATTTAAAAATGCAAAATGATTTATAAGTCTTGTAGGGCCCACTAAAGCATTGTAAAATAAATAAAAAAACTAAAAATAACAATATTTTAATGTTAAAACATATATTGGCCGATCATAGAGTTTATAGTTTTTTATTACATAACTATTGGGCCATTATGATGTCATAAACACATTGTATATTTTAACGGTATTTAATTTTTACCAAAAAATTTGGCTGTCTCCGAAAATTCTGAAAATTTCAATGTTGGATAATTTCAACATCCTGATTCCAAAAATAATATTCTTTTAATATAAATAATTTTATAAATATGTTAATTTTTCACTTTTAAAATAAAAACTTACAATTATCGAAAATTCACAGGTTTTGACAAAAATGGCTTTAAAACCTTAATAAAAATTACAATTGCATTCATAAAATTATAAGATCATTTATATTAAATAAAAATTAATTTAATAATAAAAATATTTTATTAAAGTATTTTTATTCAAAAATCCATTAATTCATCAAAATATATTTCTTAGTAGAACTTTAACTAATAATACTATTTGAGGATTAATAACTATTTACAAGGTAATAATAATTAAATGAAAGTAAATTCATTATTATATAAAAAAATAATGTACATAACCATAGTTCTAAGGTCTTGTTACATAACCCCTTATAACCCACCTGCATAAGACCAAAAAGTAAGGTGTGTGATGGTGACAGACTATTGGGGTGGCTGGGATAACATTGCTCGGGTGGTAATCTCTATCAACTTCCACCTCTATCGTAGGAGGTCCCGATCAAGCTTAACAAATTCAATCTTGGCGGGGGATTGGTCAAGAGTGAAGCCCAAAGACACAACCTCCTTTTTGAGATCTAACAAATGGTCTTCGTGTGAGGCATGTCTACTGGATGAGGCCATTGCTTCCATTTTTTTGAGTATATTGGATTTGTTAAATCCCTATATTTATACTAATTATGTGATCACTATTCAATGGCTATATTAAAAATGGTCACAATACTTTATAGTATTTTAAAATCCAAAAAAATAAAACCAAGGAAGTTGACATTTATATAAACATTTTACATAAATATACATTTAATTAGATCAACAAGGGTTTCCGTTAATGAATGTTTGTGTTTTTACAATATTCCCCCTTAAGAAATTTCACCCTAGAAATTTCCATTTCCCACAATAAAACAGATGTGGGTATATCTGTTTAATCATTTCCTCCAATTCCCACGTCACTTATTCAAACTTGTGGTTTCGCCACAACAGTTTAATGTGGGGCATTGTCTTATTTCGAAGATATTTTCCACTACAATCTAAGATCATCACTGGTTTCTCCTCATAAGAAAGATCATCCACTAACTATACCACCTCTGAAGAGGGTACTTGTTAAGGGTCTGCTATGTACTTCTTTAAGAGGGATACATGAAAAATATAGTGTATTTTAGCCATGGTAGGTTGAAGTGCTAGTCGATAGGCCACAACCGTAACCAGATCAAGAATCTTGAAGGGGCCAATGTACCTTGGTCTTATCTTTAATTTCTTTCCAAACCTCATGACCTTTTACCATGATGATATGCATAGAAATACCATGGCTCCAACTTTAAACTCAAGGTCTCGTCAAAGGTTATCCACGTAAATATTCTATCTACTCTAGACTTCCTTGACATGTGGCTAAATGGTTTTCACCTTCTCCACCATTTCATAGACCATTTCTGGTCTAAGAAGCTTATGCTCACTGACCTCATCCCAACACGCCAGTGTTCTGCACCTATTCCCATAAAGGGATTCATATGGTTCCATTTGGATGCTCAAGTGGAATCTGTTATTATAATAGAACTCAACCAGAGGAATATGTTGATCTCATCATCATTTAAAGTCCATTGATAATTCTCTCAACATGTCCTCAAGTTTTTGGATAGTACAATCGGATTGTCCATCAGTTTGAGGATGATGGGATATACTGCAGTTCAGTTCAGTATTTAGAGCATGTTAAAGACTCTTCCAAATCATAGAGGTGAATATTGGATCTTGATCTTAAAAAATAGATAGTGGTACTCCATGAACCCTTACCACATCTCTGATATATATCCATTCTATTTGATCTAAATAGAAATCCTCCTGAATAGAAATGAAGTGTATAGCCTTTGTAAGATGATCCACAACAACCCAGATTGCATTGTTTCCTTTGGATGTCTTGGGATGTCTGGTGACAAAGTCCATGGTGATGTTCTTCCATTTCCATTCTAGTATGGGAAATGGTTTCATCATCCCCTTAGACATCTACCTCTCTGCCTTCACTTACTGACACACCAAGTACTTTGATGTATATTCAATGATCTCCTTCATCATATTATCCCACGAATAAATCTCTCATAGATCTTGATACATCTTTGTGTTTCTTGGGTGAATATAAAAATTGGAACTATGTGTATCATTCAAAAGTTCCTTCATTAGTTCCAGACATGATGGAACACATAGTAATCTTCCAAATATCTCAATTCATTCTTCACTAACATTAAACTATGAGGATTTCCCATTTCCGATTGCTTCAACTTTTTTCTAAATTCCCAGATCATCTTTTCGACCATCGTTTTAAATTTCCAAAAGTGATGGTTGGGAAATAATTTGTGAAAGGTTTGATGATGATCCCTTCTTTATGATTCCCATGTCCATATTCATCAAATATAAGAAGATAATATCCTTTTCAATTATCATCAATGATATAATCACGGGGTCCTATCTACTTATAGAATCCTCTACCTAGTTAGCTTTCCTAGGGTGGTAATGGATTGAGCAGTTATAGTCTTTGATCGACCCTAACTGTCTTTGTTGGTGCATGTTAAACTCTTTCAATGTAAATATATAATTGAGGCTTTTGTGGTCCATATATATTTCACACTTCTCCTCAAAGAGATAATGCCTCCAAATTTTCAAAGTGATGATCACTACAACCAACTCGAGGTCATGTGTTGGATAGTTCTGTTCATGAAATTTCAATTTCCTTGAAGCATAGGAAATGACTTTTTCATTTTTTTCATCAACACACATCCTATTCCCTTCTTCAAAGAATAACTAAATACCACAAAAAGTTCTCCACTTTTGGGTAATGAGAGCATAGACGCATTGATAAGCCTTTTTTCAACTCCTTGAAGCTTTCATTGCATTCATCACTCCAAGATAACATTACTCCCTTCCGAGGTAGATTGGTAAGAGGGTTGTAAAATCATGATAAATTTCTCAAAAAACATCGATAATATCATGCCAACCCCATGAAGATAGGTATATCCATTATCGATGTTGGCCTCGGCCATCCCTTAATTGCATCTTTTTTGGAGGGATCCATAGATATCCCATTTCTTGTGATGATATGGCCGAAGAATGAGTCCACCTTCAACTAGAAATCACACTTGTTGTACTTTTCAAAAATATTCTCCTTCCGCAAGGTCTCTAGTATATTTTTTAGATGCTCCTCATGACCCCTTTGGTTTTGGAGTATATCATAATATAATCTATAAATACTACCACAAATTTGGCAAGATAATCTCTAAAGACTCTATTAATAAATTCCATGAATATTTATGGAGCATTAGTGAGTCTGAAAGGCAATACTCTGAATTTATAGTGCTTGTATCTTGTACGAAAAGCAGTGTTGCAGATAACTTCTTTCATCACCCTTACTTGATAATATCACGACCAAAAATACACCTTGTATAAGTATTGTGATACATTTAGCCGATCAAAAAATTCATCAATTCATGGTAGAGGATACTTTTTCTTTATTGTGATTTTTTTTAGGTCGCAATAATCGATGCAATGGTTCACTGACCCATCCTTCTTGTTGACAAAGAGGACTGGTGCTACACATAGTGAAGCACTTGGTCATATAATCCCTTTATCTATATTCTTAGGTAGTTGTTTCTTCAGCACCTCAAGATCCACAACATCCATTCTATACGAGGTCTTGTATATTAGAAATACCCCAGGTATATGATCTATTTATAATTCAACATCTCTTATATGAGGAAGACTTGGCAATTCCTCAGGAAACACTTTAGAGAATTCCCTCACAATAGGCATGTCTTCAAGGATAGTTGCTTCCATAGACTCAATCATCTAAGCCAGATATGCATTCTCATGGGGAAGTAATATCCACTCTTGAGATGATGGAGATAAAGATGATTCATCTACCTCCTTGAACTTGTATAGAATCAGGGGTCGATTATCCACATGTAGAGTGATTTACCTCTCCCGACAATTTATGTTGGCTCTATATAAGGAAAGCCAATCCATGCCAACAATCACATCATATTCCATCAGAATGAGTTTTATGAGGTTCATCGGGATGTTTAATCCACAGATTATAATAGGGGAGGAGTTATAATCATGGGATGCAATGATTGCCCCATTTTTCATACTCACTGACATCTTCACTTCAATGATTTTTGGTGGTGTTGGGATGGTTCTACTAAACATTCACGATATAAAATAATACATATAACCTGAATCAAAAATTAGGTTCGCTATTATTGAATGAAAAACTAGAGTAACTCTCACCACTTCGTTTTCAGGTATCACATCGGCAGTAGTGATGGAAAAATCTCATACTTGGTGCCTTAGAGGTTGTTGGATGCCTCTGAAAAACCATAGCATTGGGCACTGATTTGAAAGATTCCCTAGTTCTGTGTAGTTGTAGTAATAAACCATGTTTTGAGGTTCAATTGGAGAGTTCCTCTCATCTATCGCAACCATGGGTCATTCTTTCCGAAAGTTAATAGCTATGTGCCCTACTCTTCTACAACAAAAGCATTTCCTCGTCCACTTCACACAATTTCTAGGGTTCTTCTTTTTGCACCTTTGGCATGTGGGGTGACGAATCTTCCTAGAACCGTTGAATTTATCCATCATACCACCAACATTTAAGTCCATATTATTCTTCTTATCCCCATGATACTTATGTGATTCAGTGATCTCCATTTCGACCATGATGGACCAAAACAAAATTCATCATAGAAGTCGAAGTCATGGATTTCCAGTGCTTTCCGCAGGCTGGGTTTCAGCCTACCAAAGAAGCATTCAACAATGAATTCAGGGGTAATGACAAAGATAGTAGCGTATCATGTATGTTTTGTGAATTTTTACTTGTACTCTCCAAGAGATTTGTCACCTTTTTTCTTGAGGGGAAAGAAGTCCCTTTTTCCATCTTAAGCCGGATGGTGTGTCAAAAATATTTATCGAAAAACATATTTCGGAAATCTTTCAATTCCAACGCCTCGATCTCCTCCTCAGGCTTCGTATTTTTTTTCAATGTCCACCATTGATCTGTTCACCCTCCATACGATAAGTAGCAAAGATAACCTTATCTTGTTCAGAACATTGAAGGATGGAGAATATATTTTCAATGGAGTTGATCCATTGTTCAGTGATTGAGGGATCAGATGATCCATTAAAAGATGGAGGATTTTGTCTTATCAAGATATCAATGGAAACTTGTTCTTTCTTAGAAGGGATAAATGTTCCTCTTGACCCATGTTTATATTCAAATCTTGAGTTAGTTGATAGGGAAGTGTGGAAATGTTTTCAATTCCCTCTCCCATTGGACTGGGCATCTCATTAGTACAGTCTTCACATTTATCTTCACATCAGTTGTTAGCCCAATTCCTCCTATTACCAGCCCTTGGCTGGAATAAAATGAAAGTTAGGGGTAACACATAATGGGTAACACACATAAAAATTGATGACATATAAATAAATTTTATTTCCTTAACATATAAATATGTTGTCTTCTGTCTATGTTATCTATGATCTACATTCTAACATATATTTTTAGGGAAATTTTTTAGGCCGTTAATAATGGTTCATACTAATCCTATGAATTTAAAAAATCATATCCCCTGAGAGTTTAGTAACCAAGAGTATAGGAAGACCTGTTTTCATGCACCAGTTCTCGTTCAATTCTATCTCAAAGCGGTGTTTTTGGGTTTTACACCTAGGATATATATGTGCCAGTGCCGCCTCTACCTGCTCCTATCTGGACATGGATGTATTTGTTTGATAAACCACAAACTCAATACTCACCAAAACTTTTGGATGTTTTTTATTAAACTTACTCTTACCTATAAGCCCATAATAAAGTTTTCTAATCCTAATCCCAGAAATAACTAAAACTCTCCTATGATACCATCTATGACAACATTGATTTTTATTACTCACTTAAACCTGATTTATTACCATAAATTTTCACTTGATACAACATGGAAGATTTATAGGACTCGTGTATTTGGATATTTGGATCATTACAAAACAACTTAAAACATGAAGTACAACATCTTTATTGAAAACATCCTTTACATGACCACACCATTCCCTCGTACATAGCATTGCATAGGATAACCTGAGGACATGCATAAGAAAAGAGTGAGCTATAAATCCCAGTAAGGGAATAAACATAAAATGACATGTGGAATAAAATACATGTTAGACAATAGGCATATCAATGGAGACCAAGAGAAACATAAACATAAGGAAATGATAAATCAAGATAATTATAACAAGGAAATGTGGTAGCAACACTTAACAAGGAATTAGCATGAGCCAAGGCTCATTGCCCATGGAGCATTAGTAAACCCTCATTGCACATGGAGAACGAGTAATCCCTCATTTAACTTTAATTATCATGGGTAAAAACACATTCAACATGAAGTATCATGATACTATACTTTACCCAATGCATTGGAGTGCTATAAGGTCGCACCCTTCTTAAACATTTCATCTCATGCATAAGTGTGCCACATGGATCATAAAACATTGAATCATCCAACATAATTTTTTTCCATGATAAAAAAATGTTAAATACGTACATGAAACTATTTAAACAATAAGTAAATATGCATTGAGGTGAATATCCTTGATAGAAAAATGGGTGTGGTATTCACTACACAAAGATGTTGGGATGGAAAAGCGCGAGGAAATTTGGGCAGCATAACGGTGTGACATAAGAACTCAAAAAAATGATTGATAAGAGAGAAAGGGGTGTATCATCATATTTAATTGACATGGACAGTAAGGGGGTCATATAAATACATGTCCCAACAAATGTAATGGTATTAATATTCATGATACAAAATAATTGCTTGAATGTAAATTAGGAGAGGGAAATTTCATTCGAAATTTCGGTATAGTAACAGGTGTAAATGGGTGGCATTTAATGAGAGAGAAATGGGGTCTCCATTAATTCAAGAATAATAATGGAAGTATTGGGGGAGGTGATAAACCATACCCCACAATTTATAATTTAAATTAAAATGACATAACAACATAAAGAATATTGGGAAAAAATGAGAAAGGAATAAAAACCCTTACTTGGAAGTGTGCTTCCAAAGGTATGAAAGAGGCTTGAGAGAGGCTTAATTGGAACATGGGGCACCTTGGAAAGATTATAGATATTGGAGGGAAGAGGTTTGATGATATCAAAAGGCTTTGAGTGAGGAGGAAGTTGGAGCTTGGGAGGGTTTATATATGAAATGTGCGGGAATTATTTATTATTTAGGTTTTGGGACACCTCATATTAAACGAATCCAAACAAAAAAACAGACCTTGGTTTTTGGAAAATGGAAGTGGAAAACAATATTTTAGAAGGAAAAAGTATGAACATCTTAAAATAATGGGGTGGATTATGTGGAGGTGATTCACACTCCCAAGGAAAACAATTTAAAAAGAAAAAATGTTTAATAAGTCTTGAAGGGTCCACTAAAGCATTTAGGAATAAAGAAAACAAACCCAAAATATCATTATATTAATTGAATAACATATATTGGCCGAAAAAATGTTTATAGTATTTTATTACATCACTGTTGGGTAATTATGATGTCATAAATCATATTATATATTTAAACAGTATTTAATTTTTTCTAAAAAATTGGACTCTCTTAGAAAATTATGAAAAATTCACCATTGGATAATTTTGATGTCGTAATTCACGAAATAATATTGATTTTATCTAAATAATTTTCTAAATATGTTAATTTTCACTTTTAAAAAAACCTACATTTATCGAAAATTAATGGGTTTTGACAGAAATGGTTTTCAAACCTTAATAAAAATTACAATTGCATTCATAAAATTATATGATCATTTATATTTAAAAAAAATTAATTTAATAATAATAATAATAATATTTCATTAAAATATTATATAATTAAAAAATCCATTAAGTCCCCAAAATATATTTATTAGTTGAACTTTAACTAAAAATGCTATTTGAGCTTTAAAAACTATTTACAAGGTAACATTAATAAAATGAAAGTATATTCATTATTATATACAAAACTAATGTACATAACCATAGTGATATGGTCTTGTTAGATAACCTCTTATAACCCCCACATAAGAACGTAGAGTAAGGAGTGTCTACTGGATGAGGTAATCACTTCCTTTGTCTGAGTAAATTGGATTTGTTAAAACCCTATATTTATATTAATCATCTGATCACTGTTCGAAGACTATATTATAAACGATCACAATTAATAATAGTATTTTAAAATAGAAAAACATAAAACCAATGAAGTTTCCATCTTATATAAACATTTCACATAAAGAAAAATTTAATTAGATCAAGAGGGATTATCATTATTGAATGTTTGGGTCGTTACACGCCACATGTTAGATATACATGTTTTCTACATATACACATAAAGAAAAAATAATAGGTGGTTTCCCCAGGATGTCACATCAGTATTAGGTATTTTTCATTGTTTCTGACCAATCCACACATGTTTTAGTGTTTTTAAACACTAAAAACACATTTATAACCATAAAAGGGGAACCATAATTAATAATGATGTTTAATATGTGATTAAATTCAAGAATTAGATCTTTTATCATTTAAATTTTATTTCAAGTCAATATGATTCCATTAGTCTAGTTTTCACCCCCTCACACTTTTTTTAATGGCTTTTGTACAAGTCCATATTGTATATCAAGCAATTCCAGCCACACTGAATGCTAGATTTTGGTGTTTTCTATAAATACATGTCAAAAAATTTAATTGGTGGTTTTAAAATAATTTCAATTAATTATGACATCATTTTCTATGGTTTTTAACGTTCCATGCTTATTTTAGTGCTTTAAAACACTAAAATGATTTTATGGAAAAAAATGGAAAACCAAAATTTGAAATTGTGTGTCTTCAATTACAATAGTTAAAAACTAAATATAATTTCATTTTTCCATGATTTCAGGGAAATATGTCTTCATTTTCTTAGATTTCATCCCCGACCCTTTTTTAATGGCTTTTACACCTTTCAAAAGTCCACACTGAGTAATTCCTCCCACACCGCATGTCATATTGACATATTTTATATACATACACATAAAATAATTTATTGGTGGTTATCCCATAATTTGAAATCAATATGGTGTTGTTTTCTATGGTTTTGGAAATTCCACAAATGTTTTCATGTCTTAAAACACAAAAAAAAAGATAGGAACATAATGGGAAGACTGTGATTTGAAATGTTGTGTTATTAGTTCCTATATTTACTAATTTAATAAATATTTTTTACCCATGATTTAATGGAAATAAAATTTCGTTGTACTGGTTTTGACCCATAAAACATGTATTTAATGGATTTTGAACCTTTCAGAATTGTACACCGAATAATTTTGACTAGACTAAAAATAAAATTGATATGTTTATATGGATGAACATAAAAAACAACTCAATTATGTTTCCAATGATTTCACATCAATATATAGTCATTTTATATGGTTTTGAACATTACATGCACGTTTTAGTGCTTTAAAACACTAAAAACATGTTTGCGATCATAACAAGAAAACCTTAATTTGGAATGGCATGTTGTTTGTTCCTACATTTCACAATTAAATATTTTGTCGTTTCCCCATGATTTTATAGAATTTAAACGTCGTTTAATTGGTTTTGTCCTGTCAACACTTGTTTTTATGGGCTTTTGAACCATTCAATAGTGTATACAGTGTAATTTTGACCACACTGCACATCCAATTGATGTGTTTTTTTTGAGTACTCATAAATAATGATAATTGGTTATTAGATGATTTCACATCAAAATTAGGTATTTTTATAAAGTTTTTACCATTCCATGTATGATTTACTATTCAAAAACACTAAAAATGTGTTAACAAACATAATAGAAAACAACAATTTACTATGATGTGTCACTAGTTACTATATTAGAAAATTATATTTGCAGTCATTTTTACTTATTTCAGTGCAAGATTATGTATATTCTATGGTTTTGACCCCAGACAGATGTTTTTATATGCTTTTGTACATTTTCAATGCGTATACCAAGTAATTCCTACTGCACCACATGTCAGATTGATGTGTTTATGGTATGTACATTTCAAAAAAAACACATCAGTGGTTTTATCATGATTTTAAATCAATAATAGGTCATTTTATTTAGTTTTGACCATTCAATGCATGTCACAGTGTTTTAAAACAATAAAAATGAATTTTTGTAAATGATAGGAAAACTGTATTTAGGAATCACGTTCCATAATTTCCTACATTTAAAAATTAAATATATGGTCATAATCCTATGATTTAAAATAAATCCAATGTCCTGTTTTTGTTTTCACACCCTAATGATTACTTTTAAATGATTATGTACCATTGAAACTGTATACCATGTAATTCCGACCACACCGTATGTCAAATTGATGTGTTGTTTACACATACACATAAATGAAAACATAGTATTGGCTATCCAAGAATTTCACATTAAATTGAGTTCGTTTTCTATGGTTTGGACCATTCCGTGCCTGTTTTAGTGTTTTAAAACACTAAGAACACATTTACTCCCATAACAGGAAAACCGTAATTAAAAATGATGTGCTTTCAATATTTAAATTTGAAAATTAAACCTACAGTCATTTTTCCTATATTATATGTCAATATGACATCAGTTTATTTGTTTTTATTCCCTAACACAGGTTTCAAAATCTTTAATAACATTTAAATTTTTTATTCAGTCATTTAGAGCACACCACACATTGAATAGATGTGTTGTTTTTGACAAGTAAAAAATAATTAAATGGTAGTTTTACCATTATTTCACTTCAATTTGAGATCATTTTTTATTTTTTAATCATTAAATGTGAATTTTTGTGTTTTAATTTTACACTCTAAAATTACAATGTAAAAAATTTATAATTGATTGCGTGCATAACATGCGACTCTAAGAATATAAGAGTGTATAATTCCACGATACATTGAAATATATCTATTATTATAAATTGATTTTATAGATTTAATATTTTTCAATTCACTCAATAGCGAGTCAGCCTATGTTACATTCAAGAAGGACCTTCATCGAGGGCTTGAATTACACGCAAGACCCAATTTTACCAAAGAATAATATATAATTAAAATATTATGATTTAATATACAAAGATATAAAATAGGCATTTGAATAGTTTTAACTAAATTATAAAAATTTACAAATTATATAAATATAATATGAATTCATTAGTTACCAACTAATGGGAAATGAGAATAAGAACCAATTAGATATTAAAAGAAATATTATTATATGATTTTAAAGGTGTTTTGTCTTAACAAACATAGTTAATTACAATTAGTGAATGATTTTATGGAAATATATATGTTATATTTTAATAAAATAGTTTTTATATGCTTCCATTATGTTTGATAAGTATAAGATAAGAAAAAGCAATTATACACATAAACACCTATATTTTTATAAAGAAAATTTTACATCTTTTTAATGGAGAACCCATTTTTAATATAAATTTATACTATTTATATGATTTAATGTTTAAAAATAATCATTATATTTAAAATAGAAGTATAATGATTTTGTAATTGTTTTTTTATATATTTTTCAAAAACATCATTTTGTAATGAATAGTTAAGAAGACTCCATTTCAGTTAAAAAATGTATTTCATCCTATTTATTTATATGAGTAAACTATGTTTGATTACAATTTTATTTATTAATTATTTAATATTTATATCATTTAATCTGATTTAGGTTATTTTAATCAATTTCACCTAGAATTTGACAAACAAACGTAGCAAACCATTCGACGTTTTACTTAAAAAACCCATGTTGTCGTCCCACTTACGAAATGAAATATAAATTAATTAATGTCACTTATATGATTGGAATTTCAAAAAATAATTAAATATTTTGAATCAAAATAATTTATATTTTCTAATATGGTCAACATATTTTTTTACTAAAAATATTAGTGAAAGTAATTAAAATTAATTACAACTATTAAGGAAAAATTTAGCTTAATAAATGACTAAACTTTTAACTTAAGGGCCAAATGACCCAAACAAATTTCCAAAAAAAACTATTTTTTGGAAATTTATCTGCTATAAATCTTCAATTATTTAGTTGTTTTTGATTTTTTATGACTTTAAATAGGCAATAACATGTGTACACCTAACATGTTTCAAAAAAATTCAAGTGAGCCCTTTTCCTTACATATAAAAGGCCATAAAATCTCCCCATTAATCACACTTCTCAAACAAGTCTTTGTCAATATCTACGCAAATATATTCCCAACATTTCTCCTATATAACTTGTATCCTTCTTATAGAAATTAATCATTCCAAGGAATCCTTTTGGTAAAAACCAGAATATGTTACCTGATTAAGAGGTAATATATTCTGTCTAGATCTCTACTTTCATTTCAATATCCACCCCCTAAAATATCTTTTTTATATGATTATATATAAAAAATATTATACAAAATATACTGGTATGATTTCATGTAAATGGTTACACCTACACATACAAACACCTCCATATAATGGGTGAAGAACATATTGTTTTAGTGTACGACGAACAACTACCTCATGAAATGATGGTTGTTCATTTTTTCATTTCAACAAATCATGGAAGCCATTATGATGGAAAATTTATTTATATATGATATATATTAGATTTATCCTATATTTTTTATTCTAAAATTTTTATTTTGAACATTACTTTAGAATTTCAATCTTTTATAAATTTGATAATTTAGTTGTTGGAAGTGTGGACTACCACCCCCTCCAAGTGATATGGATCATTCATGCCATACAAGGAATATATAAAGGATTATTTTTTATAAAACTATTTAAAAAATATAATATATATAAGATAATATAATTATAATATTCATATGAATCATTTAGTCATCATTCTTCTAATACAACAATGAAATGTAATTATCGTTCATGAGGACTTACAACCAATCGTCTCTATGAAAAGTGCACTTTATTTCTAATCTCCAAATATAATGGAGTTCTATAAATAATTAAAATCATGTTATATATGATAATTAAATTATCCTTTAATTCTGGATATGATGAAACCATGATGTATTAAATTATAACAACAAATAAAATGTTAAAACATACATGAGAAAATGTGGCAATTAACACCAGAAATAGTGAAATTAATGAATGATAGTTAACAAACTTCTAATAAAATATAATTATCAGTTAATATATTATATTATAACTACTATTATGGTCATAGTAAAAGTTATTAAAATATATTAACCCACTATAATATAGTATGAATTCCATACAAAAAATTAAGTAAAAGGTAAGGGATTCCGTCTCAATTTACATTCACTTGGAATTATTTTCGTTACACAAAAATTCACTTTTATCTTCTCTATGTAATGAATAGTAATAGGATAAATCATGAATCTATTTATTATAATGATATTATGATTTTATTTTAACTCATTGCGAATTATTATTTTAAATTTTCAAACTGGTATGGGACACTTTGGAATATATAATGATTATATTTTCTCAAGAAACTTATAATATTAAAAACCATGGTTGTAATATATCCTCATATTAGGTATTATTGATGAATTAATATTATTTATTCAATATGTATATATGATAAGGAACATTTTTTTAAATAAATAAATTATTTTATTCAAGAAACGCTTTGGATAGGAAATACAAGTGTTGGAGAATGTTTAAGGCAATCCCTACAGGTTGGGGTCTGGTTAATAAAAGCCCCATTATGCATCAATAGTCTCAGGGGATAAAATTGGGTAATAAAAACCATTCACATTTGTATCTTGTATGATGTAAAATATATTTTTAATGGTATTGATAGTATAGTTATGGTTGGAAAAACCTAATTGGTTTGTAACCAGTACATTTTAAACCATCTTTTGAAGGGTCTTGATGGTAATGGTTCCATGTACCCAGGAAACATGGAATCCAATAAAATATAATGTCTAATATTGAGAACATAGTTATTATAATTACTTATCCATTATAATTTTCATAAAAAAAATAAATTATTGTATATAATTTCCATTTTATTGATTAATGGTATGTGTTTCAGTTTCTTACCTTTCTATATTGATATTTCATTATCTAGTTATTTATATGGCATGTGTTATCAGTCATTTATATTTCCATGTTAATTTATTCTCATTGATTCAGTATTTATTCTGATTTACTTACCTTTTTTGAGTCAATAACGATTCTTTATGAAATTTTATTCCTTTACATTTTGAAAATCACAAACACTCTATCTGAAGGAAAATTTTATTTCCCATAAGATTTATCTAATTAAGGAAAACTTTTCTTTCCAAGGAAATTTTCTACTTACCTTTGTTTTCATTATTCTTATATTAGTTTATCTTATTCTAACTCATTTTGTTTATATTTTTTAAAAATTTGTTTCATATCAAAAACCTTGGAATCATATAAATACTTAGATATAGAGTATTTTGTTTTCAGGTTCTGAATTCAGATTCTGAATTCTTTGAATTGAGTCTCTGAATTTCTCTGAATTATGACTCCAAATTTCTCTTAATTCATAATCCAAATTCCTCAGAATTTAGGTTCTGAATTCCTCAGAATTCAGGTTCCAAATTCCTCAGAATTCCTATTCTAAATTATCTGAAATTAGACTCTGAAATCCTCTGAATTCAGATTACGATTTCTCTGAAATTGAGATTCCAAATAATCTGAAATAGCAATTCCAAATTCTATGAAATACAGATTCCGAATTCTCTTTAATTCAGACTCTAAGTTATATTAAGTTCATATTCTTAATTTTTTGAAATACAGTTTTTGAATTCTATGAAATTAAGATTCCAAATTCTGCATAATTGTAGTTCCGAATTCATCAGAATTCAGGTTAATAATTTCATAGATCTTAGACTCTGAATTCGTTGAATTCAGACTCCGAATTCATTGGAATTTAGACTTTGTAATCTACATAATTCAGGTTCAAAATTCCTTTAAAAACATAATTTTAATATCCATCTAATATAGTCTTAGAATGTTTATTTCATGAGACTCTGAACATTATTTTTTTTAAACTCAAAAAAAATCTGTTAAACAACTATATTTTTCATACCCTTGTTTTAGTTATGAAACGAAGTCAAGCAATATATTTCTAATTAACCATTTTTTGAGTGACACATGTACAGGTCCCTCTGATATTCAAGGAAAAATATGACCATTGGAAGTGGGAGCCGACCTTTGGAAAAGTTCCTATAAATTGGAACTCATTTGAAGGAGCTCATTACTGACTCGATCAATCTAAAGATAATATATTATTGAAGTGATTTCTAGATATATATACTATCATGCTTTGTGTGTACTGAACATATTTTCTAGATTGATTCATACGACTCCAATTGTTGTGGTGAACAGTGGAGGACTTTCGGGAATAGGAATAAAGAAGTGCCAACTACCTTATTGTTTGAGGACTTACTTGATATGGAAGACAGAGGTGCTGACTAACTTGAAGTTAGATGGATTCCAGGGATAGCAAGACATAATCCAATATTCCTATCGAGGTCTTACCCTAGTGTGGGTAAGACAGACTTTCTTGAAAGTATTAATCAAGGGACCTTTATCCAAGGTTTTTGGATACCCTTCTCTATGGGTTAAAAGAATTCATACTTGTTACTTTTATTTTTTCAAGTTCATTTTCAGCTGCATTTTGATTAATAAGGAAAGTATAACTATCTTATAGTTTTTTGTACTTGTATAATTTGAATAATAAAATTCTATATGCTTTAAGGTAGAATAGATTTCCTTGTAAACTTTTCTTAAGTTTCATTTCTGAAACCATATTTCTGGGTCATAGAAAGTTTGTAGAACTAAGAGAAATTTTGAATTTACTTTGTTTATATTTGTTAAACCTAGAATGTTTTATACCAACATTAATGGTTCCAAAATAATTTTAAAAGTATAAAATTCAACCCCTCTTGCATATTGAGAATCTACATTCATATTTCGATCAAAAACCATGTATCATAGGAGGTATTTCAAATATGTATATTCACATATAAGTTTTTCTTACTTAGATTTCATTGTTCTATATTTTGGTTTCATTGTATTTTTATCCTCGTTTACAAACGTTTACTATTAACATGTTTCTGTGTAATGATTTTTTCTTTTAGATGACATGAATTAATGTTGGTTGGATTGAAAATATAATGCAAACTATACCACCTATATTTGATGGGAATGATTATGAATCATGGAGAGATCGTATGAAGGCTTTTGTTATTAATACTGGAGTAGAAAACTCTGTTATGCTTACTAGAGATTACAAGTTTCATGATAACAAAGTCAGAACATTTACTAATCAAGAAAAGTCAGAATATCAACTAAATTAAAAGGTAAAAAATACTTTTCTGTGTTCCATTACTTGGAATATATATTGTCAAATTTATTCTATATGAAGCTGTAAATTTTAAATAGAAGATATTGAAAGTTACTAATTTTGGTACATCCAAGGTTATTGAAACTGGAAGATCCATGCTTGGAATAGAATATCATGGATTTCTATTTCCTTTTGGAGAACCAATGTGCAAGGTACAACAAAGGTTTATAACTATTGTTAACAGTTTACTTTCCATTGGTGAAAAAGATTTAGGTGATGAGGCACTTTTGGACAAGATGATAGATATCATGCCTAATGAGTAGGAATCTAAGAGAATAGCTACTGATGACAATATGATAGTATCTCATATGACTCATGATGAGAATTTTGGACCTCTTATTCAACATGAGACAAGAATGGAAGGATAAGCTAATCTGAATAAGAAGAAGAATGGAAATGGAAGTGTATCGTTCACTACTACTAAAGCAATGACTTATTAAATGGTTATAATATCCATGTTGAAGAATGTCAGTGTTTTACCTAAATAATGTGAATGTGAGAATTATGAGAAATATATAGATAATATTTCTCGAAGGATGAAAAAAATATTTGTGAAGAAATATTTTTAGAATATATTTATGAAGAAATAATGAAGAGACAAGAAAGACTCGAAAGTCACATGTTATGAATGAAATAGAGCAGCACATATAAGGCCAGATTGTTCTATTCTAAAGATAAATGATAAAAAGGAAAATCATTCAGAGAGTAATATAAAGAAGTATTAAAAATCTAATGTTATGAATGTTTTGAAAACTAATGACACCTGGAGTGCCATTGGTGGAGAAACTTATGATGAATCCTTAGAGTATGAATTATATGAAATTAAGAATCTAAATTCTGCATAATTGTGGTTCCAAATTCATCAGAATTCAGGTTCAGAATTTCATAGATCATAGACTCTGAATTCCTTGAATTCATACTCCGAATTCATTGGAATTTAGACTTTGTAATCTATAGAATTTAGGTTCAAAATTCCTTGAATAACAAAATCTTAATATTTATCTAATGTAGTCTTAGAATGTTTATTTCATGAGACTCTGAACATTATTTTTTTAAAACACTAAATAAAATTTGTTAAACAACCATATTTTTCATACCCTTGTTTTAGTTACAAAACGAAGTCAAGCAATATATTTCTAATTAACCATTGTTTGAGTGACACATGTACAGGTCCCTCCGATATTCAAGGAAAAATATGACCATTGGAAGTGGGAGCCGAACTTTGGAGAAGTGCCTATAAATTGGAACTCATTTGAAGGATCTCATTACTGACTCGATCAATATAAATATAATATGTTATTGAAGTGATTTCTAGAGATATATACTATCATGTTTTGTGTACTGAACATATTTTTCAGATTGCTTCATACGACTCCAATTGTTGTTTTGAACAGTCGAGGACTTTCGGGGATAGGAATAAAGAAGTGCAAACTACCTTAATGTTTGAGGACTTACTTGAAATGGAAGATAGAGGTGCTGACTAACTTGAAGTTAGATGGATTCCAGGGATAGCAAGAAAGAATCCAATATTCCTATCGAGGTCTTACCCTAGTGTGGGTAAGAAAGACTTTCTCGAAAGTAAAAATCAAGGGACCTTTATCCAATGTTTTTGGGTACCCTACTATATGGGTTAAAAGAATTAATACTTGTTACTTATATTTTTTCAAGTTCATTTTCAGCTGCATTTTGATTAATAAAGAAAGTATAAATATATTATAGTTTTTTGTACTTGAATACTTTGATTAATAAAATTCTATATGCTTTAAGGTAGAATATTTTTCCTTGTAAACTTTTCTTAAGTTTCATTTCTAAAACCATATTTCTGGGTCATAGAAAGTTTGTAGAACTAAGAGTACTTTTGAATTTACTTTTTTTATATTTGTTAAACCTAGAATGTTTTATACCAACATTAATGGTTCCAAAATAATTTTAAAAGTATAAAATTGAACCCCTATTGCATATTGAGCATCTACATTCATATTTCGATCAAAAACCTTGTATCATAGGAGGTATTTCAAATATGTATATTCACATATAAGTTTTTCTTACATAGATTTCATTATTCTATATTTTGGTTTCATTGGATTTTTATCCTTGTTTACAAACGTTTACTATTAACATGTTTTTGTGTAATGATTTTTTCTTTTAGATGACATGAATTAATGTTGGTTCGATTGACTATATAATGACAACTATACCACCTATATTTGATGGGAATGATTATAAATCATGGAGAGATCGTATGAAGGATTTTGTTATTAATACTGGAGTGGAAAACTCTATTATTCTTACTAGAGATTACAAGTTTCATGATAACAAAGTCAGAACATTTACTAATCAAGAATAGTCAGAATATCAACTAAAATAAAATGTAAAAAATACTTTTCTGTGTTCCATGACTTGGAATATATATAGTAAAATTTATTCTATATGAAGCTGTAAATTGTAAATAGAAGATATTGAATGTTACTAATTTTGGTACATCCAAGGTTATTGAAACTGGAAGATCCATGCTTAGAACAGAATATCATGGATTTCTATTTCCTTTTGGATAACCAATGTGCAAGGTACAAAAAAGGTTTATAACTATTGTTAACAGTTTACTTTCCATGGGTGAAAAATATTTAGGTGATGAGGCACTTTTGGACAAGATTATAGATATCATGCCTAATGAGTGGGAATCTAAGAGAATAGCTACTGATGAGAATATGATAGTATCTCATATTACTCATGATGAGAATTTTGGACCTCTTATTCAACATGAGACAATAATAGAAAGAGATGCTAATATGAATAACAAGAAGAATGGAAATGGAAGTGTATCATTCACCACTACTAAAGCAATGACTTCTGAAAGGGTAATAAGATCCAAGTCGAAGAAAGTCAGTGTTTTATCTTAATAATGTGAATGTGAGCATTATGAGAAAGATATAGATAATCTTTCTCAAAGGATGAAAAAAATATTTGTGAAGAAATATTTTTATTATAGATTTATGAAGAAATAATGAAGAGACATGAAAGACTCGAAAGTCACACGTTATGAATGAAATAGAGTAGCGTATATAAGGCCAGATTGTTCTATTCTTAAGATAAATGATAAAAAGTAAAATCATTCGGGGAGTAATATAAAGAAGTATTAAAAATCTAATGCTATGAATGTTTTGAAAACTAATGACACCTGGAGTGCCAGTGGTGGAGACAGTTATGATGAATCCTTAGAGTATGAATTCTATGAAATTAAGATTCCGAATTCTGCATAATTGTGGTTCCAAATTCATCAGAATTCAGGTTCATAATATCATATATATTACACTCTGAATTCCTTGAATTCAGACTCTGAATTCATTGGAATTTAGACTTTGTAATCTACAGATTTCAGGTTCAAAATTCCTTGAAAAACAGAATCTGAATATCCATCTAATATAGTCTTAGAATGTTTATTTCATGAGACTCTGAACATTATTTTTCATTATCTCTAAATTTTTTTTTAAGAAACTATATTTTTTATACCCTTGTTTTAGTTATGAAAATAAGTCAAGAAATCTATTTATAATTAACCATTGTTTGATTGACACATGTACAGGTCCCTCCGATATTCAAGGAAAAATATGACCATTGGAAGTGGGATCCGACCTTTGGAGAAGTGCCTATAAATTGGAACTCATTTTAAGGAGCTCATTACTGACTGGATCAATCTGAAGATAATATGTTATTGATGTGATTTCTAGAGAGATATACTATCATGATTTGTGTGTACTAAACATATTTTTCAGATTTCTTCATACGACTCCAATTGTTGTTGTGAACAGTCGAGGACTTTTGGGGATAGGAATAAAGAAGTGCCAACTACCTTAATGTTCGAGGGCTTACTTGATATAGAAGACAGAGGTGCTAACTAACTTGAAGTTAGATGGATTCCATGGATAGCAAGATAGAATCCAATATTCCTATCAAGGCTTACCCTTGTGTGGGTAAGAAAGAATTTCTTGAAAGTATAAATCAAGGGACATTTATCCAAGGTATTTGGATACCCTAATATATGGGTTAAAAGATTTCATACTTGTTATTTATATTTTTTCATGTTTATTTTCAGCTGCATTTTGACTAATATGGAAAGTATAAATATCTTATAGTTTTTTGTACTTGAATACTCTTATTAATAAAATTCTATATGCTTTAAGGTAGAATAGTTTTCCTTGTAAACTTTTCTTAAGATTCATTTCTGAAACCATATTTCTGGAACATAGCAAGTTTGTAGAACTAAGAGGACTTTTTAATTTACCTTGTTTATATTTGTTAAACCTAGAATGTTTTATACCAACATTAATAGTTCCAAAATTATTTTAAATCTATAAAATTCACCCCCTCTTTCATATTGAGCATCTACATTCATATTTCGATCAAAAACCTTATATCATAAAAGGTATTTGAAATACGTATATTCACATATAAGTTTTTCTTACTTAGATTTCATTGTTCTATATTTTGGTTTCATTGGATTCTTATCCTTGTTTACAACTATTTACTATTAACATGGTTCTGTGTAATGATTTTTTCTTTTAGATGACATGAATGAATGTTGGTTCGATTGACAATATAATGCCAACTATACCACCTATATTTTATGGGAATGATTATGAATCATGGAGAGATCATATGAAGGCTTTTTTTATTAATACTGGAGTGGAAAAATCTGTCATGCTTACTAGAGATTACAAGTTTCATGATAGAAAAGTCAGAGCATTTACTAATCAAGAAACGTCAGAATATCAACTAAACTAAAAGGTAAAAAATACTTTTCTGTGTTCCATGGATTGGAATATATATATTCATATTTATTCATATGAAGCTGTAAATTATAAATAGATGAAATTGGAAGTCACTAATTTTGGTACATCCAAGGTTATTGAAACTGGAAGATCCATGCTTAGAATAGAATATCATGGATTTATATTTCCTTTTGGAGAACCAGTGTGCAAGGTAAAAAAAAGGTTTATAACTATTGTTAACAGTTTACTTTCCATGGGTGAAAAAGATTTAGGTGATGATGCACTTTTGAACAAGATTATAGATATCATGCCTAATGAGTGGGAATCTAACAGAATAGCTACTGATGAGAATATGATAGTATCTCATATTACTCTTGATGAAAATTTTGGAACTCTTCTTCAACATGAGACAAGAATGGAAAGAGAAGATGACCTGAATAAGAAGAAGAATGGAAATAGAAGTGTATCATTCGCTACTACTAAAGAAATGACTTTTGAAAGGGTTATAAGATCCAAGACGAAGAAAGTCAGTGTTTTATCTAAATAATGAGAATGTGAGTATTATGAGAAAGATATAGATAATCTTTCTCGAAGGATGAAAAAAATATTTGTGACGAATGATTTTTAGTATAGATTTATGAAGAAAGAATGAAGAGACAAGAAAGACTCAAAAGTCACATGTTATGAATGAAATAGAGCAGCGCATATAAGGCCAGATTGTTCTATTCTTAAGATAAATGATAAAAAGGAAAATCATTCTGAGAGTAATATAAAGAAGTATTAAAAAGATAATGCTATGATTGTTATAAAAACTAATGACACCTGGAGTGCCAATGGTGGAGACACTTCTGATGAATCCTCAGATTATGAATCTTCTTGTCAGAAGAATCTTGGTTTAATTTCCATGTTAACAATTAAAAATCATTGTCTAATGGCCAAGATACACAGTGCAGAATCTATAAACAGTGTATCCTTGAATTCTAACTATAGTGATAATAAATATTATGAATATTTAGATGAAGAATATTCTTCTGGTAAAGATAATACTTTACCTACTTATGAAGAAGTGTATAGGTTGGCTAAGCTTACCGAGAATTAAAATTATAAAGTCAAGAAAAAGTATTTAAAAGAAAATTCTAGAATTTATATTCTTACTATAGAGATATCAGATCTTTCTAAATATCTTTCTAAACAAATTTTTGATTTTTAAAGTATTTCAAAAAACCACAAGGAAGATAATTTTGAGAGGGATAAATATTATAAGGATCTAGAAAACGTAATTTCTATGAAAAATATTTTAGTGACTAACTATAGTGCTAAAAATAATCTTATTGAGTATTTAAACATAGTTATTATACTAAAGTCAGAAATATTTTCCTTGAGGAAGTGTTTGTCAAATGTTATCTTAGGTAAGGAAAAAATTGATAAAATGTATTCCCAAATTTTACTTATAAGGAATAATTCTAGATTTGGTTATACTAATTCAAAACCATTTTTTAGTAATAAATATTTTGTTCCTCAAAGTGGTCCTTTATACACTAAGTGTCAGTGTGGTGGGAATTGGGTAAAAAATTGTTCCTTAAACAAAGCCCAATCATTAGGTTTTCATAAAGCATATTTTTCTAAGAAAATGTAGATTCCTAAAATGTTTCTTTCTAAAGTTTCTGGATTGATGAATTTTTGGGTTCAGAAAGACTAACACTCATGTTTTCAGGAAAGTAAAGATAGTGCCAATAGAAATACATGGTACATGGATAGTGGATGTTCCTGGCACTTTACTAGAAACAAAAACTTCTTTGAAAATATTATCATGACTAAAGGAGGAAAATTGACTTTCAGAGATAATGTTCAAAGAGAAATTATTGGTATAGGTTTCAATGTTATTTTTGGATAAACATTGATTTTGAATGTTTTATTTGTTAATGGTCTTAAGAACAACGTTATTAGCCTATGTTAGCTATGTGATGAAGGTTATCTAGTGACTTTGATGAATGATAAATTTTTATTAAACAATTCCAAGGAAGAGTATATTCTTTCTTCCCATAGGTAAGAGAATGTATACACACTAAACATAGAAGACCTTAGGATCCAATACCTAACTTGTCTTAGTGAAGTGGGAGATCATTCTTGGTTATGGAATATAAGGTTAGGACACTGTAACCTTAGGAATCTATGAAAAATACATAAGAAAATACTAGTTAAGGACTTATGAGAACATATATTTGATTCTTCAAAAGTATCTGATCCTTGTCAATATGGAAAGAAACATAAATCCGGTTTTAAATCAGTCAGTGAAGTCTCAACTACTGATGCATTGCAGTCAGTGCATATGAATCTTTTTGGTCCAACACAAACCAGAAGCATTGGGGGAAAATATTATTATTTGTCTTAGTTAATGATTATACTATATTTACATGGGTCTATTTTATAGCAATGAAATATATAGCTTTTTCTTGTTGAAAATTTTTTAGAGCCAATGTTAAAAATGTGAAAAAACTTCCTTTGATAACTATTCAAAGTGATCATGGATGAAAATTTCAAAATTCTACTTTTGAAACTTTTTCTAGTAGAAAAAGAATAACTCATAACATCTTAGAACCAAGAACTCCTCAATAGTATGGTGTTGCTCATTGAAAGAATCGAGTTCATCAAGAAATAATAAGAACCATGTTGTGTGAATATTCGATATCCAATAATTGTTGGGATGAAGATGTAAGTGCTGCTTGTTGTACTATAGAACGAGTTTTTATTAGTCCATTTCATAAAAAAACCCCTTAGGAGTTATGGAATGTTAGAAAACCTAGACATTCGTAATTCAAGGTATTTGGTGTAATAGTATTCCTTCTCAATACTAAATATAATATACATAAATTCACACAAAAATATGATGATATATTCTTCATAGGCTACTCCACATCTTCTAAGGCTTATATATTTTTAATAAAAATACATGTACTATTAAAGAAACAGTACGTGTCAAAATTGATGTAATTGATCCTTCTATTTTTAAACAACCTCAACCTACATCTTCTAATGTGTTTTCAAAAACTTATTAACAACCCATGATAGAAGATCTTTCTGATAAAGAAAATGTCCATGAAAATATTTCTAAAGAATTTACCCTAGAAGATTTATTACCATATGTTGATGAACAGGTTTTACAAAACCCAAATCAATTGTTTCATAAGAATCATCCAAGTTATATTATAATTTTTGATGTAAATCAAACTATAAGGACTATGAGTTCCTTATGAAAGGAAGTATAACATATAGCATTCATTTCCCAATTTGAACCAAAACGCACTGATGAAGCTTTAGGTAATGATGATTGGATAAAAGCTATGAAAGATGATTCAAAAGAATTCAAAAGGAATACAACCTGGACCTTGGTTTAAATACATAAGTAATCTTCTATTATTGATGTAAAATGGGTCTTCAAAAATAAGTGTGATGAAAATCTAATCATAGTACGAAAAAAGCAAGATTAGTTGCTAAAGGATATAATCAACAAGAAGGAATTGACTATGAAGAAACCTATTCTATAGTATTTAGACTTTATTCTATTACTATCTTACTTTCCTTTACAGCATTATTTAATTTCAAACTATTTTAAATGGATGTTAAATGTGATTTCCTTGATGGATATATTCCATAGGTTGTTTTTGTTTAACAACCTCCTGGTTTTGAAGACATTAAACATCTTGATAATGTTTTCAAACTTACTGAAGCTTGATATGGACATAAAAAAGACCCTAAGTCCCGGTATGATAGACTAAAAATAATTTTTGTTACAAAACAATTATGTTAAAGACAATGCTGATCCAAAACATTTTATAAAGAAATATATGAAAAATGTTTTGATTGTTCAAATTTATGTTGATGACATTATATTTGGTCCAACTTAGAAATCTTTAACTGATTGCTTTGTGGATCTAATAAAATTTTAGTTCTAAATGAGTATGATGGGTGAGTTAACATTTTTCCATGCTTTTCAAATTTCAAAAAAACTAGAAATAATTTATTTATCTCAACATAATTATATTAAATATCTTCTTAAAAATTATGGATATGACAACACTAAGTGTATAAGTACTCACATTGGTATCTCAAAATCACTTGATCTTGAAAAAGTTGGGAAACCAGTAGATCAAACATCTATTAGAGGTATGATAGGAAGTCTACATTACATGACAGCTAGTTGTCTAGACATAAGGTTTTCAGTTTTCTTATTCAAAAGATAACAATAAAATCCTAAGGAATCTCATTTAAATTCCATGAAAAGGATTTTTTTCGTCATAAAGGGAACCATGGATTTATGACACTTTTATATGTCTAGAAATGATTCTATTTTAAAAACGTTTTCAGATGCTGAGTTTGGTGGATGTAGAATGGAGAGGAAAAGAACATCCGGAACTTGTCATTTCATAAAGTATTCATTAGTTTTTTGGTCATGCAAATAGAAACACATAGAAGAACTATCCACTACTGAAGCTGAATATGTAGTAACTGGAAGTGGTTGTGCTCATGTTTTGTAGATACAACACACACTAACAGACTATATTTTATGTTTTACCAAAACACAAATAATTTGTGATAATACTAGTGACATTTCCGTTAGTAAAAACCATTCACATCACTCACACAAAAAAAACATAGACATTAGGCATCACTTTCTTAGGGATCACACAAAAAAGGAGGTATCATTCTTCAATTTATCAGAATGCAATATAAACTTGCAGATATTTTTACAAAATCTTTATCCTCCGATAGATTTGAATATATTAAATAGAAGTTAGAACTGATAACTATGAGGTAATATTCCATATTAACAATTTGATGAAACCATTCTCCATATAGTAATAAAATCTTTCTCATAGGGGGAGTAAATTTTCCTGTTAGTCAATTTTTTTTGTAATCTAAATTTTCATGGTCATAAATGTATGTAGTCAAAAAATTTCTTAGTCAAAAATTTTCATAGTCAAAATTTTTTGTGGTTAAAATTTTTTGTAGTTAAAATTTTTCTAGGTTAAATTTTGTTGTAGTCAATTTTTTTATAATATAATTTTTTCATAATGTATAGTTTTCATAGTTAGAATTATCCGTATTCATTTTATGGAATCTAAAATCATCAGGAAGAATTATCCTCATTACGAATAATTTTTCCTAAACAATCAGAATGTTATGTTTCCTTTTCTAAGTTTTCGTAATCATCTTTTTACTTGTTGGTAGTTTCATTCAGTTTTAACTTTTTTAGATTCATTTTTTAATCCGAATGTTTATCATAAAAACCACAAAATATCGAAACATATCAAAATCCTTCTTCGATTATCATGTCAACCATGAGATTTGATCATAATTTTTCCAATCATTGGATCAACCATGAATGTGGAACCTTCATCTCAATAACATATATAAAGCCCTCATGATGGTTGTACCACATCAGTTTTTCAAGAATTTTCATGTTGAAGCTTTGTCTCTGTACTTAAGGTCATTCAGAATATTCAAAATATTCCTCAGATCAGAATGTCTGCTGAAGCCACTCATTAGAAAGAAATGTCGACTATTAATAAAATCTCTGAGTGGAAGATATACAGATAAAGGTTGGTAAATATTTATTTTTATGATATGTATGTCTCTGTTATATCTTATAATGTCAAGCTAAATGGTTGGTAGAGTTTTTTTATAGAAACCAAAAGCACGTGATCTGGTCTATATAGTCATGTTGATTGAGTTCTATGAGATAACAAGTTTCTTCAAGGAAGATTGGAGAGACAAGTTTTCTTTTAAGTGTTATGGTAAGACCTAATTTCTTTCTTACATCAAGGTAGCAAGTCTAATTGGAATTCATTACGAAGGATAAGTATAATTTTGTACTCAAAATTTACCCGATGTATCCGGATATTTTGAAAAGGAAAAGGATATATAGTGTCTTGGATTGAAAGGAGTAAAGACTCCAATGATTGTTCATCTATCTATGAACATACAGATCATTGAGTTGTGGGTTCAAGGCTCTATAATTCCAAGGAAAGGGGATAAGGATAATCTGAAGAAGGAAATCTATATATTGTACTTCTTGATGAATCTCATGAAGATAAATCTTGTCAAGTATATCTTGGTTACGATTGATAATATCAAGAATAGAAATATAAAGTCTCAGATTATCTTGTGTCCAATAAGTCATTCAATGATTACTATTCTTTTCGATCAGTCATTCCAAATTCAATGCAGTTCAAATCCCAGAAGTTACAAGGTGATGTTTCTGAGTGATGATACTCTAAGAATAATGAAAATTGGGTTTTCCAATGAATCCAGATAATTTAATGATCTAACTGAAGAATAATTAGAAGCATTTTCAAAGAAGAAATAATTGTATAAAACCTCCATGAAAGGTGGAAGAAAGAGAATGGTTATGGAACCAGTAGAAAAAAGAAAAATCCTTGTGGCCATGGAAACCCAGTCAGCACCTCTGAATCCAAAGAAGAAAAAAGAGTATCTTGATGACGTGGTGGCTAAGTGAAGAGATGATATGAAAAACTGGAAGGAAAGGGATCCAATGTATTTCTTGGACCCTGCTGAGGAAAAATCTTTTAAGATAAAGGCTACTGAAGGGCATGACAAGAAACAGAAAGAGATAAAAAAAGAAGTTATCTGAAGCTGATATTATACAGTCACTTCCCAAAGATGCAGATAAAAAATCTAAAAAAATTCCAGTACCAGAATCGTTTTTTATAGAATCACTTCCTGAGACTCTGGGAAAAAATTTGGTGATTCTAGAATCACATCAAGAAGAAGAAATTGATTAGGAAGAAGAAAATGAAATAGAATAAGATGACAAGGAAGAAGAAGAAGAAGGGAATGACCCTGATGATATCATAAAAAAGTTAAAGATTACCATGATAAGGAAATCCCATATGTAAAATTATTGATCCATACTTCCCAAGCCGAATGCTTAAAACATGATAAACCTGTGAATGAATAGAAGGGTCAGGATGAAGTGAATAATCCAATAGACGATGAAAGCAGTAATCATGACTTTATTTATATATAGGATCATGTAGTTGATGTAGAGAAGAAGGAAGTTGAGGAAGATAAAATTATTTAGTTATCTGATAGGGATCATGAATCTCCCATAGACCAAGACATCATTCTGAGAGGTAAAAAGGGAAATCAGGTGGCATTAGATACACCTATTAAATCTGTGGTGAAGAAGAAATATGGTGGTGCTTCATTAAAGTGAAAAGATGAAGACATAGAAAAATAATCCCCACCAACCAAACACCCGGATTCAAAATCATCTTCCCTTGGACAATATTTTGTTGTTCAGTCATTGAAAAAGCCGGTTGATACTATTCCCTTATTCCCAAGAATAGAATCAATACACCATATTCTCAACATACAATAAATCAGAATTCAGATTCAGTTTCCATGGATATGAAAACATGTGTCACACTATAGGTAGATTTCAAAACCTTACTCATTAGTTATGAGGCTCATAAGAGATCTTGCAAGAAAATTACAAGTTGGTCAAAGAAGAAAATCAATGAAATTAGAATCATTAATGAAATTAATGATAATTTCAATGATGCATTTGACACTGAATATGTGGAGATCAAGGACCTTTCAAATTGTTATGTGGAAAATTTAATCCTAGAACAGACTAATCAGAAATAAGAAGATTACGATTTTAATGGAAAGATTAATTCTATGGCGATGAATTGGAAGGGGGAAATGGATATCTAAATTTTTATTTAAAAGAAGCTAGTTAAGAAAGAATAATTGTTGAATGCACACGAAGAACGTCTTAAGGCTCATGATGAAAAAATTAATGTCATAGAGATGAAAACAAAAGACCAGGATCAGTTCTTTAAGCATGCCTAAGTGGATCACAAGGATCTGAAGAAGATAAAAACCATTATGATAAAGCTGACACTGAAGTAGAAGGAAGGATAATTTCATTCCATTACGATCTTTTGTAGTATTTTTCCTTCTAAAAATTCTTTCAAAATTGATGTAATTTTGGTTGTTCTTTATATATATATTTTGGTTGTTTAATACTAGTGTTTCAGGTACCATTCATTTTACTATTATCATTATTTTTTTCTGAAAATCACAATGGGGGAAAATGAATGATAAAAAGAATACAAGGTAAATAAGATATTTCCTTAAGGGGGAGTTCATAAAGAGGAATGTTCTTATCAATAGAGTTTTTCGAATGCAATAAAATGAAAATTATCATTCATGAAATCTCGAATACGATCCTTAGTGATTCCAAATACCAAGGGGGAGTTATTCGTATTCACCATGATCCATAAGTAAGGAAAGATATGTTTTAATTTTCATGTCTGTAATAATTATATGTCCTTTTATTCTTTTTAGTAAGGATGTTGGTGCATTCAAAAGAGGGGAAGATTTTTGAGTCAATAATGTTTCCATATGACTTTTACATTCCTTTATGTTTTGAAAATCACAAACAATCTATCTCAAGGTAAATATCATTTCACTTAAGATTTATCTTATTAAGTAAAATTTTCCTTCCTAAGGAAATTTTATCCTTTCATTTGTTTTCATTGATCATGATTAGGTTTATCTATTTCTAAATCATTTTATTTATAAAGTGTAAAAATTTGTCTCATATATAAAACCTCAGAATCCTATAAATAAGTAGATATAGAGTATTCTGTTTTCATGTTTTGAATTCAGGCTCTGAATCCAGGTTCTGAATTTTTTGAATTCAGAATCCAAATTTCCCTAAATTACCACTCCAAATTCCCCTAAATTCCGATTTCGAATTCCCCGGAATTATCATTCTGAATTCCTTAGAATTCAGGTTCCGAATTCATTAGAATTCAGTTTCTTAATTCCCTAAATTCAGACTCCGAATTACTCTAAATTCTGATTCTGAATTCTCAAAAATTCATATTCTGAATTCTTTGATATACAGATTCTGAATTATCTGAAATACAAATTCCAATTTTTTTGAAATACATATTCTGAAATCTCTAAATTTCAGATTATTAATTCTCTAAAATATGGATTCTGAATTCTATGAAATTTAGATTTTGAATTCCTTAGAATTCAGGTTCTGAATTCCTCAGAATTCAGGTTATGAATTCCTCAGAATTCATGTTACGAATTCCTCAGAATGTAGGTTCTGAATTCCTCAAAATTCAGGTTCCAAATTCCTTATAATTCAAGCTCCGAATAATCTAATATGATACTCCTAGTTCATTAGAATTCACTCTCCAAAATCTATATATTTTAGGTTCTGAATTCATTGAAAAGTAGAATCCGAATATCCATGTAATATAGACTTCTAATAATTATTTCATTAGACTCTGAACATTATTTTTTCTTGTACTCCAAAAAACAAATTTTGATGAGAAACCATATTATTCTTATCCTTGTTTTAGTTATGAAATAATTTTGTTCAATCTGTTTCTAATTAACTGTTGTTTGAGTGACACATGTATTGGTCTTTGTGAGATTCAAAGTAAAATAGGACTGTTGGAGGATGGTTCCAACCTTGGGAGAGGTTCTTATAAATATGATCTCATTTGAACGAGCTCATTACTGACTCAATAAATATAGATATTACATGTTGTTGAAGTTATTTATAGAGATAGATACTCTCGGGTATTGTTCTTACTAAACACCTTGTTTATATTGCTTCGTGCGACTCTGATTGTTGCTGTGTACAATCGTGGATTTCTAGGGATAGGTAGATAGAGGTGTCGATGACCTTAATGCTCGAGGCCTTCCATGATAAAAAAGACATAAGTGCTAACTAACTTGAAGTTCAAGGGCTTTCGGGGATAACAAGAAAGACTCTGATATTACTATCGAGGGCTTGAACTTTTGTGGGTAAGACAGACATTCATGAAAGTATAAATCAAGGGACCTTTATCCATGGTTTTTGGATACCCTCTTTTTTGGGTCAAATGATTTAATACTTGTTACATGTATTATTTCATGTTTATTTTCCACTAAATTTTGATTAATAAAGAAAATTATAACTATCTTATACATTCTTGTACTTGTATAATCTAAGTAATAAGATTCTATATGCTTCAAGGTAGAATATTTTTGTTCGTAAACTTTTCTTATGTTTCATTTCCGGAACAATATTTCATGAACCAAGCATGTTTGTAGAACTAAGTGGTCTTGTGAATTTACCTAGTTTTACATTGTCAAACATAGAATGTTTTATACTAACATTAAAGGATCCAATGGGATTCATAAAGTATAAAATTCACCCCTCTTGTATATTGAGCATCTACATTCATATTTTGATCCTACTACCTTTATCAAAAATATTATTTCACAATTACTATTTTCATTTCTCTAGGTAATAATGAAAAAATCATTGAATAAGATTTTAGGGATTAAGTTTATTTAATTTATTTATGAATCATGTTTATAATTTCTATTTCCCAATGTATTATTGGAATTTCGTATGAAATATGGATTTCAAATTATTCTAAACTGATTGGCCCTTCCATATTTGATTCCTTGTAATCATTCCAATACAATAATATAATGCACCATCTTGGGATTATGGGGTTAGGTAATTAAATTTAAATTACTAAAAATTCATTTACTGACAACACATGAAACCATAAATCAAGTTTATGTGTCACCAATTCCTAAATTTCAAAAATCTATATGTGGTTGTAATAATTTGATAACATTTTTAATTATTAAATATCATTTTTAAATTATAATTGTATAATCAATATATTTTTAATAAAATTAATGATTTGGAACTATTTTTAACATTACATTAAGTAATTACTTATCTGTACAATGGTTATTTTATATATTTCAATTCTGTAATTCGATTTAAGAAAGGTAATATTACTTTGTAAACCACAATGTGTTTCACTGTCAAAAATCATTTAGCAACGTTTTTTTATTGTTGAGGGATAATTAAAATATGTGTTGTTTTTAGGCACTCAATGGTGGGTTTTTATTTGGTTGGTGACATTTTCTTAACAGAAAATAACAAAAAATAAATTAGGAGAAGTTAATATAACAAATTATAAATAATTTAGCGGTGGTTATTAGGAAGTATCAATTAATAGATAAAATAAAAACTTTTAGTTACCATTATCTGATATTGTTGCTAAATAGATTATGGATGTTTTATACATTCATTGAAAATGTATTAAGAATCTATGTAACTTAGAATTCTCTAAGGAGGAATGACCTATAAGGATTGAAATTTACATGGAGATCGTGCATGTCATTTTCTAAAAAACAGAGACTAAAGAATTTTCCAATTTTTACCACCTATAATCCATTATTTTACAATAAGAATTTGGTTCTTGCACTTTTTATTTCAATATTGCAATTTCCCTTTTTGATTCAAATCAATGACAGTACTTGAACCCCCACAGAGCGTATCAGTAATGAATGATGCTTCCATACCAAAGACTGCTGATGGAGTAGGCCCAGAACCTATCCCTCATACCCGTTCAGGATTATCCATCCCTAAAACTATTCCAAATTCATTTTTGGGTAAAACAATGCTGATTGTTAATGTTTCTCATAAAATAATTCATGAATTTTAACCGTTAAATATAGAAATTTTACCAATGATTTTTAAAATATCTCCAGTTCATAATTTTACCTATTAAATATATTTTAAATAGTATTTATTACTATTTAAAAACTATAAAATCATAATATTGAAAATTATTATAACAACAAAAAATCATTAAACCCAAATAATTGGGGCTATCAAAATGTATCAAATAATTCCAAATTAGAGTATTTTTATCCATGTATTTTTTCCCATTTAATCGGGTTTATATAATGTTAGTTGTAATATTATATTTTTCGTCAATTTTTTACTACTAATGAAACAATATCAAATTGTAATGAAAAGCACAAACACCAACGTCTTGGGTAGGGTCATTTTAAAAAAATTCATCAGGATTCCTATATACTTTAATCTACATATTTGTTCATTCAATAGAGTGACATAATTCAATATCATTTATAAAAAATGAAATCAAGATAGAAAAAAATTGAGTTGTAAAAAAATGTTATAAATAATAATTAATAAAATAAAAATAGAAATTGTCATTTTTATTGAAAAACTATAAGACCCTATTTTGTGAGGAATTCATTTATTATCACGATTCTTATAAATTTTTTTTAGATAATTCATAAAAAATAGAAACATTAATACAAATAAAAATTTTGTTTTGTTTATTTTGATAAGATATTGTAAAATATGTAACTACATCATGGGATGAATCTCTTTTGATATTGACAAAGAGCGTCCATTGATTAATAGAAATTCCTTCAGGAACTTTCTCATAAATTTTTCATGATCTTAGATAATTTCCATTGATCTCATGTCATAATCTCTATTTAAATTCTCTCTATTTATAACCCAATGTTTTGAATGTCCACGGGCGTGAAACGAAGTCAAAGACATCAAAATGAAAAAATATAGTAATAAAAAATAATACATTAGCATTATATTAAAAAATATTAATCATGGATTTCAAATTAGTTGTTAAGGAATATTAAATTAATCATTCATTTCGTTGATTCTCAAAAAACTCATCTTTTCACAATGTAGAAATATTCCTCTAATATTTATTATAAATCGTAATGTTAATCCTCACCCAAGATAACTTCTTAAGAATCCGGTTGTAGATTCTGATAGTGTGAACAGTTGGCACCCCAAAATAATCAAATGGAATGATAATTTTGAATTCCTTCAGGCACCATACGTCTTTTGTGTTTATATTTCTATCCATTTTGTGGTTGTCTTAATCTATTTGACAAACACATTAAACAATTAATAATATATTTTTTTTAAAAAATTGACCTACATACCAGTAATTATAACGCATAAATGTCATCTAGATAGAGGGATGTGAAATTGATCCATCATAGGAGGTGACGCGGGTGATGGACTACCGACAACATCTTGTTAAATTGTAGCTACGCTAGTAGTCTCAGGTACAAAAATATCACTAGGATCCACAAAATATGATAGTAGTGTTGGCTTGCACTGAGATGCTAATATGCTATGTTCTCAATTTTATTCTCTTCATTCTTACATATAAAATGGTCAAGGACTTTATTTATAAAAACTTTTGTTATAGAAAATTGATTGAAATCATTGTATTTTTATTCAAAATATAAATGTATTTTGTTAACAATTTTCAATAGATTTTTAAATTATTCGGTTAGATTTTATAAGTACAAAAAATAGTCTTTAAAGGAATGTATTTATTGTGTGAAACTGATAAATATTCAATAAAATGGGTCAATCATTTAGTAAGAATGACTATTTTATTTTAATATTTTATTTGACTATTATATATATCAAACAAAAATTTCTAATTACAACTAAATACTAGTATATTTATTAGAGTCCTGCTTAATATCATACAATAGATCATTGATAGAGTTTATGTAATACAATGTTGCAATTCATATTTCTATCTCTATTATAATTCCAATATTAATCTTTATAATTATTCATTTAATCATTGATAATAAATATATAATCCAATGAACGTTCATAAATTAGTATATAAAATCATCCAAATATTTCCGTAGCTAAAAATTAGATGTATCTCTTATGAAATGTTATTTAATGAAGTAATTAAAAATAAAGAACATGATCCATATAGGTTTATGGTAGTGTTAACAAATAAATAATGGACTATTATATCATCACACCTCTTCTATATTAATATTCCATGATAGGGTGTTAAAACCAAATATTTGTTATCTACAAATCCTAAAATAATATATATATTCTTCTGGCTAATATAAAAACATTAGATGAAAGGGAAGTAGAAGGATTTCGTATTGATCATCATCAAGGATAATTTATTAATTTGGATCATAGATTACTTGTGCTTCATATAGTTATTTTACATTTTTTTATTTTTTTTATATATTTCAAAATATATTAATATTTAAAAGGGTTCAATCCACAATTTATGATAATATAGTTATCTAAAAAAACCCATTTGAGAAAATTCATTATATAATTTAATAAAAATTGAAACTCATTTAATATGGACTATAAAATGAAAATTTTTCTTGATTAACACTAAAGGCTGATCATAGTCTCTCCAAGTAATTTATGTACAAAATAATCATAATTTTATGAAACTATTTTCAAGATTATACCATCATCATACATAGAAAGAGTGACATTGATAATCTATATCCTTATTTATATATATAATTAGATATAAGATATTATTATTGTTTATGAACTCAAAATAATCCATATTCGCATATCGAATTAAAATATTTTTTATTCAAAAACTGTCATCATTATTTATAAATTTCAAAAATAATACTTATTCATTATATATGTATCTATCCCTTCATAACAAACATTATTAGTAATATCACTCTTAAGATTTTATATACTCAACAAGAAATTTTCCATTAGATTGTGTATTAATTCTCAGAGTGGTAGGGTGAATCTATATGATGTTTTTATATATTTAAACACAATTTTTAAATTTTCATTTGGATATTTGATATTTTATCCATGTTATGTTGTATGTAACTGTTTATTCGTTCTATACACAGTAGACCATGTTAAAAAAATAAAGCAATGATATAAGCTTGAAGAATTTATTCAAGGGTCAAGCGTAATCTGGGAATATAAACCATATTATTTTAGGATGGATTTTAAATAAAAAAGTGTATATAATAAAATAATTTTTATAAAAATGAAATATAGTGTATCTTGAATAACACTATAATTACATGGGGTGGGATGGTATCATATATTATACTATTACACTATAATTGATTTAGGGAGAAGATAATGTACGATTTAATGTGGGTCTGTGTTGCAACTGAAGAGGGGATCCAAACTAGGAAGAAGTTATAGGGGTGCAGGGGGGAGGGAGGGGAGGGGGGTCGCATTGTTGGTGAAGAGGGGAACCATGTTGTGATGAGGGAGGCCTGGGGGAGGGGGTTTCGCATTGCCAGTGTACCAGTAAAGGATGGGTCTGGGGGGGTGTCTTGGGGGTTGGGGATCATAGGCTCAGGGTCATGGGCTCGAGGTCAAGAGCTCGGGGTCATCTCCAGGGATAGGAGAGGAGGAGGGGTTGGGTTGGGGGGTAATGGGCTCACATTATCAGGGTTGACTCTAGGGAGAGGGAGGGAGGAGTTTGGGTGAGGTGGGTGGGGGGAGTGGTTGAGGTCACAGAAAGGGTGTAGGATATTGTTAAGGATTAGGGTTTCAAAAAAATTTATTAGCGGTAATGTTATTTAAAATAAATATAATTGAAAAATTAAAAAAATATAATGACGATTTAATAAAACAACAAATATATTATATATTTTATTACATGATTTATTTCACGACAGTTACGAGATAAGTCAGGAATAAAATGATGCTAACTAATTTTTTTGTAGTGATCAAGGAACAAGTATCACATAATCAAAACCATAAATATTCATTCCAAGTGAACGAGCAAATATTTATGTTTCTAACATCATTCAATTAACTCAGGGAATGTGTTTATTTTAATGAAAAAATTCTTATAACATTTCATATACATAAAAATGGTTATTGTAGATGATGAAATGATAATATTTCCTTATTGTATTATAATGTGAATTTAGTATGTTGAAATTAATGAAAAACTTATATTTAATAAGAACACTTCATACAGTACCACATAATAATGGATCAAGAATTAGATCATTTGACACCACATGTTTATTTACCAAAATGGAAAATATTATGATATAATTTATAGGTTAATTAATAAAAGAAAATTCCAAGGAATTTAAAAAAATTTGATAAATGGTAAAATGGATGTATAAAAAAAACGAATTTTTAGAGGTTGTTTGTATCATTCCCATTAAATATGAAGTGGTGAGTTATTTTTAATAGTAAATTAAAATTATGTAAGGTTAGTTTTTTGAACAAGTTTATTTTTAAAACTAATATTCAATAATGTATGCTATATAAATTCATAAATGTTTTCAATTGGAAATATTTTAGGGAAGATATATAATTGTGAAAGGAAAATACTTTTATAATATTTTTTAAATACCATTATTGAAACCCAAATTATAAAAAAGATAAAAAAATTATTATAAACAAGAATAAATAGAAATAGTAAGATAATATGAGATAATAATTTTTCCCAAAAAAATATTGGAAAACAATTGTGAATGAAATAATTTGGACATGTAGAAGAAATAACCATCAAGGGGATGGGAATTGTTCCTAACAACATTTAGTTATGATAACGAAAGAATTACATCAATGAGGAAGAATTGAAATAACCCTTTGATAATGGATTTCAAGAGAAATAACTATAAATAACAATAATTAAATAAGAAATAGAATATAATAAAATAATGGGGTATAATTAATGTACCTTAAAACAATAGAGTTTAAGAAGAAACATTATTACTTAATTACATGAAATTGAGTAAAGACAAACCCTTTAAGCATTGGGAACCCTTAAAAAATAATTTAAAGAGATATTGTTAATTGAACTTTTAAATAAATTGAAATTAATGATATTTATGATCAAAATACCTCCATTTTCAGTATATGCACCACATAAAATAAATCAAGTGGAGAATATAGAACTTATCTAAATGAATGAAATTTGATATGGGAAATCCTCTATGAGTTTTATATCATTTTCATTAAAACATGTTGAGGAAGTGAACATGAAATAAAACATCAAATAATAAAAATTAAATATTTTTTTATTTTATAATATTCATTATATGTAGAATAAACACTATATAGAATAAAATAAGTGTATAATTCTAATCCTGTCTCAATTAATTTAAATTTATATGAATATCTTACTTTAAATATATAATTCCAAATAATTTCTATAAAATTAATTATTATAAACATAACCATCCTAATAAATTATTTAATAAAATCATTCATTTCTAATAACTTTTAATTTCTTAAATTATAATAATTCACTACACATATATTTGTTTGTTAATGTTTATTTTCATCATCAGATGTTTTAAATTTTGACCATTTTAATATTTTTTAAATTGTGATGATAAACCATGTTATTTAATATATTCTAAATGTTGATAGATTATTTAATTCACTTAAATATAATTAATATAATTACATATAAAGTGTTAATATCATTCCATTTGATTTTTAGTTAAAATATGTGAATATGAAATCAGTGATGATCTTATTTTAGGGAATTTATCGATATCAAAAGATTTCTTTATAATAATAATGAATTATAATGAAATACATTAATAACCATATTAATTAATTATATTAATCTTTATTTTCATATATATTACTTCAAAATATTTTATAACCTTCAATGTATGGTAGTGAGGAAAAATGAAACATGTTATCCTTGCAGGCGGTAATACCCACTTACACAAAAATAAGATTTTTATTTTTCAATAGATGGACATAATATATGGTAGAAAATAATTTATCTTCAATAAATAATAATAATTTCATAAATATCATATATATTAATTAAATAAATCATTATAACTATCTATAAGAGTCATTGATGAAAAAACTTGTCTGGCATGTAAGTGGTAGTAAGCCCGTACACACAAGCGATGTTTTCAATTGTGGAATGTATGATATGGTAGTAGATCATTAGTGTAAAAGGAATATACTAATTTTTTTACAAATGATACTGTTTTAATTATATTAATATTTTTTAAGTAGGTTTTGAAGGGTATTTTTTATAAAAAAATCTAATATTATATTTTGGAGTTCAAAATACTCACTTTGATAGTATGAGTCTTCCCTCAAAAGACATCAAAAAAATGAATGACATGGGGAAATTTATTATTAAAAACGGTTATAAAATGTTATAGGGGATTCATAGAGATTTAAAATGGTTAGGTCTTGAATATGGATTATAAATATAGGTTTGGATTCAAGATGTTGGATGTGAGCTCCACTTCTAGGGTAAAAGAATGGATTTTCCTTTGAATTGAATGGTTGGTGTGGGGTAAATATGAAATTATTTATCCATTAGGTGAGTTAGTAATGTAATAGTTAGGGATAATTGTGGTTTTTTATTTAAAACCAAAAAAATATAATCTATAACGTGTTTATATTATGTTAATTTTTTCAAATTCTATCGACTTTATGTTACTTTTTTTACTATTACTAACCATGATTAAAAAATATCCTTGCTAACTATTTCATTATTAAATTTTTTAAGTATATTATAATTTTTTATGGGTTGATTCAGAATATAGGCTCAAGTAAATATAAATAAATTTATAATTATGGGAAATGTGACTTTTAAATTAAAATATATAACATATAGGAAATGGAGTTTTTTTTTGAAAAATGACTTCTTATACATTATGTGTTTTTATTTTTATTTTAAATAAATTTTTGAATAAATTAATGCCAATATATTTAATCATAAAACTATATTTATAATATAAAATATTTAAAATTAAATTATTTATAAAAAAATTATACAATGTTTAAAAAAACAATACTTTGAGAGAGAATTATTTTACCATGTTAACTAATATTTACATTGATAACTTATTTTTTATATAATAAATTAAATTTAACATATTAATAAATTCAGATATGATGATTACAAATAATAAAAATAATTTATTAGGATTAATTAATTTATTTTATTATTAAATTAATTTTAATATAAGTGTGCGTAACTCATAAAAATAGTTTTTAGAAAAAAAAAATTTCATAAAATTGATTCATTTAGATTCCGTGACAAGTGAAAATATTTAGATAATTTTTTTAATATATTTATATATTTTATCAATATATTCTTCATTATTAAATAGTGATCAGTTTTTTTAAATACCGAATATATATAAAAATTATAATTCTTCGATAATTGTTTTTCTAACATTGAATGATTTTATTCATTATTAATTAAGATTGATTTCATATTTAATACAGAACATATAAAGTTAATTTCACTAAATATGTATTAAATACTTTCATTAGATTTTATATGAACATAATATCATTCATACAGACATTAATAATAACAATAATACATTACACATAAATACAAACATATATATATATATAATTAAATGTTTTAATTAAATATTATACTTTTTTACCATATTAATTTATCATAATGTATAAATGTATATATTTTGTTGAAATATGTCACAGGATAAAATTTATTGTTATTTGTTTTTATTCATTGTGGTAAGTGAAGAAGAATATTTAAAAAAGAATCTTATTAAGGTAAATTATATAGAAAAATCCTGGAGAAATACATGATGAATGGAATTGGATACATTGTAATGACTCCTATATGAGATTATCAAGTTTTCATGGATTATATTAAATCATGTGATTATGTGTATATGATTTATTAATTTTTATGTAGTTTAAAAATCAAATTACCTTAATGTGGGTAAATTATAATGGTTACAATAATATTTAATGAGTTTTCCATTCAATTATGTAAAAAATTTCTAGTCTTTAATATACTTCATAATTTAATGAATATGTGTAATATAATATAGTTTATCGACAACATTTTGTGCATACTGTAAATTAACCATTAATGTTGATGTTCTATATCACACCCTTTGTTTCGTTTTCCATTTTAGAGGTGGTGTTATCACATAATTGAAAGATAATGGGTCTTTAAAATAGTAAAATGATTCTAATATCTTGTGGATAGATTAAGAGTTAAGAATACGTTAATTTTTTTTAAAGGATCACAATCATACTCACTATTGTTTTGTATTAAACAAAGATTGAGATGTATTCTTTGTAAAATAGTTTTCATTTACACTCTCAGTAGATATTGTGGATGAGTTATTGATTTATTTTTATATATTTAGGCATAGATATGTCCCAAAAATACCATGAAATGTGAATAACATAATAGATTGAGACAAATGAATAACCATAAAACTGCTCTTTCATCTCTTGAAAGTGAATCTATTACAATCTTTCCCATAGAAACATGTTGAGTTCCAAATTTCACATTTATTATTATTTCTTAAAAAAATTAATAACACATTCATTACATATTTTTAATTTTAATATTTAGTGTTCTAGTCATAAACTACAACAAAACAAGATATCATTTTTCAAGACATGCCATAATATTTTCAATAAACATTCCACATATGTGGACATCCCATGATTTTTCATGAGAGAACACCTTATACAACATAGATCTCTTTTTTTAGAGTTTTCATGTTGACATTATCATTATGATTAATTAATTTGTACTAATATTAAATAATTAAATATTTTTTTTCAAATTTAATAAATATAATTTACAAGAAATCATACTTGTTTGACACAGTTTATGAATGATATAAATGAATGAATATTTAATTTAAATTTTTATTGTTTGGTGTTATCAATATTTAGAAGTAATCTAGTATAGTGTGAGATCAATTATAAATGAAATTATATTTTTTAATCATGATTCCAATAAAAATTGAATTTATAGCAATCCAGAGTTCGTAATATATAAAAAAACAATAAACATAGTGTTTAAGGATAATGGAATACCAATATTTCAATATAGATAGAGTCGATGATCTAATAGTCTTTAAAATTGTTAAGTAAATTTTGTAAAATACTACAAATCCTAAATTTCATCTCAATATATAAATTTTTGAAATGATTTCACCATATAGATAATAAATTCACACAAAATTTATTTTTCATACATATAAAAAAGCTAATGTAAGAAAATTCTACTTTGATAATTCTATTCTAGATGGAATTAAATGACAAGAGTTGTGAGATAACTCCATGATTTATGATTAATTCACACCATCTATTTTTTTTATTTCTAATAATTTTCTAATATAGCCTATCATGGAGAAATTTAAATAAGGATTACATAGATTTACTCATATTCATCTGAATTATAAAACCATATAGGGATCATGATGTTTCTCATACCCATTGAAGTGTGAAATAACCATTTTGATTATTTGTTAAAATTAAACGATCTACATTAATATGAAGATTTTTAACATATTTATATACTATAGAGAGATATATTTTTCATTCATTCTAATACCCATTCTATGAAATAAAACATTACTTTCTACTATTCATGATTCTTTATTTAGTCAAGCCATCTACATGATAAATATTTCATTATTTACATTCAACATGTATATCAAGAAATATTTTTTGGATTTATTATTTAATCTTTATTATGAATAATAGATTAAGTCCAATAATTTAATTGTTGATGATTTATTACACAACATAAACTTTGTTTATTCCTCCAATTCAAATAACATCTTGGATATGATTACATAAACCAAATTAAAGTATAATGTTTATGATTTATCCATCTGAAAAGGTATGCCGTTAATTATTATTACTAAGAAATTTTTTTGGAGGATGTGGTTAATGAATTAAATATAAAGAATGTAGTTTGAGGTTGGGACTCAATGTGGGGAAAGGTAAAATTTTAATGTGTTTTATCTACACCTTGAAAATTACATTATTTTATTAATAAAATTATTATTTTATAATGAATGTTTTATTATGAGAATATATAAATACTTTTACATTTTATAATAAGTCTACACATCATGTGTTGATATGAAATAATACCAAAAGGATCATTAATTAGATATAAACATGGAAGAAAAATAAATTCAATAAAACAAACTCTATAAGCCCAACATTATTCAAGAAGATATCTCCTTCAATGAAAAACATAAGCAAGAAAAAAAGTATTTGTAAATCAATAGATTCATCAATGAATTTGTAAAAATATTAATAATAAAATTATTTTATAATAAAGTGATAATAATTATGTATTTATATAGAAATATGATCATTATGTGTGAGGAGTGTTATAGAATATGGATGATGGAAATTAATATGATTAATCAATATGAAGGTTTATTATTATTATTATTTTTTGCACAATAAATTGATTTTTGGTATTTTATTATTTTTATGTTTTGGATGGTATATACATATTTTAATTTTAATTTATAAATATTAATTATAATAAATTTATAATTTTAAAATAAATATTATTTTAATGAAATTATATCATAAAAAAATTTAGATGATAATATAAATTGATGAAGTCTTAAGTAAATTTTATAAAAGTTTAACAATTTACTATATCTTAAAAGATAAAAATTTTCATTAAATAATGATTTTATTTAAAATTTAAAATTTAAATATATAGAGTATTAGTATTTATAAAATAATTTTTTTTTTAAAAAAAATAATAATTATCTTTCTAGGAATTTTCTATAATTTCTAAAAGAGTTTATTTTTAGGTGAAAAATTGAAAATACTGTTTTTACAAAATACCATAACTATTATGAAATATTAATTTTATGATCATGAATTAATATTTATTAAACCTTATTTTAGTTTAAAATTAATTTAGTAATTGACATAATTAATTATTTTTTAATCATAGAAACATGTTCCAATAATTTGAAAAACAATGATTTTACCTTTTCTATAAAAATATTTTTCTGAGTTATACATGTATCAAATTAGAATTAATATGTATCATAATTATAAATTTAATAAAATAAAATGGATTTTATATTTTACTTAATGAGGTTAAAATTAGGTAATATGCGCATTTTAATTTTTATCCACAAAAATATGTCGTGGTAAAAACATATTTACCACAACATTTGTGAAATAATGTAGCGAGTTAATGTTAAATTGTAAAATCATAAAATACCTAAAATCTAAAACATTAAATGGGTGTTTAATTTTTTTTCGTATCCTCAAACATACATTAAAACATTTATTTCAATCCAAAAACATTTCAATTAATTCTAGAAAATAGTTGTTGTCCTTAAATTTAAAATAATCATTATTTGATCACTTAAACCCACCCCTCCTCCTGTATAAATACCCCATTACCTCCTAAAATTACAAATAAATACATTACCCATGAATTATATATCAATATCCTTTTCAATATTCTCTCCAAGGTATTTCGACGGTTCTAAGTAGTCCATATATAGCTTTAAGAAGCATCCACCTATTTTAAGGGGCGTCTCCCTCTCTCTTCATTTCCATTTAAGAGTAGTTTTGGTATTTATCCATTCAAATCCAAATTGGTTATGTTTTAAATAAATTATAAATGTATCTTTAATATCAAATTTATGTTATTATGGTGATATATCATGTATTCTTTATTGTTTATAACCATTACTTATAACATTTCTAGACCAAAATTTAGTAAGGTATCTTATCCTCCTCTTTATTCAATTAACTTCATTATTTTAAACCATTTTATTTCCAATTAAACATTTTTGGATATTATTTTACATATTTCTTCATACAATATTTTTATATCCATATATTTAGATATTGCATTATATCTCATTTAACCATATTACAACCATTAATATACTATCGTTGTGCTGCTAAAATTTCACTGTGTTTTTTCCTACCAAACGATTAGGAAGTAAATTACCATACCCATTTCCAATAAGAGGCATTCATATCTATTTATATATAATTATTTTATTTTTTATATCCATTTATGTTACCATGAATCTTCAATATTTGTGTTAAAGGATATTAAATAAAGTTTTAAGTTATACGATCTATGTGGAAAATTTAAGTGTACGCATGATATGATTATGATAGGTGTGAATGGATAGTGATTCAATAAATTTGATAATGCTTTAATATTATGGTATTACATGTATTGTGAATGAGAAGTTATCTTAAATAGACCATGTTATTATTTATTGGTTGTTAAACTTGACTTTTTCTTATGATGTAACGTTTGAAGTGGCTACCACATTCCCTTGTTGCATTTATGTTATCATTTTATATCATGACTGATTATTGAAAATTATGATTATAATCCCATTTTATGTTTCATTTATATTCCTATTTATTAAAATATTATAATTATATCATGATATTATTGTGAATCCCTTATAGAGATTTTTATCTAACCTGTTTCTTATGTATGCCCCTAGGTTATCCAATACAGTTTTAAAAAAATTGGGAAAATTTAGGATCATGTTAAGGATGTTTTCAATATATAAATTGTATTCATTTTTATGATAGTTTTTTATATACCTAATATCCCAAAGAAACTACTACTATAAATATTTTGTGTTGAATTCATGGAATATTAAAATAATAACTCATGAATAAATGTGTTATAAATACAAGGGTTTTCAAACATAGAATAAAAGGATTGTCTATTTATTTATTGTATTTGGATTTGGAAACTATAGTAAAATCCTTACAAAAAAATATTGAATATAATAAAACATCCCAAAAATATATTTAAACTATATTGTAATTGGTTTCCAAGAAAATGCATTCTTGTATTGATACTACATTAGGATGTGGCTCTGGAATGGATGTGCCTAGGGGTCCCATCCCCAAAAACACCATATTAGGCTACACTCGATATGGAATTTGGTACATGACAATTGTCTTGATTCAAAAATAGTTTTACACTCTTATGGTATTTTCTTTGTTATGTTTACAATCTCATTAATAACCATTATTAATGGATTATAAATTACCAAATTTTTTTTTTTGGAAATAGATCATGGATAACATATATGGAGGCCTAGAAACTCATAATTTAAGTAATATATGTCATTTATTAGTTATTTAGTAAATGTTAATGTCTTCCCATTCATGTTTTTAATAGTTTAAAATTCATAATCCCTAATTTTCCCTTTATTACAAAAAATGTTTGGAAACAATAAGTACCTGAACAATAACCATTACAAGGGCCAATATGATGACTACCCAAACAAGATGTGAAACCTGATGAGATAAAGAATCTTAATATTCATGATAATACTTTCTAAATTAACTCATGTTATGAATAGAAATTTAAATAAGAATTAATTCCCAAATAACTCTAAGAATGGAAATTATTCAGTTCAAACCTATATATATGAATGGAAACTAAAATTAAATTGATTATCTGATCCCTTAATTCAAAAACAATGGATAAAATCCATTGAGATGATATTGTCCCTCCTTGAAAGCACTAAGTAAGAGAATGTTGTTATGGTCATTTATTATATGGAAGGAGAATCTGATAGGTGGTGAAAATTTATCAAGAATAAAAAACCAAGTGAAGATATCAAATTGATGGGGTGAAATGAATTCTAGAAAAAATTGAAATTTATTTTCTTCACACTAGAAAACATAAATCAATATGTATTTCCATACAATAAATATAAATGATGATGAGTCCATCTAATATTATGAGGAATACTATACAAGACATTCATGATAATCCTTTCTCTTTATCATTACAATTGAATTTAATATTGATAACTTTATCGGTGGTTTGTAGACGAGGCTATGAAAATACCTGGTTATTTGGGACATTATATACTTGGAAGTGGTTTTTAGATGTCCCCATAATGTAGAAATGGAGGTCAAAAAATCTTAAGGGTTTTATGCTGACATGAATAAGAAATTTGAGTTGAATTTGGGAGGTCTAATGGATATATATAATGGTGGAAAGAAATTAAAACATTCCACTTTTCAAATGTGTAGGAAGAATTTTATTAAAACATTCTTAAGTGGCATGAGGAAATGATTTAGGTTTAGAAATGATGGTAACCTCTCATGTGATTGCTGATGGGAGAAATCAACTAATGTGATGGAAGAAATGAATGATCGATGTAACCCACATCTTATTCTCCATTTTCGACTACAAGGACCAATGATACTATGAAAACAGCTTCCCTAAGATAATGGTTATTGGGGATAGTCATTTACAATATCATCTATGGAATAAAGGGAGGTAATGTCACACCTAGACTTTGCGTTGTGATATTTTTTATTTAATATTTTTATCTCATTATTTTATATGTCCTTTTTAATAATTATTTTGATGAAATGTGGGATGAGCCTGAGATGAGTTTGATGGTTTGTAATGATGAATGTACATTGGATTGAAAATGAATGATGCTTGGGTAGGGAACAGGCGAATCAGTGTGGATTCGCTAGTTTAACGTGCAGACTTCCTGGTGCACAAATGGTTAACTAACCGAATAAAAATAAAAAATTTATAATTTTGATAATTATTTTTGTAATTATTAATAATAATATTATTATAATCATTATTGTAATTAATATTTTTATTTAGTTTTTAACATTAGAATTTAAAAATTATTAAATTTTATTTTTAATATTTCTATTATATTGTTAATATTTTATTGGATTAATTTAACGGTTTTTTGGTTAGTTTATTTTTTTTAATCTTTTCTTCCACTTTAATTTTTTCCATTTTTGTAACCTTTCATTTCCTATTATTTTTTCCCTTATCTTTCCCTTTTATTTTTTATCACCCTCACATTCCCTCTCTCCCTTTCATTGTACTAACCTGGTGACTCCCTCCCTCAAACCAAACAATGTTTTTTTTCCTCCCATTTTTGAGATTCTTCCTCCCGTTCAACCTCCCAATGGCACTGCTACCTCACACCGTCTGGATGAACTCACCCCTTCTACCTCTCATCGCCTAGATGACTATTCCCTTGAAGACTCACACACTCATACTAGCCTCATTCCAAACCCCTGCCCATCACAGGCTTTGGGCTAAAGCCCTATTTGTATGCACCTCTTTCCTATGAGGGTCTAGCCGGTGTAACCTGTTCCGACACCCTCCACCTCATCAGACCAACCTTTCAAACACCTCTCTATAAGTGAAGAGTGCATCAGTTTTCTATTATTTAATTTTGGTGATGTTTCAGTTATAGTTTAGTTTTTGATTGATTAAATATTGATTCATTTTCCCTGATTCCTTTTTTTAGGATTACAATTAGACCACTTGCATTTTAAGCGTCCTGCAACTGGAGTTTGCAACAAATCATGGGGATATCCCTCCACCATGATAAGTGGCTCCACATGTACAGTTTTTTTGATTAAATAGGTTTCCCGTTTGATTAATTTTTTATATTTATTCATTAGTCTTTAATATGCATAGTTGTGTTTTTCATTTTTAATTTTATGTGTCTTTGTTTTTCTTCTAGCGTGTTTATGAATTTTTAGTGTTTGTTAAATTATTCAGTTTGTTTTTTAGTATGTGCAGGTGCTTCTGTTTTTTATTTTATATTTTCTCAGTATATGTCTTTTTAAAAATGAGTTTTTTCATGACTTTCAGTACCATGGGTAGTTCAATATGTTTTTGAAAAACAATTAAATAATTTTTTTTTATTGTTGATTAATTGTGGATATGGTCATTAAAATTGTGCAGTTTTTTATTTTACTGTTTATGTAGTGCAGGGTGAGTTTTGAAAATTAGTTATTGTGCCTAATGTATCTAAATGCATTTTTTCTATGTGTGAATGTGTGGACAAGGATATAGATAACACTTTTTGTATTTTTTTCATTTCAATTTAACAATAAATGTGAACCTGGAAAACTTGAGCACAAATGGGAAGCCTAGGTACTAGGCGGGTGAACTAGGACTAGTGTGCTAGTGATACAAGAGTGGATTTATCCAAGTACCACTCAGTTGGTTTGATGATTAAAAGACTAAATAAATTTTCGATACTGATTGGATACCCCAAGGTTATAGATTTGTTTTCATACTTTGGCTCATGCATGAGAGCGTATGTTGTTGTGGTTGATATTCCTTTGTTCAATGACACACGATGTTCTAGGGTCCCACATTATGCAAGTACCTATAGTCTCTCTCAAAATTTGTGTGCTCCCGAATTTCATTACACTCTCCATCAACACATGGTGTGATTTTTGTTCTATCATAAAAGTAGAATTGTTTTTATTTGAAAAATCCTCTTTCTCTTAAAAGTCACTTTTCTTCAAACTATTTTCATTAATATTTAGTGGTGATAGCCCATGGGGATTAGGAATACCATTAAGGATTTGCTGCGGGTGGGGTCGGGTGCGAGTTGGATTGCTATTTGTGCAATTTTTTTGAGATGAGTCTGGACAAAAAGAATTATGATAGTTGGGGCTTATAATTCATGTTGAGAGTAGGGTTCCTTCTCATCACACCTCATGGAAGACCCTGAGTCGCCATGGTCTATTAGGAAGCTTTTTTGTATTCTCTTCTAGGTGGGACATGCAGGCTGCATACAATGCGTGGACATCGAGCATGGATGAAGTGGTTAGGACATGATGTTACTATTTCATGTTTGGTTTACCAATGATTATTTTCGGTGATAATTTTTTTCCTTCATATATGATGTGTTCATGCTGTTATTTTTTGTAACTGTTGCTCTGTTCAGAAAGATGCCTCCCTGAAGAGCTTACACGAACCCATGGGAGGAATTCAAAGAGTGTTCTCCCTTTCCCCTTGATCAGGGGTTGGTGGAAACTATATCTTGGGAAATACATTCTCTAGGACAAGGAACGACTCATATGCATGCCCGTGATCCTATTAGGGAAGGTTAATCTTGCCCAAAAAGGGAAAAATTTCATGAATTTTTCAAGGAAAATACCCCTACATTCCAAGGATGAACAATTCCTTATTAAGCTGAATAATTTCTTGAGAATATTGATCATATTTTCAAATTCATGGACACTATTGAAGAGGGAAGAGTGAAGTGTGCTTCATTCAATCTATAAGGTCTCGTTCGAAGGTGGTGGGACTTAGTGTTCTATGTTGGGAAGCATTAGAAGATGAGTTGGAAGGACTTTAAAGTGGTCTTCAATCACCACTACTGCCCTAAATTATTAAATTATGCTATATCACGAGAGTTCATCTCTCTTGTTCAGGAGGACCATTCAGGGATAAAGTATGCCAACCAATTTACCGAGCTAGTCTGGTATGCACCTGAAATAGTCTCTAACGAACATATGAAGGATCATAGGTTTGAAAAGGGTTTGAAACAAGAGACATACTCTCATGTACTTTTGTTTAATATGAATACTTATGCTGAAGTGGTTGACTGAGCATGTATGGTAGAGATTGACCGCATGGGTAGGTCTACTTCCTTTTGGGCTATGTCAGGGTTTTGTAGTGGCAGTTCATCTGAGAAAAAGAGGAAGCGTGATGAGCAAGGTAAGAAGTGTGGTGAAAGCTCAGCCCATCCTCCAAGGTAGACATCATTTGGGAGTTATGGTGAGGGGTATGCGGTGTGCCATCTGTGTGGGAAGGGAAGACACATCCATCCTGCATGTCACTCCTATACCAAGAATTGATATCAATGCCGAGTTATGGGACACATGCATCACTTTTCCAAGGGGACCCGCCCTTTATAGAGTGGGAGTGGATCTGTTTATTTTAAAGGAGTAACAGTTTAATAAAAGCCGACCAAGATGACGAGATCTCAGTTTAGTGGATATGGTTGAAGGATTATATCTTCTTCGGGTAAATTCCAAATCAAGGAAGAGGCACATGCGAGTGGTAATTCCAAGGCAAGGACCAGACACCTTCATGTTGCGTATTAGGCACCGGTGAGATCTGATGCAGGATCATCGACTGTTCGAGGTACCATTCTAATTGCATCTTTTATATTTTCAGTTTTATTTTATATTATTGCTTATATTTTCTTTATATTTTCTCATCTTGTGAACCTACTAAACCAACCATCCTAACAAGTATCATTTTCCTTGTAGTTGGTAACAAAAATGGGGAAAATTATGGATCAAGGCCTTAAGTGTCTGTTGTATGCACTCTCTGTGTTAGGAGTCGAGATGGTGTGGGATTTCATTGTCTATGAAATGGAAATTTTCTATTTGATCCATGACATAGACTGGCTGGTGCGCTTCCAAGCGCACATTGACTACTATTAGATATGTGTCGTTTAATGGGACTTGATGGGATCCCCCAGGTATTTCTTGGGGAATGTGATCCCAGATCAGGTCGCTCATGACCTTCACATCCAGAGGAGGTAAATCATTCTTATCAGTTATCATTTCCCAATCTTTAGGATGATAGTGCCTCTTCCTAGAGTGGATTTCCTCTTATAGTGGATGTATTTCTAAAGGTGTTCAAAGATTATTTTTGAGGATTTCCCCCAGTTCAGGATGCGAAGTCCTCGATTGAGTTTCCATCGGGAACACAATTTTACTATCTTCCATAAAATCGCACCATCAACACAGAATTGAGGGAATTAATGACACAGATTGATGATTTGGAATCCAAATGGATCATTCACCCAAGCATCTCTCCTTATTCCACCCATGTTTTATTTTGGAAGAAGGCCGATGGAACCCTCCTATTATGCATTGATTACCGAAAATTTAATAAGGTAACAATCAATAATAAATAAAAAATTCCCCAGATTGATGTTTTGTATGACCAATTGAAGGAGTAAAATTGTTTCTCTAATATTAGTTTGTGATCGGGATACCACTAAATAAGGGTGAGATAATCAGACATCTGTAAGACATGTTTCCAGAGAAGATACGAACACTTCGTGTACTTTTTCATGACTTTCATATTGATGAAAGATCTAGTGGTTTTCCTAGAAATCATGAATAGGGTGTTCCACCAATATCTCGACTCATTTGTTGTCGTGTCTGTGGATGATATCCTGGTTTATTCTAGATCTGAGAGGGAGCATGAGCATCACCTAAAAATAGTTTCTGGCACAATGCGGGATCACCACATGCACACCAAGCATTCAATGTGATCATTATGGATCAGGTAAGTGATGTTTCTAGGGAATGTCATTTCAAAACAAGTGGTTTCATTGGATCCTGAGAAGATCAGTGTAGTGATGTCATGGGAACTTCTGAGGAATGTATTTTGGATGAGGATTTTTCTTGGCCTGGATGGTTATTACAGGCATTTTGTTCAGGATTTCTCACAGCATTCCACCTCCATGACTGCACTAACCCCAAAATGGGTGAGGTTTGAATGGATCCCATAGTACCAAGAATCCAATGAGTAGTTGGAGCGGAGGCTGACCACCACTTCTATGTTGATCTTACCAGAGTATAGTAAGGGCTATTTGGCTTACTGTTATGCTTTAGGTATAGTCTTTTGGTGTATACTCATGCAGGATAATCATGTGGTGGCTTATGGTACTTTCCAGCTCTAGTCGCATGAGAATAATTACCCAACTCACAGCTAGGAGTTGGTTGTGGTGACACATACCCTGAAGACATGGCATCACTACCTCTTTGGGGAGAAATTTGTGGTCTATTATGACGATAAGATTATAGCGTACAAATTTTCATATAACTATCTAAATATGAAGCAACACTGTTTCATCAAATACATATAGGGGTTTGAAATTGACATTGTATATATGCTAGGAAAGAGAAATGTGGAGGCGGATTCTCTGAGTAGGAAAGTAACAGTGAAGGCATTGAGGAAGTCTAGTGATGAGTGGAATTTGATGGGATTATTTACTCAAATGTACATATAGAGCATGAAGCTCAAAAAAGGTAAATTCATTGCCAGTATTTAGTTGACTCATGCCCTTCTATAATTGATTAAGAAAGAGCATTCTGATGATTAGCTATGTCAGCGGTCATTTCAGTTTTTTCAAAGTGGGGATACTTCTTCAGAGTGGTCATTGCCACACAAGGGAACTTTGTGATTCAAGGGCTGTGTAGTGGTGTCATTATCACTATGAAAGGTGCTGATACATGATATCCACTAGTCTTAGTGGGAAGTCCATCATGGTACTACCAATATGTATTATGATGGTATTCACTATTTCCAGTGGCCAGGTATGAGATGGGACATAATCGACTTTTTATCGAGACACTACACTTGTCAGCAAATGAAAGCTGATAATCAGAGACCATTTTGTGTGCATCATCCAATACCCATTCCTAACATGAAGTTGGATGAGGTCTCCATGGAATTAACTATTATCTTGGATCATACACCTTGGGGAAGCAACATTATTCGGGTAGTGAGTGGCAGTTTGACGAAGTCATCTCACTTTATCTCGATCAGATATACAATGATGGTGGATGAGTTGGGCCGTTTTTATGTTCAAGAGGTGGTAAAACATTATGGTGTGCCATCAACAGTTGTTTCTGATAAGTACCCCCAATTTTCCTCTTAGTTTTGGGAAGGCCCCCTGAATGCTTTGGGGTCAGAGGTTATGATGAGCATGGTATTCCATCCTTAGACAGATGGCCAAATAGAGCGGGAAAATCAGATTCTGGAGGACATGCTTTGTGCATGTGTGTTGAATTTCAGAGGATCATGGGATTTTCATTTGGGATTGGTTGATTTTTCATATAATAATAGTTACCAATCATCTATAAAAATTTTACCTTTTAAATCTCCCTATGGTTGGCATTTTCAGTCTTCTTTATGATGGGATGAGGTAGGCAGGACCTCACTTTTGGGACCATGCATTGTGCAGGAGACGTCAGAGAAAGTCAAGTTGATCGGACAATGCATATTGATATCCTAGAGTCACCAAAAAACTTATACTGATTACAGGTGTTGGGAAATTGATTTTTTAGTGGGTGAAATAGTCTTCTTGAAGCTGTACACTCACATGGGTAATAACACCTTGGGAAAGCAGGGGAAGTTGACACCGAGCTATGTCAGGCCTTTTGAGATCACTGAGTGGATGGGAAAGGTGGAATACATGTTAGCTTATTTTTCAATGTTAACATAAAATCATAACATATTCCATATATCCCAACAAGAAATTACAATCCAGATCTGTCACACGTGATGAATTGGGAAGAGTTGCAGATAGAGCCTGATTTATCAGTGTGTGAGAAACCAGTGAAAATAGTAGATTCACTATAGAAGGTGCTTTGTGGGATGTCTATCCCATTGGTTCATATTTTTTGGTTGCATGGTAATGACGAGAATCATACATGGGAGTAGAATTTTTTGGCTGAGCAAGAGTACCCATTTTTATTATCTGATGTGGCTTCAAGTTGACTTTCAAAGGGCGAAAAGTATTCATGGAAGGGAGAATTGTCTCACCCGGACATCATTTTAAGGTATGTCTTAATATTTATTTTTTATATCACAATTTTTTCTTCCCTTTTTAATATTTTTTTGATGAAATTTTGGCCAAGATTGACATGAGTTTGCACTTTCGCGCTGATAAATGAGCACCGGCTTGAAAATTCCCAATGCGTGGATAGGTCACAGGCAAAGTCATGTGGCTCTTCCAGTTTAACATGTGGCCAGCCCAGTGCATAAATGGTTAACTAACCTAAAAAAATAAGAATTTTATAATTATAATTATAGTTGTTATTAATATTATAATTATTAACATTATTGTAAATAAAATTTTAATTTAGTTGCTAACATTAATATTTTATCATTAATAACTTTTTTTAATAAAATTGGTATTATCTTATTATTATTATTTTGGATTAGTTTATTAATTTGTTTGGTTAGTTTAATAATTTTTTAATATTTTCTTCCACATTATTTTTTCTATTTTTTATATTTTCTTTCCTCTCTCTTTTTCCCATTTTTTCCCCTTTTATTTTTTTCTCTACCTCACATTCCTTATCTCCCTTCTGTCACACTTACCGGGTGACACCCTCCCTCAAAACATTCATCGTTGTTTCTTAATATCCTTGCACAACTCTTCCTCCAATTATACCTCCTAATGACCCTACTACCTCGCATTGCCCGACCGACCTCGCCTCTGCTACCTCGTAGTTCCCAACGTACCTCACCCCTACTACCTCGCATGATGGGACCAGACTTGCACTAATCTCATGCCCAACACAACCTTCCTTATATGGAACACATTGACTGCAACATCATCTGGATAGGATCCATCCAACGCAACCTCTTTTAGCACCCTCCCCCTCATCCATCCAGCATTTCATACCCCTCACTATTGGTGCGTAGTACTTCGGTTGTGGATTCTTCCATTTTGGTGATGTCACAGTTATATTTTAGTTTGTGATTGATTAAATCCTGATTAATTTTTCATGATTCTTTGTTTTAGGGTTATATTTAGACCCCTTGCAGTTCAAGCATCATGTGATGGAAGTTTGTGGCAAATCGCAAGGCTATCCCTACACCATGGTAGGTGGATCCACGTGTAAGGACTGTTTGATTAATTAGGTTTCAGGTTTAATTAATTTATTATATTTATTAATTACTTTTTAACATGTTCATTTGTTTTTTTATTTTAAATTTCAAGTCTTTTTGTTCTCCAGGTAACATGTTTATAAATTTTTTGGTGTTTGTAAAATTATGAAGTTAGATTGTTAGTATGTGTCAGAGCTACAATTTTTGATTTGATATGGTGTCAGTATGTGTCTTGTTATAAATGAGATATTTTGTGGGTTTTGGAACATTGATTCATTCAATTATTTTTTAAAAACTGTTAAATATTTTTTTCACGTGTTGATTAATTGTGGATATGGTCTTTAAAATTGTGCAATTTTTTATTTTACTTTGTAGGTAGTGCATGTTTGTTTTGAAAAGTCATTGGTGTGTTTAATGTTAATAAATGGATTTTTGGGTGTCTGTGAAAATGTGGACCAGGATGTATATAACACTATCTGTATTTTGGGCATTTGAATGTAACAAGAAATGTGAACATTGAACTTTTGAGCATAAATAGGAAGCCTTGGTACTAGGTGGGGTGACTATATCTATTATGCTAGAGATACAAGAGCGTCTTTGGCCCAGTTTCACTTATCTGGTTTGATGATTACAACACTAAATAAATTTTTGATGATGATTGGAGACCACTAGGTTATGGATGTGTTTACCTACAAGTGGATTGTGCATGAGAGCATATGATGTTGTGTTTCCTATTACATTGTTCACCGAGACACGATGTTCTAGGGTCCCACTTTATGCTAGTACCTATAGGGTCTCTCCCACTTTTGGTCCTCATGGATTAAATTACACTCACCATCGTCATATTGTAGGACATTTTTGGTATCATAAAAGTTAAAATGTTTTTATTTGTTAAAACCACTTTCCCTTTATTGTAAATTTTCTTCAAACTGTTTTCATTAAAATTGTTAATGTATTCATTTTACTTTCCATGGATAAACCTGAAACTATATTATTATTTAATATTTATATGTGGAATATTTTTCTTTGGTGTAATCTTATTGAGTGATAGATAAAACCATACATACACTCTTGTGGTATGTATATTTGGTAATGTCTGATCTAGGTAAGGTAAATGAATTTGGGAGTGGTAGTTCAGGTTCTTAGAAGACTACTTGACGTGGTGTTGTGGAGATGGATTGGGGTGGTGTCCTCTCGCCAAGTGGTGGTTTTTGTATTGGTTTTTGATCACCCTACCAAGTGATAGTTTTTTTTGTTTTTCATTTTACGTAAGTAACTCAAATTTTGGTTTCTGTTTAAATGTATGTTAGTTTTGACTTTAATCTTTGGTCTATTTTATATTGCTTGTTGTTTTATTTATATTTTCTTATTCAGGTAAATCATTACGAAAATTAATTTTGATACCCGAGCACTTGTGCCAGCCACTGTGTATCAGGGACACCGTTCAGGAATTACTGTGGGCCGGGTTAGGCGCCTATTGCATGACCTCCCGATTCGGTTTGTGACAGGTAATATTAAATCTTACCTATGAAGGTGGATCCCAAAACCAAAGTGGTGACTAGTAAATTAGTTATTCATTCAATAATATCAAAAATAATTTTTATTTAGGTTCAATGCATTATTTTTTGTATCACACAAACTATTGTAAAAAAATTTAAATACCACAACAAATCATTGAAGTGGAGTTTTCGTCAAAAACAATAAATGTAGAAATAATTTAATCCCAAGTTTATAACTTCTCCTCGATAAAATATTGTTGGATCAACATCCTTGTGTACTCTTTGATACCCCCTTTAATTTAATTAAATTGTATTTTGGGAATGAATCCTCTTTAATTATATAAAGATAATGTACATATAGTGACCCATGATTAACATACATGGATATTACATCATTTTAGATGAATATTCAATACATTAAAAAATAAATTATCGAGGATTGTAATAGTTTAGTGTCATTGGAAACATTGAAATGAAATATTTTATCCTTGTGAAAGTTACTCAACATCTTGCTAGAGGATCTCTACCATTATTACATTTATCTACAACCTTTCTTCGTAACCTGGGGAAATGAAAAAAGAAGAATGGGGTGATCTCAAATGCTCAGTAAGGGTAAATAACGGATGTCAATAAGAAAAATATGTAAAAAGGGTGTAGAAAATGATCATAACATTTAAAGATCATACCCATATTATTATACATCATAATAAAGATTGTAACTTCATAAGACATAGATCATAAATGATTTGAGATAATAAGTCATGAAACCATAACATAGGAATAATACATGGGATTTGTGGCATTCTCATTGGTTTATAATATTGTAAACATGTATATGTAGAAACATGTTCACTATTCAAGTTTAGGAAATGAAATAAAGCCCCTGAAAAATATATGGACATGCAACCGGGTCCATGCATAACATTGTGAACATTTAATCTGGTTGAATCATAATTTTAAGGACATGAAACTAGGTACATGGCTAAATTTTGGACATGTAATCAGGTTTATTCATAACATTTCAAAGATGTAATAAGGTTTACACATAATCTTAATTAAATGAAAACATGTCCATGAATTACATCGAGAGCATGTAATAAGGATCAATCATATCATTTCAAAAATGTAATTAGGTTAAATCATAATCTTATGATAATGAAACCAAGTCCAGGAATAAAATTTTCAACATGTAATCTTGTTCACACATAACATTTATACTCACAAGTCATCCGTTTATACTATATTCATAGGAGGGAGATATAGGTCCTACCCATCTCATAATAAAATTATGGATACCTGTTACAAAAGATAAGAAAACATTCATCATATCATGAACAATAAAAAGAAATAAGTATTTAAGACATCAAATCATAACCCAAGAAAGGAAATGGGTATCATTAACATTTCATCACATCATAACCTTTGGAAAAATTGATAGGTTACAAAACAATATCATCAATGCATAACACCTGAAAAGGAGGGGGTTTCAAAATAATATAACCCATGTATGTATACTTCCTTTTTTCATGATATATCATGAATATACATATTTTAATGATATTTTAAACTTCATTTAATTTTCTTTTCTTACATATAGAGTATGATCCCAAGTTACCAAGTGATAAGAGTTTATTTAAACAATCTCATCCCTTTTTTAATATTGATAATTTTTATGCTTCTTCTGATTAAATATTACAATCCATCTCTCATTACATTCATGATTTTTTCCCCAGTGGTTACTCATTCTATATTCATGTATTGGGACCATATTTATACTCTTTGGTACATAATATAGTCAGTAAAGGTTTTTTAATAAATCAAAACAACATACACATTAGATGTAGGAGTGTATAAGTGTAGGTAGAAACCCTATAATTAAAACATTATATTATATTTAGGATACAATTTTTTATACTATAATGTAATAATGATTGTTGAACGGGTAGAGTAGGGGAAAAAAGAAAGGAGCTTGAGAGAAGGCATTACCTCTAAATTGGGTAACTCTTCATGGATTGTGCCAAGAGGCTTCCTTGTAAGATTGTATTCCCTAAGGGAGATTTCAAGGGGTATGGTAGGGATGTTGGAATATTATTTTGCCGATTTTTGATGGTCCAATGTGGCTTGATAGGTGTTAGGATGGGGTAGAGTGCTTTCTTTTTTATAGTTGATGGCGAGTTGAATTTGTGTAAATACCAAAAGGTATTCAATAATTAGAGGTATCATTTACCTAATGTGCATCCAAAATGGGAAAATAATGTAGTAATTTTAAATTATGGTAAAAAAACTTACACCAAAAAAAATATGTCCACTTAATTATATGGTTCCTTAACATCTAAGATTCCCCTATTTTATTATTTAGGTTTTTATTAAAACATCTAGTTTTCTGACCTAAGTAATTTAACCATTTGGATTAAAATATAGTGAGATTTATTATATAATATATATCAAATTAATTAAAAATAGGATAACTAATTTAAAAAATAAAAATATCTTGTGTTTTGGAAATTAATTTTTATAACAAACACATGCAATGCACAAAATAATGCTTAAACTCCTACCTTTAGAACAATGTTTTTAAAATATATGGGTCAATATATTAATTATTAAAGATAAATTGGTCCATTAATAGATAATATTTAATATTTTTTAATACATTTTAATAACTTGTTAACATATTGTATTCTTATTAATTTTAAATCATTTAATAAAATATATTTTTTGTAGAATAACAATAATGCCAATTTTGATAATATTTAATTAATTTTAATTTTAAATATCAAAATAATATATAAATTCAAATAAATTAAGTATAATGATGTTTAATATGATATATTATTCTTAAAAAATACTTAAACACAATAATTCAATCAATTATATTCACTTCTAATATTTAATGTAACAATTATTTTAGTTAATTATAAACTAAATAATAATTATGTTGTTGTATTGGAGTAATTTTATGTAACTAAAAAATTCCAATAAAATATTGATAAATTATTATGATAAAAATAACCCATTTATATTTCAAAATTATATATATACAAAAAAATATGATGTTTAACATATATATCAATGTTTAATAAATGTAAAAGGTAAGGAAAGTTTATTTTTTGTCTCCTTCCATACTTTTTCTTTTATATAGGGAATTTCCATTTTATAATATCACAATAACCCATAAAATTTTAACCAATTGGGGGATATGGTTGAATTTTTGGAATTAAATATCTTTTGGAAAATTTTCCACGTATTTTTTGTCCTTATGGTTATGGTTTAGTCCTTTATTAGCTTTTAAATTAACTTAACCATTGAGATAAATTTTAATCACAATCACATATCATTTTGAAAAAAATAATGTTGATATTAATAAAAAAAATTGTAACACTTATTTCAACAATTTATTTTCATTTTTTTTCAAAATGTAAATCGTAGAAGTGGGAAAATCACATATAATTCTATTGCTGCAGATGTGGTGAGAAAGCAAGTTTTCAACGTAGAAACATTTATGTTCAATAAGTGATTATATTTCATATTTATAACAGTATTATTCCAATGAAATAATTATATTAATATATTTATAATATATATATTTTTTCTTTATAAACCAATTTAAAATATATTTTAATATTAACCATTATTTAAATAAAAAAGAATGTTTTTATGAAAATTATAGTAGTTTTACAATTCAACTAAAAATGATGTTTCTCAAAAAAATTCTAAAACATCACTCTAAGACAATTTAAATATTTTAAATTCAAAAATTATTTTCATTTTATAAAATTAAATTTCTATTATTATGTAAAATTAAATTTACTATTGTTCATAGAAGGATATAAAAAGCAGTTGCATTAATAAAATATTATTTTAAAACTTATAATGAATTTACAAAACGTTGTATCTTTAATTTTTAATATGTTTTATTTAAGTGAAAGAATTATAAATTATATATGAAGAGTAGTAATTATTATTCATAGTACTATGTATAATGTTTAGGTTATAATTATCTCATTTAAATAATTATAACATTAAAATGTTGTTCCATTGAAACTCAGTACTATGTATAATTCATGTCAAGCCGGTGTTGCGTGAAGTGCAAACCAAATCAGTTTCATGTGAAATTTATATTTTACTTAGTGAAGTGAAATAAGTCAATAAAATCTAATTAATTTGAGGAAATATAAAAAATATTTCACAAAATCTTGAGGTGTTACATTATACCTCTCTGAAAATTAATTTCACCCACAAAATTCATCTGGGTTATCAATGGTTTAATAATTACAATTTTTATTTCTAGAGTTCCACATCCTAAATATTAATACTAAAAATTACCTTTATAGAGAGTTTTTAACTCTAATGGTTACCCAATCTAACTCATAAAGATATTCCCACATAATGAATCATAGTTGGTAAGTAAAAACATGGAAATTGGAGATAATTCTTACCATGACGTTCTGATAGAGTGAGATAGTGGGTAAGGTTAGGAGGAACTTAAAAGTTAGAAATCCATAAATTTGTGTTGAACTAAGGCACCATATTATATATCATAAATGGAGGTACTAGGATAAAATTATTGAATTCAGGTTCATTTATCCTAATGTTAAATAATATATATTGAATGATATGTTTATATGATTTTAAGAAGACCACAACCTTTTTTATTCCTTGATCAACTTCACATATTTCACCAAAAAGGGAGCTGAAAATTTTATTCCTGATGTTCTAATAGATCCTGATATTCATGATATTGCATACCATTTTTTATTTATTATCATCAAAAAAATTTATAGGAACAAGTTATCTAGTATGTATAAATCCTTATGTGGTGATATAATACCTTAATCTAACAAACATCAACAACATTTTAAAATAATCTCACCATAATTGGTTACCTTCTAACCCTTCCAAATTATGAAAATAAAAAACATTAAAAATAATTCGTAGAATTAAATTAATATTTCTCCCCCATATATCACAATGTATCTCTAGGTTGTGAAATTTCAAACATGGGAATACTATCATTATATATTCTCTAGAAACATGTTAATAACACGAATTAACCTAGATACATCATGAAAACAAGAATGCTTCCTTATTCCAAATGATAATAGAAATGTAGTCCTTAAATATAACATGTTTTACAATTTATCCAAGATGACATAGTTTAATTTGTAACCAATAAATAATCAAATCCAGGGTAATCAGTAATATTCAATTTACATTATCCAAATCAATCATCTCTTTAACCAAGCGAAACATGATTTTCTCAACATAATTATCACATTTAGGGTTACCTTCCCTTAATCAAAATATCAATTTTATATGTCTTCATCTACATTAATCATATCCGTTTCCATCCGTAATGTAAAATTATACTGAAAATACTTTATTATTTATTGATTCATATAACATAATCTTTGAATTCAAAAATATAATTACTTCAGTCATTAAACTTCATTCTTAAACCATTAATTAGGCTTCATCAAGTTTTTCCTATATATATCCTTCCAATAATATGGAATATGACTAATGTATAAAGGTTCCTCACCCTAACTATAATTTTCTTGATATTTTTAATGCAAACAAGACTAGAAGATCATCACATACCATTCACATCTCATTTGGTGTGTCTTTATCTTTAAATTTATAACCAATACTCCTACCGAATTCCTGATTCTATATATGAGATTTCCACCTGTGAAATAGATTCACATAATTCCAATATTTTACACATATGAAACATTAACTGTTAATCATGTACATTCTTGTTCAATCCATTGAATCAAACTTGAAAATATAGTGTGAGAAACATTTATCAAACTGGGATACCATATAATCATGAAATCTCACATAAAGGGTTCCTAAATAATGGCTCACACTTAATTAATATATGACACCTTAGTAATATCTGAGGTTATTTATAGTCATCCTCTATTTAAATCTTTCAATATGGTTTATGAAGTGTTTAGTAAATTCTCAAAACAAATCCCATGGGAGTGTCAAACTAGGTGTGTTGCAAGGCTCGTTATCGTGTACTAGATTACCCTGATTCAGGATTGAAACATATTGGGGTATTTTTTAAACCTACAAACATCTATTCCAAATCCATATCCACTTTTATTACCTAGAGATTTATTTATTTATAGGAAACCACTCACTCTATCTTTTACCAAAATTCTAGGACATTTTCAAATACATTAACTCATATATATACTTATCCTTATAGATGTCCCTATACATATCCTTATAAATATACCTAGGTATATCACTAAATATTTCACATCATAGTTCTCACTGGTTTTATAAAAATTTCAATTGATGATAACTATAATGACCCACGATTAACATACTTGGCTTTTAAGTTATTTTAAATGAATTTTCCTTAAATTAAAAATAATAATTGCTTGAGAATTGTATTAGTTTAGTGTCTTTGAAAACTTGGATACAAAAACATTTATCCCTATGAAATATATTCAACATCTCCTATGAAGATATACATCTTCTGTATTTTTACCAAAAATAAATATTCATTAACTGGGGAATGGAAACATAAGAATGAGGTGAGCAGAGATGTTGAGTCAATAAGGTTTTCCTTATGACATTTCCATTCCTAATTTAAAGGTGGATATTGATAAGTCATTAAGGTTTCCTTATGAATTTACCATTTATTCTTGTTTTAAAAATCACAAACACCTTATCTTATAGAAAATCCCTTTTCTCCCTATGTTTTACTTCTATAAGTAAAAATTTCCTTTCACAATGAAAATTTTTCCATACTATGATTATTGTTCATATCATAATTATTCAAAGTGTAAAATTCAGTTTGAAACCAAAACCTTAGAATTATATAATTACCTAGATATGAAGCATTCTGTTTTAGGATCAGAATTCTCAGAAATATGGTTACGAACTTCACTGAGTTCTGACTTTGAATTCTGAATCAGAATTTTGGTTATGAACTACTCTGAGTTCTGACTCTGAATTCTAAATAAAAATTCTAGATTAGAATTTGTCTGAGTTCTGACTCCGATTTATCTGAATTTATAATCTGAAATTTTATGTCCTAGCTTTGAATTCTCATGAACTCCAACTCCGAATTTGGTAAGTTCAGGTTCTGATTTCTTGTGAATCCAGATTCCGAATTTTTGTGAAATTCAGTCTCTAGAATTCAATAGAATTCAGGTTCTGGATTCCTAGAAAACAGAATTCGAATATCCTTGTTCCATAGACTCTGAATTCAATTTTGGTTAGACTCCAAACATTCATTTACTTACATTTAGAATATCATATTTAGGTTATTCTTACACATGTTTTGTTATAAAATGATGTCTTGCTTTCAGTTACTCACTAACCATTGTTTGAGTGACTTGTGTCCAAGTCCCTCCAAAATTCAAGGAAAAATATGACCGTTGGAGGAGGGAGCCGACCGTTGAATATGTTCCTATAAATAAGATCTCATTTGAAAGAGATCTGGACGGTTCTATGACTCTAGAGACCACATGTAGTTGAAGTGATTTCTAGATAGAGACTTTCATTGCTTTGTGCGTACTGAACTACTTGTTCAGTTTTTCTTTGTGAAACTCCAATTTTTGTTGTGTACAGTCGAGGGATTCTGGGGATAAGAAGACAGAGGGGCTGACTACCTTGAAGTTGAGGGATTCCTTGCTCAGGAAGATAGAGGTGCCAACTACCTGATAATTGAGGGCTTGAGGGGATAACAAGACAGACTTTAATCTTCGTATTGAGGGCTTACCCTAGTGTGGCTTAGACAGACTTTCTAGAAAGTATAAATCAAGTGATCTTTATCCAAGGTTGTTGGATACCCTTCTCTTTGGGTTAAAAGACTTGCTACTTGTTACTTGTTTTATTAAAAGTTTTCTTCTGCATTTGTATTGTTGAAGAAAGTATAACTATCTTATACTTATTTGTACTTGTACTCGGATTTAGTTAGATTCTATACACTTTAAGGTAGATACTTAATCATTGTAAACATTCATTAAGTTTAATTTATGGAATCACATTTCCAGAATTTCATTCTCGAAATCAAATTTCCGGAAACATGGAAGTGTTTAAGAATTATAGTATTTGTGTATTTTCTTGTTTAACCTTGTTAAACCTAACCATCTATAAAAGTTCTGAATGAATTTTTAATATTACAATTAACCCCTCTTGTATTTGAGAATCTCATATTTACATATTTGATCATACATTTGGTATTACATAGTATATCATACTCACATACCATCTCACCAATTGGTATCAGAGGAATTGGTACAATCTGAATTAATCTCACGATTAGGTTCAGTTGAGAATTCTTAGAATTGAACTTTCAGATTCACACTTTTTCAGAATCATTTTCTCAGAATCGTAATGTTTGGATTCATTTTTTCTTAGATATACTCTTGGTCTATATTTTTCTTTCTTAGGATTATTTTCCATTTTTAAAATTTTTTCTATTAACAAGTTTTTATGGAAATAATTTTTCTTAAAGATGGAAGGAATCAATGTTGATTCCATAGACAATCTCAATACAACGAGACCACCTATCATTGATGAAAATGATTAGGAATATTGGAGAGATCGCATGAAGACTTTCATTATCAATACTGGTGTTGATAAATTTTTTATGCTTACTGGAGGATATAAAATCTTTGACAAAGAAGTTAGTACCATTACCAATCAAGAAAAGAATGAATATCAACTGAATTATATGGTACACAATAATTTTCTTCACTCCATGACTAGAAACACATATTTCCAAATTTCATCATGTAAATATGAAAATTCTATATGGAAGAAACATGAAGTCACTCACTTTAGAAAATCCAAAGTAATTGAAATTAGAAGAGCCATGTTTAGGGCTGAATATCAAGGTTTATGCTTTCCTTATGGAGAACCCATATGTAAGGTGCAACAATGATACATGGATATTGTGAATAGTTTACATTTAATGGGTGAGAAAGGATTAGATGATGAAGCTCTTATTGATAATATCACATACATCATGCTTAATGAATGGATATATAAGAGAACTGATATTGATGAGAATAAAAAGTTTACTCATATTTCCTTAGATGAGTTATTTGGAACTCTTTTTCAACATGAGACTAGAATGAAGAGAGATGATGATAATATAATGAAGAAGAATGGAAATGGAAGTGTTGCTTTTACTACAACTTCCAATTATATGAAATCCAAGAATCATGAGAGAGTTCCTATATCCAAATCGAAGAAAGTTGTTGTCCAATTCGAATCTAGTGGAAGTGAATCCTCAGAAAATTAATTAGCAAATCATGCCCAAAGGATGAACAAGATAGCTGGACAGATGAACTTTCAATCCAGATATAAGACAAAGGAAAGGAAAGATAAGAATGATTCAGAAGTTATATGTAATGAATTCATGAGATCTAGACACATAAGACCTGATTTTCCTATGCTCAAGAGAAAAGAAAGAAAGGAAAGGAATTATAAGAAAAAAATAATGAAGTATTATAAGGCTAAAGCTAATAATGTCTTGAATGATAATGACACATGGAGTTCCAGTGGTGGTGACTCTTCAGATTAATCTTCAGATTAATAATCTTCTAGAGAGATGAATCTTTGTCTAATAGAAAGACTACCTATAGATAATCATTTTTTAGTGGATAAGTTACATAATGCTAAATTAGTGAACAATGTTTCCTTGAATTCTAATGATAGTAAATATTAAAACTCTTCTGATGAAGAATTTTCTTGTGATGAAGATAATACATTACATTCCGGTGAAGAAGTTTCTAGATTTTCCAAACTTCTTGAGATTTAGAATTCAAAACTCATGAAGAACATGATAAAGAAAATTATTGGAATACTATTCATACTATGGAAACAAAAGATCTTTTTAAAGATCATGATATGAAAAATTATTATTTTGAATGTATTTCAAAATATCTTGAAGAAGTAAGTTCTGAGAAGAATAAAATTTCTAAAGATCTAGAAAATGTAATTTCTAAGAAAAATGTTTTTGAGCCTAGCTCTAGTTCAAAATCAAATGTTTTTCAGAACAACAACTTGGTTATAATACTCAAATCTGAAATATTTTCCTTGAGGAAGTGTTTATCAAACATTACCTTAGGTAATGAAAATTTTGAAAAAATATATTCTCAATTCCGACCTCTAAGAAGTAGTTCGGGGTTTGGTTATACTGGTTCTACACCGATTTTTAACAAAAAATACATTGTTCCTCAAAGTGCTATATTCTGTATTAAATGTCATTTTCGTGGAAATTGGGAAAAGAATTGTTCTCTAAACAAAACCCAATCTTTAGGATTTCATAAATCATATTTTTCTAAAAAGATGTGGGTGCCTAAAATTTTTCATTCTGAAATTTCAGTATCCAATAAAGTTTGGATTCAGAAAGACTACCTTTTTCTTATTTTTAAGAAAATAGGGAAAGTACTAAAAGCATTATGTGGTACATGGATAGTGGATGTTCCCAGCATATTATTGGTAACAAAAACTATTTTGAAACGATTATCAAGACGAAAGGAGGAAAAGTAAATTTTAGAGATAATTCTCAGGGAGGAATTATTGGTATAGGTAACATCGTTCTTCTTTCAAAAACATTGATTTCAAATGTTTTATTTGTTAAAGGTGTTATGAACAACCTCATTATCATAATATTATAATGTGATGAAGGCTACCTTGTAAATTTTAGGAATGACAAGTGCTTAATAAAAAATTCCAAGGAAGAGTTTATTCTTTCTTCCCATAGGAAAGTGAATGTTTACACACTAAACATAGAAGGCCTTAACAGACAAGACTTACCTTTCCTTAGTGCAATGTAAGATCATTCTTGGTTATGGTATTGAAGGTTAGTTCACTGTAACCTTAGGAAATTATGCAAACTCTTTAAGAAAAGATTATTTAAGGATCTACTAGAGCTTTTATTTGATTCTTCAAATGTTTGTGAACCTTGTCAATATGGAAAGCAACATAAATCAAGTTTTAAATCAGTTGGTGAATTATAAAATAGTGTTGCATTAGAGCTAGTGCATATGGATCTTTTTGGTCCAACACAAACTGGAAGCATTGGAGGCAAGTACTATATTTTTTTTTTGGTTGATGCTTACACTAGATTTATATGGGTCCATTTTCTATAAAAGAAGTCTGAAGCCTTCTCTTATTTAAAAAGTTTTAGAGCCCAAGTTAAAAATGAGAAAAACCCTTCCATTAAAAACTATCCATAGTGATCGTGGTGGATAATTTCAAAATTCTGATTTTGAAACTTTTTGTAGTAAAAAAGGCATTACTCATATCTTCGCATCATCTAGAACACCTCAAAAAATTTTGTTATTGAAAGAAAAAATAGAATTCTTTATGAGATAACTAGAACCATTTTGATTGAGTATTCTGTAGCTAAACATTTTTGGGATTAAGCTGTAAGTACTTCTTGTTATAATATAAATTGTGTTTTGATTAGACCTTTTCTTAATAAAACCTCTTATGAGTTATGTAATGGTAGAAAACCAAGAATTTAGTACTTTATGGTTTTTGTTTGCAAGGTATTCATTCTGAATACTAAAGATAATATACATAAATTCACACCAAAGTCTGATGATGGAATTTTGTTAGGCTACTCCACAACTTCTAAAGAATATAGTGTTTTCAATAAATACACTTGTACCTTTGAAGAGACAATACGTGTTAAATTTGATGAAACTGATCCTTTTGATTTTAAATAACCCCAACCTACATCATTGGATGTGTTTTCAGAAACTAATTATCAACCTTTTATAGAAGATCCTTTTGGTAAGTAAAATGTTCACGAAGATACTACTGAAACATTTACCCTAGAAGATTTCATACCCTATGTTGATGAAAAGGTGTTAAAAAACCCAAATCATTTGTTTCTAAATAATCATTCTAGTGATAGTATCATTGGTGATGTGAATAAACCTTCAAGGAATAGAAGATCCTTAAGAAATAAAGTAGAAATCTAGCATTCCTTTCCCAATTAGATCCAAAAAGCACAGATGAAGCTTTAGGTGATGATGATTGGATTAAATCCATGCCAGTTGATACAAATGAATTCGAAAGGAATAATGTCAGGACCTTGGTTGAAAGACCTAAGGAAACATCTGTTGCTGCAGTAAAATGGGTCTTCATAAATAAGTGTGATGAAAATGGAATCATTGTCAGAAATAAATCTACATTAGTTGCTAAATACTACAATCAACAAGAAGGAATAGACTATGACGAAAACAACGATCCAGTATCTAGACTTGAATCTATTCATATTTAACTTTCCATTGCAACATTCATCAATTTCAATATTTTTCAAATGGATGTGAAATGTGCTTTCTTTAATTATTATGTTCAATATAATGTTTTTTTTTGAACAACCTCCTGGCTTTGAAGATACAAAACATCCGGATCAAGTTTTTAGACATACCAAAGCATTATATGAAAAAAAAGCTCCTAGAGCTTGGTATGATAGACTTACATGATTTTTTCTTCAAGATAAATATCATAAGGGAAATGTAGATCCAACCCTTTTTATAAATACAGATAAGAAATTTTTTTTGATTGTTCAAATTTATATTGATGACATAATATTTAGTTCAACTTATAAATCCTTAACAGATTCCTTTGCGGATCTAATGAAATTTGAGTTTGAAATGTGTATGATGGGTGAGTTAACATTTTTCCTTGGTTTTAAAATATCTCAAAAACCAGAAGGAATCTATAAATCCCATCATAAGTATATTAAATATCATCTTAAAATGTATGGATATGACAACACTAAAAGTTTAAGTACTCCCATTGGTACCTCAAACACAGTTGATCTTGATGAAGCTGGGAAACCAATAAATCAACCAACTTTTAGATGTATGATACGAAGTTTACATTACTTGATAGCTAGTCATCCAGACATAATGTTTTCAGTATGCTTATTTGAAAGATATCAATCAAATCCTATGGAATCTAATTTAAAGGAAGTGAATAGAATTTATCACTACATAAAGGGAACCATGGATTTAGGACTCTTTTATACTTATGGAAATGATTTTGTTTTAAAAAGATTTTAGGATGCTGACTTTGGTAGATGAAGAATGGATAGAAAGAGTACATCTGGACTTGTCATTTCTTAGGAGATTCATTAGTTTCTTGGCCTTGCAAAAAAGCAACACTTAGTAGCAATTTCCACTACTGAAGCTAAACATGTAGCAGCTGGAATTTGTTATTCCCAATTATTGTGGATGAAACACACACTCACAAACTATTGTCTGAGTTTTTAGAAAACACAAATTTTGTGTGATAATAAAAGATCCATTTCCCTTAGTAAAAACCATGCACATAACTCTCATGAAAAGAACATAGATATTGGGCAATACATTCTTAGGGATCATACACAAAAAGGAGATATCATTATTCAATTTATCAGAATGCAAGATCAACATGATGATATTTTCAAAAAATCAATACCCTCTAATAGATTTGAATACATTAAATAGATGTTAGGAATGACAACCGTAAGGTAATATCCCTTTATTAACATCCTGTTGAACTAATATCCTTACATTAATAAACTTATTTTTATAGGGGGATTACATTTTTTAGTTTTTCAAAATTTTCGTAATGAATATTTTCATAGTATGTTATTGAAAATTTTTTGTAATGAAAATTTTTGTAGTTAGTTTTTCAAAATTTTACTTAATGAAATTTTTCATAGTCTGTTATTAAAACCTTTTTGTAATGAAAATTTTTGTAATTGGTTTTTCAAAAAAATTTGTAATGAAAATTTTCTTAGTCTATTATTTAAAATTTTTCTTAATGAAAATATTAGTATTTATATTTTCAAAAATTTTCATAATGAACAATTTCATAGATAGTTTTTCAAAAAAATTTGTAATAAAAATTTTCATAGTCAGTCTTTGAAATTTTCGCAACGAAGATATTCGTACATGAATTTTTCGTAATGGAAATTTTTTGTACTCGATGTTTTTGTAATGAAAATTTTCTTAGTGGAATTTTGGTACTCAATGTTTTTTCAATAAAAATTTTCAACCTCAGATTTTCCGTATTATGTTTTTCATAGTCAAATTTGTTTTATTCTAAATTATTCAAGAAGAATCTCACCTATTAATAATAATCTTCCTATAAATCCGAAAGGTACGATTTACTTCTTTAATTTTTGTAGTCATTATTTCATTGCTGGTATTTTCTTTTGTATTTTAAATTCTCAGATTCTAGTTTTCCTTAAAAAAACATCAAAAGATCGGATCTTGCCCAAATTTTCCTTGAAACTATCATATCAACTATTAGATCTGATCAGAATGTTTATCAACCACTAGAATGGATTTGGAAGATGAATGGTCGCTTCCATCTCCTATATAAAGGACCCTCAAAGGGTTTTCCCGCATCGGGTTTCAAGCTCTCGCGTGTTGAATTTATTCCCACCTTTCTTAAGCCCATTCCAAATCTCTCAGTGTTTCTCCAATCCGAATGTCTGTAGAAGCTTCTTCTCAAGATATGTCTACCCTGAATCCAATATCGATTTGGAAAGTGTATGGGGAAAGGTTGGACCATCCAAAAATTTTCCAATAAAATTCTATTATATCTAAGAATACCAAGCTTAATAGATGAAAGAGTGTGTGCATATAGAAGCTAGGAAATCAAGACTTGTTTTATCCAGATTTTCCTACTGAATTTTATGAGTCAGTTTCGTTATATAAGGAAGATGGAAGAGAAAAATTTTCTTTCAAGAGTTATGGAAAAACTTATAAACTCTCATACACCAAGGATGCTATCTTGGTGAAGTTATATTACGAAGGGAAAGTTGATATTTGTTCTCACAAACTATCGGATGTTCAATGAATTTTTATTAAGTTGAATGCTTTAGAACTTCCTGTACTATCAGATGTCAAGAAGACAAAATTTTCTCATTTATCTATCAACAATCGGATCCTGTAGTTATGGTTTCAAGGTTGTTTTTTTGTACCGAGAAAAGTTGACAAGGAAACCTTAATGAAAAGTGACATATATATCTTGGACTTATTGGTATATTTAAGAAAAATCAATTTGATGAGGCACATTCTCATTACGATATAGAATATCCAAAATGGGAATTTGAGAGCCCAGATTATTATGAATCCTGTCTTTCTTTCCAAGATGATTGTTCTGTGTCTTGAATCAATCAAGATCTTTTGTAGTTCTATGCCAAGGAATTGTAAAGTTATTCTTGCAAGTGATGACACTCTGAAACGAATGAATTTGGGCTTTTCTAAGGAGTCATGAATGTTTTATGATCTTCCAGTGGAAGAGGAAGAAGTCATTCCGAAAAATAGTGAAATAGTTGAACCGTCAAAGAAGGATGGAAATAAAATAATGTTAAAATAAGTGCAAGTAGAAGACAAAACTCCTACGTCTAAGGAAGTCCAATCCGCACCTCTTAAACACAAGAAGCAGAATGGATGCCTAGATGAGGATGTAGAAAAATAGAGGGATGATAAGAAGAATAGAAAAGCATCAGAGCCATAGTTCGGTATGGATCATGCTGAGGCTAAGGTGTTGAAAGAATCAACTGCTGAAGAGATTAAAAATCAAGCCAAAGAGAAGAAAATTAAGAAGAAAATGTTTGAGGCCGGGATTGCGCAATCTCTCTTAAAGTATACTGATGTAGCATCTGAGAATATTTCAGTGCCACAATAATTATTGACAGAGCCTTTACCTGAGACTCTAGGGAATAATTTCTTCACTCCGAGAAAAGCTAAAGAAAAACATGTTGAAGAAGTGGAATAAGTGGAAGAGGTGGAAGAAGAAGAAGAAGAAGAAGAAACAAGTGGTAACACAGATAATCTTATAAAGTAGATTGTAGATTATCTAGACAATGGAACACCATCGGAAAATTTTTCACTCTGGACTTCTCAAGCCAGATCCTCTAGGCTTGTCACTCCAGAGAAAGATGAAGAGAAGGATGGAAAAAAAGGTGAAGATAAATGTGATGATAAAGGTGAAGATAAAGGTGAATAAGTAGTTGATATATTTTTTGAAGAATAAAGTCTAAATCTTGATTACATTCTTCCTATGGTTGATGAGGCTAGAACTCAAAATGAAGAGGTAGATGAAGATAAAGTTGTGCAGCTGTTAGACAGTGAGCATGAATCCCCTGGTGAGGAAGATGTTCCGAGAATTGATAAGGGAAAAAAAGTGTTTTTTGATACTCTTAGAAAATAAATAGTGAAGAAGAAGGAAGTTGAAAGAATTCAAAGAGGAATATTGAAAAGCTAGAAAAACAAGCATCACCTTGTAAAGTCTCAGATTCTGAATCATATTTGCGTGGTCATGATTTTTTTGAATAATCCTTTCCAAAGAATGTCAGGTCCATTCCGAACTTTTCATGCATAGATTCTATATTCCAGATGCTTAAAAAATCTCTTAATCAAAAATCTGATTTGGTTTCCATGGTGATCGAAATATTTGTCATGATAGACTCAGATTTAAAAACATTTCTCATAGGCTACGAAGCTCACAAAATTTCATGTAAGAAGATAGCCAGATAGTCAAAGAGTTCAGCACAAGAAATGAGTGAGCTTAATCAATTTCAAGAAGATGTGAATGAATGTTTGGATACCGAACACATCAAAATAAAGGATCTTACAAACAACATTAAGGAAAAGATAAATTTAGAACAAAATACTCATATTCAATAGTTGAAAGACTTGAATGGGATGTTGAAATCTATAGCTCAAAGGTGGAAGAGGGAAAGAGATCTCCAGATTGAGGTTGAAGGGAAGCTTGTGAATAAAGAGGAGTTGCTGAAAGCTCAAGCAGAAGTTCATAAGTCTCGGGAAGAGAGAATCAAAGATCTAGAGAAGAAATATGAGGAAGATCACACAGAATTAAATAATATGAAGGGCATAGTCATGAAGATGATTCCCAAGGAAAAAAACAAGAAAAAGAGATTCAAATAAGATCTATTATTGCATTTGTTTTTCCTTGTAAAAATTCTTCTAATTATAATGGAAATGTGGTTGCTCGTTTTTGTTTGGTTGTTTGTACTAATATTTTAGGTACCATATTTTTTTCCATTCCATCATACTCATTTTGAAAATAACAAAGGGGGAGAATTAAAAAGAATTCTAAAGAAGATACGGAAAAATATTTCAATGTATAAAAGAAATATCCCTATGTAAGGGGGGTTTTTTATTACAAAGATTTCCAAATTCTAATGAAAATTATCATTCCAGAAATCTAGAATACGATCCTTAGTGTTCTAAATCTTAAGGGGGAGTTAGTTGTATGCACCATTGTTCATGAAAAAAAGGAGATAATTTTTATTTGAAATGTTTAGAAAAATATTTTCTAAGTCCTTATATTTTTTTTCATAAGAATGTTTGAGCGTTCCAAAAAGGGGGAGATTGTTGAGTCAATAAGGTTTTCATTATGACTTTTCCATTACTTCATTCAAGGGGAATATTGATAAGTCATTAAGTTTTCCTTATGAATTTACAATTTGTTCTTTTTTTGAAAATCACAAACACCTTATCTTATGGAAAATCTCATTTTCCCTGTGTTTTACTTCTATAAGGAAAAAGTTCATTTCCCAATGAAATTTAACCTTACTATGTTTATTGTTCATATCATAATTTTTATAAGTGTAAAATTTGGTTTGAAACCAAAACCTCATAATCCTATAATTACTTAGATATAATGAATTATGTTTTAGGATCTGAATTCACAGAATTCTTGTTACGAACATCAATGAGTTCTGACTCCAAATTCTTGATCATAATTCTGGTTACGAACTTCACTGAGTTCAAACTCCGAATTCTGAATCAAAATTCTAGTTACAAACTACTTTGAGTTATTACTCTGAATTTTGAATACGAAATCTGGATATGAACTTCTCGGAGTATTCACTACGAGTTCTCTGAATTCAGACTCCCAACGCTTATGAGCCATGGCTCCGAATTCTCATAAAAACTCCAACTCTGAACTCTGTAAGATCAGGTTCTGAATTATTGTGAATCCAGATTCCGAATTTCCTTGAAATTAAAACTCTAGAATTATATAGAATTTAGGTTCCATATTCTTGGAAAGCCGAATCTGAATATCCTTGTATTATAAACTCCAAATTAAATTTTGGTTAGACTCTGAATATTCATTTACTTTAATTCCAAATATCATATTTTGGTTATTCTTACACTTGTTTAATATAAAACGATGTCATTCTTTCAGTTACTCACTAACTATTGTTTCAGTGACATGTGTACTGGTCCCTCCAAACATCAAGGACAAATATGACCGTTGGAGGAGGGATCTGACCATTGAAGTCATGCCTATAAATAGGATCTCATTTGAAAGAGCTAATGAAGATTCTATGACTCTAGAGACCACATGCTATTGAAGTGATTTCTAGAGAGAGACATTCATTTCTTTGTGCGTACTGAACTACTTGTTCAGTTTTGCTTTGTGCAACATTGATCGATGATGTGTACAATCGAGGGATTCTGAGGATACAAAGACAGAGGTGGTGACTACCTTGAAGTTGAGTGCTTCCTTGCTAAGGATGACAGAGGTGTTGAATACCTTATAGTTGAGGGCTTGCGGGGATAACAAGATATACTCTAATATTTGTATTGAGGGCTTAACCTAGTGTGGGTAAGAAAGACTTTCTTGAAAGTATAAATCAAAGGACTTTTATCCATGTTTGTTGGACACCCTTCTCTTTGGGTTAAAAGAATTACTACTTGTTACTTGTTTTATTACAAGTTTTCTGTTGCATTTGTGTTGTTGTGGAAAATATATCCATCTTATACTCCCTTATACTTGTACTCTGATTTAGTTAGATTCTATATGCTTTAAGGTAGAATCTTCATCTTTGTAAACTTTCATTTTGTTTCATTTCCGGAATAAATTTTCTGGAATTGCTTTCTCGAAATCAAATTTCCTAAATCAAGAAAGTGTTTTCGAACTTCAAGTTTTGTGAATTATATTGTTTAACCTTGTAAAAAAAACATATTAAAATTTTACAAAGGAATTTTTAAAAGTACAATTCATCCCCTCTTGTATTTGAGCATCTCATCTTTACATATTCGATCCTAAATTTGGTATTATAAAGTATATCATACTCACATACCATCTCAACAACAAATGACCAGTAAGGATAAATAAAGGAAGTGTGTAAGTATTACATGAACAAAAGGATATGGAACTTGAGAATAAAATTTAATGATCATACCCTTCATAATAGATATCATAATAAATATTCGTATTTCATAAGATGTAGATCATAATATATTTAAGAACATAAGTCATGAAACTAGTTCATTGGAATAAGTCATGGGATTTGTGGAATGCACATTGATTTATAACATTTTAAACTTGTATAATTATAATCATGATCACTAATAAAGTTATGTACCTGAATTTATTCCCCCACATTAACTTTTGGTCATGAAACTTGATCCATTCATAACAATTTGGATGTGTAATCAAGTTCAAGAATAACCTATTGGACATGAAACCAGTTCCATGCCTAACATTATGAAAAAGTAATCAGGTCTACACATAACATTATTAACATATAATTAGGATCATGCATAAACATTTGGTTATGAAACTAGGTCCATTCATAACATTGTTATCATGTAATAAGGTTCAATCATAACATTGTGAACATTTGATCAGGTTTACACATAAACATAGGGGCATTCAACCAGTCCCTTGTAAAACATTTTTAAATAGTAATCAAGATCAAGCACAAATTTATAATCATGTTTCATCCATCATTATCAAATTCATTGGAAGAATATATTGGTCCCACATATCTCATAATAAAATCATTTATACATATGTCACACGATAATAAAAAAATCAACATATCCTGGACCATAAAAATATATAAATTTTATAAACCTAAATTCATAACCCATAAAATGAAATGGGTATCACTAAAATTTAATCACATAATTACCTATGAAAAATATATAGAATTCATAACCATTTCATCTTATCATAACTCATGAAAAGTTAAGGGATTTAAAATCATATATCCCATGGAATAAAAATAGTCTTTTTATGAATTATTCATTCAAAACATAAACCATTAAAGAGGTAATATGAATAAAACATCTAGTTTATTTCTTATAAGGGATTGATTGATTACAACAGATGTCATCATAAATGTTAAATAACAAGAAAATATATTTTGAAAACATTTTTTTGACATAAATATCATTTCCCCATTGAATAAGTGTTTTTAAATCATAAAATCTTATTTAAAACCTTTTTATTTAAAAATATTTTGAAAATATACAATGAGAGGTGAAAATAAATTTGAAAACCATTTTCCTTGAAAACTTATAAAATAATAATCAAAACCTTTTATAAACATTTTTCATTGAAAAAATTTGAAAATTTATAAATAATGTTTGATAATGTTTTGAAAATTTTTTTACTTGAATATATATTTAAAAATATTGAAGTATTTTGAAAATAATTTCTCTAATAATAATATTAAAAAAATAATAAAATTTAATAATTTAAAAATGAAAAGGATGTTTCAAATAAATGACAATGGGTAAATCTATACATTCTATATGACATAAAATAACATTCTATTTGAAAGGAATAAATGTTAAATGAAATTATTTTTTCATAAAATACAATAATTTTTCATTGAATATATTTCTAAAATGAAAAAATGGTAAAAAAAGTATTTAAATATTACAGGATAAAGGTAAAATATTCTTGAAACTCTTTTGGGAATACATACATTTCCGACCGAATAGATGGTAAAGTTGAGCTATAATAAAAACTCTTTCTTAACTATGTTATGTACCAATGATTTTAAATATGGTAAAAATACAATAATATACCCCGAGAAAATGTTATGGAATAAAAATTATGAATGTCTCAAGATATGGGTTGTAATATTTCATCATAGGGAGAATAAACCTAGAAATTAACGAAAAGGAATGCGATGGATTCATTATACTCTTATCACCTGGTAACTTTGGACCATGATCTACATGTAATAAAATCAAATTACATGAATTTTGAAATATAATGAAATATTGGCATTCCTGACATTTAATGTAAAATTGATGTGTACAAACCTCAAAAAGAATTTATGCGTATAACAAAACATGAGCCTCAAAGAATAATAATGATGAAGAACTATTTTATAAATTTTGTAACTTTTGATACATAAATCACATTAAATAAAGGTCATAAAATGGATACGTCATACCCATAAATTTATCTATACAAATCATTGAATATTTACCTCGTAATTATGAACACAAATTCATTTGAATGGATGGTCAATGAAACATCTAACTCATAGATGAAACAAGTGACATGAAATCCCCATACATTGTGCCTTAATTGAAATCATACTCGTTCAAAAAACCTATACAAAAAATATAAATTTTTTACACATCTATAAAGTCTCATATTATTATAAGTAATACCATATATGGTTTTATTATTAACTTATATTTCCCACTTATTAAACATCCTTTTTTAATGTTTCTCTTCAGACAATATTTTCTATGTTCTTCGCATGGGACTTAATTTGGTATGTTGTTGGTCGTTAAAATTATATCATTGTTACATAATGTAGAAAATGATTTAAATATAATTTATATCTAATAATTTTTTATTATTATCAATATAATTAATATATAAGTATGAAATGGAATACATCATTCATGGGGAAGGTAAGCCACACATACGCATGAATGTTGTTTCCATTTTTCTGTCGCATTGAAAGAAAGAAGACTAAATATATGTATATATTTATATAATATAATTAAATAAGATTTATAATTATATATATATCATATAATTAAACTAAACAAATGCTTAATACATTATATGTAGTGTGTAAATAAACGGCATCGCTTTGAGTGGGTGGTAGCCCACACTTCCTCAATGAAATTATTGTATTTACACCAAATTGAAAGTAAAAAATATTTTAAAATTAAAAAACAACAATAAAGGAATAATAAAAATGATATATAATATATATATAAACATATTTTCCATCATAAATGTCTACCATGACAGATGGTCACAAAAATTTATCATCTTTTTGTGAGGTGTAAGTTCGCCACAAACATAAAGAGTATGTCAATTACCCATTCAATGTAGGAGTGTGTAAGTGAAATTAAAAACCATATTATAAAAACATCCAAGTATATTTAAAATTATGGTGTTTTTATAAAATCTTTTAATAAATAGATTTTATTGGATATAGAGGAAAAACAACGAAAAGATCTTGAGAGAAGGCGATACCTCTTAATCATGTAACACTTTTTGGTTTGTGCATAAAGGATCTATAAAAAGTATTAATACCCAAAGGTATGACTGAATTAGGTAGGAAGTGATTTTGGGAGATTATTTGGTAATATTTTTGATGAGATAATTTTTCATGATAGGTGTGAGTAAGGGGTAGAGTGCCTTCCTTGTTATAGTGGAAGGGGAGGTGCACTCTTGGAAATATCAAAATGTATTCAATAATGGGAGGTATTCTTAACATAATGATCCATAAAAATTTATAACTAATGAATTAATGTGAATTTCCTATTGAAAAAAATATATACCATAGAAAATATGTTCAATTATTAATATGGATTCAAAACTTCTATGATTCCCCAATTTTATTATTTTTGTTTTCATTAAAGCATCTAGATTTTAAAATATGTAATTTAACAATTAGAAGTAAAATAATGATATATTTATTATAAAATACAGATCAAATGAATTTTTAATATGATAAATAATTTAATAAAATAATATTAGATATGTTTTTGAAATTAATTTGTAATACAATGGCGTGTGAGGTACAAAATAATGTTGAATCCCTAATTGTGCTAACACTGTTTTTACATTCTTGGAGTAAATATATTAATTATAAATGATTAATTTGTCCATTAATATAACATATTTAGTATTATTTATCACATAGAAATTACTTTTCCAGATATTGTATTTTAATAAATTTCAAATCATTTAATAAAATAGCATTTATTTTTAAATAACAATAATGTCAATTTTTAAATTTCTCATATAATATTAATTATTAAATATCAAACTAATATTGTAAATAAAATAAATCAATATTAAATATGTGTAATATTATTTATTAATATATGAAAAAAAATTATTACAATAATTAAATCAATTCACATAACTTTTAATATTTGTAGTCTCTCTTATTTTACTGAATTACTACATAAATAATCACTACATTTTCATTTTTGAAGATTGTTAAGTAACTAAATTATCACTAGAAATTATTGATAAACTATTATGATAATATAACCCATTTGAATTTCAAATGTATATGTACAAATAATATGAATTTTTACACATCTCAGTGTTTAATAAATTTTAATGTAAAGGAAAGTTCCCTTTTTCCTTTTCTTCCTTACATAACCTCTAATATTTGGAACCTCCATTTAATAATATCACAATTACCCATAAAAATAGTACCAAGAGTAGGTATGTATGAATTATGGGCATCAAAATTTTTTTGGAAAAGTTTACCTCTAATATTTATCATTATAGTTAGGGTTTAGACAATAATTAAAAATAATCTTACCTTAATCGTTGTGATTAATTTTATCACTTTCACTAGTCATTTTGGTCAACAATAAATTTAATATTATCAGAATAAAAAAATACTTATTAAAACCATGTATTCCTATTTTTCATAATTAAAATAATATATTTTAGAAAATTATGTTTAATGCTAATCCCAAAGATGTGATGAGAAAGCGGGTTTTTAATATACAAACGTTCAGAAGTTAAATAAGTACTTATATAAGAACGATTCCAATTAACAAAATTGGATTAATATATCTAATATATATCTATTATGTATTTATAAAAAAATTAAAAATATAATTTTACACTAATAATTATTTAAACAAAAAGGATGTTTTTAACTAAATTATAGTGATTTTTACTATTCACACAAAAATGATGTTTCTCATAAAAATCCCAGAAAATCACCAAAATATAATTTAAACATTATAAATTCAAAAATTCTATTTATTTTATCAAATTTAATTTTTTTAGTGTCTAAAATTAATATTTTCTATTGTCTATATAAGGACATAATAAAGAAATTTTTTTAATAAAATGTTTTTTCAAAACAAATATTGAATTTACTAAATATTATATATTACATTATAAACATATTTTATTTATGTGAAACCATTATGAATAATTTATTAAGAGTATTTATTACTATTAATTTTACTATGTTTAACATCTAGGTTATAATTATATCATTTAGATAAATATAATAATAAAATGATGTTTCATAGAAACTCATTGTTGTATATAATGCACACCAAGTCAGTGTTTCATGTTGGAAAAGTGAAGTCATTTCCATGGGAAGTTAATATTTTACATTGGGAAATTAAATATAACCATGAAAACTAATTCACTATAAGAAAGAAAACAATTATTTCACAAAATCTATGGGTGTTATATTATATTTCCAAGAGAATGAAATAAACCTCCACATCATGAATCTCAATGCCAAATAATTTACATGTGAAATGATGAGTAAGAATATTAATTGGAACCATCATTTCATGAATGAATTTTATTTCCCTAAAATAATTTTTATCTTTCAAGAACTATTGGGAGCCAAGAAAATATCATCCATGAAGACATGCCAATTGGGAGGGATAAATGCAATGTATTTCTAGAAGAATTTCATAGTCTAAATTGTAGCAGAGAGTCTCAATCATCAATAAATATTATACCTAGTTATTTTCTAGTATCCAATACACCATATAGAATGAACTTTGATTAATTTCAGTAGCATAATAAACAACTATAGGGGAATCTAGATAAAAGGTTTATACACCGATGTGCTTCATGGTGGGATGAACCATTCCTCTCTATTATGAAGGACAGGTCAATAAGCCATTTAATTGATTATTGTGATCTTAATAAGAACATGAAAAATAAAATGTATCATCTACCACATATTTATGACTTGTTTGATAATCTCTAAAGAGCCAATTTCAAAACCATGGTGTATCTTCATTCGAGATATTATCATATAATGCTGACGAATATGAATATCCCCAAGAATAATTTTCTTATAAGGTATATAAACTATGGGTACAAAGATATTACCTTTGAAATCAATAATTCTCAAAAAATATTTACATACATGATGAATATTATTTTTTGAGATTACCCCACAAAATCAGTGCCATTATTTATAGATGATGTTCTCATATACTCTTAAAGTATGGAGAAGCGTATAGAGAATTTAATTAATGTGATAAAGACGTTATAAAGGGATATAATTTATAAAAATTATAACAAATGTGATTTCGGGTTCAAGTATGTATCATTATTAGAGAATTTTATCCCATGAAAAGTGATTTTGGTGGAACATTCTAAGACAGTGTCAATGGAAGGATAACTGAGATTGACATCAATGATAGATATCTATCATTTCCCTAGACTGAATATGTATTATGGAAGATTTGTGATAAATATTTCAGGATTTTCAAACACTCTAACCAAGATTACATGGTAGGGAATCATGTTGTTTTTGGAATAATTAGTGTGAAGGGATATTTAAGGAGTTAAAATAGGCTTCTCACTGCACATGTACTTACAATACCCACAAGAGGTGAACTTTTTGGGGTATTAAATGGTGATTAAATGAAGGGATTTGGCTATAATAAATCCAAATGAAAAATTGACAGCCAATGCCTCAAGGAAGATTAATGTTCAGCAATAGAACAATCCAATAGATGATCTGGAGTCAGTTGTTGTGATATTTATGTTAAAAATATGGTAGAATTATCTGAATGGGGAGAAATATGAAATATATATGGATAATAAAATCCTCAACTTTAAATTTACATAGAATTAAGTTAATATTATCTAGTGAATATGATTAGAGATGATTAATGATTATTACTACACAATCCACTACCATATAGGGAAAGAAAATAATGTGGATGATGATCTATGTATAAAAGATCTTACAACCATACCACTGATGATAATTGAGACGAATGAAATATTTTTAGGAATGAAGAAAATGAAAATGTTAATTATAAATAAAGGAACATAAACCATCCATTCAAAAATTAATTCTCATTCAAACCTTATGGTGAAGATAAAAGACTCTTACAGTGATGATTATGGAATTATAAATAATATTGAGTCTATAAGAAAAGGGAAATCCAGAGTGTTCAAAATCATTGAAGAATTAGTTGTAAAATTTAATTCAAGACTATCAGTTCTATAAAATCCCATGTTAAAGAAAGAGTTGTGGGATGATGAAAAAAAGATAGGCCTTATCCAGCCACCCATACATTACAATTATGTGTCAAGATATTTGAGAACACTATACGTGGGAGTGTATGAGGAAGGATATCATGGAACATACATCAAGGTTTCTTGTATGTCAGTATGTGTAGGCTGGAAATAAAAGGTTCAAGGGGAGGATACAACCATTCCCCATACCAAAATTAAAATAGGAAAACATAATTATGAAATTTTTCACTAGTGATATAAATATATCGTGAGTAAATACTAATATATGGGTTGTGTTTTATACAATTACAAAGACTTATCAATAAATTTTAATTCAATTGAACTTCCCACTTGATAAACTTTCAGGGATGTGCATAAAAGAAGTAGGGAGGATTCATGTAACCACACAATCGATTATATATCAAAGAGATCTAAGACTTACCACCCATGTTATATAATATTATATAACATTCTCTATATAAATATTGAATCTTAAAAATGACTTATCACCCTCAAACTGATGGCCAATTTGAGAAAATTATTCAATCACTAGAAGAAATTTTGAGATAAATTTTGATGGACATAAAAGGACGGGGAGATCAAAATCCTCATCCATTCTAGTTCTAATAAAATAATAGATTCCACTCATGAATCCATATGGATCCTTATGAATCCATTTGTGAGAAGAGATTTAGAACACCTTGGTGAATAAGTACTGTTGGGTCTTGAAATGGTTGAAGAAATTGTGGAAGGGGTTAAGACCATTCAACAACACATCAATGATTCTATGATTAGATAAAATAGATACACTGAAAATAATTTAAGATAATAGGAGTTTGAGGTTGAATATATGGCCATCCTCTACATATCTCCATTGGTTAAATTCAATGTATTTGGGAAGAATCCTAATCTATGTTCCTTGTCCATTTCCTATAGGATTCTATCAATAACATTAGAGTCATAGATTATCAAATAAAACTCACAAAAACTCTATCTTAGGTATGTGTTCAAGTATCCATATTAAGGAATTATATTCCAGATACCTCAATTGTACAAAACTAAATGGTGAAAACATTGGAATTTTTTCACTTACATGAGGGGATGTTAGTGAAGATCTGGGATTATAGATATAAAATTCTATCAAATATGAATGTGTAGTTGTTCAATGTGGTACAAAAGAACAAGATTTTTGAGGAATCATATACTAGAAATGGAGGATGCGATGAAATAGAAATACTCTCTTCTTTTTATTCTATGAAATGAAAATTTTAAGAGTGAAATTTTTGAGGGAGGGGAAATTTTAATGCCCCAAAATTCCAATATTTTATTTAGAGAATTCTTATTTTATAATGAAGGTTTTATTATGATCACATGAAATAATTTTATATTCTGTATGAAAATTATACATCATGAATTAATATAGAATAATACTATAATGAAAAATAATGAAATAAACATATGGAAGAATTATTCCCTCAACAAATCAAACTATAATTCTTGAAATCTACCACAAATATATCCTCTCCATAATGATTTCAAAAATGAAAAGATTTTTTATGAAAAAAAAATTGATATTATAAAATGCTATATGAGAACCAATATAAGAAATATAATGATTAACAAAGTTAGAAATATTATTAATTTATAGGGAAATATGATATTTTGGAAAGAGTAACATTGGAAGATAATTCTTATAAGCATTATGACCATTAAAAAAATAAGAAAACTGGTCAATATTATTATTATTTGTGCAATAAAATGACTGTTGGGATTATTTTATTATTGTGTTTTGGAAGCTATATAAATATTTTAATTTCTTTTTTAATATTTATTTTATAATAAATTTATTTGTTTTTAATAAATTTTATTTTCTTGAAATTATCTTATATTTATTAAATGATAATACATATTAGTGAAGTCTTCATAAATATTTATAGTGGTTAGCCAGTTTACTATATCAAAAAAGATGTTAATTTTCATGAAATAATGATTTATATGATTATTAAAATTCTAATATTTAGTGTATTATTTTTATAAAATAAAATAATTTTTTTAACACATCAAAATTAACTTATGATATGTTTATGATAATTTTTTTATTTGTTTTGGTTAAAAATACATATTGTAATTTTGATAAAATAACTTAACACTATGTAAAAAATCATTATACTATTAGGATTATAAATTTATTGACCAATATTATTGATCAAAATTTATTTATGCAGTCGCATAATACAAAATGTGTTATACTTTGGAACAGATTCCCAACATTTTTAAAACCGTGATTTTACATTTTAAACAAAACTATTTTATGAGTTATACGAATATCTCAATAAATTTTTATTTTAATTTTTATAAATTGAATATAGTGAAATGGAATTAATATATGGATTTATATTATAAAAATTAGATAATATTTTCATTGTCATTTTTATTCACAAAAACTGATTGAAAAAGATCCACAGTTTAGGTAAAATAATGTAGTTGGCTGAGGTTAAATATAAAAAGCATAAATCTCCAGAAAATTACAAACTTAAATGGGTGGTTGATTTATTAAATGATCCTAAGGATCATTTACTATATAAAAGATCAACTAAAAACATTTGAATTAATTTCACTCAATATTTTTAATCCTTAAATTCAAAATAATCATTATGTAAACACTTAACCCCCCCCCCTCAAGATTAAATACCCACATTCCATTCTCAATTTACACAAAAAAACCATTGAAAAGGATTTATCTCTAAATTAACCTATAAATGTTTTCTCAAAAGTGGTTCCAAGGATGTAAGGAGTCCATCATTATCATTAGGAAGCATCCTCCCAAGGTCAGAGACATTTATTTATTCTTTTCCATTCGAGAACATTCTTTGTATTTAACATTTTTAATCAAAATTTTATATGTTTATAGTCTTTATAAATTTTCTTTTACTATGAAATTTTAATTATTTTAATGATTTATTATTTATACCGTATCATTATAATAATTAACTAAGACATTAATTCTTTAGAATTTAGTATGAAATCCTATACTTCTCTTTTATATTCAAGAACCGTCAAAATTTTATGCCTTTAGATTTAAAATTCATAATTTTGGGATATATTTTTACATATACGTCATTGTTTCATTTTTATTTTCAAAGTATGAGAGACCCATATAACTCTCATTAAACCATTTTATGAATCTTCATGTATTGTCGTTACGCTACCAAAATGTCTCTGTGATTTTTCATTCCAATATATTGTGAACTGAATTCCCACACCCATTTTCCCACAATGTTATTCACATATAGGTACCTATAATCCATTGGTTAGTAACTTCCATGTATATAACCCACACTATTCAATATTGGTGTTAATAGTGATTAAATTAATTGTTATGTTATATGATCTATGTGGATTTCTTATTATTGGATATGATATGATTATAATAGGTTCAAACGGATTACACTCTAATGAATTGGGTAATGTTTTAATCTCATGATATGATATGTTTAGTTCTATTGAGTTTATATTCAGTACACTATGTTACAATTTCTTATTATTTAACCATGTGATTTTCTTATTATGACATTATTAATTTTGATTCCACATTACCATGTTAATATTATGTTATCATGTTAGATCCTAACCCATTAATGAAAATATTATTATCATCCTATTATATGTCTCATTGATATTCTTATTGAATAATAATTTGTTCTTACATCATGTTTTTCATTATAGTCACTTAAAAATCTGGATAGATAACCCGTTTTATATGTATGTGTCCATGTTATCTCATAGAGTTTTAAAAGAACAATTAATATTTTAATATCATGTTATGAATTATTTAATAATGTCATTATATCCATATTCAGTGATGTTATGTTATTTACCGAATCTTCAAAAGACACTAGGCATCTTTATCTTATATGCAGTATTGGGTGGATGTTTATTTGAAAAATCACAAATCACTTTTTTATAATGATAATGGTCACCATTTTTCACTCCATTAAAATGTTATGATCATAATCATTTATCATACTCCACAATTATTGTGGATATAAAAAAAGGTTTTGAATTCATTATTCTTACCCAAAATGAATCTTTTGTGCAATTTTATTTATATTTCTTATTTCAGTCTAGTTAAAATAATTCATCATTGCACACACACCTTATAGTGTAGTGTTTTTTGAATCACTTTTGTCACGACCCGCCCTCGGGGTCCGTGCCGTGACTACCCCAAGCCCGCCTTCCATAGGCCAGGGGCTGGCGACTAGCACCAAGGCGTAAATCCCCATAAAAAGGGAAGGCATTGCCTTTGTAAAGTAAACAAACACCACAGAGTAAGCAAGTGGAAAGTAAACACTAAGCAAAAGTAGAGTACAACTGAAAGTGCGGAATAGTAAATGGGCCAGTATACAAACCCAAACTGAAAGTAAAAGTACAACTCGAAAGGGAAAATAGCAACTGAAAAGTAAAAGCCGCTACGCCGTGCTGTCCACCGGTAATCCCACCTGAAGGGTGGGTACAGATAGCTCCACTGCTCCACGGGTCCCGCCGTCCGCTCCGAGCACGTCCCGACCAGTGGTCCACCTCCGGGTACCATCCCGCTCTGCAAGCCTCAGCCGAGGTCAACGCTGTCCGTCGTCTGCAACCAACACAACGTAGTGCGGGCAAAGCCCGTACAGGGGTGAGTATAAGCTACTTAGTAGGGACCCCGAGACCCCTGAAGGTCTCTCAAATCCACAAAGGATAAACCACGAAGAAAGGTACAATCACTAAGTAACAACTGACACTGCTTAGGTATATGCCCATACATATACCTATGTCATCAAATTTAAATACGCTCCAACCTCCGAGCCCAAGTACAACTCAGTCCACACAGGAAAGTAAATGTATTCCACACAGGAAAGCGAATCGTAATCCACACAGGAAAGCAACAGGATTTAGCTCACACAGATATACTTCTTCAAAAGACGATAAAGATGATCACTTATCCATCTAAGTCGTCGGACCCACGAAGGATCGATAGGTAACTAACCCCCGCAAAAGACCCACATAGGATCGGGCCCACACAGGACCTGTAGGCGCTGGTTCACACAGGACCGCTGAGCGCAAAGACCCACACATGATCGGACCCACACAGGATCGGGCCCACACAGGACCTGTAGCACTGATCCACGTAGGATCGCTGAGCACTGTAGTCGTCGTCGTCGAATCCACACAGGATCGGGCCCACACAGGACCTGTAGCACTGATCCACGTAGGATCGCTGAGTGCTGTAGTCGTCGTCGTCGAATCCACACAGGATCTCTGTACTGTCGTCGTCGCAGTCACAGTAGCAGTAGTAGTAGTAGTAGTCACAGTATCAATCGCAGCCAGCACTAGGGTTCCCGCACACAGCAAGCTCGTTCGAAGGGTCCGCTCCACGAGCCGAGAGGCTGATACATCAACTGTCACAAAGTCCAGAGTTGATGTATCCAAAAGTTCCGTATCGTCAATAGGAACTCAACACAACAGACGGCGCGTCGATCGGACGCCCGGTCTGAGAGTTATTGGCATTTTCGTCCCCGGGGCCCGGTTGGTTTTTAAGGAAAAACCAACCCGACCGTAATCCACCTGCGTCCAAACCTCGGGCGGAGTATGCCAAAAGATCCGTCTCACTAAGAGGAACACAACACAGCTGACGGAACGTCAATCAGACGTCCGTAGCTCAAGAAATGAGCGTTTCCGCTCCGAAGGCCTGGTTGGTTTCGTGAACGAACCAACCCGGCCGAACTCAAAGTAATCCGAAACCTTGAGTGCGATAAACCGAAACGACCGTCTTGATCCAAGGATCGCGTTGCCGCAGAAGGTTCATCGATCGGAGGTCCGTGGTTCAAGTTATGGCCAAAAGACCGAAGTCATCTCGAAAACGGGGGGTCCGGGTCCGGGCCGACCCGGCCCGACCCCCCCCCCCCCCCCTTTTCGGATCTCGGCCGGCCTAAGTCCGGCCGTTTCTTTCTCACGCGGGACCCGCGGGTCCCTCCTCCTAACCAAACCGGCAGCCGGCGCGGCCGGCCGCCTTCTTCTTCTCCGCCGCGACCGTAGTCGCGGCTCTTCCTCGATCTCCGGCGGCCGGCGAGGTCGGCCGCCTTCTGGCTGCTCCGCCGCGGCCGTAGGGCCGCGGCCCTTCATGATCTCCAGCGTCGGCGGCCCGGCTGGCCGCCGGTCGCCTCCTTGTTCCGCCGCGGCCCGACTCCGGCCGCGGTCTCTTTCGTAAACAACGACGCGGTGCATCGGCACCGCGTTTCTTCGTCGCAGCTCGCTCCGGCCATTAATTCTTTTGTTCCTGCGCGGTTGCGACGACACCGCGCTGTCTCCGCTAAATTAACACGAAAGAATATAAGGGGGAGGAGAATCGGCCGTGTTCGTGTGGTCCGGTCTCCTCCCGTTATAACGATATCAGTTGGCCAATCTTATAAACACAACAATGAATGTTTCACAATTTTTTAATAAAATTTGGAACTACGCCCAAAGGATTATTCTTTCATGTTCGAGGGAATGAAAACACGTAATTTAAAAAGGACAAACCCCCTACCTTTAAAATTGACGTCACACGTCGGTTATCGCGGAGGAAGGCGTCGCGGCGTCGGACGTAGATTCTGTGGACGTCGGGGTGCGTCCGAGGAGGGAACGACGTCTCTTCACTTGTCGCTTAAGACGAAGAAGAGAGGTACGTTGTCGTTGGCGATGATTACCACGGTCAGCGACTTCTCCCTTGTCGAGGAGGAAGACGGAAGAATCTGGGACGCCGAGTCTCGATGGTCGAGGGATCGATGTTCTTTGTCGGAGAAGAACCCTTCTTCACGTTCTTCGTCGAAGACGAAGAAGTTCTTCATGTTTCTCAACGATTCTCTTAATCCTCTCAAGTAACAAAGGAACTAACCCAAAAATAAATCAAGCTTACCCTTAATTTATTAACACAACCCAACCTTTGGAATTCAAGAGTTTGAATTTCAAAAACTCAAAATTAAACTCACTTATTAATTATACATGAGTTGTATAATTAATTAAAAGTTAAGTTGTCAAGCCTTTAAGAGGGAGAGAGGGGAGTTAGGGAATTTGAGGGGTTTTGGCACGTTAAGTGCAAGGGAGTTTAAGGGGGTAGAAGAGAGTTAAGGGGAAGGTGAAGGGTTGGGGCTCGTGTGGGCCCCACCTCACCTTAATCCTCACTTGGTTAGTTAGGAACTTGTGATTCCACCCCAACTTCCACACTTAGGATATAACCACATAAGAAGATAAATAAAATAAATATTGTCTAACAAATTTATTTTACTCTTCATTTCATCCAGAAAATTAAACATCTCCTCTTAGGCAAACACAACTTCGGGAAAGGTCTCCTTAAGCGAATATCAGCGCTACGAGTTCATCGGTGTCCTCGGATTTCAATTCCGAGCACCGGATCAAAAGTTAGGAAATCCCGCTTGTTCGTTCACTGAACGTACCCGAGCCAAACTTCGGAAATTAATTCTGGGCACTCCGGGCCTCGGAATCAGGTGCCGTCAGAAACTGCGCTCTTGTAAAATTCCAAAGAAAATTAAGAAAAAATTTCCCTTGAATTTTACGGGTCTTTACATTACTCCCACCTCAGGGCTTTACGTCCCCGTAAAGATACATCAAAAACTAGGGAAACAAAAGATGGTACTGAGCACGCATCTGAGCCTCCCGCTCCCATGTGCTCTCCTGGAGATTCCCGTGCTGCCATCTGATGCGCACAAGAGGAATCGATCGCTCACGCAGGACCTGCTCCTGTCGATCCTCTATCTCCACCGGGACCTCCGTAAAAGTTGCCCCATCGTCAACGTCAAGCTCCCCATGGTCAATGATGTGCGTCGGGTCATGCACGTATCTCCTCAGCTGGGATACGTGGAAGACGTCGTGCACCCGGTGCAACTGAGGTGGTAGAGCCAGGCGATAAGCCACCTCGCCAATCCTGCTGAGGACCTGGAAGGGTCCGATGAAGCGCGGAGATAACTTGCCGCCTTGGCCAAATCTCTGAATACCACGTCGAGGTGAGACCCGCAAGAAGACGTGGTCACCACCCTCGAACTCCAGTGGCCTCCGCCTCCTGTTAGCATAAGGCTTCTGCCGGCTCTGAGCTGTACTCATCCGCCCCTGGATGACCTGGACCATCTCAGGTCCCACAAGAGCTGCAAGATTTCTTCTTTGCCGATAAGGGAAATCTGGTCTCATCCCCTGGATGAACCACATTCTTCGCCTAATACAGTCAATCCTAACATGGATGATACTAATCCATACCAAGGATGACGTCGTAAGGCCTCGACGCTACTACTAAGAGATCCAACCGTTACTCTCGCCTCCAAGGGTTGAGTCACACTGTCGGCATTAGTGTGTGGTAACTGGGGCTCCTCCAGTAGATGTCTCACAAATGAGGGTCAAGTCAACAGCCAAAACTGGAACCTCTTAGTAACATCACGAAAGAGGACAGGAATGAAAATATCACAAAGGTATGCGTCTTTTATTATTGCAGCTCATAATACAAGACGCTACACAAATGCAACAAGGAACCAGAAGTACAAAGGATGTATCCACTAGTTCTGCTCCTGTCCATAGGCTCCCAGAGCTCCATGATCGAAGGCCTCGGCTGCCTGATGTTGAGCTCTCGCATGTTCACCTACTCCCTGTGGTCGGGGTGGACCTCCTGGTGGTTGTGGTGGTAGAGCCTCAAAACGTCACCCACCACCTGCTGCTCGGCCAGCTCCTCTGCCTCGTTCGCCTCCTCCCTACGGACCGCCACGGTCGAACCTCTTCCTCTGCCTAGGTGGTTCCTTGACCGTCTGCTGCTCCTCTGCATGGCGGGTCGGGCAGTCACGAGCCATGTGGCCTTGCCCGCCGCATGCATAGCACTGTCTTCCACTCGAAAGACTGGCTCCGCGCTGTGTTCCCTACACTGCTGAGCCAGTGCCCTGAGGTCGTCTACCTGAAGATCTGGTCTGCTTGGACCCCTAAGTCACCCGTCGACTGCCTGCTACAGATGACTCTGCCACATGCCGCCCTGCGGTGGGTCGCTGTGCTGGTGTAGACTCAGCAAGGAAGCTCTCGATCAGAAGGGCCCGCTCCAGCACTCCTGCCTGGGTCGGGATGCTGAGGGAGATCAGTGATGCCCTGATATCGTGTCTCAATCCCTGCTCGAAGGTCCGGGCCCGGAAGTAGGGGTCCCGTACCATGTCTGTCGAGTAGCGCGAGAGATCGGTAAACCTCGCCGAGTACTGAGCGACCGTCATGCTGCCCTGCCGCAACTGAAGAAGCTCCTGGATACGCACCGCACAAAGGGTGGCTGGGACGAACCCCGAGCGAAAAAGGCTCTCAAAGTCCTTCCAAAGTAGAGATGCCTCATAGTGCACTTGGAGCATCAAGCTCCACCATCGTCCTGCTGCTGCGTGTAGTAGGCTCGCAGCGAGGATCACCATGAGGTCTGCTGGTGTCCTCACTAGCCTAAACACTCGTACTACTGCCTCCAGCCAGTCCTCTGCTGCCTGGGGATCCGTCTCCCCACGAAACCTGGGCGGTCGCTGGCGCTGAAACTCATGCAGTGCGCTGAGGCGACGTGCATCGTCAGAGGCTGCTGCTGGAAGCATCGGGGGATCGGCGGGTAGTGCTACCGCCGGTGCCACTGCTGACAAAGGGCCCTGCACCGAAGCCTCGTCGCTCGGTGGGCTGTCGTCACACTCGACTCTCGGAACCCTAGCTGGCTGCCGTCGTGGGGCCATCCTGAATAGGAAACAGGTGCACCACGGTCAAACAGTATACCTGGTGAGCTGATATAAGTAATCACAAAGAAAACTTTGAAACACACACGCAATCAATGTTTTCGTGCATTAAGTCGGAAATCAGAAGTCAGGGTCCTAGTGTACGGATACGTCGGCCGCCGCACCAACACTGGACTCCCTAGACTGATAACCACACTCAATACGCTAAACATTATTGCTTCATAGAGAAAATATCAGAGTTCGCGGTAGAACCGAACTCCTCTGATACCAATTTGTCACGACCCGCCCTCGGGGTCCGTGCCGTGACTACCCCAAGCCCGCCTTCCATAGGCCAGGGGCTGGCGACTAGCACCAAGGCGTAGATCCTCGTAAAAAGGGAAGGCATTGCCTTTGTAAAGTAAACAAACACCATAGAGTAAGCAAGCGGAAAGTAAACACTAAGCAAAAGTAGAGTAAAACTGAAAGTGCGGAAAAGTAAATGGGCCAGTATACAAACCCAAACTGAAAGTAAAGTACAACTCGAAAGGGAAAACAGCAACTGAAAAGTAAAAGCCGCTACGCCGAGCTATCCACCGGTAATCCCACCTGAAGGGTGGGTACAGATAGCTCCACTGCTCCATGGGTCCTGCCGTCCGCTCCGAGCACGTCCCGACCAGTGGTCCACCTCCGGGTACCGTCCCGCTCTGCAAGCCTCAGCCAAGGTCAACGCTGTCCGTCGTCTGCAACCAACAAAACGTAGTGCGGGCAAAGCCCGTGCATGGGTGAGTATAAGCTACTCAGTAGGGACCCCGAGACCCCTGAAGGTCTCTCAAATCCACAAAGGATAAACCACGAAGAAAGGTACAATCACGAAGTAACAACCGACACTGCTTAGGAATATGCCCATACATATACCTAAGTCATCAAATTTAAATACACTCCAACCTCCGAGCCCAAGTACAACTCAGTCCACACAGGAAAGTAAACGTATTCCAAACAGGAAAGCGAAATGTAATCCACACAGGAAAGCAACAGGATTCAACTCACACAGATATACTTTTTCAAAAGACGATAAAGATGATCACTGATCCATCTAAGTCGTCGGACCCACGAAGGATCGATAGGTAACTAACCCCCGCAAAAGACCCACACAGGATCGGGCCCACACAGGACCTGTAGGCGCTGGTTCACACAGAACCGCTGAGCGCAAAGTCCCACACAGGATCGGACCCACACAGGATCGGGCCCACACAGGACCTGTAGCACTGATCCACGTAGGATCGCTGAGTGTTGTAGTCGTCGTCGTCGAATCCACACAGGATCTCTGTACTGTCGTCGTCGCAGTCACAGTAGCAGTAGTAGCAGTAGTAGTCACAGTAACAATCGCAGCCAGCACTAGGGTTCCCGCACACAGCAAGCTCGTTCGAAGGGTCCGCTCCACGAGCTGGGAGGCTGATACATCAACTGTCACAAAGTCCAGAGTTGATGTATCCAAAAGTTCCGTATCGTCAACAGGAACTCAACGCAACAGAGGGCGCGTCGATCGGACGCCCGGTCTGAGAGTTATTGGCATTTTCGTCCCCGGGGCCCGGTTGGTTTTTAAGGCAAAACCAACCCGACCGTACTCCACCTGGGTCCAAACCTCGGGCGGAGTATGCCAAAAGATCCGTCTCACTAAGAGGAACACAACACAGCTGACGGCACGTCAATCAGACGTCCGTAGCTCAAGAAATGAGCGTTTCCGCTCCGAAGGCCCGGTTGGTTTCGTGAACGAACCAACCCGACCGAACTCAAAGTAATCCGAAACCTTGAGTGCGATAAACCGAAACGACCGTCTCTATCCAAGGATCGCGTTGCCGCAGACGGTTCATTGATCGGAGGTCCGTGGTTCATGTTATGGCCAAAACACCAAAGTCGTCATGAAAACGGGGGGTCCGGGTCCGGGCCGACCCGGCCCGACCACCCCCCCCCCCCTTTCGGATCTCGGCCGGCCTAAGGCCGGCCGTTTCTTTCTCACGCGGGACCCGCGGGTCCCGCCTCCTAACCAAACCAGCATCCGGCGCAGCCGGCCGCCTTCTTCTTCTCCGCCGCGGCCGTAGCCGCGGCTCTTCCTCGATCTCCGGCGGACGGCGAGGCCGGCCGCCTTCTGGCTGCTCCACCGCGGCCGTAGTGCCGCGGCCTTCCTGTTCTCCGGCACCGGCGAGGCCGGCGCCCCTGGCTGCTCCGCCGCGGCCGTAGGGCTGCGGCCCTTCATGATCTCCGGCGCCGGCGGCCCGGCTGGCCGCCGGTCGCCTCCATGTTCCGCCGCGGCCCGACTCCGGCCGCGGTCTCTTTCGTAAACAACGACGCGGTGCATCGGCACCGCCTTTCTTCGTCGCAGCTCACTCCGGCCATTAATTCTTTTTTTCCTGCGCGGTTGCGACGACACCGCGCCGTCTCCGCTAAATTAACACGAAAGAATAGAAGGGGGAGGAGAATCGGCTGTGTTCGTGCGGTCCGGTCTCCTCCCGTTATAACGATATCAGTTGGCCAATCGTATAAACACAACAATGAATGTTTCACAATTTTTTAATAAAATTTGGAACTACGCCCAACGGATTATTCTTTCATGTTTGAGGGAATGAAAACACGTAATTTAAAAAGGACAAACCCCCTACCTTGAAAATTGACGTCACACGTCGGTTATCGCGGAGGAAGGCGTCGCGGCGTCGGACGTAGATTCTGTGGACGTCGGGGTGCGTCCGAGGAGGGAACGACGTCTCTTCACTTGTCGCTTAAGACGAAGAAGAGAGGTACGTTGTCGTTGGCGATGATTACCACGGTCGGCGACTTCCCCCTTGTCGAGGAGGAAGATGGAAGAATCTGGGACGTCGAGTCTCGATGGTCGAGGGATCGATGTTCTTTGTCGGAGAAGAACCGTTCTTCACGTTCTTCGTCGAAGACGATGAAGATCTTCATGTTTCTCAACGATTCTCCCAATCCTCTCAAGTAACAAAGGAACTAACCCAAAAATAAATCAACCTTACACTTAATTTATTAACATAACCCAACCTTTGGAATTCAAGAGTTTGAATTTCAAAAACTGAAAATTAAACTCACTTATTAATTATACATGAGTTGTATAATTAATTAAAAGTTAAGTTGTCAAGCCTTTAAGAGGGAGAGAGGGGAGTTAGGGAATTTGAGGGGTTTTGGCACATTATGTGCAAGGGAGTTTAAGGGGGTAGAAGAGAGTTAAGGGGAAGGTGAAGGGTTGGGGCTCGTGTGGGCCCCACCTCACCTTAATCCTCACTTGGTTAGTTAGGAACTTGTGATTCCACCCCAACTTCCAAACTTAGGATATAACCACTTAAGAAGATAAATAAAATAAATATTGTATAACAAATTTATTTTACTCTTCATTTCATCCAGAAAATTAAACATCTCCTCCTAGGCAAACGCAACTTCGGGAAAGGTCTCCTTAAGCGAATATCGGTGCTACGAGTTCATCAGTGTCCTCAGATTTCAATTCCGAGCACCAGATCAAAAGTTAGGAAATCCCGCTCGTTCGTTCACTGAACGTACCAGAGCCAAACTTCGGAAATTAATTCCGGGCACTCCGGGCCTCGGAATCAGGTGCCGTCCGAAACCGCACTCTTGTAAAATTCCAATGAAAATTAAGAAAAAATTTCCCTTGAATTTTACGGGTCTTTACAACTTTTACCCCAAAATTCTAGAATTATATCTTTTTTCATTCCTCTTATTATTTGGGATTTAAAATTCACCATTTCTTTTCATTGCTATTATATTTGTGTGACATAACATTTACTATTAGTATATCCTCATATAATATCTATGAAACTAATTGTGTTGGTTTGATACATAACATTTTTCATCAATCCTTAACCTCTTCAGAGTTCGTTTATATTTTAATATTCAATGATATTAATTATCTCTATCTATTTTAAGAAATAAATAAATTTTACACTATATAAGTTCTATGTTTTATGGTATTTCCATTATAGAATTAGGATATGATATAAATTTCCAATACTATAAGACCAAAATACTTTAATGGAAATTATTATACCTATATGAAATAAAATATAAATATATTCTTTAGAAAATGTATTTGACACTGTAAGATATTTTTTAAACTATATTAGTAAAAATATTCAATCATAACACCATGATTGTTAATGATTCATCTAAATATGTTTTTAATTGTAAATTTATTATTTTAATTTGATCCACAAATATTATAATTATTACTATTATATAATTAATTCTAAGACTACTTCACACACAGAAATATACTGTATTTTAGATGTAACTTATCAAGGTATATAATAATTTCAATGAATTAATCATTCCTTGTATAGGTATTAATATAAATAGTTTTGAATTATTGAGAATTAAATTGTTTACTAGATGATTAAAATCATAATTAATATTCTAAATGAGGCAAATATTCTTGGAGAAATAATAGATAATTCAGTATTTTCAAAAATAAAATTGACCACGCTACCCAAGAATTGAAATTCAAAGAATGTTTCCATGGATTAGACAATGAACATCACTAAAAAATTTCTGGATTAGCTAATTGGATCTATTTTATAATGTTTTATTGAATTCAATATTATGGTTAATAGTGAAAAAATTGAAAATAACTGTGTTAATTTTAAATTTGTTTTATAAATTTTATGATTCATTTTTAAGGAAGTAGTTTCTTACACATATAGAGGATTATTCATTTCATGGTCCTTTTGATTATGGATTCAGAATTTTAGAGTTGTTGGAGTAGTTCATAGAGGTATTTTCGAGATGGAAACTGGTTTTTCTTTCATAATGGATTATTTTTTTATTAAAAGTATTTTTTTGTGGTTTATGTTATGGTTTCGCTTTTGGACAAGATGGTTGAATTAATTTTTAGGTTTGTTGATTTGATGTAAGAAATGAACATTTTGGGGGTGGTTTATCTAATGGTGATTTTGTAAAACGTATATATTAGGGTTTTAGTGGGAATTGTATATTTTTATAAACATTGTAAGGAACCTAGATGGATAAAACAATCATTTTAGATTCAATAGTTCTCTATATCTATTTTAATGAGGATTTTTTTACCATGATCACGTCCCGAGGAAGGTTTGAAAAAACAATAGCCATAGAGATATTAAACTATGGATCAATAATATATGTCAAGAAGGATGTTGAAATATCCATGGACAAAGCCACTGTTTTATAGATATGATCTAAACTAAATCCTCTACTAAAACAAAACAAGATATTTTAGAAATTGTAGAATTTTTTAGCATTTTAAAAAATTGATTTCGTATAATGGGTACCATTTATATTAAATTGAATACCTAAACATACAATTGAGAGGTTAATCAAATTTTTAATATTAATTCAACCACCTATATTCCATTTTTTATCATTTTTTGTTTCTCTCAAAACCATGCTATTATTTTTCATTCCATTAGTGGTCTTTCGTCATTAAATTATGGATCATAGGTTTATTATTTTTATTATATATTCCTTTTAATATAAGGTTAATTATTAATCCATTTCAATATATTCTCTAACAATAACTATATATACTTCCATTTTATTATTTTTTATATAGTCATGAGAATTTTTCTGGGAATAAAATTTTCTTGGCTACGTCAAGAAATCATTGAAATCTTACCTATGATAAATTTTTTAGTTTTTATAATGGGATCCCTGTGGTCGTCGGTCATAATTATTTTTTTGATTATTTTATTGATATTATTTAAGATCCATTTGATGTAGGGGAATAAAAAATTATGTTATCTTTATTATGTATGAAAGTTTAATTATCATGCGAATTTTTTATTGATTAAGGGATTGGAATTACCATATTGAAGTTAAAAAACTAGAATATGTAAATTGATATGCATATATTAAATCACATTAGAATAATAGGTTTTAAATGTTATTTATTATGTACTATTACATAGGGTATTTTATAGGTGATAAAGTGATATATTTAATGCTGTTATTGATATTCTCTTGCACATTTATAAATTATTATGAAAAATAATTATTGTAATGAAAAGGGATAATTTTGTTATGTAATTAATTTTTATATTATGTATAAACTGTGGAATAAGAATCAAATCATGATGATAATTATTTTTTCATTTTTTGTGTTGTAGTTATTTTTTAGTTATAATATATTTTTTCTGGTTATCCTAGTTATTATTTTAGTGGGTAAAAACATTTGGGTTGATCTGGAAGAAATTATATTGATGATATTATGTTTTTTTCATGGTGGTTTGGAATGATTTTTTAGATAGAGAAATACTAATTTTGTAAATTAGGTGTAATTGATGCTATAAATGTTATAATTTGATAGTGTAGTGTTTGATTTAGTGGTATAAATATATACATGTAGTAGACTCAATGTTTCCTAGAAATATGGAATAATGTAAAAATTAGTTAATTTTTGTGGGGTATGGGAAATAAACATATAGAAGATGGTTGATATAAGGGAAGAACTAAATAAAGAAATTTCTAATTGAAATAATAATGGTAAATGATAATATAAATGTAGTGTTTCAATAAAAATCTCTAGAAAATTGAATTAATAATATTAAATTGGACTTGTATAAATTTTTTTATAGTGTTTGAAAATTAATATCAAGGTTGAATATACATGTGGTTAATATAAATATTATCAAATAGTTAATATCTAGTATTTAATAGATGGATTTGGTGAATTAATATAAAATGGTGAATAAATAATGAACATAAAATACTGATATGACAGTTGAATGATAATTTTTTAGCTATAGTATTGTTATTTATGGAAGAGGTGGTTCATGTTGTGGATTGAGATTGATGTATTGTTGATTTTTAACGATGTTAATTATTTCTTATAATTGTGTTTTAGGTAGTTTAACATTTGTTAGTATTTTATTCCATTATATATCTATTAAATTTTATTTTATATTTACACACTACACCGTGAGTCATGTAACACAACTGATTCCCATATAATGTGTGGGTTTTGAGTGTTTACATAATATATATGTTATAAGTAACACATATTGATGACTAATCCACCATTACCACTACATATCATAGATGTATCATAGGTTTTAGTGTCTTATAGTTATTGTAGGATATGGGTGCATGGTGGAGGTATACATTACATGTGAAGGGAATGATAGTGATGTTCATTATTATTACATTAGCAACCATGAAATGGTATATATCTGTGGTAGTGATTTATCTATGTCATTTTTTATGTGTTTAATAATATGTGTTTTTAGTTTTTATGTGGTCATGTGGTTTTGGAATCAACGGATATTGATGCGATGAGAGCACAATGACAAATAGAGTTAGGGTGTGGGGTGACTAGTTCAGTGTAGAAGTCGATGTGGGGTACCATAAAATATTTTCTTTATATTATTTATCATTACATGTTTGTAGTTTTTGGTGTGTTATAACTGATGTGGATTGGAGGTAGATTACCTAGTATAGGTTTTGATTAAGTTTCCCTATTTATTCATTGATTCATAACTATGCTTCTTCCCCATTTTAAAGAGAGGACTTAGGGAAGATTCAAATGAGTATATCAATATTATCCCTCACATATTCTATATTTATTTTGTATATTTCAAGGAGGGATTTGGTGGTTGTTATGTAAATGTATATCTCATAACATGGATTTTGTTGTATTTGTGGAGTTACTTTAATTGGTCATGTCTCATGGTATTTATTTTGGAGAAATTTTTCTTTATGATATTACATTCATTGTGTGATTAGTTTAATTTATTATATATATTTTATTGGTCTTTTTTATCTTATGTTCATAGGATTCATTGGGGTAATTCCTCACATAAATGTGTTTTATATCCTTGGTACTTGTGTCCATCTTATAGCCTATTGTTGGTATGAGTAGTGGGTCACACCTATATCTGTTTCTATCTGGGGAGAGGTTTGAGAGGAGGTAGGTCATGAAAGATTTGCATTAGAGAAATTTTTTAGTGTTAGTATAGAGTTTGGAGTTAGAAACTGGTATGGATTTCATGTTTTTGGTAGGTAAAAAATATTAAATAGTCATTTTAGGTGTTTTATTTTATCGAGACCAACATGGACATATGAGATTAGGGACGCATATGATCCAATGAAAATGAACATAAATTTACTAAACACAATATGTCATATTATGATGATTATTGGGCAGTGACCTATGTGGGGTACATGAATCATGTTTCATCAATCATGTGTTTGAATTAAAAACATAGTTTTTAATTGAAATGAACTTTGTTAAAGGATTGTAACGACACCAAATTGAGAAACATTGACATGGTGGTTAATTTATTACATTGGAATAAGATACAATAGATTGTTCAAAACAAGATAATATATTATAGTACTTTGAGAATACTATAAAAATTTGATTTACAAAATAAAATTTTAAAACAATAAATACAACTAAAAATTACATTGAGATATTATTGTAATTTTTCTACGATATCAATGATATAATTCATAGCTCTCTACTTCATTCCATGGGGTATGAAAAAATAAATTTGTGATATAAAATTATCCAAGAAAATTCAAATACAATAGTATATATCCTAAAATACACAAGGAGTGGTTAATGATAATGAAAAAAATAAAAATCACACATTCAATAACCAAAATAAATGGTGAAAATTATTTCCTTGTATAACATAACCATGTTGATAATCACATGGTAATCCCATATATAATTTCATTTTGATAAAATGAATCAAATCACACCTATTAAAATTTAGATCAAGTATTTGTGATAAGAAATATTACTAAACATCACGGTAATGTGGAATAAATAGCATACATACCTTTATGGCCTCATTAAATTACTTATACATATCATCAATGACTACTTCCAAGACATCTTACATATTGTGGAAGACATACAACAAATACCTAGGCTAGTTTTTCTTACATGACCTATAAATTCATTATGGGGATATATAATTCTAGGCATCACCTTTCACTATGTAATTCAGATGCATTAATTATATGATGGGAATGAATAAATATAAAATTTCAAATCAACAACCTTAATAATCATTAAACATTCTTATTGGAATAAAAAACATACAATATGTTAACACTTTTGTATGAAAATAAATTAAATAACATGATAATAATATATCAAGACAACAAATGTGGATGGTTTCATTTGAAATAATCATTAGTGATGTATAATAAATTTTAATATAATGACACTAAAAATTTAAAACAACTTTATAACATGATTTGAAAATTGCCTCTAATAAAGATGATTTATGATTTTATATTGGTAAAATTAAATAATAAAAATTCATAGAACAATATTAATAATATATTATTTTAAAAATGTAAAATTTAAAATGAATCTTGATAATAAATTGTGGTCTTAATGGTAGTGAAATAGGTTCAGGAAAAAACATTATGACAAGACATTCTTTTTCAACATTTAGAATAAATCTAAAAAATGACCGATGTAGGAGATGTTAGAATGGTACCTTTAAAAAAAAAATTAAATATAAACACCAATATAAAACTAAATTCACCAATAATATTATTAGTATGAAAAAAATTATAGAAAAATAATGATTATTGAAATGGAAGGGAATGATACCTCACAAACTATGACATTTATTAGAAAAGAAGACCTGACAAATTTGGAGAAATTGGATTCAAACCACTATAAATTAATAAATTTCAATGGAGTATAAGAAAATTATTACAAAGAATTTCATGAAAAAATAAATCAGAGTTTAAATATTTAAACATTGTAAATGATCGTAGGTGTATAATAAGAATCATGAATCAATAAAGTGATATTGAGTCGAAAAACCCTTACCAAATACTTCTTCTTGGTTGAAGAAACCTTTACCTACTATATAATAAATTTAGATTTATTATACATATATATCAAAAAATTACATTTCTTTATATTAATATATTTTATTTATTAATATTTTTATCACACATCAATCAATAATTCATTGTTAAAATATATTTTTTCTGTTAACTCTTCCATTTTTAAGAAGCTTTTGGATAGAAGGTTCTGATATTTGCAACATTCTAATTTTTTAATAATATACATAATTTTCATTATGTTATATAGCATATTAATGATATGCACTAGATTATAAATGTTATTCTATAGAACTTATGGAAATAGTTTTCCTAAAATTCTTAAAAAATTTTTTTTTCAAAAAAATTTTTTCATAAAAAGAAATGCTTTTATTAACCAATAAGAATATATATATTATAATTACAAAACATGGAAAACATATTAAATAATATTCAATTTTCATCATATGACCATACTTAATCATTTGGGACATAAAAATTATAAAATTATTTATATAGGTGGTAAACCCTACCTAATCTAAATCGATTTATAAAATTGAGTGCGTACAAAAATTATTTTTCATACTGATAATATCACTATTATATAATCATAATAAATTTAAAAATATAATATTTTTTATTATATCCATTTATAGTAGAATTAATGTTATAGGTTGATGTAAATGAAATATTTTGTTTATGGAGACGGCAGTCCATACCTAAAACTAGCGACATTTTCATTTTCCAATGGATGAGAGGGAATGAAGGTAGATAATTATTTCTATTTATAGAATAATTATTATGATATATATTTATATATCATTTTTTAATATCATACATGTTTACAACCAATTTTGTGAGTTAGTGATGAAATATGAAATATGTTATTCATAGAGGTTGTAGTTCACACATAAGTAGGACATGTATCTTTATATTATAATGGTTAGAAAATAGTGAGTCATTGGTGTTCCACCAAAATAATAAAATTTTAGTCAATTAATGAATGTTAATTCATTCTATTTAAGTGGTTATAGGGTATTTTTAGGATATTGAAAAGAAAAAAACATAAAGGATAACAATTAATATGGATAGATCTTCCTTGGATATCCTCAATTAGATCTATTCTTAAGCCTTATTAGGTTGTTTTTTGGAGTGAAAAAAAACCAATTGTTTTTTTATATGAGTTATGGTCATGGATTTCAGTTTATCAAGTATTATCTAAGAGTATTAACATGTTAGGATAAGTTGGGTGGTGAACTAAATATTTTATAAGTGAGGGGAGTGGATTTATTTGTAAATAATGACTACATTATATTAAAGGCATGTCACATATAAAAGAATATTCACCCAATATTGGAAAATAATGGAGAGGGGTGGGTTTTTTTAGGTTTGAACTTTCACGCACATGCATAAAAAATAATTATTTAGATATTTTATGCATTTTACCACTAATTAAAATTTTAACATTAATTTCATTTTAATGTTAACTCATTTTTTAAATAAATAACATATTTTAATGAAAGACAATTAAATAAAAAATATTATATTATTTATTTTTATGATTTTATATATGAAAATGATTTCAAAATATTTAAATTTTAGAGTTGGTAAATATTAATTATAATAATAGTTTTCTTAACTAAAAACCATCATATAAAATTTGACTTTTTATTCATAAAAAATGAATTTACACCAAAATTATTTGTAGTACTGGTTCCCATACTATTTAAATATTATTTATTAATAATAATATTGTTCTTTTAAAAGAATTATAAATCTAAATAGATCAAATTTAATTCTTAACTAGGTGAAAATGATTAAAAATAGTTCTTTTATTAGAATAAAACTTCACTTAGGTTTTAAAATGTCAAAAATAGAGTTATAAATTTAAAATAATATTTTTAAATAAGTATTTTAATTCATTAACACATATTTGTTATAATAAATTTATATAATAAACCTTTATCACTATATGGTATCATCAATATGTTACAAAATTAATAGTATTTTTACAAACAGTATTATTCACTACTCACCTAAAATATACCTTTTCAAAAAAATCACAAAAATCCCCATGATGCTAATTTTTACATGAGAAATTAGAAAATTAATTTAATTTCAAAAAATTAAATATCTGAATCTCATAAATTTAGATTTCATGTAAAAATAAAAAATATAAAGAAACAATACTTCTATAGAAAAATGGCCTTTAATATTAAAGTCTTCTGAATCTTATTTCATATCATTTTGTAATTATAATACTGTTAATATTTTAGTTTCTATATTGAAATACATTATAATATCATTGTCATATTTTAAAATTGATAAATTTAATTTACTAGGATAAAATAAATTACACTTGATAAATATTTCATTGAAAAATAACCCATTTTAAAATTAGATCATATTAACTACTTTTATATTAAATGAATGTAGTCGTAATTGATAATAATTAATTTATTCACTATAAGTTTTAATATTCTATAAGTTTTATTTATAATTTTCAACTAATATGTGAAACATGATGTTTCATGTTGATATTAATTAATTAATTTCAAGCTATTGGGACTTCCAGAGGTTTTTTTGATTGAAATATCGAATTATTAAAGGATTTGGAACCCTTTATGGTCTGCACATGGATAGGAGTGACAATGTGTAGACTATGTAAGATGTTTTTGTCCTTTACAATGATAATTCACATTATTTGAGCATGTTTAGCTCAATAATGAGACATTCTTAGGTGTAACCATTAGAGTTCATCATCCTTGTCTAATAGGGGCATCATGATTAGTGGATAATTTTGAAAACCATGAACCTTGTCCAAATGTTATTTTTTTAACCAACATGCCATTTATAAATTTAAGGTCTTTTAATCCCATCTCATCTCTCAACATTATATCATGATAAAACTTCTAAGATACCCCTCTCTACTGTGAACAACTCTCCCCCTCTTGTCCTCCTCTCCTCTCACCGTTTTCACCATATTTCTTCCACATTCATGGTAGACTATTCAAATTAAGGTCTTATCTTCCCAACACCTCCCTTCTTGTAACACCTTTTTCTCTCATGTTGTATCCCTTTTCACAAAAAGCCCATTGATCAAAACGGGTTGATATTATATATTTAATTTATTCAATAATAGGTTATGTGATGTCTGTCTCAGGTAGGATTCTTATGTTATCTGGAATAGGCACACAAAGTTGGATCATTTTAGAAGGTTTCATCTATCCTACATCCAATATGAGGAATGCATTTCCAAAGAACGCCCATGTACCATATTTTAAAATTTTCATAGATTGTTTGAAATGGTTTTATATATATTTATAATCATTTATATGCCATAGTAGTCTCATGTTATTGTTTGGTTATGCATTGAGGTGGGAATGAGCCTTGGCCGAATGCCATGATCATGAGAAAATATATGTTTGGGCCATAAATGTTTTTAAAATAAATTAAATGTTTTCCATATATTTATAAAAAATTTATTGCATAACAATATTGGTTTTTTGATGGACTTAAAATATTTTTAAATACATGGATTCTAATTTATTCTTATTCCATGTTTTTTTAGTTACTATTTGGAAGTTATAAAGTAATTCTAGTAATTTCAAAATGTGTTGATGTTAGTTCTTTCTTTTGGAAATGGTATTATTATATTTTAAAGGTAATCCATGTTTCAAAAGGATTTTTTAGTCTTTATGAAATGAAATGGTGACTAAATTAAGTGATTTGGTTATTTTTTTGTGTTGATTATGATTTCTCTTTTTTGGATTCAAACTAGTTTTATAAATGGATTTAAAAATGGAAATACTATAATTGAAAAGTGAATGGCATGGACGAAAATTTATAATGTGATGTTTTATTGGGACAATGTAGTGACCCTTTGTGTTTATTTACGATGTTATGTGTATCCATGTGATGTATGTTCATGATGTGATTCATCATGTGCTTTTGGATTGGGGATCTTTTTAAAGGGGATGAGGACATTGGGAATATTTTTTTTTTGTAGTTTTAGCCATTGGTATTTGTTATTTTCATGGGAATACATTAATTTTTATTTTTTCCGACCTCATTTATTAATTATATGAGGATACATTGGATACTATGTCGTGATTTATTGGATGTTTACAAGCTAGGATTAGATTATGTTCAAGATATTTTTCCCTAATTGTATGTAAACCTGGGTAATGAGAGGGTCCCTGACGAGACTAGGTATGAGTGATTTGGTAGACTAGATATGTGACAATTAAACTACTGATAGTTGGTCTTTCTTTTCTAGTACTATACTTTTCCCATTAGTAACTTAGGTTTTCCAACATGATATGAATATTTTTTTATACATACATTATTTTATATTGAGTATGTGAGTTTATTATTTGTTATGATTATTCCTTTTGTTGAAATTTTTATTCTTTTATGGTTGATGTTAAAAATTATGTAGTTTACCATGTTTTTAGTATCAAAATACTTTACTTGGGATTTCTTGAAGAAGTCGTTTCCAGTTTGAAAAAAAAATCAAACCTAAAACATCCCCAAATGATTTTTTAAGGGTCTACCTCATTAAGATATTTCATAGAGATCCCTAGCCACTATGAGAATGTGACTCACTGATGGAACTCCCGCGAGTATAACACCCTCTGCGATCATGTTGAGGTGTTTGATGGGAATCATCTATAGTCCAATAGAGACATGACATTTCACAGAACACAATTTTTTTCGTTGAGTGACTACGAGAAAAAAAATCTCCATTACCTATAAATATGGGACTATCCCACCCTCAGAGGGATGGATAACCCAACATTTAAACATCCAATCTATCATTTTGTGAAGTACCAAAGCATAATGACATAAAAGAAAAAAGAATCACCCAATTTATTAGATAATTGTTATACCCCTTGTCATGTGTTCCTAAATTACCCTATATATAGTAAGGATTCCTTGTGAAATGGGCCATGCCTTTCACTAAATAGAGATAAGCTTTTGGTTACTCGAGACTTCACAGAAAAATTATTCTTTGTAAATCACTCATCCACTGGTCCAGGACATCAGGCCAAGGTAGGGTCACCCTAATTCGTGATGATATTTCCTTCCTCTAGCCCCATACCTCCAAATATCATCTGTATTTCTCAAAACACCTCTTAGTGAGTCCCATTGATTCATGAGACATTTTTAAATGTATCCCAATAGGCTTGTACGTAGTGATTTCTTGTACAGTCTGGAGGCATCAATTATTGTAGGTCACCACTAATTTTTTTGGAATAGGTACACTAATCTCCCATGATTTTTGGAATTGGGATACTAACAAAGACCCCACAATCAACCACTCTACTACATCATTTTCACTTGATATTTCTGATTACTTCCCTCCCCCAATGTTTTATAACAACAGTTACTAATGCCCAAGGGGGGGGATTGAGTACTCCCTAGCCATGAAGTTGGGCATAAAATATCCAAGTTCCCTTATCCTAAGAACATGACATTAATATACATACTCAACCCCTGAAATAACCATGGGGTGTCCCACCTTAGGAATTTTCCACACCCAACCATATCCATGGAAATGAGATCTTACCCACACGGGATTAGATCCTCCTAAAATTGAAGGATATTCTCACTAGGATTCTTGTATGAGTAATCCCCATACTAACCCTCACTATTGCATCTTTAAAAATGTGACAATCTGGTTTATTGGTTCCATTTTCTCACACATTGAGAATGACCCATGTGGGATTTCGGGTTAGTAGTAACTATGACAACATTATACACACCTAATGGATATCCCTCATGAAGAAAGCCCTAGTTTACACCTTCATGGGCCTCTCTTACGCATAATACCCACACTCTTATAAACTAAATGGACATTGATTCCCAACCAACTTGGATACTTAGTAAGACTCTTCTAGGTTTAATCCCTTCATTCACATCCATCATTTCCTCCTTGGGTCGTATCCCTGGTATGATCATGAACCTCATATGGTAGAACGTCTCTCCTCCAATACCACTGGTAATATTTCTTGCATAATCCCCATAACATATGATCAATTGGAATCCTACTCTCGTGTATACCCCAATGACACCATTCAAAACTACATGGACTTTGATTCCCAAAAAATACGATATGTAGGAAACATCTCTGAGTTTCAATCCAAAAACCTATATTAATCCATCTATTCCATTGATTAAATATCAACCCTTAATTTATATCTATCCTAATCTTACCAGAGAAGACACATATCTATATAATCCCTCCAACCATCGTGGTCATTCTTACATGTAAGTTGCATCAACATCATCGTTGCTCCCAAATAAACATGGGAATATAACCATGTGCAAGCACCACATAACCCATCCTAAAACCAATAAAAATTATCTTATGATGGGCTTCTAACCATGTGTAAGACTCACATAATACCCTATCAAACTACATCACTTTTGATCCCTATATTTTAAATAGGGTATGTGTAATGACATAAACCCTTATGGATAAAAATCTCCATTATGATTTATTTAAATGTCGTATGGTTATGGAAAACACTTAATTTAATTTTTAATATATCCTATTACATTTTAATAATTATTATGTATGTTTACCATTGATAATATATTCATTTAATAATTATCATAATATTAGTTTAAATATATGGTTTTAACAAATCTAATTTGTTTCAGACAACAGAAGGGAAGAACTCAGCCACTAAGACCATACCTTCTAAATCCCATTTATCATAGCTTTGGATTGAGATATAGTTTTCGGATTTTCCCTAGACCAATCCCCATATAATATTCAACTTGTTAGGAATGAGATGACCAGTTTATAGGATAATTTCCGGATCATCAATATAACGACCCAAACCATGTTCACCAAACATCCCCAATAAATCCCCACAATCGCACAACTAACTCAAAGGGAATATGATGGTGTATTAATGGGATTTGTATCATGAACATATAAAAATGAATTTTTTCATTATTTTCATATAGGTTAATTAATATATTTTAGTCATATTATCCTTATTTTAAAAATGTTTTTATTTTGACTCAGTAAAACACAAATAGTATTTTTAGTTAATATGAAAATTAAATTATGATATCAATGAAATAATCGGTTTTTGAATTAAATAATACTTTTAAAAATATAATTATTAATTTATCATAATTAAATATAAATGATCATATAATTTTTATGAATTCAAATGTTATTTTTCTAAGGGTTCAAAAAAAGTTAGTATTAAACACGTCATTTTGAATAAATGTATTTTTTTATTTTAAATATGAAAATTCATATATTTATGAATTTTATTAGATTAAATGATCATACCTTCTGGAATCAGAGGATTGAAATTATCCATCAGTGAATTTTTCATAGTTTTTTGAGACAATGAATTTTTTGGGAAAAAATTAAATACAGTAAAAATATACATTGAATTTTATGAATTAAAAATGACCCGAAAGTGGTGTAATAAGTAATATAAATGGGATCTGGGACCAAATATAAGTTTTAATTTAAAATAATTTGTTTTTTTAATTTTTTAATTATTTTTTATATCCATTATTAATCATCTAAGACTAATTTTATATATTAATATTTTAAAATCATTTCTTTAAGAGTGTGCCACAACTCCCCCTAAATAATTGTAGTATTTTAATAATTTATACAATTGGAATTATAAAATAATTAAATACAATAACATTTGAGTAAAACCATGGGAAAAACCATGTTATGGTTTTTGGTTTCAGATATTTTCTTATGTAGTGTCAAAAAAACATTTTTTTAATGAAATCCAAATCTCTTCTTATGTAATCGCAGACAATCTCACATTTATCTTCAGATTCCTCCCAAGGAAAACCCAAGAATTAAATAAGACCGTACAAAGCCTCTAGTGTCACAAATTAATGTAAGTGACTTTCCTCTTTTCATTTCAAATTTAATAATCATATTTGAAATTAGTTCACTTAATTTAGAGTGGTTATACTATAATTCATTTATAATAATTACCGTACTATAAATTTTATGTTTTTTTAATTTGTAACCGTTTTCCTCCCCCATTTAGACCCTTACTTAAGCCATTACTATTACAAAATTCCGTGATGGATCCCCATCTGGTCTTCATTGTTCATGTTTTTTTATATACACATGAATTCTATTTCCATTTCATAATGTTAGGAAATATATTAACATGTACCTATTAGGCCTATTTTATTTTTCAATTTTAAGATTCCCCTTTCTCTCTAATAAACCATTTTTTTTATTTTTTATATAACACTGTTATGTTGCTGAAATTTCGTAGTGATTTTTCATGCCAAAAAAAATTTGTAGTGAATACAATACCCATTTTTTATCAAGGGTATTAAATATTATATACATATAATTATTCAATATAGATTTACATATATTTATTCAAAACTACATTACATTTGGGATAAATTATGATGATGAATGAATCCATGTTTTATGATCTATGTGGAACACTTAAGCATTAAAATGAAATTATTATGAGGGGTGCGCCCAGATAGAATACAAATTAATGGGGTAATGTTTTTATCATGCTATGTAAAATTAGAATAGGGTTTACTTGATTACTTTACGGGAAATTGTATGGCATGAATTCATGGTGTTTTTATCTTTGAATTGTGTTTATAAAGATGTGTTTTAATTTGTTTCCTCATTTCCCATGTTATGATAATCATGATATATCTTGTCTCATATTTCATGTTTATATTTATTCTATTTTTATTCCCCATTGATATGTCTATTGTCTAAATATTATTTTCTTCTTCATGTTATGCCTTGTTTATTCCATTACTATGTTTTATAGCTCACAAATTTTCATATTATTGTTACTAGGTTATCCCATGGAGTTTTATGTATGATGGAATGCTATAAACATGTTAAGTAGGATTTCAATAAATATGATGTATTTCATGTTTACAAATTTTATGTAATGTAAATAATTCTTGAAGGCACTAGAGTAATCAATTATCTAGGCTGTATCAAGTTTAATTTTATTTAACAAATCAAAAATTAATGTGAAATAAAGAGAAGGGTTGTTATAGTTGGTATTAGAAGGAAATTTTAGTTCTCATTGGAATTAAGATTATAAAAGTTTAGTGAAAGAATTTGGATAAAAGAAATGAAACGAAGGTTATAAGGTTAAAACCTAGTATAAGAGAACATCCCAAATTTTATTAATGTATAGAGTAAGTAGTTTATAAAAAAAATATAACCCTATTAGTATACAAAATGATTTTCTTGTTCTAGAATAGATGAACCTTGGTGTAACAACTCCAAAAGAATGTTCAGGGCCCACCTTAGGGTATTCTAGTACTCCAAATGGGGCCTTTATGCACACATATTTCGAAACCCTATAGGAATATTATTTTGTAACTTCATAATCTCATTGCAAACCATTATTAAGAGAACAAAAAAACATACAATAAAATATGTTATAAAATATATCATGGATAAGATATATTGATTCCTATAAATTCATATGTAAATAAAATAAATGTAATTTAAAAATAATCCCTTTATTTTATTTGGAGAACCCTTTAAGTGTTTAATTGGTTAAAATAATCCTCCCTAGTTTTCCCATTATTTTAGCTAATGGAAAGTAGGAGGAGGAATCAAGTTAACGATCAATTCAGCATTCAATGTGATGACTACCCTAACAAAATTACAAATTTGATAGAATCGGGAATCAAATAAATTATCATGATAATCCTTAGCTGACGCTCATTTTGAATGTATAGCTTGATCTACAGGAGTTACCAAACTACCTTAAGAGAGAACAAGCTGCAATCAGGATCATTATGTGACATAGGCCTCCTACTTTTACTAGATTAGTTGATCCCTTAATCGAGGAACAATGGATCAAAATTATTGAAAATATATTCTCTATAAATATAATTTTTGAATAAGAGAAGGTTATTCAAGATTTTTTTTATATTGATGGAGAAGATGATTAGTGGTTTACATTGATAAAAAATACGAAGAAAAAGGAATAGATCAAAGCTATAGAGAATAAGGTATTACAGAAAATTATTGTTGATAAATATTTTCCTCAAACTCTCCATATTAAAATAAAAAATAATTTTATTTCACTAAAGACAAAATATTATGAATATATAAGGGAGTACGAGGAAAACAGTACAAGAATTTCATTATATCCCACGAGTTTTTTCAACCCTGAATGTAAGCCAGACCACTTATTTAGTGGGCACAATCCTTATCTACAAAATGCATTGGAAATACTTTAAATTGATATCTATGTGGAATGTATATAATGTTCCCTCAAATCCAAGACATATATCATAGAATATCAAGGGTATCAGAAGGATACGAAGTGTAAAGTTGAGTTTAGTTATGGCTGTCTGATGGAGAAGTTTAATGGTGCTAAGAAATTCCCAAATTCTATTAGAACTGGGTATGTTGTGGAAGCACCAAATAAGTGGGTTTTAAAAGTTTTCCATCAATGATCGATGTAAACTTGTCAACATCGGTGAACATCTGCCCAATATTAGCAGAGGAAAGCACATGAAGTAATTTAATCACAAAAATAAACTATAAAAACCTTATTTAATTTCTAAACTGTGTACGGTGTTTGCTTGTCGTTGGTGATCGCTGCTAAAAGAATATGACATCGTACTCTTCTAGATCATCCTAACATGCTTCATGAAATCTATGGGAGCACCGCTCATCATAATCATGGTTCTATAATGGAATTGCAATGATGCCTTTGATGCTCCAATGATCATTTCATCCCATTGCAAGTGATTCCTGATAGAGTTCTTGACCACGATCCTTGGATCCAGAGCCTCTCTCTAGATCATGGGTTATAAGAGAAGTGAAAGAAGTTCCATGAATTGTATTTGTAAAAGCCCCTCATCTTCAATTTATAGTTATTAATTAAAATACATTATATAGCCTCATCGACCTCGAATACATAATGCACTATCAATGGATTTTTATGACTACTAAACTGATCAATAAATATTATTATCATTTACTTGTTATATATTTAAATATATTATGTGATGATAATTTAATCATTTTCTCGACTAGTCTCCCCCAAAAAAATTTTAATTAATCCTTGAATATTTTTAATATTCATTAAATAATATTTTCCATATATTTACTTAAAACTTGTAAATAAATTTAATAAATAAATTCAATACTCATTATTCTGAAATTGAATAATATGAATTTATTTTTTTCATTGGTGATCGTTTAACCTTGAAAAAATCCCAAGACACAGTAGTAGGTCCCAATAAGTCCAAATATTATATTAATCTAAATAGGGTAGATTCTCAAATATGCTATTGTTCATCTTCCTCTAAGACCTTATCTCGATAGCAGTGAATATTATTCACATACCAAGAGCAGGATACAACAACCCCTCATGATACCTAAATAGATAATGATTGTCACAACAGTGACAAAAAATATCAAACATGTACTATGTAATATAATATCATTGTTTATAATATCTCATAATGAAATAGGCACTAATATGCCATCACACTTTTCTTTCTTTATTGTTTGATGATATAACTGGATGGATTCACCCACGACTGCCATGGACATGGTCTTATAAAGTTACTTCCATCCATATCAATATGTCCTGAGATATCTTACTTCAATAACCTAGAAGTTAAAAATACATTCTAGACCATTCAACCAATTCCATTCCACCAATGTCACACCCAACACAGAATACCTATCCACGACTTCATTTCCAAGGTTTTCATCTTGCATCAATGTATGCAATCAAATTACATACATAAGTAATTACCTCAAGTCATGAGACCATTACAAAATATTGTAGATATATACATCCAATGACACTCTAAATATGTGTCGTTCCTATTGGAGGGCTAGACCTCATGATCTCACAACCAGAGATCAAAAGTTGTGTACTTCATGAGAAGATGTATCAATGGTTATGATCCCCCAGCACATGATAGTCAAAAAAATACTGTGTCCAATTAGTAATATGTAGCTAGTCCATATAAAATATATTTAATACTAATTTCATAGTATCTTGAGGTTATCATTATATCTTGGGGTATTCTATTAACTTTAGATATGATAACTAATATTTGAACATTACCATTTCAGTAGTAGATGCTGAAAAGTATACACTATAATGGTAATATGACATCATGCATAGCTAATTGTATACATGATATGGTAATTAAAAGAACTGAATATCTGGGTCATTGGAACCCACTATTTTAAGACTCCCACATGCACTAGATCCTACTTTCTAACCAATCTTGTTAGCTACAAAAATGATGAACATCATGTTTCTGATGAGTAACAAATTTAGCCATTGGGTCTACCATTGTATTTATGCGTGCCAATTCTATTATAATGACTACATCTCAATGAGTATAAATTATCCAGAGAAGGTATCACAAGTATATCCCACTTGTCCAATTTCATAAATTGATATCTTGGATTGTAATAATTACATAATTTACATTATGATAATACTTTATAACCAGGTGAGATTCCAATACCTGGAAGAAATCATTGTGTTTATCTTCTTTTTAGCTTTCTTAGAAGCTCCAATGTCCTTGGTCTTTGTAGGTGTGGATACCACTAGATTATATGAGCTTGAATATCTCTTTGTATTTATTCTAATTGAGATAGTAGATCACATGGATCTCATGAATTCTATTTTGTATCCCCTAAAACTAGTATTCTTTCTTCTCCACTTAACATGTAAATATCTTATATATTTTTTGATATAAAATTAGATAGTTCTGACGACATCCCTTATAGAGCTTGGAGATATAATTGATATTTTCCCACTATAAAGTATGTCTTTTCAAAATCATTTTAGGTACATATTATGGCATGTGTGATTGATCCATCACTTCCTTATATGGATTTTAGATCACCATGTTTCTCTTCCTATTTCACAAACATGTCAACCAGAAGAGATTATTCCCTATGACATAGGCAAATATTCATCTCTTGAATTCTTCCAACAAGTATTTTTTCAATACAATTTTACTATATGTATGACTGACTAGGACCAAGAACCATGTAGATCTTCCTCAATTTATCATGCTTCCTATAACTTAGGTTACTACTTTAAGTCAATTAGTAGAGAATAAAATTAATTTCGGTCTTAAGTAACATGAAGAAAAATTTGATTTCTATATTTTGTCGAACATAAATCATCTCGGAAAACATTGGCGCTCCCAATAACCTCTGCTAGACACACGGAAATAATTTTTTGCAAATGTATATTATATGATCATGTTGCTTACATTAATCCTAATCCCTATTTCAGAATCTTGCAACCTTTAATATCATTTTGTGACATGACTATCCCATTCTGGTAGCGTCGTATAGACACCATCCACGGTTGGTGGTCATGAAAACTAATGATAAATAATTTGATCATAGATATTATCTATGATAAGTAAAATTCTAACTGATTTAGGTATAACGAAATGGTGAAACCAATATAACCTTATTGGTACTATTCTATTACCAAAAATGTATCAAATCACTTAAATACCCACTTCAATATTCAAAATAATAATCCCAGTTTTCACGTTGATACAGGGAATCAAATAATTTAATTTTAGTTGTTCTTATCAATTTTAGCTAATTTACATACACTAATTTCTGTAGGAAATATTATTCACATAGAATAATAGATCACTAACCATAGTGAATATAAAACCATCACCATGGTCTAATCCTTCTTATGCAGTATGTATCTATGAAACATACTCTGTTCCACAAGCCCTTGTAGAACTATTTCTTTTGAAAACAATTTTTTTTATCTTGGGTATTGACAAAACCCAATTCAATATAGATAAAACTATCTCCAATAGAGATGTGCACCCTTATATAGAACTTTAGTCTACCACTTGAAAATATCTTTTCTATCATAGGGATTTCTGTAATATCTTAAGTAACCATTAGGAATATTACACTATATACACAATGTGGTTTTCCCGATGCAAGTTTGTTTATGTCCAAACTAACTATTTTCATCCGAACACATGTCCTTATGAAATAATGAAATTACATCATACTAAGACTTTTATGATTTCCATTTTTCATTATAGTTCACATATGGTTCTGAGATATCACTGTTATTTGTGAAGAATTTCATAGAAGTGTCTGCAAGTTGCAACATTGATACTACATACATCAAAAAATTTAAGTATAACAAAATCATTTAGGAATTTTTCTACCCTACATGTCTGTCGATAAATGTTGATATGTAAGAAATTATCATCAATCCTCCACATTAACATCATTGTCGTGATTTTGATAAGGTAATGTGTGTTTAGGAATTACACAATGCTACATTATCATGATTGATGAATGTTTGTTCGATATATTCTTGAGTATCCCAACCCTGAGCAACTTATATCTCCTGACCATACATATACATCACTTTATTATTCATTAATTAATTAAAGGTATCTAATTATGTATATATACCTCTAGCTTATACATGGAATAGTTCATTATTTCTTGTTGAAGTATTTCCAAAAGCATTATGGAATTCCATTATTTGTATAGAATCCTTTTTCAAAACTGAAGACGTTGAAAATACCAAATGCATTTCGCTATGCCGATCCAAAATACCATACAAGATATACTCATGATGTAAACTTTTATTATTACTTGAAAATGAATTATCTTGTCACAACTAGGTATAAGTATTACATTTATATTCATATCTAATTTCCAATGATTAATCTATGACTGAACTAGTGATTGAGTTTACCAAAATACATTCATTCCTGAACTAGGAATAATGTCTCCTTGCGTCCAAGGACCGATGAGATAAATGTTTGTGGTTATACTCAATAATAGTTCAACATGAATCTTTCACATTTAAATTAAGAGGCCATGTACTTCACAACATTGTTCAACATGTCACCCTTTCACATCTACTTGAAGAATACACCTGACTTATAGTAATGTTTCTATACAATTTTGGTTATCATATTAGAATACACATATGTCACCAACATATTGTATTTAATACCCATGTAGTAAAACAAAAACAATACAATTAATGAATATTTTTTAGGAATAATCGGATAAATTTCTTCTTTAATTCTGTTTATTTCATTTAAACATCCATTGTATTAATTTATGTAATGTAATGAAAATAATCATTGTTAATACAAAATTAATTTAAGGATGTCCAGAATATGCCATTGTAATTACTTTCCTTTGACTTTTTCATATTGTCTTTCAATTTATTCTCCATTAGAAATAAAACATAACTGTTTTTTATTCTTTTTCACTAGGAAAAACTTACCTAGATAGGTAATGAATACATTACTCAATACATATTCATTTTGTAATGAAATTGGAGTAAATAGGTGAAAATTATATGAGAAAGGAATACATTTAAAGATAATGATCAATATTTAAATTTAATCATGTTGGTGTTACCATTTCCTTATTCATAACATCGCTTCGCTTTCTCTTTGCAAACACTGTGGAGATGAAACTTCATATTTATATCATCCATGTCCTGGTGTAGCGACCACAAATGACACCGGAAGTTGTGGGAAGAATATTGATATAACGATCACATGATTTCTACATTAGTCTCCTGTAAGCATTTTTCACCCTCACTTCATGAGGTAGTTTGACAGTGATGGGGACACTGGAAATTTGAGTTTCATATATCATAGTACTATGTGCATGTTCATGTACTATAAATAGATACTCATTTCAGTGGGGAAATTTACTTTTTCCAATATAATATCATCATTTGTAAACATGTGGTGTATCATTCCATTTTATAAAAAAATTAATATTAGTAGATGCGTGCCTTTTATCTGATTAATAGATTAGAAATTTTTGATTAATTACTAAAATCATGTAATGTCCCCCACTATTTTATCAGATTCTAAGAATGATTTGTTCTAGAATCGATATAATCTGTTTCTTGAGTAGTTTAGTGGAAAGGATATAGTCTATGAGCTATAGATACGACAATACATTGAGAGTTCTAGGAAGGATTTTGTCTTACCGACTACGTAAACATGTGGCTGCTTGATCTGTTGAGTGTAGTCCCAGCTTCTTAAAATACGAACTTCATTTACTCAATGATTTCCTCTGAAATTACAACATTCTAGATATAACGATTTCTTTTTTTCAATTTTAGTTAAGTTCACCCATCACTCTTATAAGGACTCCCCAGTAGTAAGAGGAACCCTCAGTTATGGCATGACTGGAAACTCAAACAAAAGGTTTTTTCCAAATTCAAATGATAAACTTTTGTTTATAATTAATATATCTTTGAGGTTTTTGTTATTTTAAATGTGATGAAAGAAATAATTTTCTTTTTTTTATAATCACGTACTATGTGATCACACTCAAAACTAACCAAGGATGATATAGAAAAACATATTGCGTCACATGTTCATTTTATCTGGCATTCTTGTTTATTATTATACTATATGATCACTTAATAAACTACACATGAAAAAAATAAACCACACAAAAAAATGAATACCTGATCATGAGATGGTTATAATGGTTTATCCATTTAGTGAATAACAGACCAACAAAAACCCTAAGGGTACGTACCTTTAGTGGCGTGGCATGCAACATTAATAATAATTTTTGCTCATCCAATGCTTCCAACTCCTATTTGGTGTGTCATCGTCACTTGGCGTGAAGTGTGTCAATGGTCATCTCATCATTAATCAATTGTAGTCACACGTAGGTGAGGGGGTCTCAGGGTATAAAAATTACAACTTTGAGAATGAGTGTGCATTACCTTATACATATAATGACATTTGATATGAGACACATATCATCTTCTATTTAATTAAATTAATTATTTCAAAATGGTTGAAATAAAAAATAATTAAATAATTGAAAACATATAATTAAACAAGAATCAGAAGAGCATTGGTCGGTCTCCATATCATGGTTAGCATACACATTAAACTGTTGTAAAAGAACTAAATGAAGAAAAAAAATTATACTTGAATTAAATAGATTAATATGGATTTATTTATTGAATTAAAATTTAACTCTAATTTTAATTCAAAAAATGTTGTCGTTCTGTACAATTTATTTATTTGATTAAACTCCAAATTAAATTAATTATGCGACTGAATTTGTAATCCAAAAGTAGTATATAATTAATTTAATTATCTACTATGATTATATTAATTATTTGAATTAACTTTTGATTAAATGTAAAAAATAATCGCTCCCTGTAAACCCCAAGCAGGGCCTATGCATGTTGGGTCAAACTCGCGCAGGTCCATCGTAAGCTTATCCGACCTCATGTGGGGTGGTCTAGGCCAGGAAGGTCTGAACACGCCCATTTCGGGCTGGGTAGACCTGCATTGGACCAATTCTAGAAATACCTAAGGGAAACTTCATATTACCTCATCACTGGAGGTTACGGTTTTCAATTTTCTACAAGGGGGAAAGTTGTAGGGAGTTCTCTCATGGGTAGTGGAGAAGGGGTAGTCGGCTAGGTGTCCGCTGCATGGGGAAGTTAAAGGGAAATAAGAGGTGGCCAATGTGGTCTGTATCTATGGTAGCTAGGTATCACAATGGAATGGGTGACCGGTTCCTCGCCATAGTTGGAGGGTGGGCCAGCAGGTAAAACCCAAGGTGGTGGGGTGGCACATAGTTGCAAGAGAGCACTGTCGTACTGGCATGGTGCCAATAGGTCGCATATAAGCCACTAGCTGACCGAGGAGGGGTCGCGGGCTTGGAGAATCTTTCCACTGTCCATTGGTCCATCATGCACAATGGAGAGAGATGCCTCATCTGAGGGGTGTTGACAAGTGGAGGCGGTCTAAGTGGGGGGGGGGGGGGTTTGGGAGGTTGTCGAATGGAATGCCATAGGGAAGAGGTGGCCATGGTTTTGTGGACCCGGTGCGGGTGGGTGTGGCTGAGGAAAGGGTTTGGGAATAGAAATTGTGTGCACCCTGGTTTGGGTGGTTGGTGAAGGGGGTTCCACCTACTACAACACAACCAAAGGGAAGGAGAACTGCGGAGCAGCTGCCCTTTACTGGGTACGGCGTGGTCATAGCAGGGAGCTTCCTAGGGATGGGATTCCAAGGTGGCCCGGGTCAGAGTGCCGCTGCACACAGCTAGGTGCAATACCGTCTTCGTAGGGAAGATTGACTAATAGGGGGTTCCACTCCCCCCCCCAAATTGAAACTTTTTTTGTTACTCTTGTCTTTTCAGGCACCGCCACCACTTTTCCCTTTCATTTTATTCTTTTTTTCACAAGACCATCTTTTGTAGGTCTTCTTGGTGCCTTTTTATTTTTATTTTTAGTCTTCCAACCCTTTTATTAATGTTGGTGGAGACCTGGAAACAAGGTCTCCCCTCTTATTTTTTTAGATTGATTTCTTAATTCTATACATAAACTAGAAATTATAAAACATATAATAATAAAATATTATTATAATAGAGTATTATTATAATAAAATTATTACTGTAATAAAACTATTATTATTATTATAAAATTATTATTATAATAGTCATTAAGGTTCACTGGAATATACTATTCTGGTAACTTGATATCCTTCTGGTGATCATTTATAAAACAACCAGTTTAAGTCCAATTTTAATATGTAGATGACCGCAAATGCATCATCTAATATCTGATTCAAATGTAATGTATGGTTTTTGGACCGTAACAATTCAATCATCATATTTTATTGAAAATTTATTTATATATCCTTAAAATCGACATGGTCTCCCTCTGATAAACATTGTTGGATGCGTCCATGATGCGGAATCCCTATGCAGGTGGATTTTAAAAGTTTTTGAACCAAAGATCAACGTAAAATTGATGATGTCTGGGAACAGCAGCCCAGTCGTAGCAGAGTACCATGGATGAAAGATTGTATACACAGAAATAAACCATAAAATACATGGATTTATTCTGATCCGTGCACGACATCTTCCCATCGTTGGCGATCTCTACTCAAATAATCCGACATCGAACTCTTACAGATCGTACACACGTGCTTCAAATAATCAGTGGGGATTCCTTCTTTATAATCCGAGCGCTGGTGGGAAATTGCGATGATTCCTTCGATGCTCCAATAATCACCACATCACTTTGCAAGATATTCCTTAGAGAGTGATTTATCCTTTCTCCATGAATCCAGAGCCTCTCTATCTAGATCATGGGTGAGACGAGAAGATAGAAATCACCATTAAAAGTATTTTTCAAAATCCCCTCATCTTCTACTAATAGTTTTTAATTAAAATACTCGATATAGCCTCACCAGCCCCGAATACATAATGCACTATCATCAAAATTTTATCACTACTAAACCGTGTCGTAAATATTATTATCAATTACATGTAAAATATAAAAATATATTATGCGATAATAATTGAGTCATTAACTCAACTCGTTTCCCACCAAAAATATTCATTGAACCTAGAATATTTTTAAAATTCCCCAATTAATATTTTTCATGTATTTACTTAAAATATGTAAATATGTTTAATAAATAAATTCAATACTAATTATTATAATATTGAATAATATGAATTTATTTATTGCATTGGTGATCATTTAACCTGGGAAAAATCCCAAACCCTAGTAGTGGGGCCCACTTTGTCCAAATATCATATTCAATTGAATAGGGGTGATTTTGGAATATTTTATTGTGTGTGAAATAGTAGGCCCTTATCTCGAAAGCTGTGAATATTATTCACGGACCATGTGAGGGATCTAGCAACCCATCATGGACTCTACAGAGATAAAGATTGTCATAGTAGCGACAACCAACCTACGAACACGTACTGTGTAATATAATCTCTTTTCCTATAATATCTAATAAATCAGGACACACTCATATGTCACCACCCTTTTCTTTATTTATTGTTTTTTGATTTAACTAAACATATTTCCCATAAAATTCCATGGCCATGGCCTTATAAATTTTCTTCCAACCATATCCACATGGCATGATATATATTACATTCATAACCCAAAAGTGACAATTTCTTTCTTTACCACTCACTCAATGTCATGCCACTAGTTACACCCCCAACACAAACTACATTTCAATGAATTTATTTCCATGGTTTTCATCTTACATTAAAGTATGCAATGAAATGAAACACATTAGTAATCATCTCATGTTAGGAGACTGTTACACATGATCGTAGATAACAACAACCAATGACACCTAAAGCGTGTTGCATTCTTATTAGAGGGTCAGCCCTCATGATATCACTATTGGAGATCACCAAGCCAAAACTTCATGAAAATATGTCTCAATTCCTATGATCCCCCAGCACCTGATAGTAAAACATCTACTATTTATAATTAGTAAGATGTATCTAGATAATATAAAATATATTTAAGATTAATATCATAGTATCTCAATGTTATAATTATATCCTGGGATCTGCTATAACCTTTCGATAAAAAAATTAATCTCTAGAAATTATAATTTCAATTATGGACGCATAAAAGTCTAGACTATAAAGGTAAGATGACTTCATGCATAGATACATGTATACACAATATTGTAATCATAAGCACTGAATAGTTGTGTCTTGGGAACCCACTATTTCCACACATCCAACTTTTCAATGGTGTGGGAAAAATCACACTAGAAATTTCATAATGAGAACAAGGAAATATTTTAGTTGGGTGATGGAGGTTAACCTTGCTTGAAATTTCCAACAAGAGAAACCCACAAATTAAATAGTGGAAATGAATTACCTGAACAATCCTAATTTAATTTTCCATTGTTTCTAGTACAAGGAACCATGGAAATTTTCAAATCAATGCCCTAATCCATGGGTTTTCAGAGGCAACCAAAAACATTCAAGGTGGAAAGGTCTATATTTCTTCCATCCCTATCACTAATGTGGTCATTAATAATGAATTGGTGAAACATACACTATTTATTACCTCATGAATAGAAAATTTACTTTTTATTCTGGTTCCATGTATTCCATCATATCATGATATTTTAGTAAAACATTCCAAACACCCCCAAGAATCATGAATGTCGCGATGTAATTGAAAATGGAAAATGGGGAAAGTATTGCATCTCATGTATATAACTACTTCCCTATCAATTATTGTTGGATGAACTTACCAAAGAACCTTTTCATTCTTCCCTTGGTCAAATTTGATCAAATTCTGGTCATGTATTGGATTTCCCTTAATAGATATAACATAAACTTCGGTGATATGAAAATCACTCACCACATGAAAAATCAACCGCCAATTCTATACAATAGAATAAAAGAGTACAAGTCTTATTTAACCCTATTATATCAATAATGGGTATTATTTATATATGATCAAGAGTATCTAGCTCAAATTTGTTAGTCAATGGAAAATATCATCCTCGAAGACATTCTTATTATGAGGTAATACACTGACATGTTTCCCATGGAATTTACTGTTCTTTCTCATAGATAAGAGGTCTAATTTTCTATTGAGCATATACCCAGTGACTTCCTAATATACAAGATTCCATATATGAAGGATGTTGTGGAACTTGAGTAGATGAAGAAATAACTACAAGAGAATCATGATTAAGGGTTTATACTCCCATGTACATCACCATGGGGTGATCTGGTCCTCTCCGTCAAGATGAAGGATGGGAAAATGCGTCATGGCATTGAATATCGTCACCTCAACCAGACTCAGATAATGAAAAAGTGTCATATTCATAATATTTATGAATTGTTCAATCAATGATATAAAGTGTAATATATCCCTAAGGTGTAAATTTAGTCGAGATATTTCAATGTTTGGGCGAAAAAGGAAGATATCCCCAATACCACTTTTTGTTCAATGTGAAGGCACTATGAGTTCATAGTGATGTATTATTGGCTTACTAATTCTCCAAAAATATTTATAGACCTGATGAATAGAATATTTAGGGACTAACTTGACCAATCATTTGTAGTCATTATAGATTATATTCTAAGATACTCAAAAATAAATGAGGAGAATGAGGAGAATTTTAACACTCTTTTAAAGACCTTACGAAAAGATATGCTTTATTCTAAGAAAAATTGTGGTTTCTAGTTGATGTATGTCCCCTTCATTGAGAATATGATCACACACAATGGTATATTTTTAGAAACCTCAAAGAAATAATCAATTTATGTGTGTCCAAATTTAACATATGGGACAAATATTTATAGTTTCCCAGTATTAGCTATCCAATATCGCTGATTTGTGGGAAATTTATTGCAATTGTAAAACACTGTTATAAATATGACTCAGAAGGGAGTCAAGTCTTATTGCAACGATGAATGTGAATAAATATTCATGTAGTTGAAAAGATGGTTTATCCCTACAACTTTTCTCACACTACCCACAAGTAGAGAACCTTTTGAGTTATTTGTTGATGCTTTGTATAAGGTATTAGGGTGTGTGTTGATGAAAAATGACACAATCATTGCATATACCTCAATGAAGTTAAAACTCTAAGGATAAAACTACCCCACACATGACCTTGAGTTAGTAGTGGTGATCTTCACACTGAAAATTTGGAAGAATTATCTATTTGGGTATAACTGTGAAATATATTTAGATAAAAAACCTATAATATATATTCACAAAGAATTATCTGAATATGTGCCAATGATGATGGTTAGAGCTCATCATGTATGAATACTACTCAATCCACTGCAATCCTTTGAATGAGAACAAAGTGGTTAATTCTCTAAGATGAAAGGATTGAGAAATTAATTCATTAATGAGAATTCAGAAGGATCTGAACTTATTTTTTTAAAGAATGGACATGGAAATAATAAATGAAGTAACATCATCAATCATTTCAAAAATTCTTTCTCAACCATATTTAAATAAAAGGATAAAATATTCTCAAAGATATTATGTACGGAATTCAAAATAAATTAGAAACTATAATAGAAGTAGAATCCTCAAGGTTAAATGTTAATAATGATGGAATTTTGAGATTTGGATCTAGGCTTTGTGTTCTATCAAATTCTGAGTTATAAAAGGAACCATTGAATTATTGGAATTGTTCGAATATCTCCATTCACCCATGATACAAAAAAATGTATCAAGATCTATGAGAGCAATATTAGTGGGATAAAATGAATAAAGAGATAACTAATTATAAGTCAATGTTCATAGTATGCCATTATGTGAAAGCTAAAAGGCATAAGTATTGAGGGATGTTGTAATCATTACCCATACCGAAATGAAAATGTCAAAACATCACCATGGATGGTGTCATCGAAATTTCAAATATATCCAAAGGAAATAATTTTATCTATGATATTTTGGATCATCTTATAAAGACTACACACTTCGTTGATATTCAAAAGGATTTATAATTGTGTCAACTAAAAGATATATAAATTAAAAATGTGGTAAGTATATATAGTGTAACAATATCAATTATGTCCAATAAAGATCCATGATTCCCATCTATGTTCTGGAAAAGTCTTGAGAATGCTCTAAACACTATGTTGAATTTCAGAATGGCCTACCATCCTCAAACTGATGGCCAATCTGAGTTGGCTGTTTAGGAACTGGAAGACATGTTATGAGAATGTTCTATAGACTTCAATGGTGGATGAGACCAACACAATTATTTGGTTGAGTTCTCTTACGACAAAAGATTCTACTCGACCATATAAATGGATCCCTATGATGCCCTCTATGGGAAGAGGTGCAGAACATTGACATTTTGGGATGAGGTTTCGGAATTAAACCATCTAGGTCCTTAAAAAGTTTACGAAATGGAGGAGATAGTTAAGATCATTTAGCAGGAAATAAATGTTGATCAGAGTCAACAGAAGATCTATGATGAAAGTCATTGTCAAGGATAAGATTTTGATGTTGGAGAGATGTTATTTCTCTATATCTCTATGTGGTTGAAAGTGATGAGATTTTTGAAGAAGATAAATCTTAGTCTATGGTACAATGGCCATTTTTTGATCCTTGAAAAGATTGGAGAAGTGGCCTTTTGACTAGCACTACCAACAAACCTATGTCAAATAGATGATATATTCCCTGTATCCCTCTTGAGAAGGTACATAATAGACCCCTCAATTTTATTCAATCTAGAGGTGGAACCGTTGGAAAATGATCATTCCTATGAATAGTAGCTCGTGAAGATCATAGATTGTAGAGAAAAAGTTATATGAAATAAGATAATTCCCCTATTTAACGTGTTTTAATGAAACCAAATGTTTGATAATGAAACCTTATAACCATGGGATGTTTTGAGGACGAGTTATCCTCATCTATTTTAGTATGGGATTGAAATATTTTGAGGCTGAAATTTTAAAGGGGGAAGATTGTAACAAAAAAAAATATCATGAATAAAATTACCCTGTATTATTTAATTAAATGTCATATGGTTATTGAAATAACATGCCCTTATATTGTTTTATTATATCTAATTGGATTTTAATTACTACTAAGTATCATTACGATTTAATATATAGTCGTTCAATAGCGATCACAATATTTGTATAAATAAAGGGGTTTAACAAATCCAATATTCATGGAAAAATAAATTGGTGCCCTCAAGGAGTATGATCATACCCTATACAATCCATTTATCAGAGATTCCAAGGGAGATTTAATTTTTGGTATTTTTCCTATATTATGCCAAAAATGAGATCCCAAAATATAGGTATGAGCAAAACTGTTTACGGAAGAAGGTTGGACTCCTCGGGACCATGACCCAAACAATGTACACCTAATGGCCCCATGAATGCCCTACCATTGTGCATCTTACACATAGGGAGTATGCTGGTGAATTTAAGGGATATATATCAAGACCCTAGAAATAGGAATATAAACATTATTTTCGTATACAATAATGAATATACTTCCATCCTTTGATTATTACTTTATAAATGACTTCTATATTAATTCTATAAAACATAAATAGTATATTTGGTTAATATTCTAATTCAATTAATATATCTACGAATTAATATATTTTTGAAATAAATATTATTTTAATCATAAAAATATATTATTAATTTTTATTAAATATAAATGATCATATAATATTTATGAAGTCCAAATTTTATTTTTATAAGTGTTGAAAAAACATTATTTTCAAAAACCGCCCAATTTCAGTAAATTTTAGTTCTTTTATTAAAAGTAAAAATTATCATAAATATAAATTTATTTTGATAAAATGAGTATTATTTTTTGTATCAGGATGTCAAATTATCCAAGGGTTGAGGTTTTATGATTATATGAGATAGTCAATTTTCCATGTAAAAATCAAATACTGTATAAAGAAAATTTGTGTCTCATGAAATCACAATGACAAAAAAGTCCAATAATAAGTAATATAAATGGGTTCCAAGAAAAAATCTTTGTTTTAAATTTAAAATAATATGATACTAAATTAAATTTATTTCTTTTATAAATCCATTAATAATACTCTAAGACTTATAATATATTTATAGATTTTAAAATCATTTCTTTAATTGTGTGACTCACCTCCACCTCATCAATGGTAATATTTTAATAGTTTCGGACCATTATTATAAAATAATGTAATCCATTATCATTTAGAAGAAACCATGGGAAAAACCCATGGGATGTTTTTTTTTCTTTTTTATATTTTTTATCTAGTGTCCAAAACCAAAATAATATAGAAATATCTATCTCTTCCAATATAACCCCATCCAGGCCAACATTTCATTTCACTCACACTCTTTATAGAATGTCAACACACTACTACAATCACTAAATTCTTCCCAGGAAACACATAATCTATCAATAATACAATCCCAAGACATTGGATTCACACATTAAAGTAAGGTACTTTCCTCTCATTCTTTCAATTTTAAGAAACTTATTTGAAATTAGTTCTTATAATTTAAAATTTTTAAAATGTAATTAATTTTTAATCATCCCTTAATGTTCATTTGGTGATATTTTTTTGTGGGATCAATTATCATCCACCATTTTGACCCTTATATAATATGATACTTTTCTGAAATAATGTGAGGGATCCTCGCCTTGTCTTTTTTGTTCAAGTTTTATTAGAAACATATACATTAGATTACAATTTTCGAATTTTTGAAATTTATTTACATGTCCCCATCACATCCCATTATATTTTAAAATTATGGGAGACCCATTTCTCTATCATTAACAATTTTTATTAATTTATATATGATTCTTTTATGATACCAAAATTTCACTATGATTTTCCATGCCAAAACAATTATATAGTGAATACCACACTCATTTTTCTATCAATGTAATTCAACATTATAATAATATACTTATTAATTAGGGCATAAAAAAATTTATTTGACACTCCATGATTATGAAATAAAATATGACGGTTAATAACTCTATTTTGTATGATCTATGTGGTACACATTAACATGAGAATGAAATGATTATGATGGGTGTGCCCATATAGAAATCCAATGCAATGGGTAATGTTAAGTTTCATGATATATGTTGTTTTGATAGGGGTTTACATAATTAATTTATGAAAATTATTCCACAATGAAGCCTTTCCATAATTATCCTTGACTTGTGTTTATGAAGTAGTGTTTTAAGTTGTTTCCCCATTACCAATGTTATGATTATTTTTCTATATCATGTCTCATTATTCATGTTTAATATTCTTACTCTTTTTACATACTATTTAAATTTATCCTATCTAACATGTATTTTATTCATCATGTTATGCCTTTTTTATTCCCTTATTGGTAATTATAGATTACCCCTTATATTATGTTTTCCCCTAGGTTATCCCATGGAATTTTAAGAATGAAGGAATTTTATGAACATGTAAAGGTAGTTATCAATAAATGTGTTGTATTTCATGTTTTATGTTTTTTGGTAATTTAGGTAATTCTCAAAGACACAATATTTCTCGATGTTTTCGGTTTTATCATGAGCACTTTTATGTAATAAACCAAGAATTATTGTGAAATAATGAGAAGATTTGTTATAGTTGGTATTAGAGGAAGAGTTCAGTTATTTTTGGGATTAGGATTAAAAAACTCTTGTAAATTACATCAGATTAGAGAACTCTAGAGAAATAAATATGTATAATAATATGTATAAGAAAACATCCATAAATTATAGTATGTATAGAGTAATTTTATTAAAAACAGAATACACCCCTTTATGGATATTACAAGGGGATGTGTTTCTGCAAGAGATGTTCCTCGGGGGAAGAACTCTTCCATGATGTTTCAGGCCTAACCTAGGGTAATTTTTGTACAAAAAAACAGGCCTTAATGTGCACCAGGTTTGACCCTCCCATGGAATATTCCTTGGTAAACTCATAAGATCATTATGAACCATTATTAAGGGAAAACAAATCCCACAAGAATACTTGACCGAAAATAGATGTGGGATAACATAGATTAATGTCGATAAATTCATAATTTAAGGAAACAAATGAAATTTAAAAGTTATTGAATTACTATATTTTTATTCCCGGTTAGGTATTTAATTGTTTAAAATATTCATCCCATAATTTTTCCATTAGTATAGATGATAGTCGGTAATTGGTGGAATTTATTTATAAATAAATGCGATGGGAAATTTGATGAATTTCATAATGAGATTCCCAATCTGATGGGAACAGAAATCAAAAACATTTTCATGAAACTCTCTCACCTAACTCTTGTACTGAATAAAACCTAGATCAGGAGGATCACCCAAACAACACCTAATAGAGAACATGTTGAAATAAGAACATCATGTGAAAAATGCCTCCTACTTTGAATGGATGAGATGATCACATAATCATGGAACAATGTATTAACTTCATTGAAAAGATCTTCTATATCCTTAAATGTTCCAAACAAGAAAAGGTTCTTCTGGATAGTTGTCTTTTGATGTGAGAATCTGACCAGTGGTAAACATTGATAAAAAATATGAATCCTGAGGAATAGATCGATGTGATGGAGTATGAAGAATTCATAGAATCATTTTTAAATAAATATTTTCCATGTAATTTAATCTTTAAGTTGAATGGTATTTACATTCACTCAATATTTTTTTGAAAAATATTTTGCGTAATTTGAGGAAAACATCAAAAGACTTTAACAATACAACAAAGGTTTTCTTGTCACCACCAAATGAAAGGCTGAAAGCTTCATTGGTGAGGTAAAACATAGTCTATGAAATGAAATTAAAATCTACGACTTTGTTAGATAAGGTAAAATTATACGATATCCCCTCATAGTTGAGATGATGATCAAATTATTTGAAGGTTATCATGTGGATAAGAATCATAAAGTGGAGTCTAATTTTGGTGGTCTGATGGAGAAATCATATGGTTCAATAAAATTATAATACACCACTTATCAATAGTGAGAGAAGAAACACCCTAGAAAATTCATAAATGGAACAAGGAAATGCTTAAGTTGTGGGAAGGAAGGAAACCTTGCTAACAATTTATAATAAGAGAAATCCATGTATTTGATAGAGGAAATAAATTCATCGGTCAATCTTCAATGTATTTTCCATTACATCAACCATATGGATCAAAATAACTTTAAAATTTAATTCCCAAATTCAATGATTTTTTGTGGCACCCAAAAACCTCCAGCGTTGCATGGGTGGTCATATTCCATCACTAATACTAAAGTGAATCCCAACAATGAAGTCATGACATGTATTCCGTTTATCAATCCAAGAATAGAAAAAATACATTTTGTTTCTGGTTTTATGGATTATTTCATATCACAAAAGCTTATTAAATCTATCCAAACACCAATAAAATTCTTGAAATTATTGATTCACAGAAAACGTAAAAAGGGGAAATTATTGCACCCAAGTATATAAATCCTCTATTGTTAATGTTTTTTGGATGAATATTATGGTGAACCTTGTCAAACTTTCCTGTCACTTGTTTGATGAAATTTTGGGTATTGATTTTCATTCCCTATATATAGATAACATATATTTCCTTGAGAAAGAAACTACTCTCTATATAGAAAATCAACCATTGATTTTGTACTTGTGCGTGGAGGTGGATGAATCTTAATAAATACAATAATCTCAAGAATGGGAATTATTTCCCTATATGAAAGTGTATCTATCTCAAATGATTAAGTCTAACAAAAGTACTATCCTCACTATCATTCCAATTATGAGTGAAAATGATGACGTGTTTCCCAATGAATTTCCTAGTCTTCCTCCTTGATGAGTGGTCTAATTTTCAACTGAGCTTATAGGTGGGCAATTTATAATATACTAGACTTCATATAATATTTCTATTATGGAACTTGAGGAGATTAATAAATAGCTATAGGGAAATCTGGATAATGGATTCACACACCCAAGTGCTTCACTATAAGGTGCACCAGTCCTCTTCATCAAGATGTAGGATGGGATAATACACCTTTTCATTGATAAACGTGTGCTCAACAAGATCAAAATAAATAATAACTATCATTTTCCTCAAATTGATGGCTTGTTCAATCAATTACATATAGAATAAATCTAATCCAAGGTGGTTCTTCGGTTAGGATATTATCAAGTAATGGTGAAGAAGGAATATATCCTTAAGACCTCTTTTCGTAAAAGGTACAAAAATTATGATTTCATAGTCATTCATTTTAGGATCACTAATACTCCATAAATATTCATTGATTTTATGAATAGAGTATTTAGAGATTACCTTGACATATTTTTGGAATTCATTATAGATGATATTTTAATATACTCTAAAAGAATAGAGGATCCTAAAGAGAATTTTAACATTATTCTAAAGACCTTATAAAAGGAGAATCTTAAAAAATTGTCAGTTTTAGTTGAATTAAGTCTCATTCTTTGGTAATAACATCAAAAAAATGGTATATTTTTAAAACCCCAAGATTCCATGGTATGCTTCTCTTTGAAAAATACAGTAGCGTGTGTTGTACGAAACTTCGAGTTCTAATACACAACAAAACCAATCAATCTAGCTGTTATGAATAGTAATTCCCACATTTTGAAATTATATAAATTTTAATATTAAAAATGGACTTCATTTTTGGATTTAGAATATCGAAATTAGCCTAGGATGAATTTTTGGTATTTTTCTGAAAACATTCAATTTTTGGTGAATAGTGAAAAAACAATAAGTTATAGTTTAAAATCGAATTTTTATTTAAATAATTAATTTTTTTATTCAAATTTATTTCTTGTCAAAATAGACACATAATACTTATATATGTTAAATTTAATTCATTGGAGTAAATTTATAATAAATTAAGATATATAAAAATTTTATAGAACTTTTCACCGCGCTTTACCCACCTCCTAGGAGAATTTAATAATTCACATAAAACGTAATTTTACCGCTTCTGTAAGTGAAATTTATAAAATCCATGAAACACTGTTAAAATCAAGGTTTAAAATTTGGTTCATTAAGATAAAAATATTTTTTTGTGAATAGTAATTTTTTTCTTTTATTTACCACGGTTAAATGTAAATTGGGTAATTAAGGGTAAAAATGATATTATTATTACCCTAACACATGTCCTAATTCAATTGGATAAGTATAATTCGACCAAAAACAACCATAGAAATAAAATATGAACCTCTTAGGCCCACTTGGATTAGATTAGGGCATTTATTATTATTTAAATCAAAGAAGAGTTAAAAGAGCTAAATTCAATGTTTAATAACTAAAACATTTATAATTTTAGATTATACATAAGATAAATTCGATTATAAAAATTCATTAGAAATATAAAATTATTTACAACATAATGGTATTTTGTTTATAATTTTTATACATAAAATAATTTAATTTATTTATGACATATTGGTGATGCAGTAATTACCTAATTAATGAAATATTATAATAATTGATATTATAAATATACAAATAAATGTAATTTGAGAATTTTTATGAATTAAACTAATTTTATAGGTTAATATGAAATTTTTGGATTGATTAAATGAATTTATTTAGAATTAATAGAGTTTTTAAACTTTAACATAAATCAATTATTAAACAGTGTCAAAATTGACATAAAGGAGTATTTAAAAGAAATATTATATTATTAATTGATATTTTATTCATAAAAATCTAAGGTTCGGCCAAACGACATAGATAATGATATATATATTAATAATTAACCACTTGGGGTTCTCATGTCTTCTTATAGTAAGTTTATTAACCATATAATATTAAAATAAAGAGAGACGTGGTAAATGTCAAACTATTAAACTAATAGTTAAATATAAATGATAAGGTTAATATAGTGACGAAAACCTATATAAAATCTATTGGTTGAATGTTTTTCGACCCATACCTGCCTTAGCCTCGAAATAAGTCACTTTGGAGCCATTATAAATGGAATATGAATTTATTATAAAATAATATTTTATATTTTTCCTAAGGTTCCCCTCACCCCTGTTATAAAAGGGCACCCCCCCCCCCCCTTCACTCTAATTCATACCTTTAAAGCCTTTTGGTTCCACCAACCCCTGCCCAAATATCTGCTCAACTTCCCTCACATAATATTAGAGGCCCTCCTTTGATCATAAATCCATCTTAATGAGCCCTTTTGATCATATCAAAAGGAAGAACCCGAAGAAGTGGTAATGATTTCACCACCCTCTTTCAAGTTCCTTTTTTCTTCCACATATTATTTCTTTGTTATTTCAATTAAATATAAAAACCCCAGTATCTACTATATAATGTGATGTTAATGTAAATATGGTACAACCATATTCATTATTCTATCTATCCATTGAATGAAAAGTCACCATACATGTGTACGGACAGCCTACCGTCTCCACGTCGTGGTGTAATTGTTATTCAATATATTATTAATTGGATGGGAATAATAATGATGTGTAATTAATGTAAATAATAAATATTACATGATAAAGATTCAATATATATAATATACCATCAAATTATATATTATTTTAAAATCAAAAAATGATATTGTTGCTCATGCATATGTACAGATTACCGTCTCCACGAATGCGATGAGATTCATTCCCCAACATATCCATTAAAGATTAAATTTACATTGATGGTTATAAATAATGTTTAGAGACATGATATAATTCTGTATATGAATAAGATACATCCCATCCATAACAAATATCACCCACATAACAACGAATATAAAGGAAAATGAATCCCTTAACACCTGAAATGACAATAATACTAAGATATTATCAACAAATCAATTTTGAAAGATCATATATGAAATCATATTAATGTATATTATTATTCTATAATTCAATAACAATTATTTTACCATTATTCATGAGTTTAACCTACCCTTGGCCAAGGAAAAAGTAAAAAGTAAGGGGTTTCTTATCTCACTTTTAATTATGTGAGATCTCCATTGTTCACCACTTATTTATTTCATTTGGTGTGTGTACTGCCCATGATTGTATTCATTGTGTAATATATTTTAATTTATTGATATTTATATCATCATTTTATGATTTTTCTTTCATGGGTGTATGTTTTATAAGTTACAAAATCAATAATGTAATTTGATATTTTAATTTCCACTCATTCGGCTTTACGTATACTTGATTGATTATTTAACTCCAAGATTATGTGTGGAATAACAATTCATTTGCTTATGTCATAGTTTCGACTCCCCCTTCTATGGATACACTTTTGATTCACATAATCACTCCATTGATAAATTCTAAAGTCATCGATATGAAATTTATAAGAGTAATTTTAATTCAATATCCATTTTTTGAGTAAAACATCCAATTCATTGGTGTTGTTTTTATAAGAATATTTGTGAATTTACTCTGAATGATTTACACTGAATATCCAATCATATTGATTGTATTTATATTTTTCACAGAAAATTATGTCTTTGATTTACCCTAAACCTAATGATACAGTCATTATAAAAGATTTCATCTCAATTTACATTCCATTGAGACTTATTTGTTGTTATACACCAATTCACTTTTATATGGTGTATATAATGTACTTTGAAATAGTATATCATGAATACCTTTATTCTCATGATATTAGAAAGTTTTTTTTACATCAATTATTTTTATTCAGGTTTCTCTCTTTTGGTTATGAACTCTAACTAAAATATTATTTTAAATGATGTAAATATTTTTTATTCTTAATCTTTCTCATTAATTTCCATGTTTTAAAAATGCTTTTAAGGATTTTTTTATATTGAAATTAGTGTTTTAAAATTAAAATTCCTTTTAAAAGTTTCAATGTTTTATTGGACACTTTGATTAAAAAATCTATTTTTAAATGGATTCTAGACAAATACTGTGACTTTTAAATGTTTTCAAGAAAATGTGAGATATTTCTCTGAAATAGTTTTGATGATTATTTTCATCAATATCAATAGTCTTCATTATTATCGATTGAGGTTAATCTATTACAATACAATCATTCATATTGTATTGAATGAGTTATGTTTGACTGTGGATGTGCTATTTTTATACCATTCATGGTTTGTGGATAAAGTATTGACATTTTGTATTCTAGTTTTAATATGATTGTTTATGTTATGTTTCAAATTTTTCATATGAGGAATTCATTGGACTTATTAAGTGACGGGTGGAGCCCGCTATAGCTCCTTGATGCATCAGTAGGTCAAATGAGACAAACTAGTGTCTTAGCATAAGGCCTTGACAAAGTTTTATTTGATGTCTTGTCACAACCCCTTGACTATGTGGTTATGATAGTCTAGCATTATGCATTCCCTTATTATGAATGTGGTTATTGATATTGCATGTGATTATTCGACAAGTATAAAATCTGTGTGAATAAGTAAATGGAATTATATCATTTTATCTTTTCCGTATTATTCTGAATTTCATGTTTAAAAGGCTTTTTTTTGTTATATATTGCCTTAAATGTTTATGCTTATTTATGACAGTTCCCTCTATATTGTTATGCCTATTGAGCATCTAAGCTCACCCCTTTCGATGTTTTATTTTTCGCATGATGTGAAGAATTATTTTATGAATGACCTGTAGGGATAGTATAAGGATATGAGTGTGGTATATGGAGACAAGATGTTGTTGTTGTTTTTCACTTTATGATGTAATGTAATCTTTATGAATGTATCTAGTGACTCCAAGGATACTAAAAAATCAGTCTGTCGAGACTTTATCCTTTCTGATCATGCCAATGATATGTAATAATGCACCGACTCTCGGTAACTGGGGTCGGGGTGTGACAATATTTTTGGACACTTCAATGATGGATGTAATTGAATGGTGGTGGAGGACAACATCTGTGACAGATACCTGTAGTCACCTTGTATTAGATGGGTATTATTAAAGATTTGTGAAAAATTTCCCACAATGGTAAAACCCCCTTATCAATCTAATGCATAATGGATTCATGTTTTCCTGGAATGATGAATGTGAAGAAAGCTTCATATAGTTTAAAATAAGTATTATCACTAACCATGTAGCCATACTTCCCAAAATTAGAGAACATATTTTTGGTATTTCATGACTTTTAGCATAATGTATTTGGATGTGTGTTGATAAAAAATGAGAAAGGAAATTCCTACGCCATAAGGTAGATGAAAATTCATAAGAAAGGTAATCCCACACATGATCTAAAGTTGACAGTTCTGATCTAAACTTTGTAAAAATTTCAATATAATATATTTTGGGATAAGATTGAAATATGTACATATCACAAAAGTATTAAATTTATATTCATAGAGAACAAGATAAATATGAGGTGAAAAATATGGATAGAGATCATCCAGGATCATGACTTCTCAATCCAATACTATACAGGGAAAGCGAACAATGTGAATGATGATCTGTGTAGAAATGATCTAGAAATTATATCATTAATGACAATTGGGAAGGATCTGATCTTCTTAGACATGAAAATGGTGGACATGAGAATCATAAATGAAGGAACACCATCAATACTTTCAGAAATTATTTCTCATCCCTCTCTTATGGAAAGTTTAATGGATTCTAAAAAAGTTGATGTGGTAATTTAGTAGACAGTGGGAACTATAATAAAATGGAATTCCCTAGAGTTCAATGTTAATGGAGAAGTAATTGTGATATTTGGGTCAAGACTATGTTTTCAATAAAATCCTATGTAAAGAACGAACTATTGGATGTTGTACATAGTTTGAATTTCTCCATTATCCCATAAAACACAGATATGTTTACAGATCTATGAGAGTGCTATTAGTGGGGTAACATGAAGAATGAGATCACTGATTATCCAATAATGTTTCTTGTATGTTTTCATGTTAAGGATAAATGGAATATGTTTATTGGGAATATGAAACCATTACCCCCAATAACATTGAAAAGAGAAAACATCACCACTGAATTCTTCACTAGACATCAGAAGACATCCAAAGAAAACTATTTTATCTATGTTATTGTATATTTTCTTACAAATATAGAACACATCATTTAAATTATTGGGGATTTTTGACTGAATCAATAGTCACAACTATACATTAGAAAAGTGGTAAGGCTGGACAGAGTAAAACAATCAATTGTGTCTAATCGAGGTCCATGGCGAACCTACATGTTCTGGAAATGTCACTAGTATACTCTAAAGAATATATTGAATTTTATTAAGACCTATCATCTTCAATATGAAGGTAAATATGAGATAAATAATAGGAATCTATAATAAATGTGGTGATCATGTTCTATTGACTTCAATGGTGGATGAGACTGATATATTACATTGGATGAGTTATCATACGAAAACATTTTCTACTTGAGCATCCAAATGGCTCCCTATGATGCCCTTCATGGGAAGAGCTGAAAAAAATCAACATGTTGGGGTGATTTAGGGGAACAAAAACATCTAGGTCCAAAAATGGTTGATTAAATGGTGGAGAGGGTTAAGACCATTCAACATCAGAAAAAATCTGCTCAGAGTCAATATAAGAGCTATGCTTAAAATCATAGATGATACCTAGTGATTAATGTTGGAGACATTTTATTTCTCCACATATCTGTAGGTAAGAAAGTTATGATATTTGGGAATAATGGAATGCTTATTCCAGGGAACTTCATCCCTTTTGAGATCCTTGATCGCATCAGAGCAGTGACATATCAAATTACACTCCCAACAAACCTATGTCAAGTACATGATGTATTCCATGTATCCCACTTATAAAAGTGCATACCATACCCATCACATATAATCAATCCAGATGTGGTTCCATTAGAGAATAATCATTCCTTTGATGATATTCCACTGAAGACCTTATATCATATACAAAAATTACTACGATATAAGACAATGCCCCTCGTTAATGTGTTGTGGAGAAACCACATGTTTGAAGAAGCGACATGGGAATTGTAGGAGGTGTTGAAGTATAGTTACCCCCATCTCTTTTAGTTTGGAAAAGGGAAATTTCTAGGGAAAATGTCTAAAGGGTGAATTTTATAATGACCTAAACTATTATGAATAAAAATCCCCATTATGATTTAATTATATTTTTTATGGTTATAGAAAATGAATGATTTAATTTTTTGGATTATATCAAATTGAATTTTAAGGAATGTTATATATATTTACCATTGATAACATATCCATTGGATAGTTATCCCAAGATTAGTATAAATACAGGGTCTTAAAAAATATAATTTTAACTAACAAATTAATTGACTGCCTAAACTAGTAGGATTGATCCATATGAAACTCATTTATCAGAGAATTTTAGGGAGATAGAATTTATGGTATTTTATATAGACCAATCGCATGATGAGGTCCAACTACATAAGCATGAGAAAAATTAATTATGGGATATGTTCAGGGTCATCGAGATCACGAACAAAACAATGTTCACAGAATGGCCCCATGAATGCTCCACCATTACACAACCTACCCTTAGGTAGTTTGATAGATTATCAAGAAGATATGTATCTTGAACCTATAAATAAGAATATTTTAACTATTTTTTTATAGAATAATGAAAATGTCTCTATCATATTAATGTTACTTTATAAATGATTATTATTTCGATTCAATAAAACACAAATAGTGTTTTATTTGTTAATATTGAAATTCATCTATTTTATCTTTGAAGTAATGTATTTCTGAAATAAATAATATTTTAAAAAAATATCATTACTAAATAATGTTTAATAAATATATATTATCATATAATTTTAATGAAGTAAAATGTATTTTTTTATAAGGATTCAAAAAAAATGTTCTTATCAAAATCCTATCATTTTAAATAAATATCGGTTTATTTTTTAAAAGTGAGAATTCACATATCTAGAAAAAAATATTAGATAAAATGAATATTAGTTTTTGATTCAGGATGTAAAAATTATCCAATTGTGAATTTTTTAATTTGTTTTGAGACACTCAAATTTTCATGTAAAAATTAAATTCCGTATAAATATACATTTTGTTTTACAACATAGAAAAGACCAAAAATTGATATAATAAGTAATATAAATGGGTTTGATGAATAAATTCCTATTTCAATCTAAAGTATTGTGAATTTATGTTTATTTAATTTATTTTTTAATGACATTATTAATACTCTAAACATATAATATATTTTAAAATTTTAAAATTATTTCTTTAAGATAGTGACCCACCTACACAACACCAATGGAAATATTTTACTATGTTTGGCCCTATGACATAAAAAATAATTTAATCCACTCCAAATTGTATGAAACCATGGGTAATGACCATGTGATGGTTTGGGGTTTTGGATATTTTATTATGTAGTCTCAAAAACTGAAAAAATAAATAAAACCCCCTCTCTTCCTATCTTAACACACCCAAGATACAATTTCACTTCTCTAAATCTCCTTGTATCACTTTCAAAATATATCGTTCAGTCCCTATAGTATTCCATGGTTCCCCCAAGCTCTTAATAACCTCATCCAAAGCCGTTGGAGTAAAACATTCATGTAAGGGATTTCGTCCGCTCCTCTCAAATTCATGCAACGTATTAGAAATTAGTTCTTGTAATTTCAAATTGCGATAATGTAATTAATTTTTAATCATTACATTACATTAAATTTGATATTATTCAATTGGGGGATCATTTATAATCCCCAATTTTGAAAATTACTTATGAATTTTCTATGAAGTATTTTTTGATGGATCCTCACCTCGTCTTCATTCTTCATGTTTCTTCAAAAAATTATGCATTCTATTTAAAATTTTTAATGTTGGGAAATGTATTTCCATATCCTTATTACATCCCAGTTTATTTTAAATTATGAGATACACATTTCTCTATCATCATCCATTTATATGAATTTTTATATATTGACGTTATGCTGTGGAACTTTCACTGCAGTTTTTCGTGCCAAAAACATTATGTAGTGAATACCATACCCATTTTTCTATCATGGGTATCATCCTTTATGAACATATACATATTGAATAGGGATTTACATATATGTATTAAAGACTCATTTATCAAGGTATAGATTATGATTATTATTGAATCCATGTTGTATGATCTATGTGGGACACCTAAGCATGATAATGAAATTATTTTGATTGGTGCGTCTTGACAGCACTCCAATTCATTGGGTAAAGTTTACTACCATGAAGGTACATAATGGGATGTGGGTATAATAGAATCTTATATGGGTGTTTTTCCACCATGAATTATTGGTTGACTTATCCATGAATTTTTATTATGATACAATATTTTAAGTTGTTTCCACATTTTCGACGTTTGGATTATCATGTTATATCATGTCTCATTATTCATGAATAAGATTCTTACTCTATTTATACCCCACGATATATCTATTTTCTAACATATATTTTATTCTTCAGGTTATGATATTTTGTTACCATATTGGTATTTATAAGTCACCCCTTTATTTATTTTTTTCTTCAGGTTATCCCATGCAGTTTTAAATGTGAAGAAATATTAATAACATGTTAAAGAGTTTTTAAAAAATAATTTCATATTTAAAATTTTACGTTGTTATGTAATGTACCAAATGTCCAAATAAACAAGACATATCTATATTTTTTGTTTTATCACGTGCTCTTTTATTTAAAAAATCAAGAATTACTGTGAAATAATGAGAATTATTGTTAGTATATGCAGGATGCCTTCTAGAGGTTCAACCAAAACGAATGGAAAAACTTGGTGCCCCCTCATAGGGGTTCACCCTACATGATACACATCTAGGTGTGTCCAAATCAGCCTTCATGGTGTGACAAATTATCTTTATATGACACTCCATCCATGGTCGATCTACGTACACATTATGACTCATCTATTTTGAAAACATTCTATGTGTTCCCACATATGGATGCAATTCATTGATCCACCTCCACATGGCATTCTGATAATTCTCACTCTATTTATAAAAGATATTAAACTTGATGAATAACTCATGTTATACATGAGATTCATGAGGAAAATAACAAAAGACAATCCTTTAGCATAATATACCCCCTTATCTCTTTGGGATTCCTTGATTTTCGCACCCTTGAGGATCCCTCCTATGAGGAAGAATATATGGTACCAATTCTCTAGTGTTCAGATGTGCTAGTAATTACCAAGGATACTACTCCCCTAACTGATGTTTCTTCCCTATAAGTACCCCTTGGAATTTAATGATAGAGTCATCATAAATAACCAGTGTACACTATGAAATTGCACTGAGAATGAGTGTAATGTCCTGAAAATTATGTATACTTTTTTAATTATATAGAATTATCTCGAGTCAGCGAAATCTGATGGCGCATGATTCTGAGGCCAAATGTGAATGGAATGATTTGTTGATGTTTTTTTAAAAATTAAATCGTGTGTGTAAAAATTTTTCATGAAAAAGTGGAATAACCCTTAAATAGTTACTTGGATCAGATAACTAAGTGCATAGTTGCATTCAAGATGGCAGGATTACCCTAGGCGAGACTTATTTTATGTCGACATGGGCCTCTTGTGAGAAAACCCAAAAATAGAATAAATGTAAATAAAATAATTAAATAAATTATTTTATTTTTTAAATTCTTATAACTCACAAACGGAAGCTCCTATTGAAAATATGAGACCACCGCCGAACTCGTGAGATCATTATTTATTTAAGAAGATACTATATTTGGCCAGAGCCATCCACCAGGGAATGTTAGTTTTTGGCCGTAAATAAAATAATTTAGTAAAAATTAATTTATTGTCAAATTCATCACTTTTAAACGGTAAATCAGATTGGAAATCCGAGAGTACAGTTGGCTTCATTGGGGAGTGTTTAACATGGGCAGAAATTAACCTAGACCAGAGTGGGTCAAGGTTGAATGTTAATAATTTTCCGATCTTTGTTTCAGGTGCGTTCAGTAAATGTGCAAGCGGGGTTTTCTAACTTTTGAACCAGTGCTCGTGATTGAAATCTGGGGGCACCGTTGAACTCACAATGCCGATATTTTCTTATGGAGACCTTCACCTCGACTGTAGTAGGTCGAGGGTGGAAGTTATATTTTCACATATTTGTGAAAGAATAAAATAAAAATAAAATTGTGTAGATTTTATTTTTATTTTATTTGTTAAAACCTCCCACATGTTGATGTTGAGATGTTAAGACCACCAAACCTAAACCTCCCATGAGAGGTTATGGTGTTGGGGACCACCTGAACTAACCTCCCATGAGAGTTTATGATGTTGGGGACCACCTGAGGCTTGAAACCTCTTGAACTCCACTCATAAGTGAGAGAATCCTCTTGGACTCCCTCCTAATTCAATTATTCCAACCTATGTAATTAATTATCCCAATTTGAAATTATGCCAACATATTCTATAATCTTGTATAATTCTTTATTTGGTGGAATTGGGGAAAACTCTTGGAAAAGGGGAGAAACATGGTGCCTTGGAGGAATCTCCCCAACGAAGAATGCCAACGAAGAACAACAAATAAGAATGCCATCGTAGAACGTTCTTCAGAAATCAAGGAAGGGGTCGACGCATGAGCCCATCATCAAAGCGTGGTTTTGGATGAAATGATTGTTGGAACCCCCCTCCATCTTCTTTGACATCATTCTTGCGACCTCTGTTGACAAATAAAATAATGTAGGTGGTTCTTATTTAATTATTTAATTCTCTCGATTAATTTTCTCGTTCTTGGAAAGAATGGAGAATGTGGATCAATAAAAATGAGGATAGCCATGATTCATATTAATTTGTATTTTTCGTCTTTCATGACTCCTGATTTTTCTGTTGAGACACTTGTTTCCACTCTAACATGAAGGGTGGAGTCCAAACAAACAAGGGTCGACCCCTCCAATGTTCTTATTCTTTGGTGTGTTATTCGCAATAGACAAAGGAGATAAAGACGACGAAGGCGATGAAGGAAACAGCGCCGCTGGCCACGACCTCCGCACCCCATGGCACTCCACTGCACACGCCATTGTCACACTGCCCTAGCTGCTCCATTTCACATGGGAAACCGTTCTGCCCTATAGCCCCACATCCATCCTTTGGGATGAACTACCGCCGCGGCCCCGAATTCCGCCGCCATCCAAGCCGCCGTTGCCGCCGTCCGAGCTTCCGCTGCCATCCGAGCCGCTGTCATCGTTCGCGCCACGCCATCATCGCTGTCCAGGCCAAGCCACCACCCGGGCTGTCATCTGAGCCATTTTCTCCCTTCTTTCTGAACCACCTTGGCCAAGCCGCTCCGCGGCCACCAACCCTAATGGCACCCATTGTGACCCTGCATGACCTCGCGGACAACTGTGGCCCTCTGCGACCCCTCACGGCCTGCCGGGTAGGACCCAGAGGGTCGTGCTGCCCAGTGGTCCAGGCCTAGTGGGTCATGCTAGGTCTACCTGAACCGGGTCATTCTGTGTCTTTCCGACCGGGTTAGACCTGACCCTGGCCCACTACGACCCACTTCCACTCTTTTGGCCCTAACTTTGGCATGGGACGTCCGTTTGACAAACCGTTAGCGGCTCTACGTACCATGGAGTGGGACGGTCCCTTTAAGTGTACCTCAATAATTATTTGGATTACATTGGGTTACGGTCATGTTTCATTGAGAAATAATCCAATCGGGCCCCCATGACTAAAAGTCTAATAACTCACAGACCAGCGTCTGATTGACTCACTGTCTATTGCGTTGAGACCCCTATGATGTAGTGATCCATTCAGATACTTCTTTTGTGTGGTTTAGCTCCTAGAGATCCACTGTGGGTCAAATCCAATGATCCTCTATGGGTCATATCCAAGCGATTCTGGGAAGGTCAGCAGCAGAGCCTCTTAACTTAGTAAGATGATTCAGTTGTTACATATAATCATCTCTACTACTGTAAGTAAGTTATACCAAGTGTGATCTGAGTCTGAAACTGTGTGGTACTTTAATTATTAGTAATAACTTGGTGGTATTATTCTATTTGGCTTACATGTGTGGTACTTTTCTTCATGTTATTGCTTCCTTGGTAGAATATTTGAGCTTGAGGATTTGGAGTTGGACTCCGAGTTTTTCCTCATGATTAAGAAGGGTTTACTAGATATCATAAGTATATGTATGGGAATATACCTATGTAGGGTTATTAGTTGTTTCCATAATTTTTTGTTTAACCTTTGTGTATTTTGTGAGACCATGAGGGTCTCGGGGTCCCACTGAGTATCGTTATACTCACCCCTGCACGGGATATGCCCGCACTACGTTGTGTTTTGTGAAGACAACAGACAACGCTGACTTTGGACAAGGGTACCAGGACTGGACTGTGCTTAGTGGTGGACCATACAATGTGTCGGTACATAGAGGAGACAGGTGAATGTGGAGTGTAGAGGAGAATATATGTACCTACCCTTTAGATAGGAACCTTGGAGGATGATACTGTTGCTTTCTTTATCTTTCTTCAGTTGTATTTCATTTTAGTTGTACTTGTACATTCTTGTTAGGCTTCTATTCTGGCCCATTTTTACTTATTGTACTCACATGTTTACTATATAGTTGACTAGAATTTGTTTCTTGTTGTGTGTTAGGTTTCATGTGTTTAAAGGTTACAAATGAAATGCTTTCCCAGTTTTAGGGAATACTCCTTTGGTTCTAGTCGCATGCCACTATCATATGGATGGCGGGCTTTGGGTAGTCACAACATGGGCCACGAGGGACAGGTCATGAAAAATTGATATCATAGGAGTCATTTTTACCGTAGAACATTTTTCTATGACATTGTTAATGGAAATAGTTGTATGTGTAGTGAGTGTGGTTATCATTTTCTAGAATCCAGTGTTGGTGCGGTGACCAATGTATCCATACAACAGGACCCTGACTTCTGATTTTTGACTCAGTGCATGAAAACAATGAATGTGTGTGTGTTAAGAATTTTTTTTTTCTATTTCATTGAGACAAATCACCATGTATAACTTAATGACTGTGGTGCACCTGTTCCTTATCAGGATTCTGCTGCATAGAACGCCAGCTAGGATTCCCAAAAGAGTACACAATGACGGCCCACCGTGCGACGAGGCTCTGGTGCAGGGCCCTCTTATTATGTTGGCACCTTCATGTGGTGTACCGGCACCACTACCACCCATTGGGTAGTCGTTACCACTAGCCACACTAGAGGAAGGTGCACACCGACTATGAAAGTTGCACGAGTTTTAGTAGTAGAGGCGTCCGAGGATTCGAGATGAGAAATAATCCCACACAGCTAAGGGCTGGCTGGAGGCGATTTGTAGAGTTTCCGCCTAGTTGAGACACCAGTAGAGCAGTTGGTGATCTCAGTGAGTGACCCTGAGGATGGTTCTCTTAGTGACGAGGCTTCGGTACGTGGACCATTACCCAAGATAGTACCTTCAGGTAGTGTGTTAGCTATATCATTTCTCTTTGGTCCGTAGTTACTATCGGCGATACCGGTAGGGGATACATATAGGCTTAGTGCCTTATGCGAGTTTCAACATCAGATACCCCTTAGGTCCTGAGGTGAGCCCAACTCACAGGTAGCTAAGGGCTGTCTTGGTGAGGTTGTTGAGAGTTATCCATAGCTTCTACAGCTTCTACAAGATGACATGTCAGTAGCTGAGTATTCATCGAGGCGTACCCACCTTTCCTAGTACTCTATTAATACGATATGATCAGTGCTTCAGGGCTCAGACTTCTGAGCGAGGTGTGTTTAAGGACATCTGAGTCAGTAAAATTCCTCTATTCATTCCTATTTATCTTAGGGTGATAGAGGGAAAATTTGTGATTGAATGTTCTTTGGATGAGATTGTACAGCCAGTGAATGTTAGCAGTAGGAAAGTAGGAAACTGGTGCAAGTCTAAAAGAATCGGGCATGTAAGATGTTTTGAGAAGAGGATGTGATAGGGACAGATGAATCTTCATGGTAGCATATGTATAAGTATAGCTAGGAGAGCAACAATAGGTTGTGTACATTTCAACATGTAAGAACCACTCCCTTTTTATGGACCCCACCAAGCTCAGGGAGTTGGAGGACATGGGAAGATAGTAGCTACATGTGGTCAATGATGGTGACCAAAGGGATCTAGGAATGATTTGAGGTACGATTTGTGTCAACTACTAGCTGATGTATCAAAAGCAATAGGTACAAATAATTCCTTCCTTCCATGAATCTTGTCCATGACCTAGTGTTTCCAGTTAAATTGTTAACTTGACCCTCACTTTTGGAGATACCATTGGAAAGAGACTCGATAATCACACATATGAAGATGGTGTGATTTAACCCTTGAGGTGATAGGTTTGGTTGGAACCTCTTGGTGGTATCATGGAGGCCTTAAAAATTAGTTTGGGTGTGGACTGGACATCTAGAGTTCATTCTCAGATTGACTGTATTAGGAAAAAGGTTGTGATTTACCTACAACATTGTAATGGGGTTTTCCTTGGTTAGCAAAAAAGGAAACCCGAGTAGCACAGGATAAACTCATGCATATGAGTTTTGAGTTTTCAGTTCAAAACAATAGTGGCAGATCATGGGGACATCTTTTAAATAGATTTTTTCAGGAATAACTCCCAGAAGGGAGAGGGACGCCTTCTTTGACTAGGTACTATCAGATATTTGTACCTGAGTTCTCCAGGGTAGAGACACCTTTATCTTCATTGAAGAAGAAGGGAAAGCCCATTGTTTCATCGGAGAGATGCCAACAGAGTTTTTATGAGCTGGGGTCGAGGCTGACTACTCCACCCATCTTGAGGATACTAGAGGAGGGCATATTGTACGTAGTTTACTACGATTCATCAGGTATAAGGCATGAATGTGTCCTAATGAAGGAGAAAGCAGTGATCACATATGGTTCTCAACAGCTGATATAGCACGAGCTGAACTATGCTACCCATGACCAGGAATTAGCAGCAGTGGTCATCACCTTGAAGATGAGGCGACATTATTTGATGGGTCATCATTTTACAGTCTACTCAGATCACAAGAGTCTCAGGTATTTCTTCTCTCATAAGGACCTGAACCAGAGATAGCGACGTTGGCTTCAGTTATCCAAGGCTATGACGTTGAGATAGTCTATACTCTTGAGAAGGGGAATGTGGTAGTAGATGCACTCAGTAGAAGATCTTGTATATAGCTGCTCGGTGTGTTGACAGAGCAGCTGGATTCTTTGTAGATATCCATTGTGGATCAGGATGGATCAGCTCTTCTTCAGCCTCTTACAGTCACTCCCCCACTTCTTCAGTGAGTTAGGGAGGCGTCGTGTGGGGACGCTGACTGTGAGACTCGACGTGCTAAGATATCCACATGATATGCACCTAATGGATTTTCTGAAGGTTTAGAGCACATCATTCTATCAGAGGATGTACCATGGTACCAGTGTCTCTTGGGAGGAAGTGTTGAGGGAGTCCCACACATCCCATGTAGTTTTACATCCTGGTGTTGTGAAGATGTACTAGGACCATCAGCATCAGTACTGGTGACCATGGATGATGAAAGCACTAAAATTTTTGGTGTCACGATGCCTCCCTAGTTCGAAAGTGAAAACTGCTCAGAGATGGCAGATGTCTTCTTTCGATAGGAGGAGGAAGACCATGTACTCCTATGGGTTTCACCTTGACTAGGTTTGTAGAGTTTTAGCTGGGGGAGAAAGTAATCACCAAGGTTTTATCGGACTTTTTCTGATCCTTCAGAGGATAGCTGTGGTGGCATACCACTTGGATCTTCCACCGCAGTTGGAGAGGTTGTGCATTGTCTTCCACGTATCCCATCTGACGGGATACGTGCATGACCCATATCACATCGTCGACCACCTTGCGCTGTACTTAGACGTTGGTGCGTCATTTAGGGAGGTTCTAGTGGAGATTGAGGATCGACAGGAGTGGGTCCTTTGTGGGAAGTCGATACCTATGGTGCGTGTTTGCTAGTTGGACGGGAACCTCAAAGAAATCACATGGGAGCAGAAGGCTCATATTCGTGCTCAGTACCCTATTTTTGTTTTTTTGCCATTGTTTTGGAATTTGAGGGTGTAAATCCCTATGGTGGGGAGAATGTAGTTTTCCGAAAATTCCAATTAATTTGTTTTAATTATATGGAATTATGTAGAGACCACCAAATCTGATGGCGCATGATTTCGAGGCCCGAAGTGCCCTGAATGGACCTTCGAAGTTTTGTTAAACATTAAATAGCACATGTAAGCTATTTTCATGAAAAAGTGTAATAACTCTTAAATGGTTACTCAGATCAGAAATCTGAGCGCATCGTTCAGTTTAGGATGAAAGTTTTACCCATGGTGTGACTCAAGTTTAGTCGGCACGGGCCTCCAGTGAGAAAACCCAAAAATGGCATAATTATAAATAAAATAATAAAATAAAATATTTTATTTTTCAAATACTTATAACTCAAAAATGGTAGCTCGGATTGAAAATCCATGACCACTAATAAAGTTGTGAGTTCATGCTTTATTTAAGAAGATACTAAATTTTTCGGGAGTGGTTCACCATTGAAACTTAGTTTTTGGATGTAAATAAAATAATTAAGTGAAAATTATTTTATTATAAAATCCGTAAAATTTAAATGGTAACTCAGATTGGAAATCCGAGAGTACCATTGGCTTAGTTCGAGAGTTTTTCACTTGGGAAGAGGCTAACATAAACGGGAGTGGGTCGAGGGTGACTGTTAATAATTTTTTAACTTTTTTTTGGGTACATTCAGTAAACGTGAGAGCAGGTTTTTCTATCTTTTGAACTGGTACTCGAAATTGAAATCTAAGGGAACTATTGAACTCCCAACACTGATATTTTCTTAAGGGGACCTTTAAATCAACCACAGAAGGTCGAGGGTGTAAGTTATATTTTCACATATTTGTGAAAGAATAAAATAAAAACAAATTTTTGTAGCTTTTATTTTATTTTATTTGTTAAAACCTCCCACATGTGGATGTTGAGAAGTGGGGACCAGCAAACATAAAACTCCCATGAAAGGTTATGGTGGTGGGGACTTCCCAAACTAACCTCCCATGAGAGGTTATGATCATGGGGACCACCCGAGGCTTGAAACCTCTTGAACTCCCATCATAAGTGTGAGAAACCTCTTGGTCTCCCTCCAACTTTAATTATGCCAACCTATGTAATTAATTATCCCAATTTAAAATTATTCCAACATATTCTATAATGTTGGATAATTCTATTTTGGTTGAATTTGGGGAAACTCTTGACAAAAGGGAGAATCTTTGAACCTTGGGAGTAAGATCTCCAACGAATAATGCCAACGAAGAATGACAACGAAGAATGACAACGAAGAACATCATCGAAGAACATTCGTTGGAAATCATGGAAGAGGAAGACATATGAGCCCGTCATAGAAGCGTGGTTTCGGAAGCAACGATTATTGAAACCACCCTTAGTCTTCTTCGACATTCTTCTCATGACCACCATCGACGAATCAAATGAGGTAGGGGGTTATTGTGGAATTTTTGAATTCTCTCAGTTAATTTTCTTAATCTAAGAAAGCATGGTGAGCATGGATCAATAAAAAATGATTTATCCCATGATTCGTATTAAATTGTAGATTTTGTATTTCTTGACTCGTGATTTTTTTATAGTGTCGCATTCTACCACTCTAAGGCGGAGGGTGAGGGCCAAAAAATACATGGCCCGAACCCTCTACCATTCTGCTTTTTTGGTGTGTTCTTCGCAATGGACGAAGGAAACAAAGGCGACGAAGGTCACAAAGGCAACGACATCACTGCCCGCAACCTCTGCACCACGCGACACTCTAACACCCACAGCCTTGTCGCACTTCCCTAGCCACACCACCACCCTGGCCCCTCCGTGCCGCCCTATGACACCGCCGCTGCCATCCGGGCCGAGCCGCTACCACTACCCGAGCCCCCGCCGTCGTCTGAACTGTCGCCGACGTCTGAGTCACTGCCACCGTCAAGGCTGCCATCACAGTGCGAGCTGTCGTCGACGTCCGGGCCAAGCCCCTCCCAAGCCGCTACTCGAGCCGCCGCCACCCTCTGAGCTGAACCGCCCCGCACGAGCCGCTACGTGGCCCAGCGCCCTGATGACAACCTCACGACCCTACGCGGCATCATGGTCACCGGCGTCCCTCCGCAACACACGCCCCCCCCCCTGCGGCCTTCCGGGCCACCCAGCGGGCCGGGTCGACCCGAACCGGGTCGAACCGGACCCAGGCCCACTACGACCCATTTATTCTCTTTTGGCCATATCTCTGGCACCAGACGTCCGTTTAACAAAACATCAGCGGAACTGTGTACCTTCAAGAGATATGGTCCCTTTAAGTATACCCCACTAGAGATTTGGATTACGTCGGTCTTCGGTCAGGTTAGATCGAGACCAAATCCAACTGGGCCCCAGGGACATAAAGGCTAATAACTCATAGGCTAGGTGTCTGATTGGTGCGCCATCTAATGTGTTGAGACTCCTATGACATGGAAGACCATTGAGATACTTCTTCTATGTGGGTCTGCTCCTAGCGATCCTGTGTGGGTCAGCTTTAGCGATCCTGTGTGGTTCAGCTCCTAGTGATTCTATCTAGGTCAGCAGCTGGGCCTCTTAAAGGAGTAAGATGATTCAGTAGTTTCATCTAATCATCTCTACTACTGTACATAATATATACCTAGTGTGAGACGAGTCTTTACTTGTGTGGTACTTTCATTTGTATTAATACCTTGGTAGTATTCTTCTGTGTGGCGTACGTGTGTGGTACATGCCTTTGTGTTATTGCTTCCTTTGTGGAATAGTTGAGCCTGGGGCTTTGGAGTTGGACTCTGAGTTTTTCCTCATGATTGAGATAGGTTTACTTGATAACATAGGTATATATATGGGAATATACCTATGTAGGTCTATCAGTTGTTTCCTTTCATGGTGGTTTATCCTTTGTGAATGTTGGGAGACTATGAGGGTCTTGGGGTCCCTAATGAGTATATTTATACTCACCCTTGCACCATCATTTCCTACACTATATTGTGTTTGGTGCAGACAAAATACAGTTCTAACTGAGGATGAGGGTACCCAGACTAGATGGTTCTTGGAGGTGGACCATATGGAGAGTCGGTACGTAGAGAAGACGGGTGGACGTGGAGTGTAGAGGAGGAGATTTTTACCTACCCTTCATGTAGGAACCTTAGAGGATGATCTAGTAGTTTATTTTCTATTTCTTCAGTAGTATTTCATTTCAGTTGTACTTATACTTTCCATTTGGGCTCGTATTCTGTCCCATTTTTACTTACTGTACTCATTTGTTTACTATAACGATGACTTGCGTTCGTATCATGCTCTATGTTTGGTTGCATGTGTTTACTGGTTATAAAGGAAATTCCTTTCCAGTTTTAGGGAATACAGCTTTGGTGCTAGTAGAAATCCCATATCCTATGGAAGGCGGGCTTGGGGTAATCATGTCACGGGCACTGTGGGACGGGTCATGAAAATGAGTTTCACGTACCACATATTTATCCTTGAAGGAGATCCGAAAATGGAAAATATTTCCAAGGAGAAATACATGGATGGTGGAACCAAAATTCCATCATACCATTTTGATCAATGTGTAGCTATCACTGAGAAAGTGATTATTGCCTCCCCCCTTTTGAAAGTGGGAGTATGGGGCAGAGTGGAGCTTTCAATTAACAGTAAACCAAAAGGTGGACCCGCCCCAGCAGATAATTCAGAAACTGAATTGGTAATGTGAAACTCTTCTACTCAATGTGGGGATTAGTATAATTTGATACATCAGATCAATATATTCTAATTTCACCATATCCAGATATCTAGATCTAGGTCCCAATAAAAAAATAGTGGGCATGGTGTCAATGTCACCAGAAATTTGGGTAGTTAGCCATTGGGAGTTTTTTTCTGAGACATCATCATAGTATTTATCTATCTCCATCCATGGATGATTTTGCGATGATGTTGAATTTGTTATTTATTTTATGATATATATAATGATAGATCAATATTCCTTCTTTTTAAGACCCAATATATAGGAAACAAATAACCCCCACCCACAAATGTCGGGGCAGGAGAAAAATAAATTTGATGATACCCCAAGAGCATCATGAATTCAACAACAACTACCACTACACAACTCACATGCCCAATATCAGCCTCGAAAATCATAATAAAAGGTTAATGGACACCCTCATATGCTGCTACGATCTTGAGGGGTTCATTCCCACTAGAGACATGGCCCTCTATGACCTGGATCCTTTTGTGCCTCGTCAACGTCGCTTCCCCTAGGGGACACATAGGGATCCATTTATCCCTACTCCAACAACTAACCACTTCGGTATCATCTCTCTAGAGTGTTATTATGACTTTCTCCCCTATGATAACAAGGTAGGGGATTATTAGGTCTCATCGGAGGCACCCACTGCTTAGGATTCTCCAAGGTGGGCTCTCACTGGGCCTCATCAGCACAACCAGTGACCAATAACTCAGGCCAAAGATCATATTGTCTACGCCCTTGCTCCACTGAACATGTTTCAAATGAACTGAAACCAACATTACACACAAGTTCTATATTGTGTTTTTAGGTGGAATCATCTTATACAACTTATATGGCCTACTAAACCACTAGTGCATCTCACCAGTTCCCCGTCACTATAGTGCATGGAACCATCAATGCCCATTCAAAATTGAGACCATAGCTTCTCCACAAGCAGGCTTTGTTGACTCTTTTGATTGCCAGAACCACCAAAATCCATCGCGGCCCGACATGGGTGAATGTGATCCAACACAGAGGCCCTACTCATCCCATCGGCATCTAGAGTTGATGTCATCCCCACTCTCCCACCCGAAATGGAAGTCCTCTTCATGTTCCCAATATTTATTAATGTGGTGGTCCTCCCTACTTCATCAAAAATTAATCCCAGATGTACTCTTGATTCATATAGTTACCGATATAGACACCCTCCCTATATCACGAACTGTCAATGCGATGGTCCCCCTACTACCATTAATAGATCATGATGAGGACCTCCCCACATAAGTACTGATCAAAACAAAGGCCCTCCTCACACCATCATTGGCCTGTATGAAGTTCCTCCCCATACTACTACCAAAAAGCATAGAGGTCCCCCCTATTCCATGTGAAAACATTTTCAACGAGATGCTCCCCATGTTTACACTAGATTCCGTGTAAGTCCTCCCCTCTCTATAAACAATCCCCACAAAGGTCCTCCCATTGCATCCAGCAACCAGTGCAGAGGTCCTCCCCATGCTCATATCTACCATCATAAATGTATTCCCAAAGACCATTATGATATATTTCTAGGTGCTCCTCTCACATCATCTAACAAAATAATAGGTCATCCCCTCTCTCACACACCCAACATGGGGGGTCCTCCCCAGGTCTCAAGTTATTTAATCAAAGGTACTCCATATATATCAATAGCCATCTATACAATGTTCATTCTCATACCACCCACTAGTAGTGTAGAGTTCTTCCACACTCAATTAATGACTGATATAAATGTCCTCTCCATATCTCTAAAAATCAAAGGGGAGGTCCTCCCCACATAGTCAACCCACATCACAACGTTCCACCTCATAATAAAAAGTTCTCTCTCCTAACTAACTATCCCAGTGAAGAAGATAAATCCATTTACACTATAAGAATATCTCTGGAAAGCTCTACGTCATTTTTGATCACATTCACTTCCAAAGTTTCAAAGCTAAATTTGACTCAAGGATTAAGCCTACCCCATGTCTTATGCATCAGATTCAAGAGAAGCATGCCAAAATGTGGAATCTTTCATCCTGGATGGTGATGATAATATGATCACTAAATATCATCTTGTGTAAATTTTAGAGGAAGATAACTTTGCTTACTTATAGGGTCTCATGGAGAAGTCATTACAATATCCACTAGACTCATTATCTTGCTCTACATGTAATCAAGGAATATATTTCTAGGATATGATAGTCCATGAGAACCTAGTGGATCTCCAGATGATAGTTACTTCCCTCTCACATAATTTAGTGGTTGGAACCCCATACTACAATAATGTGATGATGTGGTTGGCACCACCACCAGGATATGACCTAACTAAGAGTGATCATTATATAAATACATCAGTATCTCCAATAAACAATACACATCTATGTAAGTCCACTTCCATGCCTTTGGTATTTTCTTTTCTTGCACTGATTGGAGAATATGGAATCTAAGAGCCAAGTCCCACTTCTAAAAAGGGGAATCTTATGGTACACCCTTTTGGCAACTCATTTTTATGAGATGTTTTGGTCGATTGCAGTTCCTAACATCAAAATTTGAGAGGCCCTCAATGAATATGAGGATATGGGCATTCATAGAACCGTGTAGGTGATGTGTATTCACCTCTAAGACCACAAAGTGTTCTACCTAATGAGTTGGGAACATTTTTATGACATCAGCTAGAATTTATTCATGGTTGAGTTAGCAGTTCATTCAATATTACAACATTCTATATCAACCATCTACCACTAGACCCTTCAATAAATTTTTTTAGAGATTCATATTGATCAAAAAATCATTTACGAAGCATCTCCACATGTGATGATCCATGGTTTGGGACAGTACACAACACTCCTCTTCTATCCTATCATAAGATAACCTAACATTCCATGATACATGAATGATATGCCTCTAGGAACCATCACGTGAACATTTTTTTCCTTGAGATAAACATAGAGTGGACAATGGTGTGGTATTTGATGAAGATAGACCACTCCCTTGGGCATTGTTGCATCAGATGTACCCTACATCTATCCTTACATTCCAAAAATAGTTAGACCATTTCCTTGTAAAATCCTCCACTACATTTCATATCAATAAGAACAATAACAAGTGAAAAAGGACTTGTCATGACCATTAAACCAGCTGACCAATCCGATGTCATGCAAGAGAAATCGGTTGATCCCACCATGACTGCCTTGCTATAGTAGATCACATATCAAAATAAAATCATTGATGAGATCCATAATGAGATCCTTGTAGGGAGATGCCTATATTTTGGTGGTCCTCAGAAAAATCCTATCCATCCTCCTCTAGGGAAGAAGAGGAAGCCAAAATAACTCAGTCGTTAGTGACATCCAATTGACCTTGATAATAATGTGTATCCCAATAGGTTGGGGACTAGAGTCTATCGAATGGTAGAATGGTATGTGTCACTAAATCTACTCGAGTACCGTGACAACCTCCATCGGAATCTGGATCCAACATCTACAATGGAAGCTCCACTAGTGGCTCCACCATATGCTTCAAAAGCTTCTCAATGAGTCATTGAGATTATATCTCATGTTGATAATCCTATAAACACATTTGTGTTAATTAATTCTCATAAAAATAGTAATCTCTCATAGGATGATTTGATAAATGCTGTCCCGGCTCAAATCAATGCCCTTGAGATGTGACATGTGGTAATCCCACCTGATGGAATGTTATATTCAATATGATTAGATGACATGATAGAACCCCCAAACATCGAGGATCATTCTTTCATCTCATTCAATGGGATGTGAATCCTATTGGAACATCTGAGTCACCTTATCTAATGGTGTGGACCCTTGTTGGGGACTCCAAAACATTAAGAGACCACCATGCTCAGATGTCTTTTAAAAACATTGGATGGTCCAACGTTTCTATGGTATATCCTTCTACAGATAAACACCATTTCTAGTTGGGAAGATATTATTATGTAATTTATCTTTTAGTTCATATCCACCATGAACAAGGCTAGTATTCATGACCTATTCAGGTGCAATAAAAAACAAACGACTGTGTCATAGACTTCATCCCTTTGTGGAAGTGACTAATATACTATCTTGACAGGATGCTGACCCACTGGTAGATGTTAAAAATGTGCATGGGAAATGTCAATAATGAGTTCGTCCCCTCATTCATATCTCAGGTAATCCCATGTGGTTTTTGAGATTTAAATTATTAGGTACAACACTTAAAATAATCCTTTCAGTAATACATGATGTTTCATCCTTTCCCTACTCTATCTCCTTTAATAAGAGCCTCCATGGAATAGGATAATATTGACTCAAAGATATAGACCCCCGAAAACTAGTGTTGTTACAAATAGAGCATCATTTTTAGCCTTGATGATGGAAATAGCCTCAGGCTTTGCCACACCCAATGAAGAATTATATGGGGCCACCCTTTAATGGACCACCACTTCCTATGTAAGAGAATCAATATCCAACATGTTATTATTTTCAGGATCATATAGATTCTTTCCCATAAAGGGTAAAACATAATTACTCATTCAGTGAGGCTCAGGGTCCTATTTATTTCAATAGTTACCTAGATAAAGGAATTATGATTCTTCCATAATAAAGGAAACCCCAATATGCTAATCTCACAAATTGGCCTTTATAATTCCCTTATCAAATGATCCTTGTAAATACCATCAAGAGAAGCTATTTTTTAAAGGATTGGATTTAGGAATAGGTAGATAGAAATTTTTTCTTATTAGGACCTACCCCAACATATGTTTCATGTGTCACTACAATGATCGGCATTAACATCAATGGTTTGTGACAATAGGTCTCCAACCATAGAACTCAAAAAATATGACAACTAGTGGGATCAACGAGCACTCAATCGCACCCATAGAGTCATCCATGCATGATTGAATCAGACAATACCATTTGAAGTTGCTGCATATCCTTAGTCTACTACCTCTGCATCCCTATCATACACGTCAATATCTTACACCTCTCAAGAAAGTGTGCACTATCGACACAAGGGAACACAAAATCCAAGACCAGTGTCAATTACATCCTTCGCTCTCATAAATTTATCAGCTCTATAGATGGGGATCACCCTCAGAATCCTCATAGTACTGAAAGATTCATTTGATGAGGACAAGGAGTACACTGATTTGAATACTATCATGATGGTGGATTCGTACATGGCCTCATATGATAAAGAGAATCAGGAATGTCCTCTAAATATCTTCAAAAGACTCCACCATCAATGGAGATAACGTTATGTGAATCATCGGGATGCCCATGCTAGAACTGCAGGCTAGGCTATGAATGATACTATGAAAGTGTAGAAGTTTCTTTGAATGAGTTAGTATGAAATGTCCTCTCAACCTGTCTTGTTAGATTCATTACTGCTACCTATCATTCTGCAACACCAAGAGGAGAATCTATGACCCCATCATGATCAGTCGCATCCAGTTGTGACCATGAATCAACCATGTGACATTTAGCCAATATATATTGTGTGGTTTAGCTGATGAGTAGCATGACATTTCTACCACTATCTAGAATCCACTGGTTCATCTAGAAACACTCAAAACACTTCTTTCAAAAGAGAACCCCCAATGTGTTGGAATGTGGCCGTAGCCTGGAAGTATGATGTACTCAAGATCCCCACCATCATTAATGAGAAGCATGTGATACTTGAGTCCCTCCCTCTATTAGAAGGATTGAAAGAGGCCATTGTAAAATCCCTAAAGATACCCCTCCAATTTGAAATTGATGTAGTAGATGATGAATCCTTCCATGATGTGGAAGCCGAGAAATAAAAATGTCAATCTATTATCTCATTTCAATGAGAAGATGAGGGCTCCCCCATAAAGGGGAATATCCATAATCTATACATCACTATCCAGTTCAATTGTGTGGATGTTTTCTTCTCTCTAGTTGTCTCAAGTTCTAAGATCGTCCTTTTATGGTCCTGAATGCTTTGTATTCTGGGATTGACTGACGTATACTTGAGTCCCTCGTACGTGAAGATACATGGTTATGAAAGGAATGATAAAAACTTGTGTAAGAGAATATATCTGAATTCCTAGTTCGGTGGACTTATTATGAGCACTAGGTTCATGTTTGTCGTGTTGGACACCACGTTCAATGCATTAATGGGTAGACCCCATCTTCATCAGCATGAAATAGTTCCATCCTAATAGCACCAATGACTCATGTACTCCCTCAAAAATCCTGTGGGAATGCTCCATGGTGATACGTCTCCCATATCCTATTGTGAAAATCACTATCAGGAGGATGATTTGTACAAGATCATGGAGAAATGGCATTAGACCAATGATGTTGAGAACACTACCACTATAGTAAACCCATGGGTGGACTAGGATGATGCATTCATCCTCCTAATTCACTATTGGAGGCCATAATTACACCAGGTACACTACTTCATTATTTTTGAGAAGAGGTGAAGAAATGTTCTCATGTACCTAGAATGTTGGAGTATGTCCTCATAACAATACATAATACATGATTGAGTGATACCATAACCCCTATCCCTATCATGTATTGGGATGTTAACCTTATGGAAACATTTTTCTATTAAACTTTCTTGTTCCAATGATCCTGGTTGAGCCAGCACATACCAAACCATGACTATTTCCCTAACATCAATCACGGAACCCTCAAAATAAGTCCATATGGATTTGGGTCGAAAACTGCTATCACCAAGGTCTTAATAGAGTAGGAGATCCCTAACAATGACTCCAAATACACCCAAGCAAAAAATAGTGTTCATCCAAAATAAGTTCTCTTGGATGATCTATCACATCTCCCTGATTCCTCTAACTCACAAAAAATAGGATTTGGAGGACACTCCCCAAGCTTTTGAAGAAGGTGTCCCTACAACCGCTGACGAGATGGTTCAAGTAAATCTTGGTACCAGGAAATATCCGAGTCTAATGAAAATTAGTGAAGCCATGCTAGTAGTGGAACACCAGAAGTACATGTATTTTTTAAAGAAGCATCGTGATGTTTTTTCCGGGAGTTATAATGAGATACCATGACTGTATCTTCAGGTAACTGTCAACCATCTTGGAAAATGGAACAGTAATTGTTGGTTCATGTAGCCTCCCAGAAAAATGAAATCTCTTAGGGTTCCATGGTTGAGGAAAAATTTGATAAGCTCATCAAATCCCACTTCATCAAGCAAGTTTAATAAACTAGGTTGTTGGACAACCTCATCCCATTTTAGAATAAGAATATATAGATCAATGTAAAAATCAACTTTTATGATCTCAACCGCTATTTCCCGAAGGATTATTTTCTGGTTCGGATAATAGTGTTGTGGATCAATGCCACAATCGGGTTTCATGATATCTCCTTGATGGATGGTTTTTCAAGGTACAATCAAATCTGGATGGCCCCAAAATATTATAACTCCACCACCTCCATTGAACAAGTAGACACCTTTTGATATCAATTTTTTTAATTTGTTCTAATGATTTGGTGGGACACTTATTAGGGATCCATTAACTTCACTATGAAAACAATCCTCAGGATGAATGTTGAATGCTATATGGATGACTTTTTGGAAAAATACCACCATCATCAAGGTCGTATTATATATTATAGGAATGTGTTCAGCAAATTCTTCTCCTTAAAAATAAAGATAAACCCCTTGAAAATAATTTTTAGGGTTAGATATGGGATGTTTTTAGGACATTCCATCAGGTATAGAGGCATCCAGATTGACTCGAAGGAGATCACGGATATCATCTGAATGCCTCCACCAAGAAATGTTTGGGATATTGGAGTCTTATAAGTATACTTATACTACGTACATAGATTCATCTTGAATCTATTCAACTATTGTATGCCCATTTATAGACTCACGAAGAAAATATCACTCTACAAATGTGATGAAGACTTGTAGACCATGATTGAGGAAATAACATAGTACATACCACACCCTCTTGTTTTAATTCCACTTATATCAGGGAAGTCTTTGTTCCTATACACTACTACTTTTAAATGATCCCTTAGAGGCCCAGTCACTTAGATTAACAACAAAGGTACATAGAACACTTTAATCTATATTAGACTCAATATCCTAAACATGGAGTGAAGATAATATCCTATCGAGAAGAGATGCCTCACATTAGTGTTTATAGTGAAAATGATTTGGCACTATCTGCATCATGACAAGATATAGCATGTGTCCCTTGTGGATCCACTAAAGTATATCCATAACGACCAAATATTGAAAGTACTTCTTGAATGTTGGAGAGTGATTCATCATTAGTTCTACATCAGATTCATTATGTTGAAGGCTATCAAGGGTCATGAACTAGCATACATTTTGAACGCCCATCTGGCCTCTACATAGTAGTCTCTAGGTCATGAAATTCTATACTAGTACAATCTCTTATTGGTCTAGGATATTCCATTTTGGGAAATTCATTTCAATAGTTCCTCATAGATCCCAACTAGTGTGAGGCTCAACGATCCCAGGAATAATAGAGTAGGACACGTGATCGTCTTAATTACCCATACATAGGTTGTCTTGCCATATTTGTTCCTTCTATTAGAAGGAAGGAGAAAAAATTAAGTAGAGTATGTGGATATCATTATTGGCTTCAAGTTGTCTCTTGAGATTGAAATTCCCTCCATTCACATCATCTAAAACTCTGATTTAGCCATCAAGATGAAAAATGGTGACTATGTAGTCAGGAAGTTAGAACTCATGCCCCTGCTAGAATGAACTCACTAGAAAATGGATCAATTTACTTCTAGAATAGTGGTAACATATAATCCCAGTTTACAATAATGATCAAGATGATTCCCTAGATAGTTTAGTTACATATTTTGTAGAGCCTGAGTAGGGTGATCTATTCATCCATTCGGCACATTGAAGAGTCATCATCCCTCTTTGTCTAGATGATGATGATGTACATGTGGTAAAACACCTGACCACAGGTTCCTCCGTATGAAGACCTCTAGATCCACCCACAATGAAGAAACCTATGATTGGATACTCCCTTCATCCAGTATACCAAGTTCTACACTATGCCACTAAATAAAGCTGAACATGGTTGAATCTGTTGGCATGAAGAATAGTTCACCCTCCATATTGGGTCCAACCTAGAGATGACTCTATAAAAATTTATTTTTGATGTAATAATCTTCTGTTGAATTCTAGGAAATAATATTCCTTTGTATTTGATGAAATTTCGTGTTGGGTCTTGTGGTGATCATAAAGAAGGGTTGAAACTCTCCCATCAGATTCAAAGGATTGGCTACTTTTATCCTAACATGGTCCATGACTATATAGAGTTCTCCAGGAGGTTACACATGTGTTAGATTCAATTCAACATCATGGGTTCACCTTTAGAGAACCTTGATACTACAACATGTTCTTAGAAGATTTAAATATCGGGACTCGATGTTGTTGGACCATTTCCATCATCAATATCTCTCCAATGTAGGATTATTCATACCATACTGGTTTACTTTTCCATGTGGTAATAATAAGATCCTTTCTATGAGTTCAATGCCCACCCAGTTGTTAAATTAATGATCTCTCACAACATTTATCATTATAGATTATATCATGTCATTCTAAACTATTACAACACAACCTTTGACATAGATGAACTGAAGAAGATGTATTCTAAGTACAACATATGATCCAGCCACACATCTCTCATCCACGCACAAGAATATGAAAATACAATGGCATTTAACAAAACCAAATATAGCATTATACAAAAAATGTTAGGTGAGTAAAAGAAAAGATGGATAGAAAATATCACCAACACCCTATGGGATTATCAGATGTGGGCTCCCAATTCTACATAGGTGACCTCGTATTCCATGGTGTATAGAAAATATGACATCTTTTTCATTGAATTTTTTTTACCATCAATCAAAAAACAATACTATGATTTGTAGATGTTAGAAAAGATATTCGAAGACATTCTAATTGAACTAGAATCCCTAAATGAGAATAGGCTATGTAACATTCATAATATAAAGGGTCAATATAACAAGATATCCTGAGCTTTCAATAAAAAAATTTTCCACTAAGGTGATAAATTTTTTCTCTCCGTACACAGATGATACATGGAAGTAATCAACAAAATCTACAACCTAAGTGCGAAGGACCATACATCATTCACATGGTCTCTCCCAATAGTTCATACTTTTTTTCACTATGGATGTTGAGCACATCACACCTCTAACCAAATTAAAAATTTATCAAGTAGTAATTCATTGTAATGAGCAGTCAATCATAATTGTTTCATGACATTAAACTACATAACGACTAATGGTCCAATTTCTATGATCTAAAACTAAAAACCCTATAGAAATATATGTATAAATTTACACTAAATAACACAACCATATTGGTTTCATGACATTAAAATTCACACCATTAATGGTGCAATATACATGACCTTATAATAATTTACTCATTCATTCTAGTAAAATGACGTTAAAATGGGATCCTGACCCCAAAAATTACAACATTAAATTGTGTATGGGTTTTCTTATAGGGTGTGTGGTGTGGATTGAGACATAATGGTCCTCATTCTCATCTGGTTATAACTACCATAATATACAAATCCCCTTTATATCACATCTCCTACGAGTGTCCTCATTTAATGGTGATAAATAATGTTATAATCAGTATTTTAAACACACAATCTTAATCTGCATATACTAGACCAAACTCTATGACCATAAACTAAGATAATGTATTCTATGTAACATGACCAAAAACTATTTTCAACATCATGGTCCTATACCCTGAATCCAACTATATCATAGCACTGAAAAGATCTGATGCATGAGTGTATGAAACCTAAAGTTTCAGGTTCCACACAAAAACCACTATGATTCAATAGAGCATTTTGAGTATATTTAGGGTTGAGTACCCAAAAATAATTCAAATCCAAATAGACCCCCTAATTTTGATGTTCACATGCTGTCTTTAGTTCACCTCCCATAATTTTCCAACACATTAATGGATCTCTGGAAACAAATATTAGGTCTTATGATTCAAACATGATCAATAGTCGATTATTCTTTTTCATGTCACATCCCTGATTGGTGTAGTCGATGATCCTTTTTTTTTTGAATTTAGTGAACAATGGTCCCATCTCATCAGACACCCCTTTCATGATTCAGACCTTGAAAGTCTTGATAAGCCTATTTTGCACCCCCATATGTCTTGCTGGAACCCCAACCCCCTTGGTGTTACCCGTTATTTCATTTGTGTTTATAAAGTTGGAAGTTCAATATCAGTGGTACTATCCCACATAGAATTTAGATACCATTAATGTGTGCTTTTATGTGATAGATATATTCTTAATGCACTCCCTATTTCCCACACCGATCATGATTCATGTAGTATTGGGAGTCTTGGAAGGTTTTGTATTCACATGGGATATATTCACAACTCCCACATTAATATGTGGGGATATGAAGGGCCTCACTGCTCCTCAATCATGTTGGGTTATTTCTATAGTGCTGCACATATTTCTTCTTTTTGATACCCCCATATGTAGTATATGAATAAGGAATTATATTGTATGAAGATACCTCATGAATGTATTTTGTGGCATTAGGTCTCCTAGGCTACCCACGTTGGGTTATGTCACCCCACCATGTTACACATATCTATATCAGATGACCATAACTTATGGTCCAAACATTATGATATTAAAATAATATCCAATTGTCCAAATTTTATGGACATAAACTAAGAAATGTGTACTACATGATGTAGTGATTTTAAACAACATAACACCATCAGGATGTTATCACCTGAGAGGAAATCATTTCTAGTGCTGGCCATCTACCATTCCATTCCCATAAATTATATATGGCGTGATTTTCATTTATATGGGATATGTAAGAATTTACAGATATTTAATCCTTGGACCAGGTCACAGAGTAAATATTTTGGCATGTTGTCCTGAGTTTCCCTCTATAGTGTGCTGTGTGACATGGTCCCTAGTGGTCCTCATTCATGTTGGGTTATGATTATCTCTCCCTACACTCCCCCAGGGAACCCACCTTTCCCATAATTTCATAGTATCATGAAGATAAACTGCATCACAATCATCATAATTTCCACAAGATGAAAAAATAAATATGTACCAGTATCCTTACCGTACGAAGTTAATCTACATGGGGAAGTCATATCACCCAAACTTATACCATGGCATCAATATCCTAGTCACATGATGAAAAATCGAACAAAATTCTGGTATTTGTATATGAGAGGACATCACCTTTGGGAATATTCATACACCATGACACCTTTAGAGAACTAAATTTTACATGATTCCTATCAACACATGATACTTAGGAATGCTTGTTTTTTCCATCATAGTGCAACCAATAAAAAAAATATACAAAACAAAATGCCACCTCTTTGTGTATGGGTCAGACATGTGAAGGAGGATTTCTCCTCAAGAACTACCTCTTTCTTAATTTACATCCTCATCGGATATGCAGTGACACATAGATCATCATTCTCAGGTCTAACCACAACATTATTTCCCATTCACATTAGTTCATGTTCCTCCATACAGCATGATGTTAAACTACATGGAACTCCATAAGATCATGTGGATTGTTTCTCATCTTCATGGTATAAGTAGAAATTCCCAAAAACATTTTATTTTATTGTAGCCACGTGTTTATTAGATATTTATACACTCTTTCATTAGAAAATTTCATGAGACACAACATTAAATGTTATGTGGGATTCCAAAGAAATGAACTTGTGGTGTGTGTGGGCCTCCTACGTCCTCATTCACATTAAGTTTTTTATGCCACCAAATTACACATATTCCTCTTATAGTGCATCCATTATCTTCCAAAATCTCTAGCCTTAAAATAAGTGTTCACATCCCAAATTCATGACAATAAAACAATGATCCGACCTTGAACAGGTTCAAAATTCCATATGATAGTTATGGGGTGCCTGAACTTCTTCAATACAAGGAATTCCCCCAAAAGGTTTTGTTATCACACCTTTATTTGTTTTAAGAACTTCTTCCATCTTGATTGCCATCTTTATGGTATACATAAAAGCACCCATATGTTTTCTCATTGTTCTCAACCACATTTTAATTATCATTTTTGGTCCCTTTGTCCGTAGTTATGATAGAAATATTATGAAATTAATTTTTATGACATTCTTCTTATGGTGTGTATGCAACATGCGATCCTCCTCCAACATAAAATGTGCATACTCTGATGCTGAAAATTTGACACTAGATAATGAAAAACAACATTAAACTACTTTCCATGGTCCATGAAATACTACTTGAAACTATTTGCATGCATGTATTTGAATCCAACTCTCTGATATGTTCAGTCCACACATCGAGTCCTCCTCAAATTGGGTTTTCTATGATCCTTACAATCTAGATGAACCACCTAACAATGATGGTCTCATGCATTCATTGACTCACCTCCATTATTGGGCTAACACCCGAATGGATATCTGGTTAAAATAATGAATCCTATGTTTCATACATGGTCGAGAATTGATATCCCATATTTTCACCTTGTTCTCAGCCAGTATGGTTACAATCCCTGTGTGTCGAACATGGTCAATGGTTGATCTTTTTTTAATGGTACTCTTTTTATCCACACATTGTAATTATCGAATAACCACCATTTTTATTTTGTATAGTTGTGGGATTCGATCCTTTCGGTCACCCAAAATATTCAATACTATATGTCAGATAGACCCATGTACCATTCCTTATTTCCCACGTGGGTAATTTCTCATATAGGGTTAGGATTTCTTATTGGGTTGGTACATATGTGTTTGAGTCGTACAAGGGATCCTCTATCCAAACTCAATGACCATAAACTAGAATCCTCACTAGGATATGTGGTGTAGTTTCGGGAATCCTATAACCCCATTTCATGTTTATTTTGTCTCTATCTATATCACATATTCCATTTTCCCTTAGGTTTTCTTATAATTGTGTGGTATGTGGGCCTCCTTGTCCTCCTTCACATCCATTATTTTTCCAATGTATTACACATATAATTTAAAAAATTTCTCAGTTAAAAAAAACCAATTTAAACTATTAGATAGGGTATATGTGGTGTGACCTTAAAATTTGTACAATGTCCCAATACAATTATTTTATCCTATGGGACTCATCCTGACAACAAGAAATTTTACTCTACCAATAATCATCCTCCCCATATGGCATTAAACTGTTTGTTCATCATTCTCACATTCATGATGTAAAACTTAAATGAATCATTGTCCTTTCCTGAGTGGTGTTATTCCTTGATGTTTTTCCTCTACCACATTTTTTTCATCTTCAACTATCTCTCATCATCCGAGATGATACTCTACTAATAGACTGAGTCAATCAATTTTTAAAATAGTATTATCAAAATAGTTTGTTCTAGTCAATGGTGGTGTAATTATGAGATATTTGGAAGACATTTGAATATTCCATCATTCCATTTCCATGATTCATGTTCCCCTTTTTTATGATCCTCATCCTATTCCATGTCTTAAGGGATCCCCTTATGGGATGGTGTATACAAAAGGCTCACCTACCATCCTAGGACAACATTACCGATGAATGTGGATTACATTTCTAGACGGGTCCCATGTTTCAAAAATGGTCAGTAGTCAACCCTTGTTTGTTTGTCACTATTTCAGGATAATCAATATAGATCAATTTTATCGAACATAGTTAACAATTTTCATATATTTTGACCCCGATATTATTGTGTTTCGGATTTCCGGTATCATGATTCACACTTCCCATTCCCGTTTGAATAGATTCTAACGCCCATGTTGTTTTCCATTCAAGCACATGGGAACATCGGGAATGTAATTTTGGATTCTTTAAAGGTCATATTATCCATCCAAACCCTCTCCCAGCCCAAAATATAACAGAGTTCTGTCAGCAACATAATACCCTGAGTGCTAAATGATTATTTGGCACTCTCACACAAAGAGCAATATTATGTGGTCTTATATTTCTTCTTACGACAAACATGACCCATTTGAGATTACGGGTTGATCATTATTTTTAACAAATAAATGACTGATATGTGATAATTATGTCAATTAATAATGTGTCCATGCATCAAATTCAAATAATTAAAGTATGAAAGTTCATTCTATGAGTTTCGTAAAAAAATAGCCTATATAGATCCAACAGGTATATTGAGCACTTAAACTATGCATCCTTATTTTTTGTGGCCACCAGAGTCGGATGACACCACTTTATCTCGATTTCCCTATCAATGGCCACTAAAGGACGCTCATCCACCCTAATCTACACTCGGTGTTGTTCAGATCAGAGAATATCAACTTTATGGCACCCATTTAGTAGTTGTTATTGGTCCTCGACCAATAAATCCTCAATCATATGACATGTTCCAATTGATGTTTGATGAACAAAGAATAGTACTTCTAATAATTTTGAAAAATATATATCTATTGTCTTGTAATATGTATCTTTTAGAGGTTTTAATACATCCATTTTATCCAAGACTCATCCTAGTGTCGACTACATTAACTCATCTTCTTAGGAATATAACAGAGGATTAATACATATGGACTTTCAGAATCATCCCCCCAGCACATTGACCACATTTCTAGTTGACATGTTACCCCATAATACTCACCCACTGTGTTTACTGGTTGTTTTCGATGAGAATATTTATACACTTCCACCCCCTATGTCAGACCATATGATTCTCTTCAACTGTGTCAGAAACCGAGTATTCGAACTCTTTAAGATCTGCAACTTCAAAATCAGGATATGCATCCAAGAGTCCAGTAGTAGGATCCTCCACTAGCACTCCTCCAGATGGTATGTCCTTTATGTCATGATTTTGGTCGACCGCACTTGACCCCACCTCGATGATGTTTTTCATTCCAACCCCTTGAATTTCCCCACTAGAAGAGTCACCAACATCCACAAATGTGAAGTGTTGTTTCATTATTTGTTATGAATATGAGGATATTAATTTATAATAACTGTAGAGACCCAATCTTGACGTACATGGTCATTATATTAATTTTGCAGAATACTTAATACAAAACAATAACAGACACCCATGGACCATAATAGTTTAGTGTCTTTGGAATCTCATGAAATATTCTTCTAATCATGGGGAAAGATCTTAAACATCTCCCTTAATGGTCTTCCCCATTGGTTTTCATTCCTAAAACATTTCTTTATATCCTAGGGAAAAGAAAACATAACAAGGGTGACCTCAAATGCCCAGTAAGGGTAACCATGGAGAACATAAAAACAATTCATTAACATTTGAACGTAAAAACATGAACATAAAACATCAAAATCTTGAGCAATGACATAAATCTTGGCAGTACATAATTCTTAGGTCATAAGGGAACATTAATCATGATAAAATAAAACATGTAATAGTGGAAGACCATTAATCACAAGATATGATTTCCATATTAGCCAAGGCATTGATGCCAAGACCATCATAGTGGACTAAGTCCCCTACTGAATTGAGTTCACTCCTCGTTCCATTCCTGTATCACTGAACCAGATTAACTTGTCATTCCAGCCATGTATATCTCATGAGATATAAATTTTTACCCACTGTATTAGAGGGATATGTAGGTCCCACCCATCTCATAATTAAATCATTCTTACTTGTTCCAAAAAATAAACATAAATCATTCATCACAACCCAAAGAATAAAATGGGTTTCAGAAACATCATCTCGTCATAATGTAATCCATATATAACAAATGTATATCATTTAATCATAAGAAGAATCAAAAAATGTAAATAATAGATACATTATACATAAAACATAATCATACTAAATAATTTCATCTTAAATGGAAAATAGTTTTGACAAAACACTTGAAAATAATTTGTGACGAAAACATCCTTTCTTCTTCAAAATCATTTTCTTTTCATAGAATGACATGTAATTTTAAAAGAAAATGATTTATATTGAAAAAGATCATGAAATATTTTAGAGTAATCTTCATGAAAATAAGGCATTATTAATCTGTGAAAATCCATTCACGTCGTATATGTTAAAAGACATTCTTCTCATAGTTTCGCCGGAAATGTCAAAAAGTAACTTACTGGGTAACCAATGGAAAGATTCCTTCAATACAATGTGGTAACAAGTCAAAAAAGGGTAAAAATGACATTAAACAAACATGGATGAATATTAAACATTTTATGAAAACATTTATAGAAAACATGGACATGGATGATAAACATAACCCTAGTAAATACTTACGTATAAGCAATCTCAGATAAAAACGTGATTTGCAAAATTATCCCTTACCTTATGTCCATTTTCTTCAATTTTTCTGAGAATCCTGCATAATGGGTTTGAACATATTATTAACTTGTAAGATGACCATAACAATATTTATTATATCATACATGATTCACTTACAACCTTATATTACCTGTTCTTTTTTCAATTCCATGTCAAAGTGGCGTTTTGGGTAAAATTGTTTAATTTATCGTACATGTTTTAACTTGTAATTCTCTATATGATTACATAGATAATGATTACATATTTCCAAAATATAAAACATGATTTATATATAATATATATTCATCATATAAATATATAACAAATCGATAAATGGAATGAAATACCCACTTCATAGTGATGATAGGCCGTATGTACGCATGAACGCTGTTTTCGTTTCCTTATTAAATAGAATGGAAGTAAGTAAATACCATATACATAAATATAGTGTCATTAATATGTCATATATTTCATTATTATTTAATATATATAATTTATAATCATTCATTATGGTTAACTACGAGAATTAATCTCATCGCGTTCGTGGAGACGGTAGTCCGTACGTACGCACGAGCGACAATATCATTCATTTGTTATTAAAATATTATATAATTTGATGTTATATAATATATAAAGAATAATAATAATTTTATATTTATTATTTATATCATTTATAACCATTATTATACCAATCCAAATGATGAAATGTTTGAATAACAAACTGCACCACGACGTGGAGACGGTAAGTCGTACGTACGCACGTGTGGTGACTTTTTCCATCATAGAATAGATAAAATAACTAATATAGTTGTACAATTTTTATATTAACATCACAGTATATAGATGATACTAGAGTTATTATTTTATATTGGAAAAAACAAAGAAGGAGGAACTGGAAGAACAAAGGAACTAGAAATAGGTGGTGAGATATTTACATTTTCTTCTGGTTCATCCTTTTATTTGATCAAAAGGTATCCATAGGTTAGCTTTATCATTAATGGAATGCCCCTAGAATAAAGGTAAGAAATTTTAGAGGGTATTTGGTCAGATTTTGTCCGAGAAAAATGTGTTTGGAGGTGTGAATGGGAGAGAAGGGGGAGTTCCCTTTTATAAGAGGGGTGAGGGGCACCTTACGAAAAAAATAAAATATTATTTTATAATAAATTATTATTCGATTATAATGGCTCCAACAAGACTTATTTCTAAAATATGGTAGGAATTGGTGGGAATAATCTCAACCAATATGTTTTAGACATGTTTAGGTTACCATTTTAACCTTATCATTTAGATTTATCTCTAAGTTAAATAATTTTTCTTTTACCGTGTGTTCTTGAATTCTTACACTATAAGGTTAATAGAGTTACTATAAACTTCCAATAGAACCCCAAGTGGTTAATTAATGTCATATATAGTATTATATAAGTCTTTTTTTAGAACCTTATATTTTTAGGCCCATTATATCGATTAATAATATAATATTTGTTTTAAAAACGATTTTATGTCAACTTTGACACTATTTGGTATTTTGTTTTCTATAAATTTATAACAACATTATTAATTCAAAAAAAATTATTATAACCAACCCTAATATGTTATATTATCCTATAAAATTAGTGTAATTTATAAAAAGTCTCAAATTAAATTTATTTGAGTATTTATAATATCTATTATGTTAATATTTCAGTAATAAGGTAATTACTGAATCATCATTGTGTCATTAATTAATTTAATTATATAATGTCTAAAAATTCTAAATAAAATAAAATTATTTAGGAAATATTTTTATCTTTATAATTATTATTTATAGTATAATTTATCTTCTGTATAACTCTATATTAATAACGTTTTTATTATTAAACCTTGATTTTAACCCTTTTAACTCTTCTTTGAATTAAATAATAATAAATGTCCTAACCTAATCCAAGTGGACCTAAAGGGTCATATTTTATTAATATGGTTGTTTTTTGTCGAATTTAACTCATACAATAGAATTAGGAAAATTTTTGGGTAATAATAATATCATATTTACCCTTAATTTCCCAATTTGCTTTTAACTGTGGTAAATAAAAGTTAAAAGTTACTATTCACAAAAAATTATTTTTATCTTATTGAACCACATTTTACTTACTGATATCAACTTTGTCTCTTCAAATTTCAAAATTCCACTCCCAGAAGTGGTAAAATTAAGTTTCATGTAAATTGGAAAATTCTCATAGGAGGTGGGTAAAAGGCGGTAAAAAGTTGATTTTTTTTAAATATCTAAAATTATTATAAAATGACTCCAATGAATTAAAATGAACTTATATGGGTATTATGTATCTATTTTGACATAAAATAAATTTAAATAAAATAAATATTTATTTAAATAAATATTCGATTTTCACCAATAAATTAGTGTTTTCACAATTCATCAAAAAATTGAATGTTTTCAGAAAAATACCAAAACTTCACCCTAGGCTAATTTCGATATTCTGAATGAAAAAATAAAGTGCATTTTAAGAGAGAAAATTTATTAAATTTCAATAAGTGGGAATTACTATTCATAATGGCTAGTTTATATAATATTTTAATAACATGTTGTTGTTTAGTGAAACATGGTATTGCGTACTACACACACTATCAAGGAAGGTCGTGATTGCATGTAATGTAAGCCAAGTCAGGGATACATGTATTGCAAGCTCCCTTTGGTGTTTTTTATAACATTATCAAAACTTATTTCATTTATATATTAAAAATATATATATTTAATGTTGCGTAGAATTATTTCCACAAAACGTACATGAAATTGTGTGTGACACGAGCCCATAAAAGTGTTGCATATACAGGAAGCTAATAAGTTGTGTCTTATAGTACAATATAATCATAGTGTATAGTACAATAGAAGACATCAAAAAATTAATAAGAATATATCTCATAAAATCTTGCGGTGTTACATTCTACCCCCTTAAAATGAATTTCACCCTCAAAATTTTTCGGGGTTATAAATGGTTTACATGAATGTTTTTTATAGAAACCCACATCATAAAAAGGAATACCAAAAATTAACTTTAAAAACTATAGTATAAAGTGTAATGGTTACCCAAATTAACTCATGACTGGGTTTCCACATAGGTGAAAATATGTACATGGAAGAGAACTCTAACAATCAATTTATGATAGAGAGTGGTAGAGAACATTGCTATAAAAAACCAACAATCACAAAGCCATAAATTTGTGATGATATAAAGTACCATCTGATTCATCGGATAAGAGTGTACTAGGACAAAATTTTTGGTTTTCAAGATAATTTCCCTAATGTTGAAGCATTTTTTAATTATAAGAAATACTTACTTGATTTTGGTACAATTTCACTGTTGTTTGTTCCATGATCAATTTCTACTTCATCTCTTAAAGATATGAAGTTTAATTTGTCTTCTGTAAAGTGTTAGAAAACCATGTGATAGAATGATAGGTCATTCCATCTATCTCAAACATATGTTTAGAAAATGTTTTATGCATAAGCCCATCTTATGGTGAGATCAATCTTATATGCTTCCAAAAATAGACTTACACTTCCTCTATCATAACGCTTACTAAAATAAAACTTGTTTCTACAAACCAAGGACTTCCAGTAGGCCAGAGGTAGGCGATAAAGGCTTGTCGCACATTGATTGTGGGTTCTATTCCCACAACCTTGTATGAGGTGATGGGTTGTCGCCCATCCTATAGGATGTCCTTTTTCTAAAACTACACTATTATATCATTTCAGAAATAATATAGAAAAAAGTTTCTAGCCTTAAATAATATTATCTTCTGTCCAACATAATACATTTCAAATCATTATTCTTATCCAAAATACTTCTATCTATGCTCATAGTATTAATAAAATGATTACTAGAAATTTCATCAACCAAGCATGTGAATACCATCATTTATCCCCCATATATCATAAGATTTATCTTGTTGATCACATTACAAACACGTGAATACCTTAATTTTGTATTCTCTTCCAACATGAATTACCATATAACATTATTGAAAAAATAAATGCTGTCAAAAGTTAACTCTTTCCACATACCAAAATCCCAAAAAATCATTATACTCAAACCAGGATGTGACTTTTTCTAATATCATTCATGAGATCATTAATAATATCAAACATATTATTTTCTCTTTGTCCCTTCATTATGCACATATCATCTTCTTTCCAAAAAATATTTCAATCACATTACATGGTTACCAGTACCAAACAATTATTGAAAACCAATACATAGATATTCCAAAATTCCACAATACTATAAATGAGATTCCATGATACTATTTTGAAATCCCATTACATGAACACATAATAATTCTACAACATCAATGTCATACTCATCATCACAAATATTTATTGCATGTGACTTTCCATTTTCCTTCACCATAAGAGGTTGCTCACGTTTATCATCATTAAAACTTGGATTAGGGAATTGATTAGCATAACGCACCATTTCTTTACACTTGAAGAATTAAAGTGTTGGTGGAGCGTTCTATATTGCCTTTTCTCTATTCACGTCATTAGAAACATTTTCCCCATTACTTCGGCACTAAGCTTCTCAATGACATTCTTTTACACATTTGAAACATTTTCTAGTACCTTTTATACAATCTCCACCATGATTCTTTCCACACTTTGAGCCTAAAGAAACATTCACCTTCTTTTCACCATTGTTCTGAGATTTTTCCTTGAACTCCATCTTTTGTTTCATGTCAAACCCATGAGTTGGACATGTAAAACCGACTTCCAGTTATACCTTGATAACACATCACACAATTTCTTCCTAGGTACTGAAGTAACTTATAGCTAATGCCCTTCGAAGACTTGGTATTAAGCCACTTAATAATCGATCAACTGTACGTTCAATTTGGATGATAAAGCCATATTCATACCTTGAAAGCCTTGTAAAATTCACTTCTTATATAAAAACAGATTTATCATACTTTTTCTTTAGCTCAAAGAACTCCTTTTCCATCTTTGTTCGAAGAATATGAGGGATGTACTTATTGAAAAACAAGTTCTTGAACTTGTCCAATTCCGTGGATTCAATTTCATCTTGGGGGCCACATATTCTTAATTAGAGACCACCACTTGTATGCTTCACCTTGTAAACGGTAAATAGCCAGAATGAATATTTCATGTTCTGAACATCCATATATGGAAAATATCATTTCAATGGAACTGATCCATTTTTCAACAACAATTGGATCAGAAGGCCCACTGAATGAAGGTAGATGTTGCCTCATGAAGGACTCAATTGAATAGTGTTTCCTTCTCTGCTCATTTGGAAGTACAGAATAATTCATAGCTATTCTAAGTATAGAAATATGATTTTTCACTCCATATCCAATAACATTGGTTTGTTCAGGAGGACAGTCATTGCATTGGCTATTACATTGATCAACATGGTTCCTTCAGGTTTCATCCATCGTCTAAAGCCCAAAATGAATTTTGTAAGAGTCAAAAATCATGCTAGGAAAACAAGATAATAAATTGGGAGTACATTCAATATCTAACATCCTAGGTTTAATTATAAGATCTTTAATATAATTCTTGGACTATAGCCTATTCTTATACTTAACCATAGAGACATCCCTAGACATACCTTTGAAATATTTCTTGGGATTTCACTAAACGTTTCGCATCCTAGTTTCCAAAGGTTTACTAAACCGTTCCTATGATACCAACTGTAGAGACCCAAGCTTGACGTACATGGTCATTATATTACTTTTTCAGAATATTTAATACAAAAAAATAGATACCCAAGGACCATAATAGTTTACTGTCTTTGGAAACTCGGAACATAATATTCTAATCATGGTGAAAGATCTTCAACATCTCCCATAAAGATATTCCCCTTTGGTTTTCTTTCCTTAAACAATTATTTATATCCTAGGGAAAAGAAAAAAATAAAAAACATTAACTCAAATTCTCAGTAAGGGTAAACATGGATAACTTAAAAACAATCCATAAACATTTGAACATAAAAACATGAACATAAAACATCAAAATCTTGAGCAATGACATAAATCATGGCAGTACATAAATCATAGATCATAAAGGAACATTAATCATTAAAAAATAAAACATGTAAATGTGGAAAAACATTAAGCACATGATATTATTTCCATTGTAGTCAAGGCATTTCTTCCAAGACCGTCATTGTGGAAAAAGTCCCTTACTTATCGAGTTCACTCCTCATTCCATTCATGTATCATTGAACCAGATTAACTTTTCATTCCAGCCATGTCTATCTGATGAGATATAAATCATTACCCATTTAATTGGAAGGATATATAGGTCCCACCCATCTCATAATAAAATCATTCTTACTTGTGCCACAAACTAAACATAAATCATTCATCATAACCCAAATAATAAAATGGTTTTCATAAACATCATCATTTCATAATTTAATCCGTATAAAACAAACGAATATCATTTTAGCCTAAGAAGAATAAAACCATGTAAATAAAAGGGAAATTTTAATTGAAACATAATCATACTAAATAATGTCATCTCAGATGGAAAATAGTTTTGATAAAACACTATAAAAAAATTCGTGTAGAAAACATCCTTTCTTCTTTAAAATAATTTTATTTTCACAAATTTCCCATAAATTCTAAAAGAAAAGGATTTTATTTAAAATACTCATGAAATCTTGTAGAGGAAGCTTCATGAAAATAAGGAATTATGAATCCGTAAAAATCCTTTCATGTCGTATACGTTAAAAAAACATTCCTCTGAAATTTTTTTCAGAAAAGTCAAAAAGTACCTTATATGGTAACTAAAGGAAAGATTTCTTCCATATAATGTGGGAAAAAGTAAAAAAGGGGTATAAATGTCTTTAAAAATACATGGAAGAATATTAAACATTTTATGAAAAAAATTTCGAAAACATCGACATGGATGATAAACATATCCCAAGTAAATACTTACGTATGAGCAATCTCTGATAAAAATGAGATTTGCAAAAATATCCCTTACCATATGTCCAGTTTCTTTCATATGTGTCCTAGAATCCTGTATAGTGGGTTTAAACATATTATTAACTTTTAACAAAACCATAAAAATATTTATGATATCATTCATGATTCACTTATGACTTTATATTACCCGTTCTTTTGTCAATTCCAAGTTAAATCAGTGTTTTGGGTAAAACTGTTTCATTTATCGTACATGTTTGACTTGTAATTATTCATATGATTACATAGATCATGATTAAATATTTCCAGAATATAAAAAATGATTTATATATAATATATAATCATCATATAAATATATAATTGATCAATAAATGGAATGAAATACACCGTTCATGGAGATGGTAGGCTGTATGTATGCATGTACGCTGTTTTTGTTTCCATAATAAATTGAATGGAATTAAGTAAATAACATATCTATTCATATAGTATAATTAAAATTTCATATATTTCATGATTATTTAACATATATACTATATAACCATTCTTGAATGGATAACTTGGTGGATGAATCTCATTGCGTTCGTGGAGACGGTAGTCTGTACGTACGCACGAGCGACGATATCATTCATTTGATTTTAAAATCATATATAATTGGATGGTATATAATATATAAATAATCATAATAATTTTATATTTATTATTTATATAATTTATACTCATTATTATACCCATCCAAATGATGAAATGTTTGAATAACAAACTACACCACGATGTGGAGACGGTAAGTCGTACATACGCAAATGTGGTGACTTATTTATTCATAGGATGGATAAAATAACTAATATGGTTGTAAAATTTTTATAATGACATAAAAGTTTATATAAGATACTAGAGTTATTATTTTAGAATAGAAACAAAAAATAAGGAGGAAGTGGAAGAAGAAAGGAACTAGAAATATGTGGTGAGATATTTACCTTTTCTTCAGGTTCTTCCTTTTGATTTGATCAAAACGTCCCCTTAGGTAGGCTTTCATACTAAAGGAAGGCCTCTAGGATTAATGGAGGACAGTTGAGTGGGTTTTTGTGCAGGGTTTGGCCGATCCAAATGGATTTGGAGGTGTGAATTTGAGAGAATGGGGAGCGCCCTTTTATAAGAGGGGTGAGGGGCACCTTAGGAAAAAATTAAAATATTATTTTATGATAAATTCATATTCGGTTTATAATGGCTCTAGAGTGACTTATATCTAGGATAGGGTGGGTATTGATCGAAATTATCTCAACCAATAGTTTTTAGAAAAGTTTAGGTTACCATTTTAACCTTATCATTTAGGTATAACTATATGTTAAATAATTTTCTTTTTACCGTGTCTTCTAGTATTCTTACACTATATGGTTAATAAACCTATTATAAACTGCCAATCGAACCCCAATTGGTTCATTAATGTCATATATATTATTATATAAGTATTTTGTATAATCATTATATTTTTACGACCATTATATAAATTAATAATATAATATTTGTTTTAAAAACTCTTTTATGTCAATTTTGAAACTATTTAGTATTTTGTTTTTTATAAATTAATAACATCATGATTACATCAACAAAGATTCATCTAACCAAGCCTAATATGTTATATTAACCAATAAAATTATTTTAATTCATAAAAAGTCAAAAATTACATTTATTTGAATATTTATAATATAAATTAATTTAATATTTCATTAATATGGTAATTACTGCATCATCATTGTGTCATTGATTAATTTAATTGAATAATGTTTTAAAATAATAAATAAAATTAAATTATTTAGGAAATATTTTTATCTTTATAATGAATATTTATAATATAATTTATCTTATATATAACCCTATATTAAAAATGTTTTAATTATTAAACTTGGATTTTAACTCTTTTAACTCATCTTTGAATTAAATAATAATAAATGTACTAATCTAATCCAAGTGGACCTAAAGGGTCATATTTTATTCCTATGGTTTTATTTGGACGAATTACACATATCCAATATAATTAATACATTTATTAGGGTAATAATAATATCATTTTTACCTTTAATTACCCTATTTACTTGTAACCGTGGTAAATAAAAGTTAAAAGTTACTATTCACCAAAAATTATTTTTATCTTATTAAACCACATTTTACTTAATGATATCAACCATATCTCTTGTATTTTTGAAATTCCACTCCCAGAAGCGGTAAAATTATGTTTCATTTAAATTTTCAAATTCTCCTAGGAGGTGGGTAAAAGACGGTAAATAGTTCAATAAAATTTATATATATATAAAGTTATTATAAAATGCCTCCAAATAATTAAATTGAACATATATAGGTATTATGTATCTATTTTAACTTAAAATAAATTTAAATAAAATAAAAAATTATTTAAATAAAAATTCGGTTTTTACCAATTTCTTAGTGTTTTCATTATTCATAAAAAATTGAATGTTTTCAGAAAAATACAAAAAATTCACCCTATGATAATTTTGATATTCCGAATACAAAATTGCAGTCCATTTTGAAAGATAAAATTTATAAAATTTTAAAAACTGGTTATTAATATTCATAAAGGCTAGTTTATATAATATTTTATTAACATATCGTTGTTTAGTGAAACTCGGTATTGCGTACTACACACGCTATCGAGGAAGGTCACGATTGAATATAATGTAAGCCAAGTTGGGGCTGCATGTAGTGAAATCTCCCTTTGGTGTTGCATATAACATAATCAAAACTTATTTCATTTAAAACATAAAAAATCTATAATTAATGTTACATAGAATAATTTCTATAAAATGAACTTGAAATTCTGTGTAACACGATCCATGAATAGTGTTTTGTATACTGCATGCTAATACGGTGTTGTGTATAGTACAAGCTTATCTTGGTGTTGTGTACAATAGAATACATCATAGAAATTAAAAATAATATATCTCCTAAAATCTCAGGGTGTTACAATAACCACCTTGTTAAGAAAGTAAAAAATCTCAAGATCAGGTTTATAAACACCATTTGTCACTTTATGGGAATAAATAAGCCCATATAGAATGATGAGATAGATTAACTAGATGTTTTTTATAAATATAATTATGTTTATAGATATATAGTTCCAAATCTATTTAATAAAACACATATTTCAATGATATATTAAGTTTTTAAATTTATGTTGATGTAATTATATTTTGATTAAGTCAAAAATCTAGTAATGATTTCTTTGTAAATATTTTGAACTCTGATTCAGAAATGAGTATGATGAGTGAGTTATATTTTTCCTTGGTTTTCCACATTCTCATTAACCAAACAAAACTTTTATATCTCAATAATATTAAATAAAAAATATTCTTAAAAAGATAGTGTCACGTCCCGCCTTCACCAAAATGAAGGAAAGGTCAGCTGATTGAAAGGCCCTTCCTTAATTAAGTTGATGGAGAGATAATGACCCTAGAAAACCGCCTTCAATAGGTCCCGGGGTGATGACCAGCACCAAGGGCATATAATCACACACTAAATGGAAGGAATTACCCTTTTTCTTTTGAAAGGATCAGGAGATAAGATAGTAAATCCCACAACACCAAAACTAAAAGTTCAAATATGACTGAAAAATAAACCATTCCCTCATGCATGTTCGAAGGTAAAGATACAAGTCACAAAACTCGAAATATAAAAAGTTACCAAGAGAAAGGGAAACTACAACAAAAACATCCCCAAAGGTCCAAGATAGTATGGTCCCGCACGATCCCTGAAGTCCTCGTAGAAACCAAAAAGAAATTTTATATACGTAGGGTGAGCATACAAGTATACTCAGTAGGGAAAACCAAAGACCCTCATGCACAAGTGGGGATGCATACTAATTCCCTATGAGAAAAGAGATAACCAAGAACCTAACAAGGAAACTAACCACCCAAGCCTCACCAAGGCACACTCCCCAAATAACGCAAGTCAAGTAATATATAGTAATAGCACATCGATGTTTGGGTACCCCACACCACGTTCCCAGTGGTTATTGAAGACATCATATGCATCAGACCAATCCCACCATTCTCACCATAATCCCAATGTCATACCCCAGACACACACACCTGGTCCTCGACCACTCGTCCCGCCTGCGAACACCTGGGCCACAACCACTAACCCTCCCCCAGACACCTGGGCCACAACTATCACACGTAACCATGCATACAAACACCTAGGCCAGAACAACCACTGTAACACCCCTAGATTTTATGAAAAATATTCTTTTAATTTCATTAATGTCTTGTGTTGTATTCTACACCATGATTACCTTGCGCTATATTCAACACCGTATTAGCTTCCAGTATACGCAACAATATTCTTGGATCGTGTTACACACAATTTTGATAATAGTTATTCTACGCAACATTGAGTATATATATATATATATATATATTCAACGTATAAATGAAATATGGTTGGATTCTGTTATACGAAACAACGAAGGATTCTTTCACAACACGCAACCCTGACTTGGCTTGCATTACACGCAATCGCGACCTTCCTCGATAGCGTGTGTTGTACGCAATACCAGGTTTTAATAAACAATGTTATATTATTATAATATTGTCATGAACTAGCATTTATGAAAAGTATTAACTAAATTTTGAATTTTATAACATTATTATTCATCTTACACATTTCTAGAACATGGTATAAGAACAAAATAAATTTTTCCGGTAAAATAAGTATTTTTAAAAAAATGCAGTTTTGCAGCCTTTTGATGGAGCCCCCACATTAAATCTAGTTTTGACATGTTTATAAGTTCAATTTTACAAAATAAAATTCTTCTTTGGAATCAAGAAATAAAAATTTACTTTGGATAAATTTTTCATATTATTCTGGTAACTTTCACATTTTAATGAATAGTAAAAACACGCTATATTTTAATTAAAAACAACTTTTTTCATCATAATATCTTATGTGGTTAAATTATAATATTGAATGGTTTTAAAGTATTAATAGAATATATTATTACCATTTAATATAATTTATGTCATTATCATTGATTTTACCTTGAATTCGTAGGTTAAATGAATTCAATCTTTTGCAATGTTTTATACAAAAACCCGTTTTTATTCGACAACAGGATTAATTTTAATTTAAGTTCTGCAACTTTTGTGTATTGAATTTTAAAAAATTGATTCCATATTTGGAATAAGTGGGTACAAATTATGTTAATAGGATACTTTTTATTTTTGGGAATTATGAATAGCAACTACGGTAAATTTTATTTACCATAGTTAAAGGTAAATCGGGTAATTAAGGGTAAATATAATATTTTAAAATTACCCTAACAAATGTAAAAATCTTATTGGATTACTAAAAATCGACCCATATCACCTAAGGGTCGGATTAGATTCATTTAATTAAATTTTTTCAATGAAAATAATTTAATTATTATTAAAACCAAAGAATGTGACAACATGTCACTTTCTTAAGTCTTATAAGTATAATAATTTTAATCTAGTGATAAACTTCATGAAACTTCGAACATGAATAGTCTCAAGAAAACTAATTCAATTATCTACATCATAGGAATTTATTTATAATTTTTAGGGATTAAATCATTATCATTTATTATGACACAAAGATGATGCAGTAATTGTCTTATTAATGAAATATTGACATAATTGATGTTATAAATGCCCAAATAAATGTAATTTGAGACTTTTTATGACTTAAACTAATTTTATAGGTTAATATGGCATGTTATTGTTGATTTAAGTAACTTGGTTCGAACGTATCATTCTGTTATGAATTTCAAAAAAAACATGTACCAAATAGTGTCAAACTTGACATAAAATAGTATTTAAAAAAAATATTATATTATTAATTGTTATTTTATTCCTAAAAATCTAAGGTTCGGACAAATGAATTAGATAAGATTAAATATATTAATAATAAAAAACTTGGGGTTCTTTTGGCTTGATATAGTATGTTTATTAACCATATAGTGTAAGAAAACAAAAAGACACGGTAAAAGTTAAATTATTTATCTTAGAGTTAAATCTAATTGATAAAGTCAAAATAATAACCTAAACTTGTCTAAATCTTATTGGATGAGAGGATTTCTACCCATCCCCACATTATCCTAGAAATAAATCAATTTGGATCTATTTAAAACAAAACTTGACTTCATAATAAAATAATATATTTAGTTATTCCAAAGGTTCCCCTCTCCTCCCTTATATAAGGGAACCTCCTCCCTCTCTTCCTCACACAACTTTGAGCCTTCAAGCTCGGCCAACCCCTACCAAATTCTCTTCTCCACTTCCCTAGAAACATCCTAGAGGTTCTGGTCTTCCTCAAAGACCAATTTTAGTTCCCTAAGAGGAGGTCTCAAAGAGGCGCTTCAAAGAAGAGGAGGTTCGGACACCTATGAAGAAAATCGGACCAAAGGTAAGGGAAATATCACAATCTCATTTTTATCTGAGATTGTTTATACTTTGGCATTTACTGGGGTGCATTTTATCATCCAAATCCATGTTTCCTCAATAAGTAGTATTATTTACATCCACCTATAATTTTTTAAATCCAATTTTACCATTCGGTGAGTTTTTAGTAAAGGATATGAAAGGATTCTTTTGTCGTTTTTCGTACGAGGTACTTTTTGACTTTTCCGACAAAAGTACGAAGATTGTTTTTTTAACTTATACGGCAAGAATGGATTTTTAAAACAATATTTCCAAGAATATTCCTTTACATGGTTTCAAGTTTATTTCTAATCAACTTCTTTTAGTTTAAAATTGTATGACATATTAAGAAAGGAAAAGTGTTTTGGAAGTAGAAAGGATATTTTCCTCAAGAATGGAGTTCAAGTGTTTTCTCAAAATTATTTTCCATCTAAGATAATAAAGGGTTATGTTTTTATCCCTATTATTACATTCATTTGATTATGTTGTGATGGAATTATTTTTATTAATTCCTTTATCGTATAAGAATTGTTTTATGATTTCATGAAGTTTAAGATTCCCATTTTTATTACATGGGTTATGAAATGATGTATAATTTATGATTTTGTGGCACACATAAGAATGGTATCATTATGAGATGGGTGGGACCTATATCTCCCTCCAATGCATTGGGTAAAGATTTTATATCTCATGAGATAGACATGGGTGGAACGGTAGGTTATACCGGTTTAGTGAAACATGACTGAAACGAGGGTGACTCGGTTCAGAAAGGGACTTTGTCCACTAAGATAGTCTTGGAAATGAGTCTTGACTAACAAGAAATGATTCTCTATGATTATGTGTGTATTCCACAAAGTTTCATGTTTTAAGTTATGATTATTGTGATTTTATTTCACTACTGTGATTTATCCCATGTTATGAAATTATGCTCTCTTTTGCAGGTTAAGATTTCCAAAATGCTATGTTCTTATGAATATGATGTGATTGATATTTATTTTTTTTACCCTTACTGAGCATTTGAGATCACCCTTTTATGTTTCCTTTCCCCCAGGATATAAAGAAAGGTTTTAGGTTAAAAAAAAGTAAGATTTTATGGGAGATGTTGAAGATATTTCACCACGATTAGAAGATTATATTCCGAGTTTCCAAAGACGCTAAACTATTACGGTCCTTGTGTGTGTGTTTTTGTTATGTACTAAGTATTCTTCAAAAGTAATGTAATGTCCATGTACGTCAATCTTCGGGTCTCTACAACCACTGCCACGCCTGAAGACACATGGGCTAAAATATGTACTTCCATGACTGAAGACACATGGGCCTCATCCCGATGATACCTGTGAAACCACATGCCCTCACACACCTGGGACAGCCACCACACCACCCTGCCCGAAGATTCTTGGGCTAACAATGGACTTCATCCCATCACAGCCTGCCTGATGGTACCTGGGTTATCCGGGAAAGGGAGTATAAAGGACATAATAACTAGCCACTAATAGAAGTGTTGGAAAAAACACCCTCCCCCATGAAATGGGGGTGTTCAGAAAAAAGTTCTCAACAAGGGTGGGGCGCGAATTTGAAACACAAAAACTACAAGTATGTATAAGTAACAAGCACTCACCCAAAACTAGGTTTTTCTTCAGCCGGCCTAAAGAACACACTCATCACATGTGTCCAAGTCACAACTCGCACAAAACCAAAACCCATTTGTCCCATCGTTGTTTTCAAGTTCAGTAATAATGTTTAAAAAAGATTATGCACCTAATTAGGCAACTAGAAAGCATAAGCACAAGCCATGGAAAGAGTACAATCAAACATAAAATTAAACATTCCCAACTGGTTCTCTTGTAAAGTCACAACAACAAAAAGATAAGTGGGGTCCCTAGAAGTACTGGAACCAATGAAAACACCAAGATACATTCCTATGTCCACATGATGTAAGAGCCAACTATTTCTCAACAATAGAGGATCCCACCCCAATTCGTAGTATAATCATGTAACCACACGGCCTCAATTTCATAACGATCGAATCCATAACAACAGGGGATCCCATCCCCACCCACATCACCAAGAAATCGGCCCATGAATGAAAAACAACCAAACCACTACCACCAACACAAAGTAGGCCCATTCCGGTATTTTTAGATTTAAAAGATTTAACAAACTCCATGATTCCAATTCCCCTGCACTTTAACTAGGGTTATCACCGAAAAGGATCAATCCTAGTGCTTTCAATTTATTTATCCGAATATACTTAATTAACAAATTTCCATTACATGACCAACATGAGAAGTAAGGGTTTATTAATGCACAGTGAAAGTCCACCAACGACCATGATTTACAGTTGGCATAAACCCGCACAATCCAAAAACCATTAATCATTAAAGAAGAGAAAAACATAGCAGCATCATCGGTCACACCCCTCAACTTCATTCTTTAGAATACATTTATTATCTTCCTTAAGGTTTGGTTAATCCAATTCTACAGAAGCAATAGTGTACCCACCCCGCAAGATACACTGAAAGGAGAATTGAAGGTGAAACCCTACTTGGTTGATCAACGATCAATGTTTTTCTCCATGCCCTAGGAACATGGGATGTGCGACTTGCAGGGATCCGGCACAGGTGAAACACTTTCCTCGGTGAAAAAGGACATCAAACTCAAAAGGAATAAGATATAAGTTGGCCAAAAAGGAATATGGGGGAATACGAACTTCTTCTGTGATACATAGATAAAATCCTGTGGTAACGGAACAAGAAATTTGAATGCCTTGGAAGTCAGATCGTGGTTATTCCATGCGGTTGGGTGGTTACGCATGACTAGATTAATTTTTATTCAATAGGGAGGTTTCTCAGGATTTTTAGATATTAATTATGGCTTAAAACAGCCTTGAAACACTTCAAAATATTAAAAGTGCCAAAAAGTGGGGTTACAGGGGATGCTGTAGGAGAAAATCCCGCCAGGGATGGGTGACACCGATCTGTCGTGCCGATCAGTATCACTAGTCTGTCATGCTGATAATTGGAAAAGGATGAGGTCATAAGGGTCTGGGTCATTACATATAGAATATTATAGTATACAAAGTATTATTACTCATATTGGTACCTAAAAAACTATTGATATTGATTAATTTGGCAAACCATTGGATCTTAATTTTTTATAGGAATGATTAGTAGTTTTCTATATATTATTTTTACTTGTCTTAATTTAAATTTTTTTATACATATGTAAAAGAAATAAATAAAATTAAGAAATTTCCCATCATAAAAATGTAAAATAAAATTTTAATTATCCTACGTGAAATATATCCATGAATGGACCCGAGTGAGTGATATAGGTAATATTTTCATTATTGTGTGTTTTAATGGTTTTATCCATCCTAATTAACCAATTAGATATTATTTTAATAATTACTGGAAATTTAATTTGTTTTGTGCTAATATGTGAAAATTTATTAATTATGGAAATTTAAAAGTATTCGGCAACATTAGTATTACTTTCAGAACATTTAAATTTTTTAACCAACTGGTGTTATTATTTTTTTATGATTCCTTTGTTCGAGGTATGGATCAATTTCTTCATGACCCCTAGAAAATTAAAAATCCATCAGCCAAAAAAAGTAATCTTTATGAAATGTTGATGTGGATGAACTAATGGATACCACTAGAATTAATGAAGAACATCTCTTCTTACAAAGCTTCAAATAAGGTGATTATAATTGTTTTTGAATGTGGACTCTGAGAATCATGTTCATAATAAAATTCAAGAAGAATTTACGTCATTAAAGATAAAACACCGTAATAATTTAAAATATTTTCATTTTTGAATATATATTTTTTATATCTTTCTTTATATGAAGAACCATGTTATGATAATGTTACACACAATAATGACTTGGCATATAGAACACGAAAGACCGAAATTTATTGAACGAAAATATATTATTGAAATATTACTACTTAATATAATTTAACCTATCAATTAATTTTTTGGGTATGAATAATATTTATTAATTTTCAAAAATATATGGCTGAATTTATTGGTTAAAAATTAACTACAAATTAATATAGGAACAAACTTAATATGTAGAAAAATGTTGTTATAATGATATATTTTAAGGTTCCAAAAGCCGTGTTGTTTTAATAAATAAAATTAATTAATAATATTAAATTTTTTTAATGTAATATTTATTTTATATAGTCAATATACTATTTTTTATATTAGTCCAATAGATATAATAAGAATATGATAAGAATAAATACAGCTTTATTCTTAGAATTGGTATTTTTTATGAAAAGGGAATTTGTTGCATTTTAATGGAGGACCTATATTAAACCAAATTTTTTAAAATTTTATAAATCGTATTATAAAAATTAAAATTAATAATCTAAAAATAATATAAAATTTTACTCTTATTGGTTTTTTTATTTTTATAATAAGATTAAAGTTTTTTTAAACTGGGCTAACATATTGCATGTTAATTGGAAGCATATTTTTCATCTAAAAAATTAATATTGTTAAATTATATTTTTAATTTTTCTAAATTGTAGTTAGATTATTATGTTTATCCTCTAATACAATTTTTATCATTGGAATAAATTTATCATTGAATATTAATTTAAAACATTATAATCTTCCATTTTTTTCACTTTGAAAACCCATTTTCTCGTTCCATGAACATGATTAATTTTACATTTCTTACTACAAATTAAGTGATCAAAATTTTAAATATTAAACTCCATATTTGTAATAATTTAGTCCAATATATGTAAATTTGGTTTTTTTATTTTTGAGTATATGAATATTAAATATAGTAATACTTTAATTATCATAGTCAAGGGTAAATTAGGAAATTAATTGTAGAACATCATATTATAACTATTAGAAACTTTCCTTAAAACTTTTCCAATGAAATTAGAGTATTTTTTGTCTAAATGTATCATGTTTTTATTTTTATAACATTTTAATCCACTTTGATGGTATTATGACATTTAATATCATGTATTGAAGGAAAAAGGCAATTTTCATACACTTTTGTTTTTAACAAGAGAAATATTTATAATACGGGGTTATGAAAAAAATATGTTATAAAATAAATAGTATTTTGAAAGATAAATTTTTTTCCTACATCCTGGTAATGTATTTATAATGTTTAGGAAATTAAAAATTAAATTAAATAGTTATATAATGTTGATGTGGTAATTGTATAATTAATGGACAATTCAAATAAATGATATTATAAATATTAAAAAAATAAAATTTTAGAGATTATATGTCCTACAAGATTTTTATTGATATATTTGACATGTTATTAATTTTTTATAAGTACTATTATGAATATTTCTTGTTGTTTTGATTTTTATATTAGACAAAATACAGAATAGTATAAAAAATTAAAATATTAATATATTAAAGTAAATAATTTTTTTAAATATCAAATGTATCTAAAACACTAAAATTCCTCCAAATTATTTTTTAAAGGCAAAAAATGTCACCCATGACACATTTATGGTTTTTTTCGTTTTATAGTAACTCTATTATCCATTAGAAAAGTGAAAACAAAATTTATTGCGGTATGAATTATAGAGATAAAATAAGGGTTAAAATAGAAATATATGTATTAAAAATATTACAAACTTGTTTAAAAAGTAATTTGATGAATATTATTAGACAATTATCACATTATCATATAATTGGAGTTGTTTAGAGAATAATTTTCCTTAAAAATAACATATATATTTTTTAAATAAAATTTAATTCAAAATAACACTCTCTTTGTATTTAATATATAATGTGTGTCCAGACCTGGGATCAAATCCGGGCAGGGGTGAATTTCCGGGTACTGTAGCAGGGTATTGTAGCAGTATTGTAGCAGGGCACTGTCGTAGTACTTTAGTAGTCGTGGAACTGTAGCAGTGGCGACACTATAGCGGCGGCTGTTACTGTAGCAGGTACTGTAGAAGAGCGGGTACTATAGCAATACTGTTCATCGAGGGGTCCTTTGGGCCCAAAAAATGGGCTTCCAAGCCTTGTATTCAGGCCACTTGGCCATGGGCCTTCGAGCTATGTAATGGGTCACCCTCTACCCAGTATAAAGAGGTCTTTGCTTTAAAATAATAAATTGAGGGTTCGGCCCCAACCTTTAATAAAATATATATATATATAATGTGTGTCCACATCGGGAGAAAAGCAAGCTATAAACAAATGTAGTTCTCAATTTGAATCGTAATAAAATTATTTTTATTATATAATTTTTTTTATAAAATATATAATTACATTAAATTCTTCTGTAATAGTAAAATAATATTTATTTACTTAATAGAAAAATAATGAAAATGATATTAAAAATATTATTTATGATATATTTTGGATTATGTAATATTTCTAACGAGATTAACAGATTTATAAGATATATCATTGATGCTGGAAAGTATTATTTTATAATTTCCTCTTTTTATTATTTTATTTGATGTCAAAAGAAATGAATAGAATCAAATTTGACAGTAATGATATTTTTTGGTATTAATATATTATCAAATTATTTAAAAATTGAAAAAATGTTAAATAACTACAAAGGGGATAATATATGGTCTAAAATTTATTAAAATGTTAATTTGATGTTATTTTTTATGTATTTGGCCAAATAATATCCTTATAATTTCTTACTATTTTGAGGGTTTCCAATATTTCCCCTCACCACAATTATATAAGGACAACTCCTCTCTCAGTTACCCACACCACATTGAGACTTATAGCCCTCCCAAAACCTATCCAAATAAGCTTATAACTTCCCAATATTCATTATAGAACCCTCCATTTAGGAATAAATCTATAATGTCATTCCTTTGGTGAAAACCTAAAGGAGTTGCCTAAAGAAGAGGCAACATCTTTCCTCAAAATATTTAGTTCAATTTTCATTCTCACCCCCTAAACTATCCCTATTACCTGATTAAATAATAGAAAAATTTCCCTCAGTAATATGTGATTATTTCTATTGATATGGTTTCTATCTATAATAAAACATAGTTCCTTCTAATGGGTAATGAAAATATTGTTTATGTTTTAGAAGAAGTACTGCCTCATTAAATAATTTTTGTTTTTTTTCATTTACCATATTTCTAGGTAAGGAATTATGATGGAAAATATTGTTAAATACGTAATATCTTATTTTTGTTATGTATTTTTTCTCTTTAATTATTCTATTACACGTACCCATATTCTTTCAAATTTTTATTAATATGATAACATTATTTGCGTAAGTTTGGTCTACCGCCTCCTCAAAGTGACATGATTCGGTCATTCTATACATGAAATTTATAAAGGAATAATTTTACAATAATATGTGACATATATTACATAAATATAATAATATAATTATAAAATTAAAATATATATTTTACTTTTCATTCTTCTAATACAATAAAAAAAGAAAGTAGTGTTCATGCATACGTACGACCTAAAATCTCCATGAACTGTGAATTTCATTTCCTATATATAAATAATATATATTATTTTAAATATAAATACTGAATATATATACTATTTATATCATGTTTTACATTCTTAATAGAATAAAATCATGATATAATTAATAATAACAATAAATAACAAGTAAATACTCACTTTAGAAAATAGGAAATTAACATATGATATTTTATTAGTAATGAATGAATGTTAAAAACGAGTAATAAGAAATTATAAGATGTTAAAATATGATATAATAAATATTGATATGGTTTTTATTATGTTAGTAACACTCTTGAAACCATTGTAGAGGAGGATAAAGTATGGTCACCCAAAAGGAAACACATGGTAAGGGATTTCATCTCCATTTTGAGAATTATTTTTTGTTACGCACCAATTAATATTTATATGGTGTATACAATTCCATTTGACATATTATATAAAAAATAACCTTATTATCATAAAATTATATGTTTTATTTAATTTTATTCTATCATTTAGATTATGATTAAAATGTTCTCGAGTGGTATGGGATACATTGAATCGTTTAAAGAATGTTTTCTTCAAAAATATTTTATTTATCTTTCAATGACAATTACATTCATAAAAATTAACAACACATGTTGTTACTTAGAGTCCATTGACTTTTCATTGATAAATTTTAATCTTTTAATCAATGTAGTTATTTTATAATGCCTACTATTTATTATTTGAATCGATTATTCGATATGAGGAATGCTCTGAACAAATATGACATGAGTGGGGTATGATTATAGATATCCCGTCAATGCATCTTTAATCTCATGAGATGAAATAGTTTTCCAAAATTGATTTGTTTTTACCTAATATTCTAAACATTCTTCTAAAAGTTCTCAATGATAAATGTTTAATGTACAGAGGAAACATGGAATCCAATAATTAAGTATCTTTATAATTTAGAATTAGTTATTACTTATTAATGAGATTTTACATCAACATATCGATAGATGTGTTCTATTCTAACATGTGTTTCATTTTATTTCCTTGCATTATTGATTATTCTTTATCAAGTTATTTTAATTGTAATTTCAATAACTTCATTGATGTATTTCCATGTTTAAATTTCTATTTCAATCTCTTATATTTGGTTAATAAAATGGTTTATAGTGTATATCCAAGATTTGGGGTGTTCCAAAGGTATGGGACATGAGAAAGGGGAGAACCAGAAAAATTTATGAATAGTTCATGGTTAGTGCACATTTAAGAGAACCATGAAGAATTCCTAGGTAATCATGAAGACTTAGAAATAGGCTTAACGCATAGTTGATGCATTTTTTCAAACCACTTCACCTTCCATAGTAACTATGTGACCCAAAATTTATTTTATAGTGGCTAGAACATGGTTTGTGAATGATTTTTCAATCCATATGGGTAAACTGTTTTCCCTTGTAATGTAGGGAAAATAAAAAAAATCCATTATTTGATTTGAAACCCTCACCTATTTCCATCCCTTATTTTTTTTCTTGAATCTTAGTGATCAAAAAGATATTATAAGTGCTTCCAAGGGTGATTTTTTTCAGTTATAGGTCATTTAAAGTGTTGTCGATTGAAAATAGATTCTCATGGTATTTCTAATCCCCCTCTAACTTATATTTTTAGTATAGGGTTTGAATTAGTCTCTCATCTCCATCTGAATCTCGGAAAACATAATTTTCTAGTGAGATCTAGGTTGAGGATTGAAAGAGTGGGATAATAATGTTCTATTGATTTTATTAGGATTGAGATCATCAATAAATTTGAGTTAGGTGGTCTACATGTTTTATCTCGTGGTTTTAACATATATTTTTTCATGCAGGGTTATGTTCTTGTCATTACATTAGGTGTTATTGGTTTCATTTTCAATATTTGTTATAATGAGTTCCTAAATAACCAATTTAACCCCATATTGAACCTCATGGGATGAATTATGGATTAATCGACAAATTTTGGGCGACCCATCGGGTGTGCTGACCGTCCTGAATGTGGTTAACAAAAATTTAAAGGGTGAAATTAAATTGTGATTCAGTAGATTTGTTGGAAGGTGTGTAAATAGGTTAATGAAAATACTAATAAATGAATTATGGGTAGATGTTTCTTATTGCCGATAATGTCAAAGGAATTGTCTAGTTTGACATGTGAATAGTATAAATGGGATTAATGGGAATGTGTCAATGAATCCTATTTTTTATTTGAATATTCATAGTGAGTAAGGAATTTTGAATGTAAATTGGGGTAAATGAAAATGAAATATAAATGATAAATTTGTTAATTGATTTTTGTATGATATTGATTCTAATTTAGTAGTTATTATTGTGATATTGCTAACAATATTAGCTATGTTTGGTAGTAATGTGGTAGTGTGTGGTGAATGAATAAATAAACCTCTACATGCAGCTTAGTAGAGTGGGGTATAAACAAGTGGTTCTACTCCCACATGGAAAATTATACCGAGGCTAAAAAATACACCCCTCATTGCATACGTTAGGGAAGGGGAAATTGTTGAATGTCCCTAATGGTTTCTTTTCACCCAAGATGAGGCTTCGAGGTGAGGATAAAGTGGTAGTTGTGATGGGTTTCCCTATTGAGATATAACTTGATTTATTTTGATATTCCATGAGACTGTTGAACATGCATAATCAATTAAACATATGAAAATGATGAATTAACAACTAATATGTTATATGTTTTCAATTTCAATGTAATGGTAGATCCTCTTAGGGGAAACCTTATTACTAATGGATACTGTCATTTAATTAATAATAATTATTTAGAAATTGTAATCACTATGTTTTTAGAAATGAATATTTGATGATACCATTGGGGGTGGCCTACAGAGTAGTAATCAAACCATTCTCATGTCGACATTTGGTAACTACGGATATTTGTGGTCGGAGGTCAAGTAAAGGGAATAGGTCTAGTTCTTGGGAGTTGAGTCAGATTGGGGATGTGCATGGGGGAGGTTTTGGACTTGTACACATGACTATTTTGTGGCTTCCATTATTTATTTTTATTTGGTGTTTTTACAGTAGGTAAAGTAGCATAAAATGAAATATTTACTATTGTTAGTAGTTTTTAACCAGTTTGGGTGATGGTTATATATACATGTCCATTGGGTTGTATTTGTTTTTTCTGAATGTTGATATGTTTTTTTCTATGGTTTAATCTGGTAAAGAGGGTATATTCTAGACACATGACTCTTATACACTCTCTTTTAGTCATCATTCGATGGAGAATGGGGAGGAGCGCTTAAGTTCATGTGATGACACGGCTTGAGGAACCAATTTAGTGGCCCCCAGGTTGGGGATTTTAAAATTTGGTATGAGAGGAGTTCTCTTCCCTAACATACTATTTGGGAAATGTATATAAGAGATTAGTAAAGTATCAAGCCATGATAATAAGCTTTTTATTAGGACTACCTAATCTAGGTTTGTAGAAAAACCCTGGATACCCATATTGCAAATTTCTCTTCATGTTATGCATTGATTTTGTTGATGATATTTCCCCGTTGGTTCATGAAGATGTTCTGTAATGTGACTATTTTATAATATTTTGTTAGTGGCCTCAATAGACTATGTTTTTTCATGCATAAATCATTATAAAAACCAAGGTATATAGGATACATATATCATGTTGGGACCATATATGAAATATGTGTTGAGTTTAAAGGGTAGGATGCATTTGATTTTCATGAAAGTATTGAAAATGGTGTCTAATGATATTATGAAAACAATTGAAAATGGGAAGTAAAATGTTAAATAACAACTAATTAAGTGTGCTTGTTAAGGGAAATTAAGTGAATTAAACAATTGTTGGAGTATGTTGAAAAATAGAAACTCTTTTGAAATGAGTAGAATATAAGGAAAGTAACTGTGTGAGTTGGCTATCTGTTGTTAGTCGTGACCTTGGTGGTGTTTTTTGAGGGTACTGTTATGGGTATGATCAGGCCTATTTGGTGGTGTGTGTGAAATTATTTGTTTATGGATAGTGATAAACTGTTGCTTATATTTTGCGAAATCTTTATGGTCTATGTTCTAAAGAACATGCATTTAACTATTGAGAGATTGAACCATGAAGGCATGATCAATTTGGAAGACAAGGTGATGTTCTATAAAACACTACTCCCATAGTGGAGTAAGAGAATATGGTGATCCATGAAAATAAAGAATATCACTTCTGTGAGAATATTGATCATTTCATGCAGATGATGGAATGAGACCCAGGGCGGGCTGCACCATGTTTGTTCATGTTGACCAAGTATTTTCATTTACAACACCCTCCAAACATTACCAGAAAGGGTGGGTAGAATACTAATTGTTATGGATAGATACACTATAGACTATTCTTGGCCATATTGAGACTCCTCTCAAGAATCAAGTCATGTTAGAATCCTATATGTTGTGAGCCCAAGCAAAACATTGGTGGGAAATGATGGTTTCAACCGGGAAAGTCAAATGAATGATGTGGAAATATTTCCAAGAGATGTTACTTGAACACATCTATCCTGAAACCCTCAGGTAGGATAAGGTAGCATATTTAATGAGATTTACCGATGGGTATATGCTAGTGATGTGTTATTCTAGTTGTTTCACTAATCCGTTCCTCTTCATTTTGATGCTCGTAGGAGATGATGAAGTTAAAGAAATACATGTTCAGGATAGGATGAGACATGACATCAAGTCCCCAGATAAAATCTTCTAGTTGAAAAGACTTACTGAAGTGGTGGATCATGACCTTATCTCATTGGGTAACCTAAATGGATCCTTCTGTAATGGACTTATTGTTCTTCATTAGCGGGCCAGTGGTTTAGCTTATGAGAGCTGGAATATCCATTTTGGGAATCTCTATCAAGGTGAAATCTCATAGAAAAAACAGGATGAGTGGGCTAGCCTCTCAAAGTGATGAATAATTGTTATTTTACTAGTGTTGAAGACTGATGCACATGCACAAATAGTATCATTGGCCACCAGTTGAGTGCCTAAAAAGAGGAAGGATGGGCTCTGTGTAGAGTGTCTACAAGAACCCACGATAGTGAAGAAATGATGGAGGTCAAATAAAGCTTCCAAGTGTAGGATGCTGGTCGGAGAATCCTTATTAAGATGTCATTTGGAGCTCCGTGGGTTGTACCAAGTGGGGTAGGCTATGTGGAACTCTAGGGTGAGATCATATATACCATAAAGGTAGTGTAGTACATAGTATTATGCTTGGAACCTAAGGTATATAGTAAAGTCATATTCACATAGTTCAGTCAACACCAGAATGTGGTGAGGTAGGACCATATAACATTCAAGATATGATTATTTTATCTTTAACACATTCTTGTGCATTATTCTATATGGGTGCCACACATTCTCTTATTTCTGCAATGTTTGTAGTTGTGATGGGATTAACTATGGAAAGCTCATGTGGAGTTAATTACTTGATACTCAGTTTGGGGTACAGGTTGAGAATATCATATGATGTAAGGGTTGTTCCTGAATGTTCGTGGATATCATTTTTTAAGGACCCTGTTTATCATAGAGATGTAAAATTTTGACTTGATTTCATGTATGGATTGGTTGGTGTTGTATCATTATCATATCGATTGTTACCAAGATTGAGTGATGTTCATTTCCTTCAATGGAGACACTTATGTCTTTTGTGGTGAGTTGGATGTTCAAGTATGCCACAAATGGGAAATTTTCCCATAGTTTATAGAACTCCTAGCTCAAGTGTCTTGCCTTGTGATATATGGCGGAAGAATGTAACACAAGGTCCTTCCTCCCATTTTCAATTAGTTTTTGGATATTTTCCTTGTGTATATCTTATTGATACAACCTGATAGGGATATTGAGTTTATGATTGAATTACTATTGGGGAATAGATAATTCCCATTCCACCATATCAAATGGTACTAACCGAACATCAAGAACCAAAATTTCAGCTGTAGGAGTTGGACTATAAAAGTTTTATCCATACTAGTATGTTTCCTTGGTGATCTCCCATATTATATTCTACGAAGGTTGATGTATTGCATATGATATGTGCTGATTATAGTATGTTGAATCAGATGATGGTCAAGAACCAATACCCACTCCTAGAACCGATGATATTTTTGATCAAATGAGAGCTACCTAAGTTTTCTCCATGATCTATTTAAGATTAGGATACCATCTTTTGAGGGAGAGACCTTCTAATGTACCCTGGATTACATTACAGAGCAGGTAGGGGTTGTTCGTGTTTGTAGTGATACCGTTTAGGATAACCAATGCACCAGATGTATTCATGTCCTTGATGAATAAGATATTACACCAATATGTGGAATAGTTCATAATCACCTTCATTGATGAAATCATGGTCACTCAAGAACTCTTGATGATCATGCAAACATATTGACATCATATTGATTACATTAAAAGTGAATCGGCTTTAGGCCATGATATCAAAATTTCAGTTCTGGATTGATAGAGGGCATATCTTGGGGTACGTCATTTCTGAATTATGGGTATCGGGGGATCCACATATTGTTTTGGCTATTGTGTCCTCTGATAATCCCCATAACATTTATGATGTTCATATTTTTTTTATGGTTTGTCCAGTTATTAACAAAGGTTCATTTGGGATTTTTCCCACTTGGAGGTACTACTATTAGTGTTAAACAATAAGGGAATTATTTATGAGTGGTCATAGTCATGTGATAATTATTTTTAAGAGTTGAATAACCAGTTGAATACATCCCCAATTATGATCATACAAAACCTTTTAAGAGGAACACCTTATTCTATAATGAATTCAGTGTGGGACATGGGGCATCATTGATGTAGGATGATCAGGTTGTATCTAATGGGTCAAGATAGTTGAATCTTCATGATATAAATTACCCAACTCATGAATTTGATTTTTCTAATATGGTTTATACTTAATGTGTTGGATGCAATAGTTTTGTGGAGAGTGGTTTACGACGTTTAGTGATCATAGAAGTCTTATGTATATTATCTCATTGTCTGATTTTAATATTCAGTAGTGAAGGTGGGTTGAGTTCTTAAAATACATTTATTTTTAGTTGGTTTACAAACTAGGAAAAAAGAATAGTGTGTAGGAATCTCAAATTCAGAAGATTTAAAATCCATTTTTTCGGAATCCATGTTTTTGTGGAAAATGATTTCCTTTTTTTGCTGATATGAACGATAATTTTGATTAAGGGAATGGGAAAAATGCCCTTGAGACTCTGAAAATCTAGTCCACAGTTTTTATCATATTCAGGGAGATTCATCTAATATATTAGGAGTGTTTTTCTATGATGGAAAGTATTAAAGGTGGAGAGTCACCTTCTATTTGGGTATCAGTGATGATGGTATTGTCATTATTCATGGTCATGTGCCTATACCAATGTGTATGCAGGATGATTTGAATCGTGAGTTCCATGAATCCTGGGGGGAAGTGAATCCTGGTCTAACTAAGATGAATTGTGATCTTCATAGGTAGTATTGGTGGTTGAGAATGAATTAAGAGGTTGTAGGATATTTTCCATGATTCTTTACCTGTCAACAGGTGAAGGCTGAGTATCAGTGCCCATGTGGTTTTCAACAGTCATCTCCCATTCCATAGTAGAAGTGGAATGATATAACACTTGAAATTTTAGTGAGTATTCTGAGGACTCCATGAAATAACGATGATGTATGTGTATTCATGGACTGATTGACTAAGGTGGATCATTTCTGATCGATTTTGGATATCTATATAGTTGATTATTTAGGTGAGTTATACATTTGATATATAGTTCCATTGAATGATGTGCCGAGAACCATATTAACAGGTCTTGATCAATGTTTCACATCAAATTTCTAGCTAGAATTACAAAAGGAACTTGATGCCCATGTTTTTTTGTTTATGATTTATCACCCACAAATGGACAGACAGTTTGAGGGTAAGAATTTAGTATTGGAAGATCTGTTGAAATATTATGATCTAGATTTTTGTGGTTCATGGAGAAACCACTTTCCCCTCATTGAGTTTTCCAAAAATAACAGTTTCTAGGAAATGGTTTATAGGGTTCCTTTTGAGGGTATTTATCAAAGACCATGTAGATATCTTTTGTGTTGGTTGGAAGTATGGGAATCAAAGCTATTAGAACTGAGAAATCATGCATGAGACATTATAGAATATTTAATTGACTCATAACCATATTAAAATGGCTAAGAGTAGGTAGAAGTCATCTACATATTGGCTCAATAGTCCACTTGAGTTTATGGGGGTGATATTTTGTTTCTTCAGGTGTCACTAAGGTTGGGTCACCATCAAATACCGAAGTTGGGAAATCTAACACCTAGGTTTGTGGGACTGTTCAAGATCATGGAGTGGATTAGAAAAATGGATTATCGACCTACTCTTCCATAGTTTTATAGTGAAATGGATAATGTTTTTCATGTATGAATACTCTAATAGTATCTCCATGATCCATGGCATGTGATAAATGTGGATGATGTAGAGTTGGGGGCTGATGCATCCATCAAGGAGCATCAGGTTTGTTTTGTGGACTATAGTGAAAAATACTTATAGAGAAATACTCTACCATTTGTTATAGATTTACGGAAACAAGGAACTTTTTAGGGATAAACTTGGTAGAATTATTTATATGTGAATTTTTACTTCACCAAATGATTTTCTTCAAAAACTCAATAATTACCAAGAAGAGTGGCTCAATGAAGAGACGTCATAAGGTGTGAAGGTTGTAAGATCCCTGAATTCATTGAGGTATATCCATATATAAGTTTTTGTTTCAATATATTATATTTAGTAATGAAATGGTTATGGGGAGTATGTTGGGTCTTGGGGGTGTTCCAGATAATTGGAACATGATTAAGGGGAGACCGGGCCAATCTGTGCAAGGAGCATGGTTGGCGCACGGTTAAGAAAATAATGCTGAATTCCAAGGTACCCATTCATCCTTTGATAGAGTATTAACACACAATTAGAGACAGATATGTCAAACTATATATCCTTCCCAAGTAACTATGTGACCTATATTTCCATGGACATTGGGTAGAATAAAATTTTCACACTATTTTTCAAACTATTCTGGTAAACGATATACCATTGTAATGTTCCATTATGTGATTTTAAACCCTCACATGATTTTCAACATTGATTCTCTCCCTTGAACCATAGTGACTAACAAGTGCTTCCACGGGATCCCATTTTTTATTCCCTTTTATCTCTTGGTTCCTTTGAGTTCCTTCGATTACAGATCAAATATTCATGTAGGTCTAATCCCCCTCTTGATTTTGTTTATTTATTTTGGGTTATAATCCTTCTCTTATCTCCATATTAATATCAAAAACACTTTTACTCGGGTTAGATCTCAGCTAATGATTCATTCGGTGGTTTAATATGGAACTTAGGTTTCGATTATGAGTGAGTTCATCAATGTATTTGAGTAAGGTTGTCTACATGTTATATCTCCATGTTTTAGATAGCTTTGTGCATGTGAGATTATGTTCTTATTCATTCCATGAAGTTTTCTTGGTTTCATGTGCATGATTAGACATAATGATGGTCTAAATAACCAATTAAAACCCCCTAAAATCCATGTGGGCTGCATGGTGGATGGATAGCACAGTTTAGGTTCTCCTATGGGCTGTGCGGACCTTCCCAAACGTGGTTAACAGAAATGTAAATTCTGATTTATTTTTGATTAAGTAGAGACCTTTGAAGATGTGAAAACGGGTTAATGGAATGATTAATAAAAAAATTATTGGTATATGTGTCTATTCATGGGTAATGGCTATGGGATTTCTTGGTTTTAATTGGGAATGGGTTAAATGGGATCAATTAGAATGTGTCAAAGATTCATGATTTTTGTTTGAATATGATTAGTGAGTTAGGAATGTAGAATTAAAATTGGGATAAATGGTTATGAGATATAAATAATAATTTTTTTCTGATCGTGGCATGATAAATATATCCATTTTAGTTTTTATTATAGTGATATTTCTAATGATATTGGCTATACATGGTTGTAATGTTGTCGTGTGTGGTGAATGAATAAATAAGTATGTCCTCTTTTCTTGTTATAATGGGGTATGGACATCGGGTTCTATTCCCACATGTGGAGTTGGATCAACAATCTAAACTCCAACATAAAATGCATAAGATAAGGAAGGGAACCTAGTTCCATTCCTCTAATAGTTGCATTCCACCCAGACTGAGGCTTCATGTTAAAAATAATATAGTGGTTGTGATGTGTTTCCCAATATAAATAAAAAGTGATTAATTCCCATATGTCATGCATCCATTGAACATGCATAATCCATTAAACACATGAAATATGTGAATTAAGAAGTGAGATGTTATGAGTATTGAATCATAATTTAATGGTGTTTTATCTTTGGAGAAATGATATTACTAATGGATACATGAACTGTATTTTATTTTCATATCATTATTTAAAAACTGAATGAAATATATGACTAGACATGATGTTTTGTAGTCACTATTGCTGGTGGACTACTTAGTTGTACTCACAAATGGATCGTGTCGTCATCGAGTACCTGATAAGATTTCATAGTTTTTGGTCACGTAACTGGTAATCGTCTAGTGCTCGGGAGTTGAGTTGAATTATGGTTGTGCATGAATGTTGTTCAATACATGGAGTCAAGATTGTTTTTGGGATTCTATTGTTTATCATTATTTTGGGTTTGTCTACATGGTACTGTAGCATGGAATGACATATTTACAATTGGTTGTGGTTTGTACCCAGTTTCAGTGATGGATATTTATGCATGTTATAGGTTTTTATATGTTTTTTTCTGATATTTTATATATTTTATGTTGTGGTTTACTCTGATAAAGAAGGTATAGTATCCCCACGTGACTCTTAGACCCTCGCTGCATGCCAAAAACCACTAGCATACGGGGAGGCGCAGTTGACGTCATGTGAAGACCCATCCCGGGGAACTAGGTCAAGGACACCAGGGTTGAGGATTTTACATTAATGAACTGCGTCATCCTTTATTTAACTTTACATATCTATTATTCATTATGTATCTATTTCAATATAATTTTTTATCATTTAATTTCATTTTCATGAGGATTTATTTCTATTGATTCAATTTTTTTCCTATTTTAAATTACCTTACTAAGAATTTAAGCTCTCCCTTATAATGTTTCCTTTATCCATGTTATGTATATGAATCCTTTGAATGAGTTTCAATGATACTATATATTTATATTTATTATGTATCATGTTTTTGTTTCCTATTTCTAAATGTATTCGGTGTATCATGTACGTAATCTAATATTCAGTAAATTTTAAATGGATCAGTACATTTTTATTTGATTTCCTATAATCATTCCAATGTAATAAAATAATTCACTAACTCCAAAATTCTAGGATTTTGGAAATTATAAAGGTATCCATTTAATTCTCCAATGTGGAGGATGTGGAAGAGAATCTTCGACCAAAAAAACATGAATCTAGTAATTCTGTCATAAAATTTTTATCAATTTTTCAATGAATCTGTTATTTTCAGGGAACATTGAAAAGAGAGATGGGGGGATTTTTATGAATTACCCTTTCGTATATTTGGCTATTTACCATGTGAATGATACTCTAAATCTAGATAAATAGAAAATAGAAAGTATTTTTTCCACCACCCACTATTTTAAATATGGGCAACCACTTCCATTATAAGGGATGAAGAAGGAGAAAGAGGACCGATTTTTGAGTATTGTAACATTGTAGTGTTTTTTACATTCTACATTCTCTTTTCTATGTTACATAGTTCTCTATTATTCCCTTTTTTACTCTATTACCCTTCATAATATTGAGTAAACCTTTTGGTAATTGGGGATGGGGTAGTTCACCATGTTTACTATTAGAGTCTTTTGATATATTTAATACTTTATTTTAATGTTGAATGATTTATATTTTAAGTGTTTATAAATCCTATTAATGTTATTTTATTTTGGGTTTTGGTTTCACTGATAATTTAATGTTTTTTATGAAGTTATTGAATCCCCTATGACTAGTGTAGTTAATCTTGATCGAGAAGAGTGTGTTAGGTGGCCGGTTTCTATGGATCATTGACACAAGTGTACAATAATTTATATTTTTATCCATTTATTAGGAGTAACCATTAATAATTGACACTTTACATAGTTTTCATGGATGTTTTTATGAATTTTCCTGAACATGGGATGTATTTTATGTTACATCCTTCCACCAAGAGTGATTGACAACACAATTATGGATTAATTCTTTTATCATTCAATAGGAAGAGTGGGGAATGATTTTCATGACAATGATAACATTTAAAAATATTATTCTACCTTAAACATATCACTCTATTCATAAATTTATATTTATACTTTATTTTTATTTTATTATTTATTTTTCAACCCAATAATTTGAAAAAACAACATCAACATATTTATCTAATATCAAGTGATAAAAATAATTTATGTATTCTCCGCTATGAAGAAAACATTGTCTAACCACATTAATAACTTTTTATATTTAGAAATAATTTGTTTTTCACACCCCATGTTAGAAAGGTGTCAATACATAGAACCATTGTTAGGGAGGTCATGCGAATAATCACTTTCTTCAGCTCCGTTAAAAATAGTCTTACTATAACAAAAATGATAGACCATTTCTTTCTAGATCCAAATATTTAAAGAAAATTATTAAATCAACATAAAAATGAAATTTTAAAACATATTTTGTGGAATTATCCCTTCTATACTCAAATTAAACTTCAAGTATTCACTCTGAACCTATCATCAGGGATGGAAGCCAGAACTGGACCCATAGAGACCTCTTTGTAAGACAATTCCGTAATCAAAACAATAAAATATTTCTAATAGAGCTACCATGTTACATTGAGATTATACCTATAATGATACAATTTCTAAGTAAATATAATGTATTGAGAGTAAAATACCCAATGAAACATAATAAAGTGTTCACATATAACTATTATACCTTCGACCCCAAGGATAAGCTGAGGGGCAGGTAAAGTGGATTGAATTCCAATTTTCATGGGGTTGATTTTTCAAAGAATGGATGAATGGACTACAAAAATGATATTCTCCTAATTTGAATGACATAGTGATGTTAATCATAAAAATATTCATCCATACCTCCATATGCATGAATATTAGAAATCATATCTACTCCATGAGGAAATGATTTGGGGAAACCTTTCACAAGTACTGGGATAGATTTAAAAAAGATATGTTCTAGCTTAACATATTAGAAAATATATGGGCACAAAATTATTGTATTCTATTATCAGGGCTTATTGGGAAATGATAAAATTGTTATTGATGCAACTACTAGAGGTTCATTGATTAAAAATTCACCAGATTAAGCTAAGTGATTGATTTGAAATATTTACTAGAACTCATCGTAGTTTGGTATTGGAGGTAGTAAAATAAGAGGTATTCAAGAGGTATGAACTTATTATTGATCTCCCTTATTATAAAATAGTATTTATGAGATAAATATTTTAGTGAGATATATGTCCTTGAAATAAGTGGGTGAATAATAATCATAGACTATGGTATGTGGTTTACACTAATCACTAGAACATGTCACTAACCAGCATGCTAAAATATATGGAATGGAATGTTGTGTCGAACCCTTTCATCCACCGATGTTACAAAGAAAATGAATAATGGATGGGTCCCAACCAATTCAGGTATGGATTTGGAAAGTGGAGTTAAGCTTGACCCCAAAACAAATACCAGTTCCAAAACCTTCCCCCATTCTGGAAAAAAATCCCTAACCCACCACCATTTGAGAAAATGAAATATTATAAGAATCAGTTTTACCACCAACTACCCAATTTACAAATGCCTTATTATATACCATCCACCTTCACACAACCACCTTTAAAAAATTTATAATGTAATTTTTATTGAAAATAGGATATGTTTTATAATCTAGAAAACATAGTGGGATATCTTATTTAAAACATATCCAAAAACCCAATAAAACAACCATGTCAAACAATTCCATAACAAAAATAGAATATCCCCATGATAAAAAAATAACAATGTAAGAACATTCCACACAATTAGTTCCAGAACCCAAAAAAAGGTTCTCTGTTCATAGGGAGGAGGAAGTCATAAAATCTAAAAAAATAAACCTAGAAGACGAAAAGAAAGACGATGTGGAGAAGAATATTCCATGCATTTAGAGACAAGAAACACCATTTCAATGAAAAATACGGTATAATAAATTCTTACTCCAACTATTTCCATTATGTATGATTTAGTCAGAGTTATTTTTGGAATAAGCACTTCAAATAGAAATTATAGACATATTTGTGAAAGTAAACAATTTATATACCACAAAATAATAACTGAAAACAATTACAAAGTATGAAATTTTATTAATGATACTTTCCCCAATAAGAGGATACTTCTAGGTAATGAGAGGATAAACATGGGAATAAGTGTATCATCCCATATCACACAATGGACAAAATATCAAGATCTGGGGACATTTTACATCAATGAACCATTGAATTATTAAATTTATCTAATTTTTTTGTCATCCATGTGATTTATATAATTTTTTTCATCATGTAGTATAAATTTCATTGTATATGGGATAATTGAATCCCAAAAGAGTTTTTTTCCAATGTTCAAATTGATCTATAATTCTCACAACAAATGTTCTAGAGGTTATCGCTAAGAAGGTCAATGATCTTTTATTCCCAACTAAATTCTATGTTATGAATATGTTATAATATAGGATTCCTCCACACCCTTCCATAATTTTTGGGAGATAGTAATTAAAGATGGAAAAAACTATAATCAGTTTCTATTATGGGACACTCGCCATGGAGTTTGTAGATTTTACTATCCACTTCAATATTTTTGAATATGTGAGGCACCCATCATGGGGTCACTCACTCTTTTAACTATCCCATGAAGTTGGTACCAAAACATTTTAAGAATCTTGTATATTTCACAAATTCCTATCCCCATGAGAGAATTTTTCCTTTGATGATGTCATTATACTTGTGGAGGCCTAAAAATATGAATATTATGACTTGATGTGGTAATAAGAGGTAAAATATAATTTCATTGAATATTTTTTAAATGAATAAGAAGATGATATAATTTCAGGGGTGAACGAAGCACAAACATTGTACATGGGAAATTTAAATTTAATTTCAACCCTAGATAATCCACCTAATCTAGAATAAAAAACTATTACAAGCGATGTGAAATATGTGTACAATATTGAGTGAGAGAAATTACAAGTGATAATCACATATAATCTATTTGATTCCCAATAATTATAACCATTTATTAATATTCTGATGGATAATTTACCTAAAATATGCTAAATTGTTGGTGATATCCAAGGAATAAACCAATAAATATTATCACATTGAATTATTCATGAAGTATATTCCAAAACTAGAAGATAACCCTAAAGAAGTATGAATCACACCTTGATGGAGGTTGTAAAAAAGGAGATCAGGAAGCTCTTGGAAGTATAAATCAACAATCCAATTTTAGATTCCCAATGGGATATCCTCATTGATGTAGTTCAAAAAACAATATTAGCTTAACCACTATGAGGAATGAAATGAAATAATTAATCCTTGTGATAATCTACAACAATTTTAGAGTGTAAAAAAATATAGGTTGTTGAATTAGATCATTCATATAGATCATTTATAGATCCCCTTCACTGACCAGATGTTAGAGATATTGGCAGATAGAACTCATTATTCCATTTTGGATGTATTTACTCCTTATTTTCATGTAACCATTATTCAGTAAATTAAATAGATTACAAAAATTAAATTCCACTTCATCACTATAATATATTAAAGGATTATATTTTGATTATGTAATCCTCCATGTATATTTTATTGGTGTATGGTAAGTATTTTTTCATATCACATTGATGATTCCATATAAATTTTCAATGATTATTTCATTGTTTTTGAAAATTCAGTCTACCATTATTTGAAAAACCTAGAATTTTTTTTGAAAACCACCATTAATTTTTTTTTTTTAATTTTAAAAAATTTAATTTTATGGTTGAGAGAGGAACTTTCATTGGCCATGTCATTTTAAAAAATCATTAATGTTGATAGATAAAAAATTGTTGTCAAAAAATCATTTCCTTAACAAACTTGTGTGGAACATGTTAGGTCATTTTGAGTACATGAAGGATTATATGTGAGATTTATCAATGATTTCAGTAATATTTATCTCCCTCTTTTTAGATTGATTATGAAAGATGATGATTTTTATTTCAATGGTTCATGTATAAATACATTTCATTGGATAAATTAGATATTTATTACACCACTCGTAATGCTACCACAAAATTGTTAGGAACAATTTTAGAAACTTTATAATTCATCCAATCAAACAGTTGGAGGAGTAATTTCTTAGTGAATTGAAGACTGAACCCAATTCATTGTCAATGCCTAGAGATCCTTATATATAGTCAAATTAAATTACACCACCATAGATTTAGAGTTTTTATCAGTTGTATAATCTTTAGAATGATTTAGATCATATATTAGAAGAACTAAATTCACCATGTTTTCTAATCATACAACTTCTAGGTATTTTATAAATAAGGACGAAGCTAAACTACAATTATTTTAGATAAATGTTACTATAGTTTGAGTTAAACATATAAATCAATGACAGAAAATGTACTAAGAACCACGTGTATGATCACTTAAGTTGACTTCCCTGCAATGCTGATGTTGAAATTCTAGAAAAAACCATTGAATGATCACTTTCCAAGAGATAAGTTGAACATGATTAAAGGATAAGTGCCTTGGTATGCTAACATGGTCAATTATTTGGTAAAATATAATGTTCCATATCATTTCAATTCCCACCAAATTCAAATGATGAAATCTATATTCAAATATTACATTTACTATGATCCATTTATTTGGAGGATTTTCAAGGAACAAGTGATAATAATATGTTTACTAAAAGAAAAATTGATTATGTCATTTAGTTTTTTGACACATTAGATTAAGGATGCCACTTTTTACCTCAAAAAAACATTTAATTTTTCATAATTAGTGATTTATTTTTCTGACATTTTTTATATATATTTAGATATTATAAAAAATTATTTTACAAACTCTGTTTTTGTATAATATTTTATTGAAACAATAATTGCCCCAAAATATAATTAATTCTTGATAAATTTATTAAGTATTGATTATATATTTTATAAGACCTTTCCCAGGACATATATACACTCAAATATATTTCATGCAGATAATTATGTTGCAAAATGTGGGGATGAAAAATCCACCAGATGTTGTTTATGATTTTGTCAATACTAACATATATTATAGGTTTTGAGTGCCCAAATACATCATCAGTTATTAGGGGAATCAATTTTACAATATAATAATGGAAGATTTTATGAAGATGTATTTGTTTTATCATAAAACATAAACTCCCTATCATATATAGGAAAATTTTGATGTTGAATTTTCCAATAGGGAAATCAAAGGAGTTTTGTAAAGGATTGATAAGATGAACAAGAAGGATTGGATCCAAATGTTAGAATAATCATTATGGGATAATAGGATATCCTAAAAAACCCTAATTGGAATGATTCCATAGAGGTAGATTTATTGGAATCAATGTCATATACCTGTGTAACTGATAAATATGGTGTATTGGGTTATGGGGAAGATAATTTGGACTTTGAAAGAATTGTGAAAGAGAGTAGATTTAATTTTTAGGAGCTGGAGGAAAATAGAATTGAAGCCATTGAAAATTACAATATTTACAAAGATAGATCAAGAGTGTATTATAAAAATATGATACAGCTGAAATACTTCAATCCTCGGGACATTGTGTTGTTATTCAACTCCAAACTCAAAATGAGTATGGGAAACATAATTCCATATAAAAAGGTCAACATATAGTTACATAAGTATATCCTTTTGATACTCTTTATATTTTGAAGGATGTAGAGAGGGAAGAAATCATTTTAAATTTAAATGGGATGAAAAAATTCTATTGGTCCATGCCATCAGACCCAGCGGATGAGATCACACCCCTCAAAGTAGTTTATTAATAAAATCGATCAGTCATTCACATCCTTTACACATTATTTATTATTTTGTTTCAATTTTAATGATTAATATATTTTATTTCAAATTTAATTCATTTATGAAACATCATCATTAAATTATAAGGGAGGGAACATTCTTTAGTTTACGATTTTTTATTTTTTTATTTTTTATTTTTTTAAAAGTATATTTTTTTTATTTTTTTTGGGTTTTAGAAATAGGTGAGGTGAAATTATAGTTTTTTAAATTTTCAATACTCGTTTCCATTAGAGGACTGATTTATCCCATTAAAGAGACCTTAAATGAATTCTACAAATGAAAATGTTTGAAGTTCAAATATTTAGAAATATAATGAAAAGTCCACTGATGTTTGATTATCATGCCACATATCAATGCATTTATGTCTCAAATCACTTTCCTATGAGGCTTCTAAACTATTATTTACATGTAATTTACATTCACCTAATATTTTTAGAGAACCAAACCTTGATTTATTTAACCATAATTTTATTTTATTTTTTGGTCAAAATTATATGGTTTGAGGTCTTTTGTTTTAGATGAGTGGTGAATTTATTTTTTTTAAATACTTATTTTCCAAGAGAATAATTTTTATTCTTTAAATACATGTAAATTATATCTTTATATCCCTTAGAATATAAGAAATTATTATTTTGAATGATACTTGTGAAGCCAATTTTACATATCCAACATGCTCTTGTAGTAAAATTTCATTACATAGTTGAACTTATATGCATGGGGGGAGGGGTCTTGTGTGGTGATAACTCATATGGAGATTCATTGGTGGAAATAAAAAATGTTTAAGAGATTATTTTTCTACAGAAGAATTCATTCGATCAAAATATTTACCTTTCTATATAAATCAATATAAAAGATTCTGGGACTTTTTGGAGCTTCCAAAGTTGAAAAAAAGTTGTTATTATCTAGAGATTTTAATTAAAATTATTTTTAAGAAGATTTATATTTTTGTTTCTAAAATGTTGAATGGTGTGCAATTTACATGATTTTCAAATATGATTTGGTGATGATTTTATTCTATGTTGAGTAAGGAGGATACCATACTTGAGTGAAAATTATATTCATTCTGTTTTTCTTCACAAATAGATAATCCATCCTTTTTCATCCTCATAAATTTTGACATATCAATCATACCAACTAAAATCCATTGAGAATATGTGAATATTAATCATTATATAAACATTCCCTTGAGCCAAATTTGGTGATGATGTAGAAATTTATAAATCCTATGATTACACTATCATGGTTTTGGATGAGGAAATCTATGCAAAAAATTTACCCTGGTGATATGGGAGAAAATTCACCAGATGTGGGTGTTTTGACTGCATGAAAGGAGAAATGATGTGGAAATGGATTTAATGAGATGAAAATAGAACATGAAATAATAGTCATTGGAGGAGTTATGATATCTTTAGTTTCTTTTTTAATTGGTTAAACTCTTGTGGATGCGTTTTGAAAATAATTTTATTTTATTTTGATGGTTACTTCTCAAGGAGACCAAGGCATAAGTGTGGGATAATTGATAGAGATAAAATTTTCATTATTTAAATGTTAGTTTAGATGAATTAATAACTAATAATTAAAAAATTTGAAATTTTTTTCATAATTATTGAATTATTTATGAGTTTTGAGATAAAATTTTAAATTGGTTAATTCATTAAATTTATATTCTTTCTGTCACATCATTATTTTGGCAGTATCATTAAAAAAAATTATCCAATTTGAGTGATCCTTTTTTTAAAAAAATTTTGTTAATGGGTTGAAACATTCTCTTCCATACATAGATATAATTTTAAATCTATTATACCCTTGGTTATTTGGTATATATCCTTTACTTGATTCTTTTATTTCTATAAAGTGTAAGGGGGATGGATTGGATAGTTGGGAGAACTTTGGAAGTGTTTTAACGGATAAATGAATGTTGCACAGGAGGTGCACTGTTGGCCTAACCGGGAAACCAAACCATGTGCAATACTCTTCTTATAACAGTAACTCCCAAAGGGTTGGAGCACAATTTGGGATACCGAGCAAGGGGAGGTCGTGTGGGTTGTAGCTACCTCATGGTTAGCCCACAATTAGGTAAATTGTGCGGTCAAACGATGCATAAAGTCAAAATTAGATCCTTATAAATAGGATATCACTATTGTTTTAATAAATCCCTTGTTTTTCCCCTAAACATCCATAATTTGAGATTAATCTCCATTAAAGGTAGTATAACCTCATCCTGTATTTTTTTTGAGTCGATCCAAAGGGTTCCCTTGGTGAATCAAAGACAAATTCTTGATGTATGTGATTGTTCTTCTTCATTAGTGGTCGGTTTCAGAGATCTACTTATATCTACATCTTCTATCCTCTTGGATTCTCATATCTATGCATGTAATGGCTAGATAATGGTTTTTGGATTCCAAATATGATGATATTTTTTTTGACCTTGATAGGAGAAGAGATATAATGTGGGTTCTTGGAGAATCGACCAGGTTTTCTTTTCAGTTCTTCGTTCACTATAGTTTTATCCAAAACCATCGAGGTAAGTGGATTATCTTTTAACTCCATGTAGTAGAATGGATGGGAAAACATTCAAGTTTATTTCATTTTGATGAATTTATAATGAATTGGAGGGATATTAATTGTTAGAAACCTTCTTTGGGGATGGTTTGGGTAAATTGTAGAAATCTGGGAAATTGGGTTCTTTGAATAAAGTGCTTTTTTTCTTTGTTTTAAAATCTGTATTTTGATGTGGGGATTTTCAGGAATTATGGAACATGGATTTTATTATATATTTTCAATAAATAGGGATATGTTTTATTGAAAGGAAATTGAAGTTTTGAAATTGGTTTGTTCCTTGGATTTCAATAAAAGTAGATTTTTATTAAAATGGTTTGGAATGGTTATTTTGAGTGATTTTGACATATATTGGGTTTTGTGGGTGTTCATGTTTGATGTTCCCATATTTAATTTATGTGTAACATTGGTATAAAGGATGCATGACCTTGGATCGGGGTCATGTGTCATTGGGACCAATATTAATTAGATAAGAGACCACTCATGATTATAGAACTATCGAACAAAGCATGCTTGTGTGGGTGTGTTGTGAACCATGTAAAGGGTATGCTAATATGATAATAAGAGTTAGTTTTTAATATTTTATTTTCTATTTGATGAAAAATAACACAATTTAAATTGGATTTATTTACCTTTTTTCCAATGGTTTTGATTTTTTTTCGAAATTGTTTAAATATCTTTGTAAACTGTTTGGGAAAATTATATTATATAAACCGTTTAATATAATGTGCTATATATTCAATCATATTGGTGTGAGCAGGGAAGTCATTGGGTGGATACCTACTGATTTATATACTCACCACTACCTTGTAACCTTTTTGCTTTTTTATATGTTAGCATCCATGACATTGTAAAAGGTAATGAATCCCATGTCATTATCACCATGTCATGATACTTCGAATTACGTGAGGATTTTGGGTCATGAAGCTTGTGGAGCATAGATTCTTGTTGTTGTCTTGGAGTTTATTCGTCATCTATATGCTAATTACATTTTTTTTCTTCTATAGAATACATTGGTTATTTGATTTAAAGAGCATGTAGTGAAATGTCTTAGTTTATTTCATGAATCATAAAGTGAGATTTATGTTTTTTGACTATTGGTTATTGGTTTATTCATTAAAGGGAAAATCAGCCTCCATATACATTGAAACAATTCATAATTTATTCCCATCCATTAGTTCCTTGGAGATGTCACTTAACACCCAGTAATGACTCGTTGTACTCTCAAGCCAATGAGAATTTGAGGGTTATTAAAAATGGTAACACAATTTTCGGTCCTTACCTATAAAATAGTCATCAGTGTTCTTTGTCGTGGAGTTAGAATTCATTATTTTTTATTCCTGAGGTTGGAATCTTTGAACGGAGTATGATTATTGAAACATGAAATGTATAGCATCAAAGGATGTAGCTAACCCTTTTATGCTGAACTTCAAGTTACTAGGTGGTTGGGTACACAAGTGTTTAGAGACAATTATACGATCTTGGAATCTCATTTTCATGGGTTTAGCCATTGAGACGGGCATGGCATGCATTGTAGAGGAATTACATCGCACTATAATTTCATATTTTATTTGTAGTAATGTTTTTTGATTCTGTGAAAATGTGTAAATTTTTGAGAAATTTATATTTTTTTAATGAATGATTTTGAAAAGTTGATATTAGGGGAATTTTGAAAATTGTTTGGTTTTCAAAAGCATGAATGAATGTTTCCAAAATGGTTGAACATAGAAAAATGTTTTTTGGAAAAAAATTATGTGGTAGTTGATGTGATATAATTTGAAATTATATTCAATCAGTTGATAGAGAGTGTGATTGACGTGTTTGTTGTTGGTTTAGAAAATAACATGTGGTAGGCATCGTCGAAACCCACACAATGAAGAGGTAGAGAATGTGGTTGAAACTATACCCCGGGTGAAACAAGAGTGTGTTCTGAGTATCATTCAGGAGTTTCAAGATGTGGATATGGGGAACTAGAGGGATGAGCCAAGGCATGAGAATCATTCCATCTAGATCACGAATCTCAATCCACCCATCTTCTAGGGGGACTCTGAACCGGACAAGGTAGCGGTGTGGTTGAGTGGGATGAATCATATCTTCAATTTAATCGGCACACCATCCGAGATAAAAGTCACATTATCCACGTATATGCTTTAGGATCCTAGAAACCTATGGTGGTAATTAGTGGAGTACACTAAATTGGATGAAGGCCTTACATGGGAGGATTTGGAGGAATTGTTCAACAAAAAATGTTGTCATCATACTTTCAAAATCCATAAAATTATGGATTGATTCATCCTGAAATAGGAGAATATCTTTGTCACATAATATGATCTAAATTCATGAATTTAGTGCTCTTATCACCAGAAGATAGATAAAGTGTATCCGTGAAGGAACACATTTTCAAATCAGGGATAAGGAAAGTGATTCGATCGATGATAGTGGTACACCGTATTACATATTATACAAATATGGTTTACAGAGAGATTTAGGTTGAACATGATATATCGGGATCTATGGGAGGATGTATGATGATACCTACAAGGAATAGTGGTAACTTAACTGCATGGAGAAAGTGGAAAGGGGACACATCTTTCCAAATAGGATGCAGAAATCAGAATTAGATGGCTAGGTCAGTGAAGCTTCCTATAGGGCCCACCATAAAAATCTATAGTGTACTGAACAACCTATATCATGTCATAACTCCAAGAATGTGGGTCATCTTCAGCGCTATTTTTGAAATGCTCCAAGGTACGCTGCTTGATACACTTCTCAAGAATTGTAAACATTGTTTGCTTCGATAAGATGAGGACAACAGAATTAGGCTCATTAGTAGAGCAGAGCTATCCAGGGTGATTCTATAAATACTGTGACTCCTCAACCAGGGAACTATCCGAAAGAAAACCTAGAGAATAGTATAGTATGAAACCATTGTATTGAGCTGAGATGATAATTATTGAAGATCTGGATAAACCATCTATGGTGAGAGGTGCAATAATTTTGAATTATATTCATGTTAACTTTGATACTAGTGAATCACATTCGTTATTTTATTCCCATTATATTAATTTTCTATTTTAAAAGATGGAAATGAATCTTTTGGTTTTAAAACTCCAAACCCCTCTTAGGGAAAGAGAATATAAATCGTTTGCGTTTAGAAAATGTTCTGTAACTATTGATAGTGTTGAGATGAAATGGAATTTATCGATTTTAGACATGGATGTATATGATGTAATCCTGGGTATGTATTGGTTAAAAGCATTCAAGGTTCACATTGAATGTTATTGTAGGACATTTAGTTTCCTGACTAGAGATGACATTAAAAATCACTTTTGAAAAGAGAGGATAGTAAAGAATGGGTAAAAGGGCATGTTGGCACCGATGGTGAGAATGATCTCATTCCAGTTGTCAGAGTTGACTTTGGAATCAATAGAAGAGATCAAGGAATTTAATTTTATAGTAGATGTAAATTAATTTCTAGATTTCATTCCCAACAACTTCTTAGGGTTACCACCTCTAAGGGATGTGGATTTTACGATTGATCTCTTCTGGTGGCCAGTCTTATTTCTATTCCATCTTATAGGATAAACCCAAAAGAGTTAAGGGAATTGAAATTGTAGTTGGAGGAGCTGGAATTAAAGGGTTTCATTTGTCCACTTATGCCTTCATGGGTAGCACCAGTCTTGTTTATGAAAAAGTGGATGGAACTCCTCACCTATGTGTCGATTATTGTAAGTTGAACCATGTTACGATAAAGAAAAAATACCCACTTCCATGCATTGATGAACTATTCGATCAATTGAGGTGAACCTAGTGGTTCTCTATAATTGAAGTGTGGTCATGATATCACCAATTTGTGTGTTTGTATAGAAGACATTCTAAAGACAACATTCAGATGTAGATATGCCCATTAAAAATATATATTGTTTCCATTCAGTGTAATTAAATCACCAACGATCTTCATAGATTTTATGAATCCAATATTTTAGCAATATATGAACTCTTTTGTTGTGGTGTTTTTTGACAACATATTGGTGTATTCAAAGACAAGAGCTGACCTTGAGGAAAACATAGAAAAAGTGTTACAAACCTTGAAGGACCACCATTTGTATTCCAAATTATCAAAGTGTGATTTTTGGATAATGAAGATACACATTCCTAGTCACATGATTTCTGAAAAAGGAGTTTTAGTAGATCCTGAAAATATTGAAGCTATTATCACTTAGAAACCACCAAAAAAATGATTTTGAGATACAATGTTTTCTTGGTCTAGCTAGAAACTACCATTTCATTTTGCGTGATTTCTCATGATTAGCTTCGCCAATGACAGCCCTGAAAATCGAATGGTCTATTCCAATTGACAGAGGAATTCCAGAATTCATTCTAAGAGATGAAACATCATCTAACATTAGAATCTATTTTTATTTTTCAAGAATCAGGACAGTGGTATGTAGTGTACTGTGATGGTTTGTGATCAGGGTTGGGATGAATTCTCATAAAAGGAGACCATGTGGTGGCTTATGTTTCACGGGCATAGAGAGTGCATGATAAGAATTACCCAACAAACAATTTGGAGTTAGTTGTAGTCATCCATGCATTGAAGACACACCATCATTATCTATTTGATGAGAAATTCGCTATATTTACAAATCATAAAATCTTGAAACACATTTTATCACTACCAGATTTGAATATGAGGCAAAGGATATGGATGGATTATCTCCAGGTGTTTGTATTTCACATGATGTATACACCAGGGAAAGGAAATTAAGTGGTAAATACATTGTGTAGAAAATCATATGCTCATATGGTGAATGAAGATTCAAGTGAAGGGTAGTTGATGTTGGTCCAAGATGAAATTCATGTGGAATTTGAAGACCAAGGTGATATTTTGGTTTTCTTTTTGGCTATAGTTGGTCATGATTTGGTTTGTTTGGTCATAGAGGAAAATACAACTAAGGAGGAATACCTAGTTAGGACATCGATAGTCATTGGTGGGGAGACCATTGAGGGATCAAAACATGATGGGAATTCAGTTTTGTGATTTAGAGATCAGATGGTTTTACTTATGACTTGTTTGGAACAACTCCATCATACATACCACAATTTGAAATGTTCTACACATCATGGTACAATAAATATGTATAATGAATTAAAGGAGTAGTCTTCGTGGAGTGTCTTGAATAAAAAGTGGCTAAGATCATCTTGCAGTGCTTAACTTGTCATTAAGATAAAGAAGAGCACCAGATTCCAGTGGTTATGTCATTGTCTCTACAAATTACTGTGTGAAAATGGGAGTAAATAGATTTCGATTTTGTTACAGGTTTTCCAATAATGGTCCAGAAACATGATTCCATATGCGTGATAGTCGATCATATTTCCAAGTTGGCTCATTTCATTCATATTCACGAAACACATATAGTAGAGGATCAATCCAAAATTTATATCCAATAATTGATAAAGATAAAAGGTATGCCGGTTTCAATCGTGTTAGATATAGATTCACGGTTCACATCTCTTTTCTGGACATACTTACCGCAAGCCCTTGGAACTCAGTTGACTATGGGAACGACATATCAACCTCTAATACATGAGAAGTTTGATCAGATGATTAAAACATTATAAGTCATGTTTAGGTCTTGTGTAATGGATTTTGGTTTCTCATGAGAGGATCATCAACCCTTAGTGGAGTTCTCATATAATAAAAGCTATCAGGCCTCGATACATATGGCTCCCTTTAAATCAATGTATGTGCCTCCTTGTTGTTGTCTACTCTATTGGGTTGAAACAAGAGAAACATCACCAGTTGGGCTGAGCCTTTTCCCAGAAAACATTGAGAATATATATTTGATTTGAAAGAGGATAGAAATGACATAGAGTTTTTAGAAATCATATGCAGATCACCGTTAAATATCATTATTGTTCACTAGAGGTGATCATGTATTCTTGAGGATATCTCAAACTCTTGGACAAAATCATTTCAGAATGAAAGGAAAGTTATCACTTAGATACATTAGCCCATTTGAGATACTATAATGGGTAATAGAGGTGGAATATAAGTTTGAATTACCATCATGGTTCAGTTTGGTTCATAATGTGTTCCATGTATCTAAGTTGAAGAAGTGTCATCCTGATCCTGACCAGGTGATTAGATGGGATCACGTTGACCTAGAGTCAGATTCTTCCTCGATACATATCCTGGTACGAATTGTGGATATGCAATAAAAATTCTTTCATGGGAAAACATTGGCCTACTAAGAGTTTTATGGAATCATGGTAAAATTCAGGAAGAGCCATGGGAAAGTAGGAAGGAGATGGAAGGGAAATGGATGAAAGTATTTCAAATCGGTGAGTGTTATATATTTTTTGCGGACAGAAAGAAAAATGGCATAGAGAATGAAGTCATCTAGGATTATAGTATATAACCTTTACTTGATTTTTTTATTTTTAAAATTGTAGGGGTGATGGATGTGAGATTTGGGAGAACATTGGATGTGTAATTTGGGCTAAATAATGGTCAGTTTGGATGAAAATGGTTTTCCAAACCATGCAGCCAAACAATGCGTAGTGATCCTCTTAAGGCAGTATCCACAGCATGGTTAGATCACAGTTTGGGAGACAGTGCAAGGGGAGGCCCTGCATGAAAAAACTACTGCACAATTAGCACACGATTAGGCAAATCGTGATGTCAAACCATGTGCAAAGTCAAAATGAGATCCTTAAAAATACCATCTCACCCTTTTTTTCTATAATTCCATCATTTTACACTAAATATCCCTAATTAGATATTACTCTCCATTGAAGGTGGGAGAACCTTCTCGAAGAATTTTGGAATCGATTTGAAGGCGTCCCTTTTTGAATCGAAGCTGGATTCTTGATGTATGTGATCATTCTTCTTCATTCATGATCAATTTCTTATATCTACTTAAATATACTTCTTATCTTCTCTTGTTTTTTTTGGAAATTTGACAATTATGAGTAGATCTAGGTCGGTGGGTTCCAAATGGTATTATATTTGGTCTTGATCCTTCTAGGAGAAGAGATCTAAGGAGGGTCATGGAGAATCGACCTGGTTTTTATGTGTGTTCTTTATTTTTTGTGGTTTTAGTCAAAACCATCAAGGTAGGTGGCTTCTCTCTCAACTCCACCTAGTATAACTGATGGGAATGATTTCAAATTGATTTCCATGTGATTAATTGATTTTGAATAGTATGGCTGTTAATTGTTGGAAACCCTCTTTGGTGATGGTTTGGATAAATTGTAGAAATATGGATAATTTTTTACTTTGAATAAAGTGATTTTTTTATGGTTTTAAAATATGGATTTTAATGGGGGAATTTTATGGAATTTTGGAACATCTATTTAAGCAGATGTTTTAAACAATAATGTGGATGTTTTATTGATATTAAATGGTTATTTTGAAATTGGGTTGATCATTAGTTTTTAATAAAAGTACAGTTTTATTTTAATGATTTGAAATGGTTATTTGAAGTGGTTTTGGCATACATTGGGTTTTATGTGAGTTCATGTTTGACGCCCCCATGAATATGGGACATGTACCATAGAGGTACAAGGTTAATGACCCTATATTAAGGGCATTTGTATTTCATTAATAAGGTAATTAGACAAGAAATCCCTCATGAGTATGGAACTATCGAATGAATTATGCATGTGTGGGCGTGTTGTAAAATATGAAATGAATTTCCAAAATGATAATAAGAATTGGTTTTTAATCATTAGTTAGATATCTTCTGAAAATTTCTTTCTTTAAATTGGTTTCATTTACCTTTGTTTTCACATGGTTATGATTGGTTTTGAACTTTTATATATTTGTTTATAAACTATTTTTGATAAATTGTTTTACATAAACTGTTTTATATAATGTTCTAAACATTTTATCCTAGTAGAAAGAGTAGGGATTTCATTGGGGAAGAACTAATAAGTCATATACTCACCCCTTCCTCAGAACCCTGGTTCTCTTGTAGATGATACCATCACAGACATGGGAAAAGGTAAACTATCACACTTATTCTGCACCACGTCGTGATAAATTGGAATACCTAGGGATGTTGGGGAATGTATATTGAATATCATGGAGTCTTGTTGTTGACTTGGAGATTATTTGTCATATCTCCATTATTTAAATTGATATTGTGTTGTCTTCTTCTATAGCATAAATTGGATGGTTGATTTAAAGAGCATGTTTTGAAATGTCTTAGTTTATTTATTGCATCATATAGTGATATATTTCATGTTGGTATGATGGTTATTGGTTTAGTAATTAAAAGGGAAATCATCCCCCACTTACATTGAAACCTTTCTGAATTTATTTACATCCTTTGGAACCTTGGGGGTGTGGCATAAGGCCCAGTAATGACTCATTCTACTATCATGCCAATGAAAATTTGCATTTTATTAAAAAAATATTTTGTCCCATAAAAATAAAGAAAGTTGAAAACATTATCAATCTGATAGAATAGACCCCGAGTTTGTAATAAAAAATATATTTTCATATAGAGATATAAAAATGTGATTTTAGATTCATTGGAAAGAGGTATTTGAGAAGCATTTCCAAAAAAAATTCATGGATAACTTTGGTCACTAAGGTAGTCACTTCATTCCCCAATGTGTCATATGTTGAAAAGAATATTAGGCTAGAAATATTTTTCTTTAGTAATTCATGCATAATGTTTTTTTTCACTTTTCCAAAAAACAGAGATTCTGGGGATCCATTTCCATGAGAGAGATATTAATTTTTTCTAGTAAGAACCCTTTTATAGATTTTCCCATTTAACAATTGAAATAAATTTGATATTTTCATATATATAAAATGGATGAAAATTTTTCCACCCCTAAACCCTATAAATATGTCCATCCACTTCTGTTCAATGGTTTGAAGAAGGAAAAATATGGGTCATGTTGGAGGATTAGAACCTTGAGGTGATATAGTTTTTATATTTTATCTTTTATTTATTCCATTATTATCCCTTCATCCCAAATAAACTCTATCACCCTTCACATGGAGGGGTAAAATATTGAGGGATTGCGGGATGGGATGGTGTCCTTTTGTAATGTTGGTGTCTTGGGAAATAATTTATGACCTTATTTTTCTGTTGAATTATTTAGGTTTTTAGTGGTGAAAAATCAAATTAATGTTATTTTATATGGGGTTTAGGTTTATTTCATTGTTTATAGATTTAGATTATGTACATTAAACTCCTTCCATGCTGTGATGTTTGTTTAGATGGATAATATTTTGTTAGGTGGTGAGTGTGTACTAATTATTGGAATGTGTGTTGAAAAAGTGAATTGTTTATTTATTTATAAATAGAAAATTTTCATGATTAAGAATTTCCACAATTTTTCTGAATGGTTTATATGTTTTTATGCATAATGTAGTGGGTTTTAATGATTTAATCATCCTAGGATGATTGAAAACATGATCGAGGAGTATTTCATTTATCATTTAATAAGAATAGTGGGTGAATGAATTTTATGATAATTATTGAATTGAAAAAGGTTATCCTACACTGAATCCATCAGTTTCATGATCAATTTGTGTTCAAACATTATTTTAATTTCATTCTTCTATTTAAAATAAAAAAATATCAATAAGAACATATTTTCCTAATTTCAAGTGACAAACGTTGTCGTTGTGCACTTACCTCAAGAGAAAAGCTTATTTAACCACAGTAATTAATTTTTAACTTAGTGAATAATTATTTTTGTCACACCCATTACCAACACATGTCAAAACATGAAACTATTTCCATGGACGTGTTTCCAAAAATTTAATTTTTTTATTTTTGCTTCAATGTTACACTACTAGATTGAAAAAAACTGACCCTATCCCCATATATATTGAAATTGAAATTAAATTTTTTAGTAGAATTAGAAACCTTAATATTCTATCTTAATTTAAGGAAATTTATCATGAAAAACTGAGTGAAACATCATTTGTTCACTACGAGCCTTCAATCATGGTTGGTAATCAATTCTAACCTATTAGAGACCTCTTTTCAACCTAATTACATAATCCAAAAAATAATGTTTTCATTCTAGAGTTAACAAATGTTCTGGAGATAAAAAAACATGATCCCATTTCTTCCTATATTTCATGGAATGTTTTGAGAGGTCCCAAAAAACATATAAAGGAGGTTACGTATGTATTGTATACTTTCAAACCCAGAGGAGTATTTTAGGAGTAGGTAATGTGGAATGAATTAAAAAATTTAGTAGAAGGATCTTCCAAAAAATGGTTGTATAAACTAAAACTAGGTTGTGTACATGATTAGAATGACATAGTGAGATTATAATTGAAAATAATATTCATGACATCTAGAAGCAATACTATATTAAAGGTATTTTAATCCAACACAAAGTCATTTAGAGAAACACTTTACGAGTACTGGAAAATATTTAAAAAGATATGTCCTTGTTTCCCACATTATGAAATGGAGGAGCATTGGTTTGTTTTCATCTTTTATTAGGTCATACTAAAAAATGAGTTAATCCTTTTGGATGAATCATCATGATGATTACTGATTCACTAGTCACCAAAATAATCCAAGGGCTTATTGAGAGGATTTATCATAACTCACAATTTTTTGGTACGAGAGTTATTGGAAAAAGAGGTATTCATGAGGTAAGATCATCTCATCCACCAACCTTATTAGAAACAAGTATTGATATATATCTAGTTTTTTGAGATATATGGGCATGAAAAAAAATGATAGAACAATATGAATAAGATATGTTATGTGGTTTATGACCATCACCAGATCATTTCACTGACCAGTGTTCTAAAATACAAGGAATGCATATTTGGGAAGTATCCTTCCAACTGAGGTACTTCCAACAAATTAAAGGAAAGAAAAATCCTAACAAATCCCAATATGTATATGGGAATTAGTAGAATCAAGATACAACCCCATAAAAAACTAGTTCCAAAACCAACCCTTAGTCTAGATAATATTAAAAAACCCACCAACTTTTTAAAAAATAATAATTAAAACCAGACTTCCTATCTCAAACTGACAAATTTAAAAAAATCCTATAAGAAAACATACACCAATATGGAGACTCCTATTAACAAATAGAAATCTGAGGTTGAGGTACTAGAGGATATGTTTGATAGGTTTTCAAACAGTGTGGGATGTCTTGTTGAAATAATTTCCAAAAACCTAAAAAAACTGTCATCTCAAACAGTTCCAAACCCAAAAAATAATTTCAGCATGATAACAAAAATAAGTGCAAAATAACTCTCACTAATTGTATCCTATGAACCTGAAACAGGACCATATGTTCAGAGGGATAATAAAGTTGGATATTCTAAAAATTATTTGAAAATGCATTGAGAAAAAGAATATAAAAAGGGGATGAAAAACTATTATGAGGAAGAAGAGGTAAGAAACACCATTTCAATGGAACCCAATTTATATAATAGAAATTCCCCACTATTTTCATCAAGGATGATAGATTCAATGAAAGCTTAAGAAAAATACTTTAAAAAGAAATTATGGACCCCTTTCTGAATGTGGAAATTAATATCCACTACCTTGAATAACTCAAAAAAATACAAATTATGATTAATTCTTTGAATGATATTTCCACCAAGAAGAGGATAATAATGGGTAATTAGATGATCCAAATGGTATTATGTGTATCATCCCCTATCAATCTATAGTTTCTAACCATATTTTTTGATCCATAAAAATTTTCAATTCAATGAAACATTGGATCGTTAAATTTATATAATTATTCATGTGATATAGCTGATCCAATTAAATTATTTTCTTAGTATGTATATACGTATTTTCATATGCTAGAATTGAATCCCACAATATTGATCACCCAACTTTTGAATAGATCCATACTTTTCCTAGAAAGAGTTTTGGATGATGTCATTATAAAAATAAAATATAATTTCATCCCATCACACTTCTATGTATAGAAATTGGAAGAATATAGGATCCCATAACACTCACCCATAATTCATGGGAGTCCTTTTTTTTAATATGGGAAAACCATTATCAATATCCATAAAGGGACACTCACCAAGGGGTTTGGAGAAAGTGATATCCAATTAAATATTTTTTAATCCCCGAGGTATCCATTAGATGATCACTAACTCTTTATAGAATGTCATGATGTTGGTACGGAACAAATCGAAGAGTGAGTTATATTCCAAGAATTCATAACCCCAGAAGAGAATGTTTCCATTGAAAATATATGTGAACATGTGGACTCCCAAAATGATGAAGATTCTATTTTCTTCTGGGGATAAGGGGTAAAATATTATTCTTTGATGAATTTTTAAATGATGAATATGATGAGAAGATATATTATGTGTGATGTACAAACTTTGGATATGGGGAATCTAAATTTTATTTCAACACATGAGGGGACCCCTAATTTGGATTTAAAACCACTATCCAATTATTTTAATGATGTGTACCTTATTAATAATATTTTCAAAACCTAAGAAACTTTTTGATTAATATTTTCAAAGAGAATGAACAGGAAATATGGTGTAGAATATTTGATATCCCCGGAATAAAACCAAAATCGGATTATATATAATTCATCATGTGTGGGATTCCAAACCTGTCAGACATCCCCAAAGGAGTCATAATCTCACCATGATAGAGTTTTTGAAGATGGAGATCAAGAAGCTATTGTAATCCATGATAAGCTATCCCATTTTAGATTCCTAATGGGTTAACTATATTCATGGAGTTTCAAAAAAATACCCTAACCACTAAGGGGAATGAAATGAATGAATTAATCCACATGAGAATTTAGAAATGGTAGAGTGTGAATGGTTTTGAGAATGTTGAATTATTTCACATGAAAATATCATTTCTTCAACCCATCAATTAAACAGATGTTAGTTATATTGGTATGAAAAACTCATTAAAAATTTTTGAATAGATATTTTGTACCTATTTCTTATACAGATCAAGTGAATAATACATTACCTTATCACTATGATAATTTTCATATCAAAGGATCCCATTTATATTATGTAATTATCAATGTATATTTCATATGGTCATTGTATGTATTTTTCATTATCATATTGAAGATTTAATGGAAATTTTCATTGATGATTTCATAGTTTTTGGAATTCTTTTAACCATTGTTTGAAAAATACAGAATATTTTTTAAAAATTATCATTAAAAATAATCTTGATTTAAATTTTGAAAAGTTTCATTTCATGGTTGGTGGAATAATTTTTCTTCATAGTTTCATTTAAAATAAAGGCATATAAGTCGATAAATAAAACATTTATGTGATAAATACATTTCCTTACCCAACTTGTGTGAGACATGTTAGTTCATTTTTTGGAAATGTTGGATTCTATAAGTGGTTTATCAAAGATTTAAGTAATATTTCTCTCCCTATCACTGGATTAATTTAGAAAGTCGCGAGTTTTTATTTCAATGGTTCTTAAAGCTAATCCTTCAATGTGATTAATAAGATATTTATTACACCACTAATGATGTAGACACTAAATTGGGAGAAACAATTCGACCAACTTTGTGTTTATTCAAACAAAACAGTTTGAGGAGTCCTTCCTCTTTGAAATGAGGGCAGACAAAAAGTAAATTACGATGCCTCTAAAACCTTATATGTAGAACAATTAAATTATAAAACCACAAAAAAGTTTTTTTTAATTGTGTTTTCTTTATAATGATTTAGATCAACTATTCCTAGAAATAATGTAACTATGTTTTCTAATATGGCAGCTGTTAGTTAGTTGATAAAGAAGGATAAAGCTAAAATTTGGTAGTGATATCTATTTTAAAATTTTAGGAGTTCAACATAGAAATCAATGATAAAAAAGGAGATTATTACCATATCTGTCAATAATTATTGAAACATCCCAAAACCACTGAATCTATGTTTCAAGACAAAGAAACACTGAATGATCACTTTTTTGGACATCAATTCATATTTAGTGAATGAAAAGTACTATGTTATGAGGACATGATCAATAATCTTTTAAAAATTAGGTCCAATTTATTTTAAATTCCCATGAAATTAAAAATATGAAGTATGAATACATATATTACATCTTAGATGTACCATAACATTGGAAAATTTTGAATGACCATCTGATAATAGGGTGTTTCCTTGAATTTTAAATTGATTTTATACTTCATTTTTTTACAGATTCTCTTGTAGAGTTCACGTTGGGCCAAAAATTATAACAATAATGGTTTTAGAGCCTAGAAAGTATCAGAATAAATATTTTAATGGAGATCATGAATTTTCAAAAGGTTGTGAAAAATTATTGTTTTCTAGAAACATTTAAATAAGCAAAGTAATGCCCCCAATGACACTTATTTTTGGAAAAACAATTACATAAGTGATAGATTTTAAGGTCCCTTCCACAAAATAATTTTGAATATTATTTTATTTATGTCGCATTTGATTATATTTCAAAATGGGAGTTTGGAAAACCTAGTTTGTATGACAATACTAATTTTTTTTGGGTTGTTCTAAATAATATCACATTTTTCGGTTTTGACTTTCCAAAGATATCATTAGTGATCTCATGACACACTTTTTTACTAAGGTAACGAATTTATTTTATAAAAAGTTTTGGGGGAATCATAATATATCAAAAATTTATCATTTACTAACAAATGTTCAAGATAATGTTTCCTTCATGGAAATAAATTTAATTTTAGAAAATACTATTAATGCAAACATGAAGGATTGTAGATAATGGTCAGAAGACACATTATGAGATTATAATAATTCCATGTTATTTCAAATTGGTATGAATCTATATTAGATGATATATTAGAAACACTATCATATTAAAATGGAATTAGATTATAAGTATTATTCTTCTATGAGGAAGATGAATTTGGATCTTTAAAGCACTGAGAAAGAGATAATATTTTATTTTCAGGAGTTGGAAGAAACGAGAAGAGGGGTTATTTAAAATTACATGATTTAAAAAGAGAGAGCAAGACTGATCATGAAAATATTATCCAACCAAAAACATCTACCCCAGAGACAAAGAACTATTATTAAACACTATAATAAACTTGATTCTATTTAATATTCATTTTAGATGGGATGGTGCATATATTGTAACCCATTTAGATCCTTTCAGTGATTTGCAGATCGTGAAGGATGGATAACATGTGCCATTCACTATTAATGGAGGCTGGCTGAGGAAATCTTGTTAGATCATGCTATCATATCTAGTAGAGGAGATCACACTCTTTTAAACTATTAATCTATAAAATCTACTATGTCACAAAACTCTTATTGATACCCTATAAATTTACACTTAATATTAAATGATTTTAATCATAATTAAACATTAGAGTACAATACAACGACTATGAAGTCTATTGTATTTGGAGACTAGGAACATAAAACATAAAACATGGAAATAAATAAAAAATTTCATTATTTAATCTTAAAATTGAGCTCCTAAATTCTCTTGTGCTCAAACATCTCTATAGATTACCCTGGGCAACACATGAACAAAGGGATGAGAAAAATATCCCAATAAGGTTATTAATATAATAACAATGCATTAGAACAAGGGATAGAAGGCATGACATGATTATATAAACATGCATGTAACTTATAGAATCATAACTGTTAAAATGTAATCATATAAACATGGAGTCATAATAATGTGTAAGAAACATAAAACTCCTCTTTAGCATGAGTCAAGCCTAACCTCCAAGACCGTTGCACATGGTTTCACAAGCCAAGCCTAACCGCCAAGACTATTGCACACGGTAGAACAAGCCAAGGCTAACAGCCAAGACAGTTTGAGACAACATCTCATGAGAATAATCTATTTCCAATGCATTGGAGTGATATCAAGTAACACCTCCATTAAATTTCTATGAATACAGTTTCCATATAAATAATAACACATAATAAAGCAGACATAAACATAAGCGTTACCCAAGGAAAGAATCATGTACCATAATCATGTTATTATGCATAATAAATGGGCATATCATAAAAGTTCCCATGATGAAAGGAACTAAAATATAAATGTACATTAATAAGGTAAATTATTCATGTATCATGTTATGGGATGTCAAGTACAATTTACAACATGTAATAAATGTATTTATGAATGATTATCATTAAAACATTTCTGTTCAGTTTTAAGGAAAATACTATAGATCCCTTAAAATATAGAAGGGAACAATCCTCTCTATAAAACCATAATTCAACCAAGAGTGTTTTCATAAAAAAATTGATTATTTTATAAAGAAAATGGTGGCTGAAAACAAAAGATATAGTTCATGGGAAATCATGTAAGAATTTTTGAAGATCCCTCAAAATAGGTTTTCTTATCGGGAGGTATTGGGGAGGAAATCACATAAAAACCTGTATATCCCCAAAAGATAATGATGAAAGGGTAATGATAAATGATTTATGTACATTTAAAAATAATTTATAATATGAAAAAAAATATAATATAACTTCATTGTGGTAAAATAATTATAAGGAAACCCGAAAGAACAATGGAGGTTTGGGTGGAATCCCTTACAGATTCTCGGCTTGGTGTCGGGTGTACTGAAGAGGGATTAATGAGAGATAAATGGTCTTCTCCTCACATATAAATAATGATGAAAAAATGCGGGTCTTCAAAATCATACCCCATCATTAGGGATCACACAAAAATGGTCATAACATAGAGGACATTCATGAATAAAAGTGAAATAGAGAGGATCCCTTACTTTATGTTCAATGGTGTTCTTCACTTGATATTAATAAAGTAAATAATAAAAAAAGGTTTATTAATTTATAATTACATAACCTCATTTATTAAAAAATTATTTATTATAACCTTTAGAGTTCCTTGATAACCTTTTTTATTTTTTATGATGTTCAATTTCAATTTTTGGGTTTGTTTGTTTCCTTGGTTTTAATGATCAGTTCACTTATATTAATGTCCAGACACACATGGTTAATGAAGGTGGTTTTCCAGAATTGATGTTATATAACATTATTGATCATAAAAAATATTTTATTGTCATAAAATTAATTGGAGTTATTTTATTTAAGGTGAATTATTATTAAAACATATATGATATACGCTTGAATTAAATTGGAGATTTTGTTCATAATTAACATGTTTTGTATTATTATTTTACATAATGTGAGAAAAAGAATTAAAGAAAAAAACATAAGATAAAATAAATATTTAAGAGTCTGGTTTGACCATAAAAATGTTTTCATGACCAGAAAATAATATGATAATAGAAATTGATAAACCATCTTCCTTCAATGTGATAAATTAACACATATCGGACAATGTTTCTGTTTCCTTAGTATAAAAGAAGGGGAAAGGAGGGATGATAATTAATTAGATCATTATCATAACAAATTTACATAAAATTTATGTAACTTGAGTTATCATACCATTTGGGTGAAGGTATATGAGGAACGAAAAAATAAAATAAAATATCTTCAAAGAAAATAAATGAATCAGAAAGAGGAATTTACCTCTTGGTTTTATCTCCTTTAAGAACATCTTACAGGGAGAGGATATGGTGTTTGGATAAGACCAAGGGATTATATAATTGGGGGAGGATCTTGTGGAGATATTTGGTAAGAATTTTGGTAAGGAACAATGATTTATAGGTGTGAAGAGAAGAGGGGAGTTTTGGTGGGTTTTATTATGGCGGGGAGGATAGTTTCTTAATATATTAATCATTAGATTAGTATTTAACCATAAGAAACGAAATATTAATGATTATTGTGACAAAAAACATAAAAATTTGCATTTGAGTTCGAAACTATGGAAATTTACATCATCCTTGAATCAAGAATGATGCAAAAATACAAGTTTTTGCATTTATTGTGAATTATCGAATTTTACAATACATCAAGAATTTAAGTATTTTAGAAAAATACCAAAAATTATTCCTAAACATTTTTTGAGATGTGTAATCTAAAAATAAACTCCAATTAATAGTTTTTTTATAAATTTTATTAATTCTACTTTTAATTAAAAAAACAATTCAAATGAAAAATATAGATTTTGAAACTATAACTTATTTTATAAATAATTCAAAAATTACATAAGGTCGTAGAAAATAATCTTAAAATCGGAAGACATAAAATTTTTAATTTATGAAAACCATTTTAGAAAATTTATTTTCTTTTATTTTAATTAATAAATTTTAATTATTTATTTATGATCTAAAAAATACCAATACTTTTACTATGGTCATTTTAACACTTATAAGATACCTAAATTTAATTTATACATTCATGGGTGAGGTTACTATTCATTTGGATGATTTAATTTTCATAAGGTTCATTTTAATATTCATATGGTGAGGTTAATATTCGTAAGGGTAGGTTACTATTCACCGAAAAAATTATGTTTGTCCCATTAGACTCCAAACAACTTACTGATCACAAGCGTCTATGTTAGATTTTTGATATTGAAATCACATAAGTGAAAATATTAGGTTTAAAGGTCACATTATACTTAGTAGTTAATTGTTTGGTGATTTCATGTTATTATATGACATCATTATAAGAATGGATTTTCCACTAATAAAACATTAGGTTGTTACATAATTCCCCATTTTGAAATTTCACCCTCGAAATTTCATTATTTTTACATTTTATGCCACAAACAGATGCAGGTGCTTTTCCTTCATTGCCTCCTCCAGTTCCCATGTTTTCTATTTGTACTTACAGTTCTTCCACAATACATTAACCAGGTGAGTGTTCCTATTATGTAGATGATTGTCTCTATGATCCAATATCTTCACTAGCAACACCTCATATGATAGATCATTCTCAAACTGTACTACCTATGAGGAGAGTACATGTTAAGTATCTAGTATGTACTTCATTAAGAGTGATACATGGAAGCCATCATGTACTTTGGCCAAGTTAGGTTAATGTTCTAATTGATAGGCCACAACTCCAACGTGATCAAAAATCTCAAAGGGGATGATGTACCTGGGACATAAATTTCCTTTCTTCCAAAACCTCATGACCTTCTTCTATGGAGATATACGTAGAAATACCATGTCTCCAACTTTGAACTCAAGGTCTTGTCGATTATTGTCTACATAACTCATTTGTCAACTATTGGCTTCCTTGATATATAACTGAATGGTTTTCACCTTCTCCACCATTTCTTTGACCATTCCAGGTCATATCAGCTTACGCTCACAAACTTCATCTCAACACACCAATGTTCTTCACCTATTCCCATTAAGGGATTCATATGCTTCCATTCGGATACTTGAGTGGAAAGTATTGTTGTAAGATAATTATACTAGTGGAATTGGTTGGTCCAAAACTCTATTGAATTACAAAGAACATTCTCTCAAAATATCATTATGTGTATTAATAGTCAACTCATATTGTCCATCAGTTTGAGGATGATAGGTTGTGCTGATGTTCAGTTCAGTGCTTAGAGCTTGTTGGAGAATTTTCTCGAACATCAAAGTGAATCTTGGATCTCCATCAGATAAAATAGATAGTGGTACTTCCGGAAGCCTTAAAAAGTATTTGATATATATATGTGTGTGTGAGTTGATCTAATGTAAATTCCTCTCGAATCACGATAAAGAGAGATGTCACTGTAAGATGATCCACAATGAACCACATAGCATTATTTATTCTGGTTGTTCTTGGATGTCTAGTGAAAAATCCCAAGGTGATGTTCTCCCACTTCCATGTTGTTATGGGTAGTGGTTGCATCATCCCCTTATACTTCAATCATTAGTCCTTCTCTTTGAGACATACCAGACACATTGATGTGTACTCATCATTCCCCTTCTTTATATTGTCCCACCAAAATCTCTCTCAGCGATATCGATACAAATTTGTGCTCCCTAGGTGGATATAGAAGGTTTAGCTATGTCCAACATTCATAAGATCCTTCTTTATCTATGTATCAGATGTTACAACAAATCATGACCCAAATCCTAAAACTTCTTCCTCATCAATCATGAACTCAAAGGATTCCCCATTTTAAATTTCTTCTCCCCTTCTTTGAATTTACACATATTTTATTTGAGAAATAATTATTTTCTCTATGAGGGATGGTTGCGGGGTCATTTGAGAAAGGATTTATGATGTTATCCTGAAATGATCCCCAGGTTCATCCTCTAAAAATCTAATATGATTAGATCCTTTCAAATTCTCATCATTGACAAAGATGCGTGATCTTTTCTACTTAGAGCTTCTGCCACCTTGTTTTCCTTTCTATGATGGTGGTGGATTGATATGCCATAATCACTAATGATCTTTATCCATCATCACTTGTTCATATTAGGCTATTTTTGTGTGAATATATATTTGAGACCCCTGTGAACAGTATATATCCCACACTTCTTGACATAGAGTTAATTTTGCAATGATTTTTATTGAAAAGATCACAACCCCCAACACTTAATCATGCATAGGATAGTTTTGATCATAGATTATCTACTACCATGAGGTTTATGTTGTCACTTTATCATTTTTCGTAATCAAATAGCCTAATTCCATCCTTGAAGCATTATTGTACACCAGAAGGAGATCCCCACTAGTTGGGAGTGTGAGTACTAGCGTAGTGATTTTCCTCCTTTTCAACTTCTTAAAACAGTCTTCACATTCATGAGTCCAAACATACTTCACTATCATCCATGTATTCTTGGTCATGGGGTTTAAAAATCATGAAAAGTTCTTCAAAAATCGTCAATAATACCTACCTAGACACAAAAAGCTGCAAATCTCTATTACAGATGTTAGCATCAGCCACTATTCAATCACCTTTGTCTTGGTATGGTCCATAAATATCCCTTCAGAGGTCATAATATTCCCTAATAATGAAACTTCATCCATTTAGTAATCACATTTATTTTACTTTGCATACAACTTCTCCCTTCACAACATCTTTAACAAAGTATTCTAGTGTACCTTATGTTCCTCTTTCTATATGGAGTATGTCATAATATCACCAATCAATACTACTAAAAAAATTTCCAGTTAATCTCTAAATAATCTATTCATCAAATCCATGAAATTTCCAAAATCATTTGTGAGTCTAAAGGGCATCACTGGGAACTCATAGTGTCCATACCTTGTTCCAAAGGTAGTCTTGTGAATATCTTCCTTCCTCACCACTAATTGGTGATATCCTAACTGAAGTTCCACCTTAGATAAGTAGATGGTCCTAATAATATAATCAAAATATTCATTTATCTATGGTAGGGGATATTTTTTATTTATCGTGATTTTATTGAGCCCACGATAATCATTGATTTGGTGAATTGGACCATCGGTCTTCGTGAAAAATATGACTAGTGCTCCCCACGCTGAAGCACTTTGGAATATAAATTCCTTCTCAAGATTCTCATATAACTTCTTCTTTAGCTCTTCCATCTCTACAGTGGATATTCTATAAGGTGTCTTTGATATAGGCAAGGATCCAGGAATAAGTTCAATTGGGAACTCAACCTCTTTGTAAGGAGGAAGACCAAGAAACCCATCATGAAATACATCAGTGTAATACCTCATAATGGGTATGTCTTTATGCATGATTCTCTCTTTTGTATCAATCATTTTAGCTAGAAATTCATGCTCATAAAGAATTAATATCAACACTTGAGACAATAATTCTAAAGAAGATTCATCATTATCTTTAAACTGGTAATGAATAAGAGGATGCTTCGGGATGTGAAGAGTGATCTCACTTTCCCAATAGTTGATGTTGGATTTTCTTAAAGATATACAATCCATGACTTTGATAGCATTTAACTCCACTAATGGAAGTATTATGATATTTTTTTTGAGGTATAGTCCACAAACGTTAACTGGGGAAGACTTATAAACCCTAGATGAAATAATTTCCCCATTCTATATTCTCATAGATATCATAACCTCTATATTTTGATGTGGTTCTTGAATAGTTCTACAAAATTTTAATTATATGAAAGGATTTGTATAAAAATAATCAAGTAGTACATTCTATATTGTATAATATATAACTACTATACCTATCAACACATAATTTTCTTGATCCACCTCAGTAGTAGTGATTTCATAATCCCTTCCATGTTTCCTTGGAGTTTGTTTTTAATTTCCTATGAAAACCCTTGTCTTTGGAAAATTGTTCTCATAATGCTAATGCTCCTTGTAGTTGTATCACTGAACTATAGGTCGAGTGTTGATCTGATACTTTCTTTATTCTTCCACATTATCAGGATTATTTATATCTTGTCAACTATTTTAACTAGATGTTCCAAAATTCCAAATTTGATGCAATTACTGGTTCCCTTTAGATAGTTCCCAGGATGCTTCATTCCACAATTTTTACACTTGGTATGATCGATCTACATTCCATAATGTAATTTATTTTCAAGGACACCAACATTAGATTCTAGTTTCCACTTCTTATCATCGGGCCCATGATATCACTGAGAGTCTCTGATCTCCATTTCAACCATTATGGAAACAATAGACAATATCTTAATAGCTGTCAAAGTCACGAATCAGAAATTATTTTCTTATATTCGGCTTCAGTCTGCTAATGTAGCGTTCCACCTTAGTTTTGGTGTTCATTAAAATTCCATAGGCATAACTTGAAAGCATTGTAAGGATTCCTTCATACACCATGATTTATTCATCTTCCTTCTTCTTGATTCTGAGGAGCTCTCCTTATATCTTGATATTGAGGGTTCAGGTAAAATATTTTATTGAAAAAAATTCGCTTGATTTCCTCCCAATCCATGGAATCAATTTCTCTAGGGGATTTGTATTCTTGATCAGTTTCCACCACTGATCATCTTCCCCATCAAAATTATAGACCACCAGTCTGATTTTCTATTCATCTGAGCACTAGAGGATAGAGAATATCATTTCAATGAAGTTAATCATCTTTTTTATGAGGAGGGGATCACAATATCCACTAAACATGGGAATAATTTTTCGTATGAAGCATTTAAGGAAATCTTTCTCTTTAATTGTAAGAGGGTGGTGTTCCGCATGATTCATGTTATTATTCAAAACATGAGATATATGATATAGTACTGTCATGATGTATTGAGCACCAATTCACTTCATATTCGGCATATCATTAAGAAAATCATCACATTCGTTATCAAATCTATTGTTGGCACATGCTCTTCTATTTCCTGCCATTAACTAAGAAAACGAACTTACAATTAAAGGGATTAAATACATACCTATTATTCATAAAAAGGAAACATTGATAATAATTGGATTAACTTGAAATAGAGAATTATATCCAAACTTGTGATTTTATATTTTTTATTATATGATATCATTGATCTAGTTCTTATCTTATTTTTTATGGAATTTTCATCATTTCCTCAATAACGGTTTTTACCATTCTCATGAATTTACCAAACCATATCCCCAGAGAGTGTCAAATCATGTGTGTAGAAAAGACCTTTTTCCTGCACAAATTCTTGTTTGAGTCAAGATCAGTGCATTTTTTTGGGTTTTACACCTAGATACATCTGTGCCAGATCCAACTCTTATTGTTTTTATCTAGAAAAGGATATAATTTCTGGAAAACCACATACCCTATACTTACAAATATTTAGGGGAAATTTCATAGACATAGTGTCATCCGTAAGGTTCTTACTAAAGTTCTCTATTCCTAATATCCAAAAATAACTACACCATCCTCTGATACCAACTATATAAACCCCAACCTTTGACACATAACAATAATAAATTTTAATGATAATTAATCATTAGAGTCCAATCCAAGGATCATGAAGTCTTGTGTCACGGATGAATATGTACATAAAATTTAAAACATGGAACTAAATAAAAAATTTCATTACATAATATTCAAATTGAGCTCATGACTTCCATTTTTCTCAAACACAGTCATATGGTACCCTGGGGAACACATGAACAAAGGGTTGATCAAAATAGACCAGTAAGAGAATAACCATTAGAACAAAGCATTAACACAAGGGATTGAAGGCATGACATGAAGTCATAAAAAGGCATGCAACATATGGAATCATAACATATAAAAATATAATTCTATAAACATAGAGTCATAATAAATTAGCTGAAACATTGGACATGAATTTAGTATGAGTCAAGGCTAACCACCGAGACTGTTGAACATGGTAGCACAAGCCAAGGATAACCTCTAAGACTGTCACACATAGTAGCACAAGACAAGGCTAACCGCAATGACCGTCACATATAACATCTGATTAGTCACAACATTAACTAATGAATTGGAGCACTATTTGGTCCCACCTATCTTATCATTTAATGAATATTTTTTTGACATAAATAATCATACATAATTTATCTTACTTTTACCTAAGGGTTACCCATATAAATAATTGTGTTCCACAATCATGTCATAAAGAATAATAAATGGAAATATCATAAAAGTGTCCACAAAGAAAGGAATTAAAATATACCAGGATATTCATGAGTGAAACTGGGCATGTATCATGGTATGTGATCTAAAGATTAATTTACAACATGCATGAAATGTATTTATGAAATTTTAGCATTGAAATATTTTTCATGCGGTTTTAAAGAATGTACTATAGAGCTTTTAAAATAAAAAAGGTAAACATCCTTTATATAAAACTATAAGTGAACCAAGAGGTTTTTTATAACAAAAATAATGATTTTTTAAAGACAATGGTGGAATAAAATTTATGGTATAAGGAACGTGAAATTTGGTACGAATTTGGGATGTTACCTCAAAACAGGTTTTCTTATTGGGGGTATTGAGGAGGGAATCACATAAAATACATATATACCTAAAAGGGAATGATAAAATGCTATTGGTAAAATAATTTGATAAATGTAAATTGAATTGATAATATTTACCTAAAAAGATAATATAACTTCATTTTGGTAATAAAAAATAAGGCAATATGAAGGAACAAAGGAGGTTCAGGTAGAATCCCTTACAAATTATCAGCATGGTGTCGAGTGTAATTATGAAAGACTAATGAGAGAGAAAGGGGGTTATAATTATGTATACATCATGATGGATGTAAGGGGGTGTGAGTACCCCATTATTATAGATTACCCAAAAAGGGCATAACACAGAGGACATTCTTAAATAATAGTGAAATAGAGAGGATCCATTACCTTAAGTATGATGGTGTTCTTAGATTGATATTAATGACTAGAATAATCAAATTAGGTTTATTTGTTAATAATTATACAACCTATTTTACATTTAAATGATTTATTTTGAGCTATTTTAGTTCATTAAGATCCTTTTTTATTGGTTATGTGGTTCAATTTCATTGTTCAAGTTCGTTTGTTTCCATTGTTTTTATGATTGGTTCACTTTTATTCGTGTTCAAACACAAATGTATGATGAAGGTGGTTGAACGGAATTTATGTTATATAACATTTGTGATCATACTTAAGATTTAATGGTTATATATTTTTTCTGGTTATTTAGAGTGAAGGTGAATTATTATATGAAACATTAATGTCAAACCCTTGGATTAACTTGGCGATTTTTTTCATAATTAACTTGTTTTGAATTATCATTTTACATAATGTGTGAAAAAAGATTCCAGAACAAAAAATAATATAAAATACAAATATAATAGTCTGGTTCAATAATAAAAATTGTTTCATGACTAGAATAAATGATGGTAATAAAAATTGATAAATCGTCATCCCAGTATGTGAAAAATTGACACATCTCGGATGGTGTTTTCGTTTCATTCATATAAAAGAAGGGGAAATCAGAGACAATAATGAATTATAAAATTATAATAACAAAATTCCACTAGATGTCTGTTACTGGAATCATAATTCCATTTTGGTGAAGGGAGGTGAGGAAATAAAGAAAAGAACATGAAATAAAATAAAAGAATCGGAAAGAGGAATTTACCTCATGTGTTTATCACTTTTGAGAACCTCTTAAGGGGATAGGATTTGAACTTTTCTATGATAACAAGGGATAATTGACTTGAATTAGGATCTTGGAGACCTATTGGGGTAGAATTTATTGAAGGAACAAGTCTTGAGAGGATTTAAGTGAAGAGGGGAGTGTGGGTGGGTTTTATAGTGGAGGGGAGGAGGGGTTCTTAATATTTTAATCATTAGTTTATTATCTTTTCATAAGATAAGAAATATTAATGATTATTGTTTAAAAATTATTAATATGTGCATTTGACTTCGAAACAATGTCCATTTACATCAATCATGACTCAAGCATGATACAAAAATTCAGATTTTAGCATTTATTGTCAATTATCGTATTTTACTATTCATAAAAATAACGTATTTTAGTAAAATCCCAAAAATTACCCCTAACCATTTATTAATGTCTAGAATAAAAAATAACTCAATTTCTCAAGATTAATTTTATAAATACTATAAATTTAATTTCTAATTCAAATCATAATTTACTGGAAAAATACAAAATTTAAAACTATTACTGATTTCCTAATTCTTTCAAAAATTCATGAAGGACTTATAAAATAATCCTTAAACTAGAAGACATAAAATTGTACATTTATGAATCGTTTAAGGAAAATAAATTTTCATTTAATTTAATTAATGATTTTTAATTAATTTTTTATGACCTAAACAAATACCAATATATTTACTATGATCATATTAGCACTTATAAGATGTCTAGATTTTATTTATGCATTCATGGGAGAGGTTACTATTTTTTGGATGACTTATTAATCATAAGGGTCATATTACTATTCATAATGTTATGTTACGATTAATAAGGTTATGTTACTATTCACCAAAAAAAATTATGTTTGTATCATAGACTCAAAACATCTTACTGATCACAACCATATATGTCTGATTTTCGAAATTCAAACCATGTATGTGGAAATATTTTGATTAAAGGTTACATAGTACTTAGTATTTCATTGTGTTATAATTTAATGTGATTTTATGACATAATTATAAGAATGTATTTTCCATTGATAAAACAGTGGGTTGTTACAACTCCTTTAGATTTTATTTATTGGTATGATTTAATTTCAAATTTGGTTACATGTAATGAAAAATTTATCGCATTATTAATTTTTGTGGGAGGGAACCATTGTTGTTTAAGATTTTAATTTTTTCTACTTTTTCATAAAAATATGTTCTTTTTAATGTTATGCGTGATTCTTTTTTCTATTTTCTATGTTTTAGAAACATGTGTGTTAAATGAATATAATTTCCACTTTTAAATCAATTCTCAATGAGTGATCCAATTTATCCAATAATACAGATCTTAAATGAAATATTGAAATGGCATTGTATCATGTTCAAATATTTTTTAGTTTCATGAGAAATCCTCTAATGTTTGAATAAATTTCCAAATCTCATTGTCTTTATATTTGAAATCATTTTTCTTGGAGGAATATAAGAATTTTTTCATATTATTTACATTATATTCAATTATTTATAAAATTATTTCACCATTTAGTTAAATATAATTTTTTGTATAGAAACATGTGGTTTTGAGGAATATGTGTTTTAAATGATTGTGGAATTTCTTTGGTTTTAGAGCCCCATTTTTCAAATGAATCATTTTTATTTTTTCCATCATTATAAATTTAATCCTCGTATCCCTTATAAGAAATGAAATTTACTATAAAGGTATCCACATTATAAAAAAAAATTCTTTATCCCACTCGCACTTAAAGTGAAATTGCATGATCATGTTGAACATATGTGGGGGGGGGTAAGATGTCTATTGTTGTGATACCTCATTTGGTGATACATTTGTTGGGGAATTTTTTTTAAGAGATTTTTTTCTAATAAATAATTCATTTGGTAAAAATTTGTTCCTTTCTAAATATTTATTTAATAAAAGAAGATATTCCATTAAACAACTTCTAAATAAGAGAGAAATTTGTTTATTTATAGATAATTCTAGAAAAATTATGTTCAAGAAGAAGAACATTTTTCTATTGAAATGGTGAATGGTGTGGAATTTCATTAATTTTCATTGATGTTATATAAATTATTTCCTACTAATGGGATTGATGATAAGGCCATACATGTGTGATAACTATATTCATGAATTATTTCTTCAAACAGAGCCAATACCTTGTTTTCTAGACCCAATATTCATGACATCTAAATACTACCAATCAAAATAAACTGAATATCCTTGTAATGTCCCCATCAAAAATAGGGTTCATTGGGTCATATTGGGTGGGGATATAGTAATTTACCAATCCTATAAAGGATATTACATGGGTTTGGAAAAGAAAATCCTTGTTGAAAATTGACATTTGTGAGATGAGAGAAAATTTATGTGTGATTGGTTTTTTGCGTTTATGGGGCGAAAATAAAGTAGGAATGGATTAAATGAGTTCAATGGAAAAATTTTAATAATTATTTTTTGAGGATGTATTATATTGTTCATTTATTTGTGTTTATTTAGTGGATCTCATGGGTATGTTTGTTGAATTTTTTTATTTGATTCTGATTCTTACATGTCTATAAGTACAAGTCATAATTGTTATAGAATTGATAGAGATAATATTTCCATTATTTTTCATGTGAATTTTATTGATTTAATCCCTTCAAAATTAATAATATGATCATATTTTCATCATTATTGGATTTTTCTAGGTGAGTTTTGAGCTAATAAGTGAATATCAGGTAATTATTGAAATTTAAAATTTTTCAGTCACTTTTGTAGTTTGAGAATAACATGTAAAATTTTCATATAATTGGAGTGATTGTTTTTTTATTATTAATTTGTTCATGGGATGAAACTATATCTTCTGTGCCTAGAGAAACTTTGAAATACATAATCCCATAAAAATCAATCAAATGGAAAAAATTTCTAGCTGACAGAATGGATTTCACATTAGTAAAGGAAGAATATTACGCCATAAAAGATTCAAATGTGGTTATTATAGATGGATTCAAAATAGGAATAAAATATTAACTTTTTAGATTAAATTTTATGAAGTATTGTTTTCATTAATAAAATTATTTAATGTACGAAATTTTATGATATTAAAGAGATTCACCATTCAAAAATGGTGTACATTCATAATTCTATAATAAAATTTTCAAATTTCAAAATATTATGAGATTTTTGGGTCACGAGTACAATAGATAGATGAAATCCTTATACAAAGAACAAATCCTCATATTAATCCATTTAACATGAAATATTAACTCAAATGATAGGTGAACAGAAACTTGAGGGAATCTTTTTTATCCTTCAACCCTATAATTGTGTGAATCCTAATCCATTAAAAGGGTAATTGAAAAAAAAGGGATGTAATGGGTGATTATAACAATTAATTTTTATTTATTTTCTATTACTCTTTTATTAGTTCCATAATTCTCTATTCTTCCCCATACGACACTATTAATTATCACATGGAGGGGTAAAACATTTGAGTGATTGGGGATGGGGGAGTTCTCCTATTATAATTTCAAAATCATTAACCTTAATTTAAAATAACTTTTCTATTGAATGATTTATATTATTAGTGGTTAAAAATTGTCTTAATATGATTTTCTTTTGGTTTTTGGTTTTATTCACTATTTACATATTTGGTTGATGTTTATTGAGCTCCCTTGATGTTGTATAGTTTGTCTTGATCAACCAGATTGTGTTAGATGGTGAGTATATGGAAAATTTTGTAATGCGTGATAAATATGTAAAGTTTTTTATGTTATATAAAGAGAAAAAATTCTTAATCAAGACAAACTATAGTTTTTTGGGAATTGTCTATGAAATTTACAAAATATGAGAGGGTTTTCCAAATGTTTCCTTCAACCAAGGTTGATTGAAAACTAGATCGTTGATTATTTAATTTATCATTGAATATAAAGAGAGTGAGATTTATTTTTAGGACAATGCTAACATTGAAATAGATGATCTTACCATAAACCCATCCCCCACTACAACAATTTTGTGTTCAAGATTTATTTCAATATATTTCCTTCTTTTTATTATCAAACAATTTAAAAAAACCCAAACACCGTTCTCTAATATCAATTTAAAAAATGGGGTTTTTTGTTTCACTAATATCTAGATAAAACGTTGTATAACTACATTAATAAAATAATAGTTGAGTAAATGATTGTCCTTTTAACACCCCACTATAGGCATGTGTCAAAACATGGTTCCATTTAAGGGGAGGTTCTGAAAATAATCTCTTATTTTTTTTAATTTTCACTATAAAATTTCATGAATAAAACTAGAAACACTGGAATTTTACCCCATGATCATAAAATTGAAATAAACTTGTTGAAAATAATTAAAAACCCTGATATTCCATCATAATTTGTCAAAATTTCACCTGTAGACTCGTTTGAAAATTCCAGCATTCACATTTATCCTATCATAATGACGTTAAATTAGAACCAAACCCTTTAATGACCTATGATCACAAAAATTATGTAAAGAATCGAAATTCCCATGGAATTTTTTTTAAAAATACATGTGAATTTTACGAGTCCGCTTTTTCTGACGGCACGTGATTCCGAGGCTCGGAGTGCCCGGAATGATCTGTCAATGTTGTGTTATGCTTAAGTTAATGCACGTAAGCAGTTTTTCTAAAAAAATTATAGTAACTATTAAACGATTACTCGGATTAGAAATCTAAGGGTACCGTTGCGCTCATGATGGTGGGTTTACCCTAAGCGTGACTTAAGTTTAGTCGGTGCGGGCCTCTTGTGAGAAATCCCGGAAATGATATAACCTTAAATAAAATAACTAAATACAGTTATTTTATTTTTCAAATGATTATAACTCACAAATGGTATCTCAGATTAAAAATCTGAGACCACCGCTGAACTCGTGAGAGATTGATTTATTTATGTAGATACTAACTTTGGCTGGCGTGGGCCACCAGAAAAAGTTAGATTTTTGCCGCAAATAAAATAATTAAGTGACTTTTATTTTATTTTAAAATTCATAACATCTGAATGGTAACTCGGATTGAAATTCCTAGAGTACCATTGGGTTCATTGAAGCGTGTTTCATCTATGTAGAGCCTAACCTTGATGGAAGTTGGTCGAGGGTGTCTGCTAATAATTTTTTCCGATCTTTTTTTTTGGGTACGTTCAGTAAACGTGCGAGAGGCGTTTTAAAACTTTTGAACCGGTGCTCTGAATTGAAATCCGAGGGCACCATTCAACTCACAACGCTAGTAAATTCATAGTGTGACCTTCACCGCAATTGTGTTCTGACGAGAATTAAAGTATGTTTTGGATTTTTACAAAAAATTATAAAATAAAGTACAACACTTTATTTTATTTTTAAGCTGCCATGTGTTGAGTGTGTTGGTTAAAACCTCCCCTTGGGAGGTGGTGGTTGGCCCTCCACACCCTAACCTCCCATGGGAGGATTGTTGAGGTGGGGACCACCCAGGTCGCAAAAACCACCCTATTAATGATTGGGGTGGGGACCACCCGACCCCTATTGATGGTGGATGATGAAACCTCTCAACTCCCTCATAAATTATGGAGAGACTCTTGACCTCCTCCACCATAATTGTGCCAACGCACACACAATTAATTTCTCCAACACATTGCATCATTGTGCCAGGGTAAATTAATTGGCATCCATTTTTTAAATTAAGTAAAAGTATCGTTTGAATTTAGGAAGGTTCCTGATAAATGAAGTGTCATAAATTCCAACGATCGTTATCAACCTTTCCCCCTCTTTTATAAATATGAAGCATGGGAGGTGGATTTGGGACAACTTCACTAGGTGACGAAGTGCTGTTAAGTGCTACGATTCCCAACACTTGGAGGATTATGCTCTCAAACGAATAACGCGGTTAATGCGATGAACGTCGACGATGCTATCCTTCTCCAGCCTTCTTACTCAGACCCACTTCGATGTGGGATGTGATCCTCTACCACGGATTGACAACCATCCTTCTGAGATGTCAACGAACGACTACCGGAAAATCAATGATAGTGGGTTTATACTTGTTGAAATGGTATCCTTTGTCCTTTTTCAAATAATGATAAGGGTTTATTGTGAACGTATTTTTGAACTTTGTTCTTCACTTCGTGAGACAAATGTTATCACCCTATAAACGCGGACGGTGAGGGCCGACTAACATGGCCTGACACCCTATGCCTTTTTCATTTTTTGTTTGATCTTCAGCTTGGCGATGAAGCCAGAGGAAATGGTGGTGGAAACAACAAAGGATGCGCTACATGTGGCCTCTGTGAAGCACACTACCCCGCGGCGCACAGGTTCCCAGGCCGAACAACGCCGGCTGTGCGGCGCCCGACCTGCGCCCCACAGGCTACTCTTCATGCCCCGCCGGCATGCTTCCCGCTCCCCCGGCGTGCTGCCCAGCCCTGCCAGTGCCTTTCCATACTGCCAGGAGCACCCAGTGGCACCCTTCGGGCCTGCCCGGTGCCCCCGGTGGCCCCGCCCAACTTCCTGGCTCCCTGGTGCACTACCCGGCACCCCGCGGAACTGCCCTGTGCCGCTGCCTGTCGCTTGGGCACGCCTCCCATTGCCCCCGCGTTGCTGCCCGGCGCCCACGTGCACTGCCCAGCACCCTTGCGGTGGCTTTCCTGGTGCCCCGACGCCCTACTAGGCATCCCGGCACCCTACCCTGCATCCACGCGCCCTGCCCGGCGCACCCGTGCCCTGCCCGGTGCACCAGCGGCCCGTCGGTGACCAGCCGACCAGCCCGCACCCCACGCGGCCTGCCTTCTGGCCCCCCGACCAATGGACTCTCGAGCCGACCCGTGGCGTCCACCACGATTTTTCTAGCCGAACATGGCCGTTCATCTAGGCCATGTTACCGATCCACTGACGTCGCGACTATCGTGCCGAACTGCCCTCAAGGTCCGTTGGGCCAGGCCTAGAGGACCCGGTCAAAACATAGTGGGTTGACCCACCCAATGTTCAGGGTTAGACCCTGTGAGTCTTCCCAAGTCAACCCATGTTGGGTCGGCCCCGACTGGGTAGGGCCGAGTTGGTCCGACCGGGCGGGACCGGACCGGAGCCCATTACTAACCCACTACCTTTGTGGGCCATATCATTGGCACCGAACGTTGTTTTGAAGAACTGTCAGCGGATCTGGAATTCATGGAACATAGTCATCCCTTTGAGTATACCCCACTTGAGTTTGGGGTATAGTTGAGTCACGGTCAGGTTGGTTTGTACATGAATCCAACCGGGCCCCCGGGACTAAAATGCTAATGACTCACAAACCGGGAATCTGATTGATACGCCAACTATTGTGTTGAGACCCCTATGACATGGAGAGACTTTGAGATACCTTCACCTGATACTTCGTGACATTTGTAGTATCGACCAGTAGCTCGTGGAATAGATCCTCCTGGAGATGAGCATACAGAGTACGGAGACCTAGTAGCTGTAGACCTGACGATTGCTTGACAGATTTGACTCGGAGTGATTCGACTATCCTAGTGGTTGAAGCACCCGGTTTGGTGGCAGACCCACAGAGGACGGAGCGCCAGGTTTGGTAGTAGACCTGTAGTACTCAATAGGAGGAGTACCTTTGATGGCTATTAGTAGGAGCACCCGGTTTGGTGGGAGACCCACAACGGAAGAGCGGCCGATTTGGTAGTTGACCCATGGTTCTCGACAGGATGAGTACCCCAGTAGTCTAAGGTTAGTGAGTAGTGCCTCGGAGTCGCGACATGGACAAATTAATTGACATATGAGAATTTATCTAGTAGATGTGGTTTCATAAATGAAAATCTGGTTTTGAGCTGAGTCAATGACTTTTTTGTTTTCCTCATGATCGAGATGGGTTACTTGATAACTTAGGTATATGTATGGGAATATACCTATGTAATGGTTATCCATTGAAAACATACTTTGTGGATTATCTTTTTTTTATTTTGTGTGACCTTGAGGGTATCCGGGTCCCTACTGAGTATCGGTATACTCACCCATGCACGGGCTATGCCCGCACCTCGTTGTGTTGGATGCAGACGACGGACAACGCTGATAGAGTCCGAGAGCGCCTGGACTGGATGGTACCCAGAGGAGGACCCTATGATGTATCAGCACATGGTGGAGTCTGACGGACGTGGAGTGCTAAAGAGGCCATCTGTACGTACCCTTCTGGTAGGAACCCCAGAGGATGATCCAAGAGCTTCTTTCACCTTTCAGCTGTTTGTACCTTTTTGGTTGTACATGCTTTCAGTTTTATTTGTACATTACAGTTGGGATTTTATTCTGGCCCTCTTTCCTTTCAGTACACATGTTATACATCTGTTACTTATTGTTTGCTTCCGCATGTACTTTGGTTGTGTGTGTTTATGATTTCTAAAGGCAACGCCTTCCCAGTTTTAGGGAATTAAGCCTTTGATGCTAGTTTCCAGCCCCTAGCATATAAAAGGTGGGCTTGGGGTAGTCACGATGTGGGCCCCAGGGGACGGGTCATGAAAAATTGGTATCCGATGATGTCGGTTCTACCACAAAACAGAGGACTCTGATATTTCTTTTATATGAAGAAATAGTGTTAAGGGTACTAAGTGTTGTTTTCAGTTCATGGAGTCCAGTGTTGGTGTGGGCGGCTGAAGTATCCATACACCAGGTCAATAATATCTAATTTCTGACTAAGTGCACCAAAAAAATGATTGTGTATGTGTTTTAAAATTTTTCTTAATGTCAACTGAAACCAGGTCAGCTCACCAGGTATAGTCTTTTGGCTTTGTGGCATTTGTTTCTTTCAGAATGCCTCCTCGTGGACGACCAGCTAGAGCCATGATAGTTGTATATACTGACTGACCGTTGAGTGACGAGGTCTCAGTATATGTCCCTCTTCCAGTTGATGCAAAAGTGGAGGCACCTGTGGTACTACTTCCCATTGGGCCACCGATGCCACCAGCCCCAGCAGTAGATGATGCACACCATTTGAGTGTGTTTCATGAGTTCCAGCGCCAGAGGTCACCTAGGATCCAGGGAGAGATGAACCCGCAGATGGATGAGGATTGGATGGAGGCTGTGGTGAGAGTATTCAGGCTATTAGGGATTCCAATAGACTTCCTGGTGATCATTTCTTCCATCTACTTTTAGGAAGTAGCAGGAAGATGGTGGAGCCTGATGCTCCAGATGCATGATGAGGTGACACTTCAATAGGAAGACATTGAGAGCATGTTTAGGGTGGAGTTTGTTCCATCCACCCTTAGAGCAGTGTGAAAATTGGAGCTAATGAATTTACAGTAGGGTAGCATGACGGTGCACAATACTCAGCAAGGTTCACTGACCTATCGTGCTACTCCACAGATATGGTACGATACCTGTTCTTCAGGGCCCGAACCATTGAGCAGGGACTCATGCGAGAGATTAGAGCTTCAATTATCTCTAACAGCATCTCGACGCAGATGGGGGTGTCGGAGCGTGCCATATAAGTGGATAGTTTCCTTTCTAAGCAGTCTCCAGTGGCGAGACCCACCCCAAGTTGACATACAGCATAGTCTTCTGCAGTAGATAGTAGACATATGACACATAGGTCCAAGAGGACCATACCAATAGGTGGACGACCGCATGACTCATGATCGGTTGTGTGGGAACCCAGGGTGGAGGCATTGCCAATCATACCAGGAGCGAACAGTGTTACTCCTACGGAGGAAATGGTGACATAGAACGTGACTGTCCGACCCACCGTACAGACGATCAACAGTCAGTTGAGGGAACTCCCAGATAGAGGCAGAGGTTCGATCGAGATGGTCTGTAGGGCGATGGAAGATGTGGCAGACGATCTGGTCATGCAACTAGTGGTGGGAGATGCTTCGAGGTGTTGACATCACCACCACACGGAGGTCCACCCCGATCGCAAAGAGCGGGTGGACAGGTGAGATCACCACTTTAGGTAGCTGAAGCATACGGCCATGGAGATTCGGAAGTAGGTGGAAAGGAGTGTGAATAGTTCCAGACATAGGGTCCTTTTTTCATATTGATTATAGATTTATTGATGTCGTTGTTTTTGATTGCTTTGTGTTCTTTGTACATTGAGATGTAGTAATAAAAGACACTTGTCCTTGTGGCATTTGCTTCCCTTACTTTTTTTGTGGATAATATTAAGAGGTTCTGGTTAAAACTGTTGATTTGACCCTCACTTTCGAGTATCCTACAGAAGGAGATCCAGTGACCACACACTGATGCTAATAGTGTGACTCAATCCTTGGAGGCAAGAGTAACAATTTGATCTCTTTGTAGTAGCATCGAGGACTTACGACGACATCCATGGCATGAATTAGTATCGTTCATGTTAGGATTGACTGTATTAGGTAAAGGATGTGGTTCATCCAGAGGATGAGACCAGATTTCTCTTATCGGAAAAGGATAAATCATACCATATTTTTAGAATGTAGGCGAAGAAGGGTGTAGTCATGTTCTTTACAATTGGCTAGTCTTCCCCATAGTTTGTTGGGCGATCGTTTTACCGTGTACTATGATCACAAGAGTCTCAATTATATCTTATCTCAGAAGTACATGAACCCGAGACATCATTGATGGCTTGAGTTCCTCCAGGACTATGACTTCGAGATACTCTATACTCCTGGGAAGGGGAACGTAGTAGAAAATGCGCTCAGCAGGAGATCAGGCATTCAATTTCTATGTGAGACGATGGAGGAACCGGCTTCGTTGCAGATATCATTTGTGGATAGGGATGGAGCATCCTATCTACAGTCTCTTATAGTCACGCCCCTTCTTGTTCAGAAAGTTAGGGAGGCACAACTTGGTGACGCTGACTGCGAGACGCGACGTGCTCAGATATCCACAGTGCAGGCACCTGATGGGTTTTCTGAAGGTGGGGAGCACGTCATTCTCTTCAGAGGGCATACCACGGTACCAGTTTCACTTCAGGACTAGGTGTTGAGTTATTTCCACACATTCCCTCTAGCGGTACATCTAGGAGTGGAGAAGATGTACTTTGACCTTCGACGACAGCATTGGTGTCCAGGTATGAAGAAGGTAGTATCAGAGTTTGTCTCACAGTTCCTCACATGCCAACAAGTGAATGTAGAGCACCAGGTAACCACTGGATTGGTTCAACATTTAGTGGTCCTAGGGTGGAAGTGATATGGTATATCCATGGACTTCATGACCGGTCTTCCACGTACATCCAGGAGTCACGAATCGATATGGGTGATCGTTGACTGACTCACTAAGTCATCCAACATCCAACCGATCAGAGAGTATGGATTTGTAGAGATCATGGGACACCTCTATGTGACAGAGATAGTGCGTTTTCATGCAGTACCATCTTCAATTGTCTCTGACCATGATGCACACTATACTTCCCAACTATGGAAGGGGTGGTAGGAAGCTATTGGGACACAACATTGCTTGAGCACCGCCTTCCTTCCTCAGACTGATGGTTAGAATAAGAAGACCATCCAGACCCTCAAGGACATGCTCCATGCACGTTTCCTCAACTTCAGTCGCAGTTGGGAGGACCACCTGCTCTTGGTGGAGTTTACCTAAAACAACATCTATCACTCCACCATATGTATGGCACCTTCTGAGGCCTTGAATGGAAGACCTTGCAGATCGCCACTCTACAAGACAGACCCAGGGGATTCAGCACTACTGGAATCACAGATGGTATATGCTACCTCAATGAAGGTGCAGATCATCCATGAGCGAATGAAGACAACACAGAGCAGACAAAAGTCATATGTGTACAGAAGACGGAGACCTCTGGAGTTCGAGGATGATGACCACGTCTTTCTACGGGTCTTACCTCGACGAGGACTACGGATATTTGGCTGAGGCGGCATGTTGTCTCTGCGTTTCATCGGACATTTACAGGTCCTTAGTAGAGTAGCCGAGGTGTTTTACCACTTGGATCTGCCACATCAATTGCATCAGGTGCACGACGTCTTCCACGTATCTCAGCTAAGGATATACGTACATGACCCATCCCACATCATGGACCATGGGGAGCTGGACATCGATGACGGGGTGACATTCATGGAGGTTCCAGTGGTGATTGAGGATCGATAGGAGCGGGTAATGCGTGGATGGTCGATTCATCTGGTGTGTGTTCGATGGAATCAGGATAACCTCCAGGAGATGACATGGGATCGGGAGGCTCAGATGCATGCTCAGTACCCCCTTTTGTTCTCTTATTGTGAGTTGTAGCTTACGGGGACGTAAAGCCCTAAGGTGGGGAGAATGTAAAGACCCAGAATATGTGTGGAAAATTTATTTTTATAATACATGGGAATTTTACGAGTCCGCGGTTTCTGACGGCGCGCGATACCAAAGCCCGGAGTGCCCACAATGATCCGTCAAAGTTTTGTTAAGCATAAATGGACGTGCGTAGGCAGTTTTCTTGAAAATGTGGAATGACACTTAAACTATTACTCGGATCAGAAATTAGAGGGAATCGATGTGGTTAGGATAGTGGGATTACCTTAGTCATAATTTATGTTTAGTCAGTGCGTGCCTCATATGAGAAATCCCAAAAATGGCATAACCATAAATAAAATAAGTAAATAAGGTTATTTTATTTATCAAATGCTTATAAATCACAAACAGTAGATCATACTAAAAATCCATTCCGACTTTTGAACTCGTGAGGGCTTGATTTATTTAAGTAGACACTAACTTTGGCGGGCGTGGGCCACCAGAAAAAGTTTGTTTTTGGCCGCAACTAAAATAATTAAGTGATAATTATTTTATTGTAAAATTCATAACATATAAATGGTAACTCAGATTAAAAATATGAGAGTACCGTTGGGTTCTTCGGGGTGTGTTTCACCTCAACAGAGCCTAACCTTGATGGTAGTTGGTCAAGGGTTTCTGATAATATTTTTTTCCGAACTTTTTTTCGGGTACTTTCATTAAAAGCGCGAGTGGTATTTTATAACTTTTGAACCGGTGCACGTAATTCAAATCTGAGGGAACCGTTGAACTCACAGCACTGGTGAATCCTTAGTGGTACCTTCACCGTAGTTGCTTTCTAATGAGAATAAAAGTTAGTTATTGGATTTTTATAAAAAATAATAAAATAAAGTACAAGACTTTATTTTTTTTATGTTTCCATGTGTTGAGTGTGTTGGTAAAAACCTCCCCTTGGGAGTTGGTGGTGGGACTTCCACACCCTAACCTCCCATGTGAGGATAGTTGAGGTGGGGACCACCCATGTCGCAAAAACCTCCTTATTAATGATAGGGGTGGGGACCACGGACCCCTATTGATGGTGGAGGATGAAACCTCTCAACTCCCTCATAAAAGAGAGAGATCCTCTTGACCTCCTCCACCGTAATTATGCCAACACACACACAATGAATTTTTCCAATGAACTGTATCATTGCGCCAGCGTAAATTAATTTCCCGGCCCCTTTTTAAATTAAGTAACAGTATCGTTGGAATTTAGGTAGGCTCTTAATAAATGAATTGTCATAAATTCCAAATATTTTTACCTACCTTTCCCCCTATCCTACAATATGGAGCATTTAAGGAGGATTTTGGACGGCTTCACCAAGCAACTAAGTGCTGGAAAAGTGCGGCGACACCCAACACTTGGAGGATTATGCTCTCCAACGAAGAATGCGAAGAACTCTGACAACACTCTTCTTCTCCAGCCTTCTTCCTTGGACCCCCTTCAACGTGGGACGTGATCGTATACCACGGATTGACAGCCATCCTTCAGCGACGTCAACAAACATCTACCGGAAAATCAAAGGTAGGGGGTTTATACTTATTGAAATTGTATCCTTTGTCATTCCTTCTTCAAAGAATGATAAGGGTTTATTGCGGACATATTGTTGAACTTTCTTCTTCACTCCATGAGAAAATGTTATCACCCACTAAAAGTAGACGGTGCGGGCAGACTAACATGGCCTGACACCCTCTGCATTTTTCATTTTTGATTGATCTACGGATTGGCGATGAAGTAAGAGGCAACAGTGGCAACAACGACAAAGTTCGCGCTCCCGCGGCCTCTATGAAGAACAATGCACCGCGGCGCACCGGTGCACCCGGCCGACAACTGCCGGCCCAGCGGCGCCCGACCCGCACCCCACGCATTGCTCCGGGACCCTGCCAATGACCGGCCGAGCCTTGCCGGCGCGGTGCCCGCACCGTGCGGGCACGCTGCTCACTCCCCCGGCGTGCTGCCCGGCCATGTCGGCGCCCTGCCGCACTGCCTGGCGCACCCGACGGTGCCCTTCCAACCTTTCAGGTGCCCCGGTGGCTCTACGTTGCTGCCCAGCGCCCCCAGTGCACTGCCCAGTGCCCCCGCGTTAGTGCCTGGCGCCCCGCGCAGCTGCCCAGCGGCATAGCACGCCACTCGACGCCCCTACGCTGCTTCCCGACGCCCACTCGCACTACCCGAAGCCCCTTCTGTGGTTTGCCCGACGCCCCGGCGCCCTGCCCGGTGTCCTGTCACCCTGCCTAGCATTCACGCACCCTGCCCAGCGCACCCGCGCCCTGCCTGGTGCACCCGCGACCTATCGATGACCTGCTGTCCAGCCCATGCCGCGCGCGGCCTTCCTGCTGGACTCTCGACCACCAGCCTCCCGATTCAACCCGCGATGTCCCCCACGTTGTCGCTGGATGAACTTGCCCGGTCTTTTGGGCCAAGTGACTGAGCCCCCTACATGGAGACTATCGGGCTGAACCACCCTCGTGATCCGCTGGGCCGGGCCCAGCGAACCGGGTCAAAACATAGCGGTCTGACCCACCCAATGGGCCGGGTCAGACCCAGATAGTCTGAGCGGGTCGACCCAGACCGGGTCGGACCAGACCCCGTCCTATTACTGACCTGCTACATTCTTGGGCCATATCATTGGCACCAGACGTTCGTTTGAAGAACCGTCGGCGGCGATGGTATTCATGAATCAATGCCGCCCCTTTGAGTATACCCCAATAGTGTTCAGGGTATATTTGAGTCATGGTATGTTTTGTTTGTACACAAATTTAACCGGGCCCCCGGGACTGAAATGCTAATAACTCACAGTCTGGGAAACCTATTGACGCGTCGTATCTTGTGTTTCGACCACTTTGATGTGTCGGTACATTGAGATAAATCCACCTGAGACTTTGTGACACTTGGAGTATTGACCAGTAACTCGTGGAACGGATCCTCCCGGAGATGAGCATACGGAGTGCAGAGACCTAGTAGCAGTAGAACTGACGATTTCTTGACTGATTCGACTCGGAGTGATTCGACTAGCCCATTGGATGGAGCACCCAGTTTGGCGGAGGACCCATGGGTGACATAGAGCTTGGTTTGGAAGCAGACCTCTGATACTCGATAGGAGGAGTACCTATGATGGCTATTAGGGGGAGCACCCGGTTTGGCGGCAGACCCACAACAGAGGAGCGCCTGGTTTTGCAGCAGACCCGCGGTACTCAATTGGAGGAGTACCTCAGCAGTCTAAGGTTAGTGAGTAGCGCCTCAGTGTCACGACAGGGCCACTATACTCGACAGAGGAGGAGTTCTCCAGCAGTCGTGGTTTCATTAATGGAAATCCTGGTTTGAGCTGAGTCAATGAACTTTGGGTTTTCTTCATGATTGAGATGGGTTACTAGATAACTTAGGTATATGTATGGGCATATAACTATGTGATGGTTACCCGTTGAAATCATAAATTTTGGTTTATCCCTGTTAGATTTTGTGAGACCTTGAGGGTATCAGGGTCCCTACTGAGTATTTTTATACTCACCCCAGCACGAGCTATGCCCAAAACTCATTGTGTTGGATGCAGATGACAGAAAATGATGACGGAGGCCGAGAATGCTAGGACTGGACGGTACCTGGAGGAGGACCTTACGACCTATCAGTAAACGGTGGAATCTAACGGACGTGGATTGTTGTGGTGGCCATCTGTACCTACCCTTCAGGCAGGAACCCCAGAGGATGATCTAGGAGCTACTTTCATCTTTGATTCGTTTTTTCCCTTTTAGTGTTACTTTCTTTCAATTGTATTTGTACTTTACAGTTGGGATTGTATTCTGTCCCCTTTCCTTTCTGTACAATTGTTATATAGCTTTTACTTAGTGTTTTCTTCTGCTTGTACTCTGGTTGTGTGTGTTTACGATTTCTAAAGGCAACGCCTTCCCAATTTTAGGGAATTACGCCTTTGGTGCTAGTCAACAACCCCTGGCCTATGGAAGGCGGGCTTGGTGTAGTCACGATGTGGGCCCTGGGGGACGGGTCATGCCAAATTACTTAATTTACTAAATCAGCTTATCATTACAGAGTTACAAAATGATTTTCAGATGAAACCAAATAATATTTAGTGGCTTCCAAAATTTAATTCCATAATATAAGAAGACCCAATTATACATATTAAATAGTTAATGTATGTATTCTCTACTTTAACACATATATGAGTTGCTGATGAGAAGATAAAGTGGGAGGGATCCCCATTTTCATTGCAAGGTTCTCCAAAGGAATTTTCATACGACCAATTACTACAATATTTTCATGATTTGAATGATTTAGAGAGATTTTTCATGAAAATATTATTGTAAAGCCTCGATCCTAGATTCCCAGAGTCGGTGAATTATTGTAATACATTGGCTTGATTACAAGGAATCATGTCTTGAAAGTCCGATCAATTTAGAAGTCGTTGAAAATAGATTACAAAAATGAACGTTACATTACACTTTCTAAAATACAACCCCAAAAAATCTTTTGATAATGCCATTGTTCCCTTGGATTAACCCTGAATCTCAAACATAAATCACTTATTGGGATCCGGGGAAAATAAAAACTAAGAAAGGGGTGAGCTCATATTCTCATTAACGGTAAACAATTTAGCGGATGCTATAAAATTTTAAGGCACGATGTGTAATAAAAACTATATCCTTTTAAACATAAACATGAACATAATATAGAAAAAATAAATCAAATAATTCCATTTACCTTTTCACATGGATATTCTACTAGTCTAATAATCACATGTTATAAATAATTTCATAATGAGGGATTGTATAGTAGAAGACATTAATTTCTATGTCAAGGCCCCGTGCTAGGACCTATGGGAAAACTGTAACTATACCCAAAACTGGAGAGCCTTTATAACGAGACTCCAACCTAGAGAGCCTTTGTAACCGGACCCCAACCCGAAGGGTCTGCTATAACCGGACCCCATCTCGGAGGGCATAATTTTACCGGTCCCCAACCCGGAACATACTAGCCCAATACATTATTCGTAAGAAAATGTTCAAATATAACATAATCATTCATATTAAAACAAGCATAAAAAATTTCAATACATTATCCATAAACCATGAATGGTATAAAAAAAACACATCCACAGTCAAACATATCACAAAACATTCAATACAATATGGATGATTTATATCATAATAAATCAACTTCAAACAAGATTAAAATCCATTAAAGGACGTTGACATAGAATAAAATGATCAGTAAAATGTTTTGAGACAAATACCACTTTTCATGAAATCCTTCAGAAGTCACATAAGTTATAAAGGAATTAATTTAAAAGATACTTTTGTATCAAAGTGTCCCATACCACATTTAAAACTTTTTAAAGGAATTATCATTTTAAAACATTCATGTCCATATAAATAAATACGTAAATCCATTTTAAAATCATAGACATTGATGAGAACGGTTTAGAAGAATAAATCATTAAAACATTTAAAATGATATTTTAGTAAAATAGTCCCTTAAAAATAATCCCTTTGAAATTTCTTTTGTTAAACATTGACATGGATAATAAATATGTCCCAGTAAAAACATACACATAAACAATCTCGAATAAAAATGAGATTGAGTAATTAACCCTTACCAATTTGGTACCTTATGAAACATACCCCCCTTGAAAGAAGTACCATAAAATGAAGATGTAAATACACATAAATTAATTTTTATTACACAAATAATACAATTATGGGCAGTACATACAGAACAAAAAAGAAATAGTGTCAATATAGCATGAATCTCATGAGAATAAGGAGTGAGATGGAAACATCTTATCTTGCACATTCCTTTGGTCGAGGTTATGTTTAATCTCCTATATAATGACCATTGTAAGTTATTAGATTATAACATAACAATAATAATATTTATTATATAATACATGAATCATTTATGACTTTATACTACCCATTTGATAATTATTTTCATGTTAAATTAACATTTTGTGTAATAATCGCTTTCTTTATCGTATGTATTTTAACTTGTTATTCTTGACTGTATCATTTAGATCATGATTTAAATACTTATAGAATACAAAAATTGATTCATATATCATATATTTATTTAGAATATAAATATTTATAATATATAGGTATATGAAATGGAAAACACCATTTATGGATATGGTAGACCGTACGTACACATAAACGTTGTTTCTGTTTTCATATCTTATTGAAAGGAAGTGAGTGAATAAGATATATGTAAGTACATAAATACATACATACATATATATATATATAGAGTATAATTATTATGTCATATATCACGTACTTATTAGTAATATATATTCTTATAATCGTCGATGAATGGTGAACGTGGAAATGAATCTAATCACGTCGTGGGTACAGTAATCCGTACGTACGCACGAGCGACTATATAATTTACTTAAATGTGTGGAATTGGATGGTATATTAATTATACAGAGTCATTATCATGTTATTTAAATTATTTATATACATATTTCCCATCATTATATCCATCCAAATAACATAGTGTTGAATAACAAATTACCCCACGACGTGGAGACAGTAATCCGTACATACATACACACATGGTGACATTATTATTCATAAGATGAAAAAATAATGAAAATGGTTTTTCAATATTTAAAATAACATCACAATATATATAAGGTAATGGATTTTTTATTTTGGTATGGTAATAACAAAGAAAGAGTATGTGGAAGAATAAATGAACATGAAAGAGGGTGGTGAAATCATTACCTCTTCTTCAGGTTATTCCTATAGATTTGATCAAAAGGGCTCCGTAGGTTGGCTTTCTACCCAGAATAAGGCCTCTAGTATTAAGGTAGGTTATTTGGGAGGATATTTGGGCAGGGTTTGGCTGGTCGAATTGATTTTGGTGGTGTGAATTTGAGAGAAGGTGAAGTGTCCTTTTATAAGAGGGGTGAGGGGAACCTTAGAAAAATAATAAAATATTATTTTATAATAAATTAATTTTTGGATTCTAATGGTTCCAAAATGAATTATTTAAAGGATAAGGTGGGTACGGGTCACAAACCACTAAACCAATAGGTTATAGACAGGTTTGGGTTACTATATTAACCTTATCTTTTAGATTTATCTCTTAGTTAAATAGTTTGACATTTACCGTGTTTCTTTGTATTTTTATATTATATGGTTAATAAACATACTATAAACATACAAGAGAGCCTAAAGTGGTTCATTAATGACATATATAATATTATTTAATCCCTTTGGCTAAACCAAAGATTTTTAGGAATAGGATACCAATTAACAATATAATATTTGTTTTAAAAAACACTTTTATGTCAATTTTGACACTATTAGGAATTTTGTTTTTTCTAAATTCATAACAGCATTATTACTTTGAATAAAATTTATTTAATCAACCCATATATGTTATTATATCCTAGATAATTAGTGTAATTCATAAAAAGTCTCACATTACATTTATTTTGGTATTTTTAATATCAATTATTTTAATATTTCATTAATAAGGTAATTACTGCATCATCATTGTGTCATAAATAAATTAGATTATTAAATGTCTTAAAATTATAAATAAAAAACCATTATATAAAAATAATTATGTTTCTAATGAATATTAATAGTCAAATTTATCATTTGTGTAACCCAATATTAAAAATGGTTTAGTTTTTAAACTTTGAATTTAACACATTAAAATCTTCTTTGAATTAAAAAATAATAATTTTCCTAATCTAATCCAAGTGGACATAGAGGATCATATTTTATTCCTAATGTTGATTTTTTTCAGAATTAAACGTATCATATAGAATTAGGACATGAGTTAGGATTATAATAATATCATTTTTACCTTTAATTACCCTATTTACTTTTAATTATGGTAAATAAAAGTCCACAGTTACTATTCAACCAAAATTATTTTTATCTTATTGAACCAAATTTTAGATACTGGTATCATCCATGTCTCTTGGAATTATGAAATTCAATTCACAGAAGAGGTAAAAATATGTTTTATGCAAATTTGAAAATGCACTTTGAAGGAGGGTAAAAGACGGTAAAATTTCAATAGAATTTTTAAATATCTAAACATATTACAAATGACTCCAATTAATTACATTAAATATATAGTGTTATTATGTATTTATTTTGACCTAACATAAATTTAAAATAAAGAAATATTTATTTAAATGAAATGTCGGTTTTAAACAATAACACATTGTTTTTCACTATTCATCAAAAATTTAAAGTTTTCAGAAACAAAACAAAAATTCACCATAAGATAATTTTGATATTCTGAATTAAAAAATTAATTCCATTTTAAAAAATTCAATTCATAGAAATTTCTTTTATTAATTTAAAATTATTTCCCATTGTCAAAACCAAAAGGCGTATTTTTAAGAAATAATAACTATCAAAAGATTAACACTTGTTTATGTCCAATTTCAAAGTGAAATTACTTACAATTACCAGCATTAGATTAAATTATATAAATAAAATCTAATTATACTTACAAACCATTTAAATTTATAATTAAATAGTATAAAATATTTGGATTAAAAATGTTGTTTTCAGTTAAAATATAGTATTTTCACTATTCACCCAAATATGAAAGTTATCTGAAAAACACCAAAAATTTATTGAAACTATATTTTTTTGTCCATATTCTAAAGAATAAGTTTATTTTGTCAAATTTAATATATAAAGGCTTCAAATATTGCATTTAAAGATGGATTTCCATTAAATGGTTGTAAAATTACATTATTTAAAAAATAATTCTTTTATCTAAAAAAAATGAATTTGATCTTAAATTATGTCTAAGATACTCATAATATGGATTATAAAATTATAAGGATAATATATAGTTCTAAATTCAGTTAATACTATTCATAACAACTTTTGAACGGCTAGTTTGGTAAGTCATGGTGTGATTGAACTCGGTTTTGCGTGTAGTGCAAGTTATTGAATTACTTTGAAGAAATAACGTACTATGAGATTTAGGAAATAACCCTTAAAAATTTGATAACATATTATACATAAACCCCAAGAAATAAGTACCATAAAATTAAGATGTAAATATATATAAATTTAATTGTACTACAAAAAGAATACAGTTATGGGTAGTACATACACAACACAAAAGGAAATAGTGGAAATATATCATGAATCTCACAGGAATAAGGAATGAGATGAAAACCCCTTACCTTGAACTTTACTTTGGTAAATGGTACCTTTAAACTCTTGTATAATGACTATTTTATGTTATTATATTATACCCGAACTATATCTATATTTATTATATCATACATGATTCATTTAGGACTTTATACTACCCATTTAATAATGATTTTCATGTTAAATTAACATTTCGGGTAATAATCGCTTTCTTTATCGTACGTATTTTAACTTGTTATTCTTGACATATCATTAGGATCATGATTTAAATACATCAAGAATAAATACCTTGATTCATATATCATATATATTTAGAATATAAATATTTATAATATATAGATATATAAAATGGAAAACAATGTTTATGGAGACGGTATACCTTACGTACGCATAAACGATGTTTCTGTTTTCATATCGTATTGAACAAAAGTGAGTGAATAGGATATATGTATGTACATATAGATATATATATCTCTATTCGAATTATTATGTCACATATTACATACTTATTAGTAATATATATTTTTATAATTGTCAAAGAATGGTGAATGTGGAAATGAATCTAATCGTGTCGTGGAGGTGGTAATCCGTACGTACACACGAGAAACAATATCATTTTCTTAAAGATGTAGAATTGGATGGTATATTAATTTTACAGATACATTAGCATGTTATTTTCATTTTTTATACATATTACTCATCATTATATCTATCCAAATAACATAATGTTGAATAACAAATTACATCACGGCATGGAGACGGTAAGCCGTACATATGCACGCATGGTGACATTATTATTAATAAGTTGAATAGAATAATGAATATGGTTGTGCTATATTTATAATAAAATCACAGTATATATAAGGTACTGGATTTATTATTTTGGTATGGTAATAACAAATAATGAGTAAGTGGAAGAATAAAAGAACTTGAAAGAGGGTGGTGAAATCATTACCTATTCTTCGGGTTCTTCCTTTTGATTTCATCAAAAGGGCTCCATAGGATGGATTTAAGACCAAAGGAATGCCTCTAGGATGAAGGTAGGATAGTTGGGAGGAAATTTTGGCAGGTTTTGGACGATCCAAATGGATTTGGAGGAGTGAATTGGTCAGAAGGGGAAGTTCCTTTTATAAGAGTGGTGAGGGGTACCTTCGAAAAAAACATAAAATATTCTTTTATAATAAATTAATTTTCGGATTCTAATGGATTCAAAAAACATTTATTTTAAATGTAAGGTGAGGATGGGTCACGAAACACTCAAACAATAGGTTTTAGACAGGTTGTGTCACTATATTAACCTTATCATTTAGATTTAACTCCTTCTTAAATAGTTTGACATTTACCATGTCTCCTTGTCTTTTTATATTATATGGTTCATAAACATACTATATAATTCCAAGATAATTCCAAGTGGTTCATAAATGACATATATAATATTATTTAATCCCTTTTGCTGAAACTTTTTTTTAAGAATATAATACCAATTAATAATATAATATTTGTTTTAAAAAACTTTTTTATGTCAATTTTGACACTATTTTGTATCATTTTTTCTCTAAATTCATAACAAAATTATTACATCGAAAAAATGCATTTAATAAACCCTAATATGACATTAACCTAAAAAATTAGTGGTATTCATAAAAAGTATAAAATTATATTTACATACATATTAATAATATAAATTATTTTAATATTTCATTAATAAGGTAATTACTGCATCATCATTGTGTCATAAATAAATTAAATAATTTAATGTCTAAAAATTATAAATAAAATAAAATTATGTAAGAAATATCTTTATATTTATAATGATTATTTATAGTCGAATAAATCTTATGTGTAACCCTATATTAAAAATTGTTTAGTTATTAAACATTGAATTTAACACATTTAACTCTTCTTTGAATTAAACAATAATAAATGTCCTAATATAATGAATGTTTACCTAAAAGATCATATTTGACTCCTAATGTTTATTTTTATCGAATTAAAATTATCTAATAGAATTAGGACATGTTTTAGGATAATAATAATATCATTTTTACCTTTAATTAACCTATTTACTTTTAACCGTGATAAATAAAAGTCAAAAGTTACCATTCAAAAAAAATTATTTTTATCTTATTGAACAATATTGTACTTACTGATATCAACCATGCCTATCGTATTTTTTAAATTCAATTCATATAAGCGGTAAAAGACGCTAAAATTTCAATAAAATTTTAATATATCTAAACTTATTATAAAATGACTACAATGAATTAAATTGAAAATATATAGTTCTTATGTATCTATTTTGACCAAAATAAATTAAATTTCAATAACTAATTATTTAAATGAAAATTTGGTTTTAACCAATAACGAACAGCTTTTCACTATTCATCCAAAATTGAATGTTTTCAGAAACATACAAAAAATTCACCCTAAGATAATTTTGATATTATGAATTCATAAATGAAGTCTATTTTACCATATTCAAAACATATAAATTGAAATTATTAATTTAAAATTAATTCCTCTTGTCAAAACCAAAAAGTGTATTTTTAAGAAATAATAACTATCACACGATTGACACCTGTTTATGTCCAATTTCAAATTGAAATTACTTACAATGATTAGCATCAGATTAAATGGTAAAAATATGATTTAATTATACTTTCAAATCATTAAAATGTATAATTTAACAATATAAATTATTTTGATTAAAAAATATGTTTTCAGTAAAAATATAGTATTTTTCACTATTCACCGAATTATGAATGTAATCAGAAAAATACCAAAATTTTAATGAAACTAAATTTTTATGTCCCGATTATAAATATGTTTATTTTTAAAATTTAATATATAAAATTTTAAAATAATTTATTTAAAAAGGGTTCCCCATTAAAAGGTGATAAAATTGCATTTTTGGAAAAATACTTCTTTTATCTGAAAAAAATGAATTTGTTCTTACATTATGTATAAGATACTCATAATATGGATTCTAAAATTATAAGCATTATATTAAGTTCCAAATTCAGTATATACAATTCATAACCACTTTTGAACGGCTAGTTTGGTATGTCGTGGTGCGCTTGAACTCGATGTTCCGTGTAGTGCAAGTTATTGAATTACTATGAAGAAATAACATACTATGAAATTTTGGGGTGTAACATTTTCCCATCATTCAATAAATTGAATCCATGCAATTTGAAATTTTTCTTCAAAAATAAAAGGTTGAAAATATAAAATACCTTTGTTGAAAACCCACATCAGAAATTGGGTTAATAAAATTTAGTATTAATAGGAGGGAACAGGAAACGAAAGGGTCACCACCAAATTATGATCTCGATTAGGAAACCATTGGTTGAAATTGAGGACACATAATTGAGGGGAAAATATAAATATTTTTAGGTAATGAATGAGTTCACCAATTACAAACATGTGTAAAATTGAAGGCCTCAAATCCATCAATCTATGATAATTTAAAATACAATCGGTTCAACAAAACAGAAGGTTTTAGGATGACACATTTTTAGTTTTAACATCCCTTCCCTAATGTTTAAGACTTAATTTATCCATAAAATAAGAAGAAAAAAATTATATATATAATTATATATATATATATATAATTATATATATATATATATACAATACAAGTAGTGTTTCATCCTTCAACTAGTTCCTACCAAAAAATCATCTTTCACTCCAAAATATTTCAAAACAAAATATTCTATTTGTCCTAATCATATAGGGTTCCCAAAATAATGATGTTATAATTCACCTACATGACCTTTAAAAAAAAGAAACTACATTATACAATCTAGCACATCATGTAGGCCAGTGGTAGGTGATGCACCCTTGTCCCCCTTTACTTGTAGGTTCCAGTCACACAGCCTTGCCATATGTGACTGGTTGAGGCCCGACCTATGGGTTGTGCTTTTTATATCAATCCAAAAATAACCACAACAATAGTATCCAATTGCAAACTTAATCCATTCCATCCTTTATAATTATTCAAAATAATTGTATCCAAAATCACAGTCCAAAATTTATAAGTATGTCAAACACAATGAAGATCATTTTTTCCATGTAATAACATGTGATCACCTTCATCATGTATTATTTTAAAACATGGTAACACTGGGAATTACCATAAAATATTATTGATTACATTCATGGTCCCTTATTTTTTATAGAATACTGGATATATTCCTTATATCAAAAAATGTTTAATATTCCAACAATGATAAAATAAAAAAACTATTAATCAGTTCCAAAGAAGTCATGAATATCTTATATAATTCTTCCAAATTAACCATCTCTTATTAAAAATCACTACCTCATTATCATGACCATATTAAGGATTACCTTTCCTTCAAACATATATTTTCCTAAAAGTGTATCTTACTATGAAGTCACTTTTCTTAGATTCATATAATCTCAAATCCTAAATAAAATAGTACTGCAGTTCAATCTTTATTTATCTCCATAATTCATATAACCAGTATATTATTGATAAAACACTCAAATGAAATAATTCTATAATAACAACATAAGAGCACTAGTCATTCCTCTTCATCTGAGGTAGTATCATAACATTATTATTATCAAATTGATTCATCTTTGTTATACTATGATGACTGGGAAATTGATTCATGTAGTGTCCCAATGCCTTGTAGATGAATCAATTTAAATTTGAATCATTTTTCATACCCTTTCAATCATGTAATTGGTGTCCTTTTTATCCACACTTATAATAAACTCCCATTCCCTTCAAGCATTTTCCATGGTGATTCTTTCCACATTTATCAAATAATGGAAAATCCTTCTTTCCCATCTTCCCTTTATCCATATTTCTCTGTACCATCCTTTTCTTCTATTTCTTCCCTTAAAAGCAATAGGAATTAGTGAATTCGTTACTTATCTTATTCACACATTATATTATTTCATCATATGTTGAGAATAAATGAGAGACTATTTCCCTTTTAAATGATGGATTAATACCATGAATGATATGAACTTTCTAACTCTTTGGATCATATATATTTCCGGAGTTCTCATTCCTTATACTGGGAACCATTTCAGTACAATGACATACAGTAGGTTAGTCTAAAAATCGCGATGAATAATTCCAAACATGTAAAATACCTAACATATGTTGAACAATTTATGGATATAATCTGTAATCATAAAAAAATTATTTGAGGAGGCATATACTCATAAATAATTCATAATTATTTGTAATGAAAATTATAATTATCGTATGTATATCCCCTGGGAGTGTCATAACCAACAGTGCAACAAGGCCCATTGTCATGCACCAATTCCCATTCGAGTCTATCTCAAAGCGGTGTTTTTGGGTTTTACCCCTAGGTACATCTGTGCTTTAGTCACCTCTACCTTCTCGTATCCAGACAGAGATGTATGTTTTTGGAAGACTGAAAATAATATCTACATTACCAAAATTTTGGGATGTTCTTCTATACTAATCCTAAAATTCTACATTAGGGTAATGTGATCTAATCAGAGTTTTTCTAAATCTAGTTTCCATGGTTATTGTTAATCTTCCTATGATACCAATTGTAATGCCCTGACCCTAGATTCCTAGAGTCAGTGCATTGTTTTAATACCTTAACATGATTACAAGGAATCAAGTCCCAGAAGACTGATCAGTTTAGCAGTCTTGGAAAATGGATTACATACATGAACGATACATTACACTTTCTAACATACCACAAAAAAAATCGTTTGAGAATTCCATTGTTCCCTTGGAATAACCCTTCATCTCAAACATAAAACATTTATAGGGATCCTAGGAAAATGAAATATAACAAAGGGGTGAGATCAGATGCTCAGTAAGGGTAAATAATTTAGTGGAAGCTAATAAATTATAAGGAAAGATGTGTAATAAAGATTATAGCCATTTTAAGCATAAACATGAACATAATGTGGAAAAAATAAATCAAATAATGTGATTTACTTTTTCACATGGATATTCTACTAGTCAAATAATCACATGTAATAAATAGTTTCATAATAAGGGAATGTATAGTACCAGACATTAATTTCTGTATCAAGGACTCATGCTATCACCGGACCCAAACCCGGAGAGCCTATGTAACCAGACTCCATCCCAGAGAGCCTCTGTAACTGGACTCCAACCTAGAGAGCCTCAGTAAATGGACCCCAACCTGGAGGGTCTGCTATAACCAGACCCCAACCCGGAGGGCATACTTTTATAGGTCCCCAACCCAGAGCATACTATTACAATACATTCATAACAAGAAAAATGTGTAAATATAACATAAACATTCGTATTAAAACAATCATACAAAATTTCAATACTTTATACATAAACCAAGAATTGTATAAAAATAACACATCCAAAGTCAAACATATCACAAAACATTAAATACAACATGGAAGATTTGAATCATAACAAATTAACATCAAAAAGTTTAAAATAAATTAAATGATGTTTACATAGATGAAAATTACTAGTAAAATGTTTTGATAGAAATACCCCTTTTTCCTGAAATTGTTTAAAAGTCACATAATTTATAAAGGAAGACATTTAAATGATTGTTTTTAATCAAAGTGTCCCATAACACATTGAAACATTTTAAAAGAATTAACATTTGAAAACATTAATGTACATATATTATATCTCCAGTAGCATTATTATCTCATATATTACATAATTATTATTAATATATATATTTATAATTGTTGATGAATGAGAAAAGTGGAAATGAATCTCATCGCGTTGTGGAGACTGTAATCTGTACGTACGCATGATCGACTATATCATTTACATAATTGTGTGGAATTGGATGGTATATTAATTTTAAAGAGACATTAGACGATTATTTTAATTATTTATATACATATTACTCATCATTATATCCATCTAAAAAACATAGTGTTGAATAACAAATTACACCACGACGTGGAGACGGTAAGTCGTACGTACGCATGCATGGTGACATTATCATTCATAGTATGAGTAGAATAATGAATATGGTTGTTCCATATTTATAATAACATCATAGTATATATAAGGTACATGATTTATTATTTTGGTATGGTAATTACAAAGAAAGTGTAAGTGGAATAATAAAAGAACATGAAAGAGGTTGGGGAAATCATTACCTCTTCTTCAGGTTCTTCCTTTTGATTTGATCAAAAGGTCTCTTTAAGTGGATTTCTGACCAATGGAAGACATCTAGGATGAAGTTCGGATAGTTGGGAGGATATTTGGGTAGGTTTTGGCATAGATAAATGGCATTGGAGGTGTGAATTTGAGAGAAGGGGTAGTGCCCGTTTATAAGAGGGGTGAGGGGTACCATAGGAAAAACATAAAATATTATTTTATAATAAATTCATTTTTGGTTTCTAATAGTTCCTAAATGAATAATTTAAATTTTTAGGTGGGTATGGGTAGAAAACCACTCTACCAATAGGTTTTAGACTGGTTTGGGTAACCATATTAACCTTATCTTTTAGATTTAACTCTTAGTTAAATAGTATGACATTTACCATGTCTTTTTGTATTTTTATATTATATGGTTAATAAACTTACTATAAACTTCCAAGAAAACACCAAGTGGTTCATTAATGACATATATATTTTTATTTAAGCCCTTTGGCCGATCATTATATTTTTAGGAATATAATACCAATTAATAATATATTATTTGTTTTAAAAAACACTTTTATGTCAATTTTGACACTATTTGGTATTTTGTTTTTTCTAAATTCATAACAGGATTATTACTTCGACAAGAATTCATATAATCAACCCCAATATGTAATATTAACCTATAAAATTAGTTTAATTCATAAAAATTCTCAATTTAAATTTATTTGTTTATTTATAATATCAATTATTTTAATTTTTCATTAATAAGTTAATTACTGCATCATCATTGTGTCATAAGTAAATTAAATTATTTAATGTCTAAAAATTATAAACAAAATACCATTATGTATGAAATATTTTTATATTTCTAATGAATATTTATATTAGAATTTATATTATTTGTAAATCTATATTAAAAATGGTTTAGTTATTAAACATTGAATTTATCACTTTTAACTCTTCTTTGAATTAAATAATAATAAATGTCCTAATCTAATAAAAGTGGACCTAAAGGGTCGTATTTTAATCCTATGTTTGATTGGGGTCGAATTACACTTATCCAATAGAATTAGGACATGTGTTAGGGTAATAATAATATCAATTTTACTTTTAATTACCCTATTTAATTTTAACCATGGTAAATAAAAGTCCAAAGATAATATTCACCAAAAAATAAATTTATCTTACTGAACCACATTTTACTTATTTATATCAACCGTCTTTCTTGGATTTTTGAAATTAAATTCACATAGGCGGTAAAATTATTTTTTATGAAAATTTATAAATGCTCCTAAGAGGTGGGTAAAAGACGGTAAAATTTCAAACAAAATTTTTATATATCTAAAAAAATTATAAAATGACTCAAATGAATTACATTAAACATAAATAGGTATTATATATCTATTTTGACCTAAAATAAATATAAATGAAATAAATAATTATTTAAATGAAAATTCGGTTTTAACCAATAATGCAATGTTTTTTTTACTATTCATCAAACTTTGAATGTTTTCAGAAACATACCAAAAATAAACCCTAAGATAATTTTGAAATTTCAAATTCAAAAATTAAGTTTATTTTACCAAATTGAAAACATATAATTTTAATTTATTAATTTAAAATTAATTCCCGTTGTCAATACCAAAAAGCATATTTTTAAGAAATAATAAATATCAAAAGATTGACACTTAATTATGTCTAATTTCAAATTGAAATTACATACAATGACCTGCATCAGATTATATGGTAAAAATATTAACTAATTGCACTTCTAAACCAATAAAATTTATAATTGAACACTATAAATTATTTTTATTAGAAAATTTGTTTTTAGTTAAAATATAGTATTTTTCACTATTCACCCAAATATGAAAGTTAACAGAAGAACAACAAAAATATATTGAAACTATATTATTATGTATTTATTCTAATTAAGAAGTTTATTTTGTGAAATTTAATATATAAAAGTCTCAAATATTGGATTTAAAATGGTTCTCCATTAAAAGGTGGTAAAATTGCATTTTTTTTTTGAAAAATACTTCTTTTATCTGAAAAAATTCATTTGTTCTTAAATTATGTCTAAGATACTCATTATATGGATTCTAAAATAATAATTATTATATAAAGATCAAAATTCCAATTATACTATTCATAACCGCTTTTGAACGGCTAGTTTGGTTTGTCATGGTGCACTGGAAGTCGGTGTTGCTTGTAGTGCAATTTATTGAATAACTTTGAAGAAATAACGTACTATGAAATCTTGGGGTGTTAGAATAATTCACTAACTCTAGAAAACATCAATCATAAACAAATTTATGTACTTAAATTTTCATATGGAGAAATTATTTTATGGGTAATGGGAATGATTTAAAAATAAATATCCGCCAGCTTCCTATATATCATAATTGAGGTGAATCACTACTTTTATTCATTTATCGGGGCCTAAAAGAACATTATAGAATCATAATAGATGTATTACGTGGAAGAACATTTAATAAATAAATCACTACAAGAATCCATGGGAATGACTGAGAAGATTCCCCAAAACACTCAATAGTTCGGTAAAAGTGGTATTTAAAAAAGTGGTATTCCAAACATGAAAACATCTCATCCATCAAAAATATTATAAAATAATATTTAAGATCTAACTCGGTTAGTGAGATAGATATCCTTGTAATAAGTGGGTGAATAATAAACACATTTTATGGTATGTTGTTTTAGCTGATCACCTAATCATTTCAAATATTAGAGTGGTGAAATATAGGGAATGGAATGTTTTGAAGAATCCATTCTGTCAAAGAAGTTCATGATAAATCAAGGAAGGAATGTTTCTAACCAATATTGATATGGATTTTGAAATCAAAAAAATCAATCTATACCCCAATACCAAAAATAATACAAAACCCAACCATTGTTACAAAATAATTTCCAAAAAACCCCCCACTATTTCACCAAAAGAAATATTATAACCTACGTTACTACCACCAACAACCCACTCTCTGTTGTACCTATGAGAAACCATCCACCAATACATCAACACATAACAAATATCTAAAATTCAATTTTATGGGCCTATAGGATAGGTTTGATAATATGGAAAAACCTGGTGGGATGTCTTTTTGAAATTTTGTCCAAACACAATTGAAACTACCAGCTCAAATAGTTCCAAAACGAAAAGATATTGTTATCATGATAACAACAAGAATATGACAGTCACTATCCCCAATAGAATCATATTAATTTGAAGCAAGACTGCCTATGTAGAGGTAAAAAAAGTGAAAAAGCTTAATATTCTATGAAAATTGAACCAACAAGAAGAAACAAAACAGGAGGAGAAGGATATGAGAGGGAGGGAAAGAAAATAAACATCATTCAAAAGGAAAAAATGAATAATAAATTCTTATTCCCAACCATTTCCATCATAAGTTATTGAGTAATTATTATTATATGAATAAATACAATAAAATGAAATTCTAGAAACCTTAAATATAGTGGAAACTAATAATATCGTGGTAAAGGAATTGAACATAGTTCTAAAATATGATATATTATTGTATGATATTTTAACAAATAAGATTAATAATCAATGTAATTTTAAAATAATGTTTTAAATAAGGTTCTTATCCCTTGTGAAATATCAATTTCAAACAAATTTTCATGATATCGGGATATTTTACATTCCACAAACAATTGGATATTTAAATTTAACTAATTTATTAAGAAATATTGGTGTATCAATTAATATTTTTCCCCACATATTATTAACTTATTTATAGATGGGATACATTAATATCATAATAGTCCTGGTCCATCTTACGAATATATCCATATTTTTCCTAGCAGGAGTTCTAGAGGATGTCCATTTGAAAGTAAAAGATATTTTTTCCCAGTGCGATTATATTTGAAGAATTGGGATAAAGATAGGTTCCCATCACACTTATACATTATTATTGGGATACATTTCATGAATATGGACCAAACCCTATTCAATTTCCAATAAGTAACACTCAGCATTGAGTTTGGATATAAAAAATACCACTTAAAAATGTTTGAATCGATGAGGCACTAATCAGTGACCACAAATTGTACTCACTCTCCCATCAAGTTAGTACTGAACTAATTGAAGAATCAGGTGACCTCTGTTATTTCTTTTATTTATTAGAGGGTATTTTTCTCTATAAATATATTTTAACATATGGATGCTCAAAACACTGGATATTCTAATTTCATATGGGGAGAAGAGGTAAAATATGATTTATTCAATGATTTCATAAATGATGAAGAAGATGATATATTTTCTTCTGTGCATGAATACTAACCATTATAAGTTTGGAATCTCAATTTACTGTCATCTAATTAGTAGGACCCATATCTATAATTAAAACCACTCCTAAATAATTTTTTATATGAGTACCAAATTGGTCGATATAAATTAGTAGTGATAATTACTAATAATCTTCTGAAATACCGAGAAAATTATTTTATTAATATTATTAAAGATATTCATAAAATAAATTGGGTGTATATATAGTGATATACAATGAATAAACCCAAAAATAGGCTCATATATCATTATTCTTGATGTAGATTCCAAAACTATCAGGTAACCCGAAAGTGGTTAAACCCCTCCTTGATGGATGTTTTGAAGTAGGAGATCATAAAGATCATGGAAGATATATTCATTCTCAAATTTTAGTTTCAAAATGGGTTATCCTCATTATAGAAATTTTCAAAAATATACTAGCCTAAACGCTATAACGAGTGATATGAATGAAATAATCTCTATGATAATTAAGAATATATGGAGAGTCTGTATAATTTTTATGAAGATGAATCAAGTCACTCACAAATATCATTTTCCCAAAAAATATATAGAACATGTGTTAGGGATATTGGTAGTGAGAAATAATTTTTTATTTTTGGATGGATTTTCATGTACCTTTTTCTAATAAGGATCATGACAAGACTGCATTTACTTGTCAATTGGACACATTTCCATATAAAAAAATCTATATGGATTATGTACTTATATTGGTATATTTCAGTGGTTGATGGTAAGTTGTTTATCTGATCAATTGTAATATTTCATTGATGTTTTATTTAATGATTTCATAATTATTGGAAATTATTTTTACCATTTTTTGAAAAATCTAGATATTTATTGAAAACCTATGTTGAAAATAAAATTGTTTTAAATTTTGATAAGTGTCATTTCTTGTGTGAGTGATGCATTTTACTTGGTCATGAATTTTTTTTAAAAATAAAGCTGATAAATAAAAAATTGAAGTCAAAAATTCATTTCATTACCCAAATTGTGTGAAACATGTAAGATCATTTTTAATAAAACTAGTATTCTACAGGAGGGTTGTCAAATATTTCAATACTATTTTTATCCTTATATCTATATTAATTATGAAATATTCTGATTCTTATTTCAGTAGTGCATGTAGGGAAGCATTTTATGAATTAATGATGAGATTGAATACACAACTAGGGATTCAGCCACTAAATGGGGAACACCCATTTGATCTAATTATTTATTCTTCTTATCAAGAAGATCAATAATTTTCCTTTTAGTGAATTTATGGAAGGGAAAAAGTCAGTTCCTATTCTTCAAGAAACTTTTATTTGGTATAATCCCTTTATAAAACCATATAAAGAGTGTTTTATCATTTTTAATGACATGAGAAATATTAATATCATTTAATATTGGAACAAAAGTCAATGTGCCATCTAGTCATTTTGATATTTGGTACATGATAATTATGGATGAAGATAAACCTATGATTTTGAGATTTATATTACATGTGAAGGTGTTTAGAATAAGAATTAATGACATAAATAGATATAAGAACATTGTGGATGATCATTAATGTAGACTTCCCAACATTGTTGAAGCTGAAATTCTAGAAAATGAACCACTAAATGATCACCTTCCTGAATGAAATCTGTATATTATTGAACGATTATTGACTCGGTATGATGAAATTGTCAATTATCTTAAACAATCTATGGTTCTATATCATTTTAATTCCCACAAAAAAATCTGAATCTAGATACTACATCAAGGATGATCCAATCATTTGGAATATTATCATTGACCAAGTGACAACAAGATGTTTTCTCAAAAGTGAAATTGATTTTTTCATTAATGTATGAAACCCTATTCATGTGAAGGACACATTATATCTCAAAATAAATCATGTATGGTTTTAGAATATGGACTTTATTATCCCACTATTTTCAATAGTGTTCATAAATTTTACATAAGTTGTGAAAAAGGTTTGTTTTCTGGAAATATTTCAAATATACAAGAAATTCCCCAAAATCCACTTAATTATTATGATCTTTTAAATTTTATGGGGATAGGTTTTATGTGATATTTACAAATTTCATTTGTAAAGTCTTATATCATGTTTTTAGTTGATCATTATTCAAATAGGGTTGGAGAAAAATACCCCAGGACTGATGATGCTAATGTTGTTTTTAATTATATCTAAGGTAACATATTATTATGTTAGTAGTGAGTTAATCCATCATCAATGATATGGTGAAATTTTTTACAATAGGATAACAAATTATTTTTTTAATAAGTTTGGGGTTCATCATAAATCCTGAAATCCACATCATTAATAGACTAATATTCAAGATGATGTTTCCAATAGGGAAATAAATGGAATTTTTGAAAATACTATTAATCTGATCATGAAGTATTAGAGATAATGTTTTTAAGATATATTATGTGATATCCTCATATCCTAAAAAACCCAATTGGAATGAGTCTATATAGGATCATTTATTGTAAAAGGATTCATTTTCCAAGTGAATTGTAGCATTAGACTTATTGGGCTCTACAGAAGTCAAATTTTGATCTTGAAGGAGCTGGGAAAAAGGTAAGATTGTAGTTTTGGGAGTTGGAAAAAACTAGAATAGAACATTTAGAAAATTATACTATTTATAATGAGTGAACAATAGTTTCTGAAGACTAATATCCCCCATATAAATACTTCCATCATGGAGACACAATGTTTTTATTCAATAGTAGGCTCTATCTCTTGCAAGGGAAACATTATTCTAAATTAGACATTCAATTTATAGTTACTCATGTATATCTTTCCAGTTTTGTGAGTATTTTGAAGGTCAAAAAAATGATCCACTCAATATTAATTTACATAATAAAATGAAATTACATGGGTCCATGCCATCACTTCTAGTGTAGGAGGTCACACTTATCGAACCTTAAAATCCATTAAATAAATCATGTCATGCCTCTCATTTATAGTTTCTTTCTTGTTATGATTTCATTTAAATTATGCATATATGTTAAATCAAACTAAATTTATAGTACACACTACATCATTTATCTATAGGTATGGAAACATTTTTTGTTTCTGATGTTCAATTTTATATATTTCAGTTTTTTTTAAAATTGCGTGTTATCCATTTTTTCTGTGTTTTTTTATTTTTTGTGTATTTCTGAGACTTTGGAGCAAAAAGTATTATATAATAACTTATTAATACCCATTTAAATGATTTGTCCAATTTTTACTATTATATCAACCTTAATTGAATGCTTAAAATGAATTTTTTCAGGTTCAAATCATTCGGAATTTCATGAAAAGACCTCTTTTTTTAATCCCATGACACTTATTGTTGTCTTTATCAATGTAATAAATATATTTTGATGGTTATGAAACAAATTTGTCATATTATTTAATCTAATCACTCATTTATATAGAAAAACACCATTCTTTATTTGAATAGAATTTGATTTATTTATGTTAATACTAGAGGGTTTGAGGTACTTGTTGTTTAAATGATTTATAAATTTCATTTGTTTTAATGTCCCCATTTTCAAGATATATTTTTACTCTATCCTTGAGTTTTTATTTAATATCTTTATCCCATTGAATATATGAATTACCTATTAGGTAAAACAAACTACCATCCAATATTCTCTATCAAATCTTCTCTTACCGTAAAATTTCATGATTGGGATGTACTTATGTGTTTGTGGGGGGGGGGATCTTGTGTTGCTCTACCTCATCAGATGATACATTTGGATGAAAATAAAAATTTAATGATTTTATTTTCTTCAAAATAATTTATTTTATCTAATGTTGGACCATTATATAGATTTTATGAAAAAATATCTCGTGCCATTTTGAATCTTCCTAATGAGAATGAGAGTTGTTCCTATCTGTTGATTTTAAGAAAAAATATGTTAAAAATTGATTTTTTTCCTAATAAGATGCTTAATTTTGGTTAATTTTGTTGATTTTAAAAAAAATCATTCGAATTGATATACCTATAAAGAGGGTGAAGAGGATACCATACTTCAGTCAAAATATGACTCCTTCCATTTTTCATAAAAATGAGTCGATCCCTCCTTTTTTGGGCATATAATTTTTGACATATAAATCCTACAAAACAAAAGCCATCGAACAACCATGCATATTGAAAATGATAAAAACATAAAATTAAAACACATTAGGGTGAGATGTTGGAATTTATAAATCCTATGATGTGTCTTTCATGGTTTTTGATAAGAAAATCCTTGTTGAAAATTTAGATTTGAAAGATGAGAGGAAATTCATTTGAGGTTGGTGTTTTGGGTTCATGAGTGAAGAAATGAAATGGAAATTTTTTGAATGATTTAATAGAAAAAAATTAAATAATGAATTATTTGGGGAGGTATGCTATCTTAACTTTCGTAGTGTTGAATTGGGGGATCTAATGGGTGTTTGTTTAGAATTTGATTTGATTCGATTTTGATGATTACCTATTTAGGTTTCCAAGTGGTATGTTTTAGGGAATTTATATATCAAATAGGTTTACTATATTTCGTGTGTTCCTCAATGATTTAATCCCAAAAATTTAAATAATTTGATCTGATTTTCATAACTATTGGATGTTTGGAGAGTTTTGACCTAAAATATGAAAATTGGTAAATTCATTAAATTTAAACCTTTATGTAACTTCTTTTATTTTGAGAAACATATCTAAAATCTTGATCTAATATATGTGATTATTTTTTATGTGTCCTTTTTTCTTGGTCCAAAACATAATCTTCAGAACCTAGAGCTAATTTTAAATCAATAGTCAAAGAAAAATCAATCACGTTGAAAATGTTTTCTAGCTGATGTACAATACTCCACCATAGAAAATTAAGATTATATCTAATTTAATTTCATTAAATGGGGTTATTAATATTGGAATGGAAATTGGACTCTAAGACTCATGTTGAAGTTAAATTTTAATGAGAATATTGTTCATTAAGGTATCCATTTAATGCTCTAAATTAGATAAAGATGAATATCATCCTCATCCAGAAATATTTATATTTAGTAATTTGTGAATATATTTTTTTACTATTTTAAAAAAGCTAATATTTTTGGGGCACATGTCCATGATATATACATAATGAGTGTAAAAACATTAATGAATAAATTTTCATGAGTTTTTTCAATTTTCCATGGGAAATAAACTCCAAAATTCGATGGAATGAAAATGGAGGGAAATGTTTCAACCTATGAACACTATAAATATGTGCATCTAAATATATTCAATGGTTTGATGAATGAAAAATAGGGGTTATGATATAGTATTGTAAACATTATTTTCTAGGTATTTTCAATTTGCGCTTTTATTAATTCAAAAGGATATTTTCTTCCCCATTCAACTGTATGAAACTTCACAGCAAGTGGTAAACCTTTTTAGTGATCAGGGAAGGTGGAGTTCTCATTCTGTAATACCATAAATTTTCTGTAATTTAAAAATATCATTTTATATCAATTTATTTCTAATTTTAGTTATTAAAAATACACCTAATGTGATTTTACTTTGGTTTTTTGGTTCATTCATTTTTACAGATTTGGTTGATGTTCATTAAACTCTCTCTGCCATGTGTTGTTTTTCTTAATTATGAAAATTTTATTTGATGGTGAGTGTCTAGAGATTTTTGGAACATTTTTGTAGTAAGTGATTTTTTACCAATTTTATATGGAGAAAAAATTCATGATCAATATATGTCATAGTTTTTTTGGAATAGTTTATGAGTTTTCATCCACATATGACTGGTTTCCATTGTATATTTTATCCATTGGTGATTGTCAAATCAATTCATGATTCATTAATTTATCATTTAAAAAATGATAAGAGAAATGATTTTTACTACTACCATGACATTGGAATTAGTTTTCTTACCCTGTACCAGTCACTCTATTAATCTATTTGTGTTCATCCTTTATTTTAAGTTTTTGTATTGTTTTATTAATGAAACTATTTCAAGAACAACCACCATTTCATTTTATAATTTCAAGAGAAAAATGTGATTTTTTTTGCACTATTTTTTAGGTAAAACTTTGATTAACCACATTATTAATTTTATTACATCGTAAATAAATTTTTTTGATAGCGTAATGGAATTCACATGTCATTTAACATCAAATTAGTCACCAGATCCTGCCTATAAAACGTCCCAAGAGGGCTTCTAAATCCTCATGGGAAGGAAAATAGAGATGCACATCAAATAAAATCAATTGGGAATGGTTTAGCACAAAAATAATCGATGATTAAATAACTAAAAGCATGTAATATAAAACTTCAATAAACATTGAAAATAAACAAAAAGTAAAAAAAACCTCTAAATGACATCATTGGACACCATCATCCACTAAACAAACTTCACAAAATGGTTACAATGACCGAGTTCAAAATTATACCATATTGAAAAAAAGATAATGGAATATTCCTAAGTATTAAAACTCAATATGCATACCTGAATAAAATATTGAATATTATATACACTTAATGATAAATACATAAAATGATTTATTGAAAATATGAAAAATAAAAATTTAGGATTTAAATTCATTTTCAAAAGAATATCGAGCATACCTTTTTAAGTAAAACAGTATAAATTAATTTTTTCTAAAATAGTTCTAAAAAGCATGATTAAAATTTGTTTCATTATAGATTCGTAATAATATAGAATTTATTCATGATTTAAAGTATTTTAGACATGGAAAGGGAAATACGAAATGATAATTTAAAGTAGTTTCATAAAAAAATGTGTAAATGTGGGCAAGAACCTTATGAAATCCTTAAAAACCTAGAATATTAGGGAACTAAGATATTGATACCTAATTGATCAATCCATATAGTCGATTCTCATGAATTAGATTCTAGTGGGGTAAGAACATTTTTTCTAGTGGTCCCCAAAGAATCATCATTTATTTAATTAGTGTTATAGAGTAATCTTGTTGGGGATACTTGATCATAGACCTGCTGACTCAGCTGGAGCACTGGTACATAGTAATATACCAAGACTCTATGGGTTCCCAAATTATCAAATTTTTTAAATCATAGGTGATTATTGTTTATTAAACCACATTCAAACTCACCATCATCCAATACCACATTTCTCATTTCTATGAACTAATTTTCACTAAATACATTGAAGTAATCCTATTAACCATTATCAGAACCACAACAAAAAATAATTAAAATTACCCACTACACATTAAAATCAATTTATAAAATCAATCAGAAATTTAAAATAATACATACTTCAAAAAAAGATGTAAAACATGATGCAAAAACAAAAAACATTCTATGAAGCATTGATAATGTATAAGACGTAACATGAAACTCATTTCCATGAATTGAAGAAAATTTTCATAGAACATAAATCTCACATAATATTGAAAAAATAACTTTAAAATAAGAAATCAATCAAAACATTTATATTAATGGTTTGGGAATAGAGAACCTACAAAAAAACAAGTTGTTCAAGAGAAGGAAAACCAGTACCACCCCAAAAGGTCAATAAAATAAAAATTCCCTCATTGCACAGAAACATATTTATATATATAAATACCCCTAGGTGTAGTTTAGATATCACGTCTACATAATAAAATATGTACCGAGATGTTGTATATATATATAATTCTTACCCATGCATATATGTATAAGCTTCCTTTATGAACTATGGTCTATAAAAAACATGAAAATCACTGGGATCCCAAAAATTATGATAATACTAATTTAAATTAGGGAACAGAATATAATTTTAGTAATCATAATCTTAAAATAATGTCAAATCCACTTACCTCAATGGTCCTGACTAGAAACAACCTTAAATTAGCCCTCAGAACCCTTGGAACCTAGAATCAACAAATAGAATACCCAAAATTGGGATAAGGTTCCACTAGAGTTCACACACCATAATAGGGGGAAGATAAAGAAAGAAGAAACCTACGACAAAATAATATGAGACATTAACATGATGAAAAAACAATACATACATGGAAGAAATATTTGGAATCCAAATATGATGAGAGGTGGGAGGCTTATGAAATGTGACATCCCAACCCGACTCACCACTAAACCAGTGGTCGGACAAGTCGCCACATGACCTCAAGTGCATCTCCGCATACACCAGAGGCTGCCGACTAGCAGTGAGGGTCTAAGGATAGTCAGTGGAGTGACTATAACTTCTTATCAGAGTTTTATAATGGTATATCAATGTAAATAACAAACAATGTCAATAAATAGAAGATGGAGTCTAGTAAATGATAAAGTAGAGGATAGTAGATTTTGTAAATCTAGTCCAATGAAATGGCCAACATCAATTATATAGAAGATGCATGCATGACATGGTAATGATAAAAAAATGTAAAAAGTGAAAAAAATATCATTCTGAACATTCCATTACAAAAATAAATTAACAATGACTCCAAGCCCCGAGGGTAGTCTCCTCGAGCATCTCGAGATTCCGTAGCGTCCTTTTCTCCTATCATCCATGTAAATGAAAACTTCACAATACTGAAACCAAATAGAATTTTCACAGGTACCCCAGTGCAATGGTGTAACGCCCCGACCCCAGTTACCCAGAGTCGGTGCATTATTACATAACATTGGCATGATCACAAGAAAGATCAAATCTCGAAAGACCGATTGGTTTAGTAGCCTTGGAAACACTAGATATATTCATAAGTTTTACATTACATCATAAAATGAAAAACTACAACAACAACATAATGTTTCCACAATCCACACTATTAACCCCTCATAAAATCCCTGCAGGTCATTCATAACTTACTTCTTCACATCTTGGGAAAAATAAAACATAGAAAAGGGGTGAGCTGAAATGCCCAGTAAGGATAACAATATAGCGGAAACTTTCATAAATAAGAATAAACATTTAAGGCAATGTATAACTAAAACAAAAGCCTTTTAAATATGAACTTTCAACATGGTATGGCATAAATAAAATGAAATAATGACATTTACTTATTCACGTGGATATTCTACTAATCGAATAATCACATGCAAAAATCAATAACCTCTTTCATAATGTTGGAATGCATAATGCCAGACTATCATAACAACATAGCCAAGGCCTCGTGCCAAGACTACAAATAAGATTTTGTCAAGGCCTTGTGCCAAGACACTAGTTTGTCTCATGAGACCTACCGATGCATCGAGGAGCTATAGCGGGCTCCACCCATCACATATTAAGTCCAATCCATTCCCATATGAAAAGGTTTAAACATAACATAAAAATTCGTATTAAAACTAGCATACGAAATGTCAATACTTTCACCATAAACTATGAATGGTATAAAAATAGCACATCCACAGTCAAACATATCACAAAACCTTCAATACAATATAGAAGTTTTGTATCATAATAAATCAACTTCAAATAATCTTAAAATCCATCAAAGGATGTTGACATAGATGAAATCAAAATTATTTTAAAAGAAATATCTCCTTTTATTTTGAAATCATTTAAGATCAATATAAAATAAAACATTTTCTTTGAAAATATTCTTATAAGCTTGTAAGGGAAGCTTTGAAGATTTTATAACGGTGGAAAATAGCTGCACCCGCCGTATAAGTTCAAAAAACATTCTTACCTTAATTCTGTCGAAAAGGTTAAAAAGGACCTTGTTTTGAAAACGATCAAAATATTCCTTTATAAACCACTTATAAAAGTCAAAAAGGGTATAAATGACTTTAACTTATATTCTAGTAAATAGTAAAAATGTTTTGAAATACATTTTTAAGAAACATGGATGTGGATGATAAAGAGATCCCAGTAGATTATTACGTATAAACAACCTCGGATAATGAAGAGATTGTAAAGTAAACCCTTACCTTGTACTTTTCCTTGGTTGGGGTAGGTTAACCTCCTGTATAATGGTGAAATAGTTGTTATTAAATTATACAAGAATCATATATAATAATATGATATCATATATGATCTTTTAACATTGATTTGTTAATAATATCTTAGAATTATCGTCATTTAGAAAGTTAACTTACTCATTTTCTTTTATATGTTTTGTTACATAAGCCATGGTTGTTGTATCTTATTCATATCCAGAATGATATCTAGTCCTTAAACATCATTTTTAAATCATCAAATGATAATTATACTTGAATGGATACGATGGAGAATGAATCTCATCGCGTTCGTGGAGACGGTAGTCCATACGTACGCACGAGCGACAATATCATTCTTTTGATATTAAAATAATATATAAATGGATGGTATATAATATATACAGAATCATTAACATGTTATATTTATTATTTACATGAGTTACACATCATTATTATACCCATCCGAATAATATTATATTGAATAACAATTACACCACGACGTGGAGACGGTAGTCCGTACGCACGCACGTATGGTGACATGTTATTCAAAGGGTGGATAGAATACTGAATATGGTTGTACCATATTTATAATAACATCACAGTATATGTGAGATACTGGAGTTATTATTTTAGAATGGTAAGAACAATGGAAGAAGAAGTGGAAGAAGAAATGAACTCGGAGATGGGTGGTGAAATCATTACCTCTTCTTCGGGTTCTTCCTTTTTATTTGATCAAAAGGGCTCCTTAGGTTGGATTTCTGATCAAACTAAGGCCTCTAGGTTGTAGTGAGGGATGTTGGGAGAGTATTTGGGCAGAGTTTGGCCGAAACAAAAGTCTTTGAAGGTGTGAAGAAATGAGAAGGAGGAGTGCCCTTTTATAAGAGGGGTGAGGGGCACCTTTGGAAAAGCTAGAAATATTAATTTATAATAAATTCATATTCGGTTTCTAATGGCTCCAAAGCTTATTATTCAAAGTTTAAGGTGGGGATAGGTCTAAAACCACTCAACCAATAGAATTTAGACAGGTTTGGGTACTTATATTAACCTTATCTTTAAGTATTAACTCTAAGTTAATTAGTTTCACTTTTACAATGTCTCTTTGTATTTTTATATAATATGGTTAATAAACTTAATATATACATTCAAGCGACCCCCAAGTGGTACATTAATGATGCACCTATCATGATATAAGTCTCTTGGCCGAACCATATATTTTTAGGAATTTAATATCAATTAATAATATAATATTTGTTTTAAGAACTCTTTTATGTCAATTTTGACACTATTCAATAGTTGATTTTTGTGAAACTCATAACAGATTGATTATTTCGAAAAAAGTCAATTAAATAAATCCTAATATATCATATTATCCTATAAAATTAGTTTAATTCATTAAAAGTTTCATATTATATTTATTTGGGTATTTATAATATCAATTATTTTAATTTTTCACTATTATAGTAATTACTGCATCATCATTGTGTCATTAATAAAGTAAATTATTTAATGTCTAAAAATTATAAATAAAATATAATTATGTAGGAAATCTTTTTAGATTTCTAATGAATATTTATAATTTAAAATCCAACATATATAACCCTATGTAACAATTGTTTTTTTAAAAGATATATGCTTGTGTCATTTTTGTATTCATTTTAACTTAATTAAAATAAAGTGTCATTATCACTTACAAGTGGATCCATGGGGTCCCAAAATAGACCCAAAGATTCCCATGGTAGACCATGTATCAACCAATAGGGTTAAGACACGTTTTAGGGTAATTTAGTATTATTATAATATTATTTTTTAACCCTTATTTACCGGATTTACCCTTAACCATGGTAAATAAAATATTTACCGCAGTAATTATTCAAAATGTCTAAAAATAAAAGTTACCTATTTACACAATTTGAACATCCTGATTCCAAATATGGAATCCATTTTCCTAAATTCAAAACACATAAGTGGCAGAAATTAATTTAAAATTAATTCCCGCTGTCAAAACAAAAAGCGTGTTTTTAAGAGAAAATAACTATCTAAAGATTGACACTCGTTTATGTTCGGTTTAATTGTAAAATTATGTCCAATGACCAACATTATATTAAATGGTAAAAATATATTATAAATATACTTTAAAACCACTCAAATTCATAATTTATCACTATTAATTATTTTTATTAAAAAAGTTGTTTTTAATTAAAACTTAGTAATTTTCACTATTCATCAAAATATGAAAGTTATCCGAAATGTACCAAAATTTCACCTTAGGCTAAATTCGATATTCCGAATCCAAAAATGAAGTCCATTTTCAAATATAAAATATATATAATTTCAAAAATTAGGTATTACTATTCATAACGGCTAGTTTGATTAGTTATGGTGTGTTAGAACTTGGTGTTGCGTACAACACACGCTATCACATTATTCAAAGA